>OZ005652.1:199524573-200216225 GCA_963930645.1 Salticus scenicus
CTAGAGGTCAAGACTTAAAATTTTTAGAAGTGGCCACTGGACATGAGGAACTCAGTGGCCACTTATGAGTCGTCGTCGTTATACATCGGATTCATATGCATAATATATATATATATATGAGTGTGTGTGCATAAAAGCATAAAAACACAAATGATGTGAAGATTTCAAAAAGCAAGAAGCAAATTATAATAAATAAATGAAAACCTTACATACTTCTTGATTAAAGCCTGAGTTACTTTCGGGAAGGGGCCCCTCCCATCATCAGAGGCTGCACGGTGGCGGCTTGCTTTGCTGTGTTGACGTTACCGACTTGATCTCTAGTAGTTCTGATGGTTCTACACCAGTTACGGTTAATTTCCTGTGCTGGGTCGTTGCCATTACAGGTAAGTGGGTTAAACAAAATTTCGATAGTTTCGCGATTCGCGGCGTATGTTACGTTGTTAAAATCTGCCAGTTTGCGAGTTTCGTTAAAATTTATTTTTATGGATTCGGTGGCGTTTATTTTGGTAAGTGCGGTGGTAGTTTTTCCAAATTTAATGTCAGCTGAATGCTCTTTTATACGGTTTTTTATTTTTCGTTTGGTCATGCCTATGTAATAACCGGTTTCATTATTTGTTTTGGTATAAGGGATACTGTAAATTCCGGAGGTTTCCAAAGGATTTATTTTGTCTTTTTCATTTCTGATGGTCTGGTAAATATTTTTATTTGGTTTAATTGGAATTCTTACATTAATTTTGTTGGCTGCATTTTTAATTTTTTGGGAAACTCCGCGGTCGTACGTAATGGCTGGAGTGAAACTTAGTTTAGGATTTTGAAAGTTATTTATAACATTAAGTTTTTTTATTCTTTTCCGGTATTAAAAAGGATTTAATAGACAAACTATACCGGAAAAGAATAAAAAAACTTAATGTTATAAATAACTTTCAAAATCCTAAACTAAGTTTCACTCCAGCCATTACGTACGACCACGGAGTTTCCCAAAAAATTAAAAATGCAGCCAACAAAATTAATGTAAGAATTCCAATTAAACCAAATAAAAATATTTACCAGACCATCAGAAATGAAAAAGACAAAATAAATCCTTTGGAAACCTCCGGAATTTACAGTATCCCTTATACCAAAACAAATAATGAAACCGGTTATTACATAGGCATGACCAAACGAAAAATAAAAAACCGTATAAAAGAGCATTCAGCTGACATTAAATTTGGAAAAACTACCACCGCACTTACCAAAATAAACGCCACCGAATCCATAAAAATAAATTTTAACGAAACTCGCAAACTGGCAGATTTTAACAACGCAACATACGCCGCGAATCGCGAAACTATCGAAATTTTGTTTAACCCACTTACCTGTAATGGCAACGACCCAGCACAGGAAATTAACCGTAACTGGTGTAGAACCATCAGAACTACTAGAGATCAAGTCGGTAACGTCAACACAGCAAAGCAAGCCGCCACCGTGCAGCCTCTGATGATGGGAGGGGCCCCTTCCCGAAAGTAACTCAGGCTTTAATCAAGAAGTATGTAAGGTTTTCATTTATTTATTCCAAATGATGTGATCGAAAAGTTAAATTAAGAAATAGTGCTCTTTATTGTATTATTTTAATAATAATACAATTGTCATTATTATTAAATGACTATTGTATTATTAGTCATTTAATAATACAATAAACATGCATATATAATATATGTGTGTATTTCTGCCAATAAAAAAAATAAAGAAAAAGAAGGGGAGATAAATGAGGGGGGGGGGGGGCAAAAAATAATTACATCAGCAAGAAATATTTAAAAATTCTATTTCTGATGTTCAAGAATCTCATAAAGCAAGTTTGAAATTAAGATTGACATTTATGTTATGGATGGAGAGAGATTGGGAATCAGGAGTTTTCGTAGAACATTTGGGTTTTCTTTTTAAAACGAACGATATCCGCGACTTTTTTAAAAACGGTAGATTTCATTATCTGTCCAGAAGAAAGGAAGATATGTTAAAAAAACAGAAGTCTTCTGGGAAAACCGGAAAAGTTAGCAAGTATGCTAATATATGCATTTTGCTACGGAAATGGTTGTAATCAATTAAGATATCGTGTTTTATACTGGGGGGAAAAATTGCAATTTTCAATTTTTTTCAAATTTTCATTCACGTTACATTTGAATTAATATTCGGCCTAGACAGCATATTATAAAGCTACTGTTCAATTTTCATGAAAATATATGAATAATTAAAAAAATGACATATTTATTGGAATAAGATTGTCTTCTTTTATTTTTTTTGCAGTAGGGAAAACAGCAGGCTATAATGATGATATGATCTGACAATGTGATTTCTCATACACAATTTGTGTTTTACAAGAATATTTATTTTATGTCCCATTGCAAAAGAAATACGAAAATTTGATTCATTTAATAAATTTCACCTAGTCTGGCACTTCCATCTGCAAATGGAAAATAATTATGATCAGAATTAGAGGAAAACAAAATTATTTTGAGTCCGAGGAGAGGGTGGGGAGGCAAAGAATCTGTACTAGCCTATTATCAGAGGTTTAATTTTATTAACTGGCATTTGATTGCTAAAATTAGAAATTTGCTGAAAATTTTCTGTAAACATGATTGGTTGGATGGACATTATTAGCATCACTTTCAATAAATTGACTACCTAAACAGTTATATATAGCTTTTATCTACTTTAAACATTTTCAGGATTATTTCATTAACACAAAAAAATTCTTTAATATAACTGCAGTTAATTTTATATTCACATAAAACCTTATAAAAATTTCATACCATCAGAAAAACAAATTTTTCAAACATATATAGAATAAAATTTTTATGTATGTACATTAATCATACATTAATATATATGTATAGTATTTAATTATCAGTTTTAAACACATATGAAATCAACTGAGCATTAATTTTCTTAAACTGATTTAGAAAAAAATTTCGTACCTAAAAATCTGTTTTTCATCCCCCCTCCCCCCTGTTTACACATTTGGTATAGATTATGAAATATAAATATATAATTTAATTGAGAAAAAATAAATATATTCATCAAGTTATTGAGCACTTCTGTCGCTTTATTGTTTCTAGAATTGATCATTTATCACTATCTAGAAATGGGGAAAGGAGGGGGGAAATTAAAAAAAATAATTACATTAATAAGAAATATTAAATTCTCAATTCTACTTCTAATAAAGCAAGTTTAAAATGAATATTGCCATTTATATTATGGATGAAGAAAGACTGAGAAACAACTGCGGAACATTTGATCGGTGATTGCTAGTTGGAAATAAAAAAAAAGGAGAGAGAGGCAAAAAATAATTACACAAACAAGAAATATTTAACAATTCTATTTCTTTCTGGGTTCTAGAATCTCATAAAGCAAGTTTTAAATGAAAATTGACATTTATGTTGTGGATGGAGAAAGATTGGAAATCGGAAGGCGCGATCATCATCGAAATCCCATTAACAATCGCCGATCGTTAACGGATTTCTTTCTTTCTTTCTTTTTTTTCTTTTTTTTTTTTTTTTTAACTAACAATATCTGCGATTTTTTTAAAAACGGAAGGAATATTTTCGCTGAAAAAATAGCGACCATACGAATTTTTTTTTATCGCCACGTGGCGAGTGGCGACCGTGAGTCTTGACCTTTACAATAAACATAATTTGTTGGTTTTGCAATGATTTATACTTTTTCAAAAACACACTTTGGTGATGAAGACAAATAGGTAGTTTTTAATTCATGTCCTCAATTTTAAGAGAGTTACAAATCAGTTTCAAAGAGTTTATCAAGAGTTTGCAAGGTTTTTTTCCTAACATGGTATAACAAATGACAATCACTTTGAGTCATTTCCCCCGCACTGCACTTCTCCATTTTTCTAATATGCTATAACATTCAAAAAATAATTAACAATATTTCTTTTCAAAATAGTATAGCCTCAATAATGCATGTAACACATGCAATAGCTTGTTAGCTTGTGACTGACTGATTACAAGATGCCGAGTTTTGTCTCTGCTACTGAGCAAGCTCACTTGTTTAAACATGTCAAACAAGATTTGACTTATTCAGAGATCTAAACATGTACCTACACAGTAGACAGAACATCACTTAATTGTCTTGTTGCAACTTGAATGGTTTGATTGTTTACAATAAGTTTAAATTTGAAATAGCAGTGAGTAGTAAAATGATTAAAATTTAGATCTTGTTTTTAAAACAAAATTAAATTTTAATGCAAATTTCTATTAATTAGAACATTTATAATTAATTTAGAAACTTTTTTGTTTGCTTTTGAAATTTCAATTTAGATATAATTTTGTTGATTCAATTTAATAGCATTTATGTATATGTATCATTCTGTACGAATTAACATTCTTAAAAACTACTCTCTTGTTTTAATCATACATCACCTAATTATGTAATTCAATTTTTCATTTTATTTCAAAAACCTTTAAACTGAAATTAGTTGATAAATAACATTTTAATTCAATTTTTTTAATTTTTTACTAAAATTGGAACTTCTAATTTGGCGATTTAAAGAAAATGAGGGAATTGGAAATTTTAAATTTGAAGTCAGAAAAAATAATGAAGGATGCAAAAAGCCACTTATTTTATTTTTTCATGTTGTAGAATACATCGTTTAGAATAAGAATACAAAAAAAATTGTTTGATATATATTTTTTTAACTTTCCTATTTGCTTTCTTTGACTATTTTTAAAGCTGCAAAATTGCCACTGAGTAGGTCATTTAAAGTTTCCATATCTATACTTTTTAAAAGGAAATATTTTAATTCTATTGAAATAAAATTATAAGTGTGTCTTTAGAAATAAGGAAAAATTATAAAATTGCAAACAGTATTTACACATGACCATGTAAAAGTTAGTGATGATGCTAAGCTAATTCATTTACTAGAAAATATTGATGTGATTTGTGAAGGATAACAGCTTATCTCATTTAAATGAATCATAAAAAAAAAAGTACTATATAACTGAATTAACTACAAACTTTTACTATTAATATTACAATCCTAAATAAATTTTAATTTAGGAAGTGTAATTTAGGATTTTTAAAATGTGTATAATAACTAATAACAAATAAAAATTGACCATGTGTTAATTTTCTTATTATGTGTATTTCTTATTTTATTACTTTTCTTGTGGTGGTATACCATAAGATGGTGACAAAGCTTTTTGCTGTCTGAAAGAGATTAGTCTCATCAGGTAAATGTGGCCACTAACTTAAAAAAGTGGCTACTAATGGAATTGATAGTACTGGGTACTGGGCACTAATGAATTTTCTCAGTTTTGCCCTTTACTGGAGTCTCAAAATGTGATGAGAAGAGTGGGAATGAAAATAGTGAGGGTTAGTCTACATCGGGAGTGGAATCGGTGCCCTATTTTAGGGGCAATTTTTTCACCAAAATATTACAAAAAAAAAAAAAATGTTGAGTTTCTTTAAAGTTGAAGACATAGTCGCCATTTAAAATATATTGGTTGCCAATGGCGACCAGGCAATATATATATATATATATATATATATATATATATATATATATATATATACCTAGAAATAATGAAAGCTGGCATGTATAATAGGTCAACAATAAAAAAAAGGAATTTTATCTTACTTGTTCGTCTTCATTTGGAACATCTGTTTGTTCAGGAAGTTCTGATTTGACAAGTAAAATAGCAAATATCAAAATGAAGAGCTTTAACATACTGGACATTTTTATATTCAGTCATTCATTAAATAACACCTGTCAAGAGATTAAAATTTAAATATAGAGATTTTATCTTTTAATCAAGAGAAACTCTATAAAGTCTTTAAAGCTAATAATATATTTTCTGAGCATAAATTTATAAGAAAAAAAATTCTAAACAAGAAATCTCATTAAAATGGATTCTTTAAAATGTAAACCAAAAACATTTAAAATAAAAGATTAATGCAACTACCAACAGATTAATAAAAGTATTTAATCTCATGGGAGAAATTAAGCCTGATGTACTTTCTTCCATTTGATGTAGCCTGTGTTGATGCAAGCACGTTAAGTCGCCTAAGATTAGCAATCTGAGTGGTTTACGAAACTTTCGCCCGATATGGTGTAAAATATATACGTAATTACAAATAAAAATATAAACATACATGTTGTACTTCCTGATAAATTTATTGTTCGTTCACGCTGTTTTCCCTTTTAATTTCAATATAAAACATATGAATTAAAAGAGGGTTTTCAATTTAAAAACTGTTTGATGAAATTTTTATCGCTGCTAATTAAATGAAAGTTACGGTAGTAAAATTGGCGACAGTAGTAAAATTGACAACCTAGCAGGTAGTGGCATATATATTGAAACCCCTCACGCCAACTTGACTCTTTCTTATCGTAATCCAAATTACTGCTCTGTTTTCAGAAGTGAATTGATTGCAATAGACCTGGGACTAGAAACTATTCTCTCTGAAGAGGATTATGGTGACCTATGGATCTTGACTGATAGCCGTAGTTCTCTTCACCATCTTAGTAATTGGATTCTTGTGGGCGACAAGGTCAGCACCTCTATACTGCTTAAATTAAAGCTCATTTCACAAAACCATGACGTTCATTTGCAATGGATACCTTCACACGTGAATCTCCATGGGAATGAAATGGCTGATAATCTTGCTAAGGAGGGTTGCAGGATTTCTTCAACTCCCTCCTCCGCACTTACTTTTCAGGAGTTATACTCCTGGGAAAATTTAAAAATCTCGGAGGAGTGGAAAACTCCCCCCACCCATATTTGGTACAAGGGCTCAAAACCGGGTTTGTCCCTTGACCTCCCGGGTGACAGACGTACACGAACTGTACTGTCAAGACTCGCTAGCGGTCACATCAAGTGCCTCACTTTCATCGAGGGCAGGAAAACCTTCGCCACCTGCACCAAGTGCCAAAATCATCAGGCTTCTACTGAGCACCTTTTGGATTGCATGGGACTCTCTAAGGAGGATCTTTTCATCAATCCTCTTCTGGTCTTTGACTTTCTAACTGTCAACGAACTCGTGGATCTTGTCTGACTCCGACAGACAAAGAGGATAAGCAACAACAACAACAAATATTTTACAATTCATACACCAGCCATAAGGCTGTGCTTGTATAAATAAGTAACCCATTAATGCCTAGCGTCCTCATTTGAGGACAGCTAATAAAATGGCACATATATTTCTTGGGGTTTCTTGGAATGATTTCTGCTTTTTAGTGACAGTTTATATCATCACTCTGAATGATCCCAGAGAGTTTTGTGTCTACTATTAATTATTATTTCATAATTCAGATAGTTATTTTATGATTTTTCATTCGTCGCACAAACATTTGCTTTTTGTGCGGATATACTAACTTAAATCAAATTGAATAATAATATTATATATTATAATACTTTACTTTCGAGGTCTTTGTCAGCATATAATAAGAAATTAATCTGTTATCTCAAAGTTTTTTTTATTTGGAAGATTTTTCGCTAGAACACTAAATGTCCTAAATGAGGATAGGTTTTTAATTTAAAACTGTTAGAAGAGTTTATTAAATTTAAAATATTTTACTCTCAGTTGTTCATATTAGTTTTAAATTGAAATAGTCTTCAAAATATATTTTTCAAAATTAATTTGAGCGTTAACTGGTTAAAATATAATAAATTATTAATAGACAATAATTAAAATGCATAAATAATTAAGAAAGTTAATATATACAGTGAAGCTTGAATAATTCGAACTTGCTTAATTCGAAATTTTGGATAATTCGAATATTTTACACGGTCCCTTGAATTTTGTATTAAAATAATGTTAAAAAATCGTGGATAATTCGAATTCTATTTTGGATAATTCGAATTTTTCATATGATTACCTTTAAAATATTACATAAAATTTGTTCCCGAGATTTTACTCATCTGAAGTGCATTATCAATTTTTATAGTCTTTCAAAAGAAGGATAAGGAAATACAATAGAAGCCCCTAGCTAGTGCACCAGAAGATATGGTGCTGGTGCATATATATGAACTTCGAGGTTTTTGTGAATTGAAAGTCATGTGTAATGTAGAAGATTCTATTTTTGTATCAGGTCATATGCTATGACACAAAGATTCTACTTAAAAAAGAAATAAAAAATATTGATTTAATTTTTTTTTTTGGGGGGGGGGGGGTGGGGGTGAAAGGGGGTAATGTAGCGGTATTCTCATATATAAAGTTTATGTGTTAAATCTCTGATCGTAGAGTTTTAATTTATCACTTTTTTTGACAAAATAGTATATGTAATTCAAATTTTTGGATATTTCGAATTTTTTTCTGGTCCCTTCAACGTCTAATTATCCAAGTTCTACTGTAATTTATTTTTGTGTTTATTAATATTGCTTAGTAGAGATGAATCTAAAGTCAAGAAATGAGAAATATTAGCTTGTATAATGAAATATTTTGTTATATTGGATGGATAAGTATTCAAAAATAAAAGGCTTCCTGCAGAATGTTTGATCAGCAATGGTTAGAGATGAAATTGAGGGGGAGGGGAAATTATATGAGTGAGAAATATTGAATAATTCTGTTCTCTTATATATTATAGAATCTGATAAAGCATGTTTAAAATGAATATTGACATTTATATTTTGGATGGAAAAAGATTGAGAAAGTTTTTCGTGGAGCGTTTAAACACTGATCGTTATTGGAGTTTGATTTTAACAAAATAAAAAACTGCGAAATTAACGAAAATCGCAAAAAAGCATAAAATCGCAGATCCGCAGAAAATTCTCATGCCTGATAAATTTAAATAGAGGTGGTCCACTGTGCCCAGTCCTCCCCTATATACAGTGAATTCTCGAAAATCCGCATATTATTTGCAATGTAAACTAACATTGTCACAATCGATTTGTTGATTAGTGGATTGCAAAAATCCAACTGTATTAAGATTCAAATCAATTATTAACTGGTGCTGATGAATCACCAATCACCCAACATATTACAGAGGAGGAAATAATAAGTGTATTATACATAATTATCAAAAAATAAATGATAATAATTTAGAGGAAGAAGGAGGAAGACAGTTTTCATGAAAGATTTTTCTCTAATAAAGATAAATACTCAAATTTTCTCATAGCACAAACTTATGTGACTGACCAAGAATTGTTGACTTTTTTGCAGGTTATAGGAAAAATAAATATGTATGAATATTTTTACTTAAACTACTATTGATCAGACTTTTCAAAAATCCAGATAATTTATAACTATAATGTGAACTATAAAAATTGTTCTCTAAATTAAAATTTCATGAAATATTTGTACTTTTATTAAGGCATACTTTATTTCAGCATTGTATATAATGTATAACATACTAGCAGGCTATGCCCACTTCGCTGGTCGCTATTTTTAAATGAACTCTATTTTCATTTTTTCGCCCCACCGCCCCTCCTAATAACTGTACACTTTCAAAAATATCCTCATTCGACTTGCAGGCCTTTGGAACCTATCTGTACCAATTTTGAACGGCCTAACTGTATTTCTAATTGTTTTTGCACCATACCCCCCCCCCCCTTTACTGCCCCACCTGGGGGCTGAATTTTTAAAATTCCAGTTAATGATTTTTAGATATTTGTATTAGCTATATTTTAGAGCAAAAATTTCACATAAATCTGTTTTTTTGTTTGAGATATATAGGATTATGTGAAATCACGTTTTGCCCCCCCCCCCCACCCCACCCCTTGGGGATCAAATTTATAAAATTCCAGAAATTGGTTTTTAGACATTTGTGTTAGCTATATTTTAAACTAAAGTAAAAATTTTACAGACATCTGGTTTTTTTTGTTGTTGTTGTTTGTTTGTTTGTTTGAGATATGTAGGATTTTGTGAAATCACGTTTTGCCCCCCCTCCCCCCCACCTTGGGGGGGGATTTTGTAAAATCGCTTCTTAGTGGATGCCTATGACATAGAGGGAACATTGTCACAAAATTTCATATTTCTAGGTCCAGGGGTTTGGTCTGGGCGATGACGAATCACCCCTACTCAGGACAAACGATTTTATATATATGGATAAATTGTTTCTTAAAGATTTGCTACTCAAATGAGGTTCTAAGATGTAAATAAAAGAAATTACTCTAAAATCTGCAAAACACTTCGTTTGAACCTGTGCGGATTTTTGAGAGTGTACTGACTGTACTTATACCATAGAAACAATTGCTTATAAAAGTTGCTACAAGAATATTCTTTTAGACATTCCTAACTGTATTGAAAGCACAAGACAAAAATTTTTCAATTATTCTGAGATATTTCTATATATATATAAAAAGAAAAAAAAAAAACTGAAGTCAAGGATTTGCCGAGCAAGGGATTGCCAAAAATTCGACTCATTTCTTTTGCTAGTTCATCTGCTTTTTCCAGCAATAAAGGGTTTGATATAGGAGCATTCTAAGATCTAGCTTGTTTGAACCAAATAAGCAAAGCTGTCTCTAAATCTCCATGCTTAGCAGCTCTCCTGCGTTTTCTCTCCGATTAAAAAATCAACGTAATTTGATCCCTGTTTTTTTATTATCATTGATAAAGTAGAATTGGCAATGCCAAATTCTTTGCAGATTTCTGTTTTAGTCATCAAGGATTCGCCGAAAAATGCTCATAAAAGTTGAAACAAGAATATTCTTTAGGACATTCCTAACTGTATTGAAAGCACAAGAGAGCAATTTTTTAATTATTCTGAGATATTTCTAGACTTTTTTTTTTTTTTTTTTTTTAACTGAAGTCCTGTTCTGATGTTGCAATTATGCAGGAAAGAAAGCAATAACAGAAGGAAATATATGAATATTCAAAATTAATGTTTTATTAAATTAAAGCAAAATAAAATAAAAAAGCATAAATAAAGAAATAAATAAAATAACTAGCAAATTCAGATACAAGGATATATTTTCATTAATTTGATATATGGATTAAGAGTTTTAGATAATTTTTCTTAATAAATTTATTCAAAAGCATATTTGTAAAAGTAAACAAATCAGACAACAGACCAGAAAATACAATCAAACTCACTTCAATTGAGTAGAAATTTTTAAGAAAAATCTAGATAATTTTAAAACAGACAAATGAAAATGAATAGTTTCAATCGAACAAACTATTAGAACGAAAATAACGAAAAATAAAAATATATCCTGTACGCAACAAGTAAATGATCCTTTCGTAATTGTATAGAATGATTTCGCATGCTAACATAGGCAAATAACAAAAATAACACAGACATTTACAATTTTTTTTTTTTTTTTTTTTTCTAAGAAAGGAAAAAAAAAAAAAAAAAAAGAACGATTTCTCTCAAACAAATAACAACTGGCAAAGAGAAACCGGTGCAAAAATAATGAAAGGTACGCTTTTAAAAAAGAAATAACTACTGAAGTAAAATTCAATAATATCACGAAACATGCTGTTTACCGGTAGATTACAAAGCATACTAATTAAATTTATGTTTCTTTTCGTCGTTGACTCTATCAGCAAAATACACGAAAAAGTTTAAAATCCAATCAATAATACGACATAAAATAATATTATTTCAATAAACTATGTATTTGAATAAATCAATGATAAATAATGACTTTTAAAATAAAAGAAAATTACCAATTTCTAACAAACGACTTTATCAAACATTCCAAAATAAACCTGTGAAGCAGGAAAAATCTCCAAAGCGAAAGCACTCCTCAACGTGACTTGGGCTGAGTTCAGCAGTCGCTTCCCGGGAAGCCCGGTCTCCCCGGGATCTCCCCAAGCCGTTCAGCGATGTCATCACGTGACCATTTGTGGGTAACCCAAGGCGTTCAGCGCACCAGTTTGGGGAGCACGGGATGTTCCCATTTTACCCAGACTTTGGCTGAGTTCAGCAGTCGCTTCCCGGGAAGCCCGGTCTCCCCGGGATCTCCCCAAGCCGTTCAGCGATGTCATCACGTGACCATTTGTGGGTAACCCAAGGCGTTCAGCGCACCAGTTTGGGGAGCACGGGATGTTCCCATTTTACCCAGACTTTTTTTACGGGAACTTGGAAGATTTTCTGGGGAGTTGGTCTCGTGACGTGTAACGCGCATGCGTGTGTGTTTGTTTATCAACAGAATCGTAATTATTTTGCATTGTGTGCTTTTTTTATTGGAAATTTTATTAATGCAATTAAGTTTGATTAATTTCGGCAGACTATAAAAGTATATTACATTACATTTTAAGAAAAGTAATAAAATATTTTCATAATATAAAACTCGTACAGTAAATAATTAATACGTATTTTCACTGTTTTTAAGAAAGCAGTGTTTTTCTCATCTTCATCACATGATTTAAATGAGCTATGTTTTTACGTGTTTATTTTTTATTTTTTAAAACACATTTCCACTCCGCATATTATTTACATTGATTACATGAATATTTTTTCGTTATCATACTTGCCAACTATGCGAAACTTCACTAAATTTTTAAGTTTTCAGTGATTTTCGCTTTTGCCGGAAAAAAAAAAAAATAATAATAATAATAATAATAATCTTGCGTCTCAATAGACAGCATTATTTTTAAATAATAATTACTAGATTTTTATTTAATTATTAAACTTTATTTATGCATTTTTTTTTTTTTTTTTTTTTTTTTTTTAACAATTTAAGCCATGGATTTGGATTAAACTATTAAAAACTGGCATATGTCGAAAACCTGCCAAAGTTATTAGACTGAAGCCATATTATGTAAAAACCTGAAAATGCCATATATAGAATCACCCTTATATTGATCCTATGTTGGTAGATATGTTAAGTTATTAAATGCATTTGAGATCTTTAGTTTACTTGTGTCCCACTGTTTGTACTAATTTGAAGAATTTTATGTTTGAATTTAGTTGTAAATGTTTAAAAATTTTTGATAAGTTAAATAAAGAAAAATAGATTGTTAAATTACATGTCATTCTTTAGATTAATTTCAAAGTATTGCTATATTGAATGATGTTTTACACAAAGTCCTTACTGTTATACTTAAATGCCACAGTTAGTTAACTAGAATAGCAATTTACTTTTTCTTACGATGTGAGAAACACATTTTTTTTTTTTTTTAATCCAGTGAATAAAGTATGAGTATTATGATATATACTTTTCCGTGTTTTTATGATAATGAGATTATTTATTTATTTTTTGTGTGTATGTGTGTGTGTATGCTCAGTTATTTATAATTTACAAAAAGCAGCAAATTTTTTAAAACAATTTATTAGTGAGGAAAAAAGAAAGTGTTTCTTGAAATTATCGTGTTAGTTGAATGCCTGTTAACAAAGAGTTAACCGTATTTATTTATTTTTTTTATCATTGTAACTTAAAGAAATATACGTTTTCTTTTAAATTCATATTTTATGGCCCTTTTTTTAACAGGGCAATACATGTCAATTTCTTATATTTGCTGATTTTTACTGTTTACAGTTTTGTCTGAAGGAAATAGTAAGATCTGTCATACTTAAAAAAAAAAAAGAAAAAACTAAATCTTTCCAGACAAGAAAAAATAAAAATAAAAGAGTGTCGTTACCTTGTGCTGTGAACTGCTTAGAATTTTACAGAATCTTAAGAAATTACAAATACTTAAAGAAGAAAAGTCTAAGTCAAAAATAAGATTTGTTTAGGAGAGATTAAAATATTACAAATTAAAGAGATTACAAAAAAAATTTCATCAACCTGAAAACTGACCCGATCCCGCAGTAGAGAATTTTTGTGACCCACACCTACTTTCTTTATATCCAAACCCAAAAACTATAAGACCATTAATAATTCATCTAAAAATCATGAAAAACTTTTTTCAAGGATAAAATAAGATAAAATTGTATTTATTGTCACACAGTTGGTAAATTATTTTTAAAAGAATTAAAAATGTAATAAGTTAAAAATCTGAAAAGTGGATTAATCCTTTGCACACAGGGCTTTTTTACAGTAAATAATAGTACTTATTTCCACTTGTTTTAAAAAAGCAGTGTTTTTTACCATCTTCATTTGAGCTATGTGTTAACGATAAGCAATCTCAAACTTTATTTTAAGTTAGTATTTTTTTTTTAAACACATTTCCCCTCTGCATATCATTTAAATTGATTACAGGAATATTTTTTCGTAATTATATCATACTTGCCAACTGTGCAAAACTTTTATT
The DNA here is from genome assembly GCA_963930645.1 of Salticus scenicus. Taxonomy (NCBI): domain Eukaryota; kingdom Metazoa; phylum Arthropoda; class Arachnida; order Araneae; family Salticidae; genus Salticus; species Salticus scenicus. The sequence continues at coordinate 199,538,701 of OZ005652.1, forward strand.
TTAGGATTATCATCTACTGCTCCCCCCCCCCTTTTTTTTTGGAGCATTTTAAAGTTATACATGTATTTTATCAAAAACTTCTATAAATTTTTAATTTTCTAGTTACTTTCACTTTTGTTGAAAAAAAAAAAATCTTGTGAGTCAATAGACAGATTTATTTTAAAATATCAATTAGTACATTTTCATTCAATTGCTAAACTTTATTTATGCATAAAAATTTTTAACGATTTAAATCATGGATTAAATTATTAAAAACTCGCATATGTCTAAAGCCTGTCAATATTATTAAACTAAAGTCAACCAATATTATGTAAACCTGAAAATACCATATATAGAATCACCCTTATTTTGATCCTTCAATGTTGATAGATATGTTATTAAATGCATTTGGTTTTAATAATTAAGTTCTTTAGTTTACTTGTGTCCTATTGTTTCTACTAATCTGAAGGATTTTGTTATGTTTGAATATAGTTGTAAATGTTTACAATTTTCAGGTCTAGTTAAGAATGGGCGATAAGCATACCAAATGTAGTGGTCTTTTTCTCGCCAAATCGCATATGAGGAAAACAACACAACCTCCTGTTGGCATCGTTAAAATCTGAAATTATATATTAACAATCTATACCAGGGTGTCTACTGACTTGACAGAAAAAAAATTCATGACCTCAAAAAAATTTTCATGACCTTTTTTACCGACATATCCAACTGTAGATTTTCATAGAAGATAATTTTTTTTAAAGATACAAATGAGTATACTAGGTTTATAATCATGTTTATATATTTACGCTACTAAATAATAGTAATCTGAAAATCGACATGAACTCATAATAGAGAATTTTAATGACCCACACCCGACTCAAAACCTAAAATGAAAATTAATAATTCATCTAAAAATCTTGAAATTTAAGTTATAAAGTAAATTTTTATTGCTATAAAACTGGTAAATACTTTAAAATGTAATTACTAATGCACCAAGTTAAAAGTTTTAAAATCTGAAAAATGGATAAACAATAATTTTTAACCATTTAGGTGTGTTGTGTACTTCAAGTGTTACAAAATGTGCTTCAAGTTTAGTAATAAGTACAAAACTATGAATAAACACACACCATAAAATGCAATAAACTCGCAACAATTGCTTTGGGTTGAAAAAAAAACACGACCATTCATCAGGCGAACAAAGTGGGCACGAGTGCTACAAGCAAAGCGACAATGCACCAAATGATGCGTTGCCGAATTATGTTTTTGCCCCTTAATGAAATTATTTTGAAAGATATTCTCAAGTCGACCCGACTCGTAGAAAAAAAAATTCAATCAACTCAATCCGAACTGCAAGAGAAAAAAATTGTTCAACCCGACCAGTAAAATTGGGTTACCTGAACCAATACGTGACTCAAACCGACGGTCAAATTTCATGACCTGTTCTTAATTTTCATGACCTATTGCTGAATTTCATGACTTTCATGACCCATCGTTGACTTTCATGACCTAGTAGACACCCTGTATACTAATATTATAAATGTGAAAGTTTGGATGTTTGTTACTCAATCACGCCACAACGGCTAAACAGATCTGGATGAAATTTGGTACAGAGATAGATAATAGTCTAGAATAGGACATGGGCACATCTTTACAGAAATTCCTCCCACATTCTCCCCTGGGGGGGCAAAAGACAAAAACATGTTTGTCCAGGTATCACTCAAGAACGGCTGGACGGAATTCCAACAGTGCCTCGCAGGAGGGTGGGGGGCAAAAAAAAAAATGCATTTATAAGCATAACTAGGCTCCCAATTGCTTCACAGTAAAGAAATTACACACGGGGAGACTAGACATGAGTACAAATGACACATTATCTGTGATTTATAATTTTTTGATTTTTAATGCAAGGGAGGGGGAAAATCAATTTTTGGCAGGAAATATTGGAAATTCCTGATTTTGAGTAGAACTCTACCAAAGATATTGAAAAAAGGCTATGCGACTTCCTTAGGATATTTCCAATTTTTTTTTTTTTTTTTTTGGTGGGGGTGTTACGGGGGGCAAACTCGAGACACCTCTTTTAGTGCTAAATTCATTATGAATAATCTATGGAAATTGCGGTCACGAATTTTGGTGCTTGGATTGTTCATACACCATAATGGACACCTAAAGTAACGAATTTATCAAAATTACCCCCATTTCCCCCCCCCCAAAGGGGGACAGAAGGCAAAAGCACCTTTGTAAACATATCTCAGCTCCAAATTACTTCACAGTGAAGAAATTGCACAAGGGGAGGCTACACATTAGTACAATTAAAACATTATCAGCGATTTCAGGAAATTCCGAATTTTAAGAGGAGGTATAGGAAAAATCCGTTTTTGGCGGAAAATTTTGCAAATTCTGGATTTTTGAGTAAAACTCTCCAAAGAATGGAACAAAGATGTAAAAAACAGCCATACGACTTCTTTAGGATATTTCCAAAACATGTTTTTAATTTTTTGTCACCTGCCATTTTTTTTTGGTTGGGGGGGGGGGGGGGGGGTATGGTATGTGTTACAAAGTGCAAATTTGAGACACCCTTTTTAGTGCTAAATTTGTCCTGGGAAATTCATGAGAGCTGCGGTCATGAAGTTTGGTGCTTGAATTTTTTATATGTATCTGACAACTAAAGAAACTGGATTTATCGAAATACCCCCACTTCTCCCCTGGAGGGTAGGAAGAAAAAAACGTTTGTAAGCATAACGCGGCCCCAAATTGCTTCACGGTGAAGAAATTGTACATGGTGAGATTAAAATTGAGTATAAATAAAACAAATACCATTTTTTAATTCTTGATTCTTAAAAAAGAAAGGGGAAAAATCGTTTTTTGGGGGGAAATTTCAGAAATTCCGGATTTTTTAGTAGAGCTTTACTAAAGATTTTACAAAGGTATTTCCAAAGACACATTTTCCTTTTTTGTGATTTTAAATTTTTTTTTTTTAGAGGGGGGGGGGGGGGTTACAAAGTAGCAAATTCAAGACCCCCCCCCCCCCCTTTTAGCGGTAAATTTGTCTTTGGAAATCTATGGGATCTGCGGTAACGAAATTTGGCGCGTAAATTGTTTATATGTATCTGACACTTATTGTAATGGGATTTTACAAACTTCCCCCCCCCCCTTACCCACTTGAGGACGAGGAGGCTATAAACACGTGTAAAAACACATTTTTACGTTTGAATTTGCCTTAAATTATCTTAGAATGGCAAACTTTGGTGTGTGGATGTTTATTAGGTATACGCAATATGTACTTTGTCGAGATTTCGCAAAACTTCGAACTTAGCCACTAGGGAAGGGGAAGTAAGAATCAGAAAAGTTGCTGCCGAAAGCAGTGGGAACATGGACTCCTCACGTTGCGAGCGAGAAAAATCTCTACCGTACACAACGGGAACTCAGGTTAATTAATAACGATATGGAATTTTGACAACTCATTTAAATATTGTGTCCAGCGAAGCGCGCAAAGCTTGCTATTTTCTTTATAAATAAATGGCTAAGAGATTTTTGACTCTGTCTGTGTGTTGATGCAATTTGCTACCAGATTTTCATACTTTAGTTAATTTTAAAAAATCTAATGTCCGATCGATAAGTTAATTAAACCAACGGATTCAGAAAAAATGCCCTTCTTATTTGTAACGAAACTTTGGTTAGATTTTTTTTTAATTAATTAAAACATGAAAATAATAACCTGGTAAAAGCTTTTAAAATGGACATTTAAATTTTTAATTGTTGCCAAAAAAAATTATTATTATTATTATTTTTTTTTTCAACATAAAATGAAATATGCTTTCACGCAAAAAAAAAAATTTAAATAAATTTGCTCTTGCACATGGAGTAAAAAAATATTACCTGAATTTTAGATTTTTTCCCCTTTTGTTTAAATAGTATGTTTTTGGCACGGATGAATCACACTTGGCATAAAAGCTAATTCAGCATTAAATTAAAGAGCATTACTTATTGAATTAGAGAGCATTACTTTTTAAATTTTGATGCTAAAATAGATCGGACATTTTTCGCCAAGGACTCCACTTTCGTAAAAGCCACTTTAGGCCAAGCGTTTCGAAACTGTCATCTGATAAGCACCCAAATGGAAGCCTACTGGTAAGCTATTGTCACAGGCAATAGGGACAGACACCCGAGAAAGAGTGGGTCGCTGCCAAAGGCAGCGGGAAACCAAAGCGGGCTTTAAAGCAATTTCATGTCTTTAAATTTTATTTTTGTTTGTAAAACGATATAGAAAAAGAGTTTTCTTAAAATATAGTGACCAGCGAAGCAAGAAAAGCCTTCGTTGATTTCATTAATTAAAAAATGGTTTCATTAACAAACTTCGATCTATTGGCACGCAGGCAGCATCAGGCCGAATTTTGTACATATCGAGTTTGATTTTGAAATTTTTCCCACATTCGGAAATCGGTACGTTCCCGAACCGGTGCTTTGCTAGTAGTCGATAAAGATTTATAGCATTTTCTTTCTAATTGGATGTTATAGTTTCATAATTTTTAGTAAAATTATTAAAAATTGTATTGAAGATGATTTTTCTTGTTTTCTATGTTTGTTTCTGATCAAACTGCTTTTTTTCCAACATGTTTTGTTGATTATTTAGATCACTGAAAAGCTTGCTATCTTATGCTGCCAATGGGCTATTATAACTGCGGTACAATGTTAACAATTTAAAAAAAAAAAAAGCACCAAGTGGACCAACAGACTAATTTTCCCTTATAAATGTGAATTGCACTATTAGATTGCATGCTTGCAACATTATAAAAGAAGTGAAAGATTCATCATATTTCCGAAGACACTTTAGGCTTAGGAAATAGAAGCTCTTGTGAAAATATTAGTTTTTTTTTTCAATTGTATTTACAGTTGAACGCATTTCTTTAGTTTTTATTAGTACTTTATACTGGAAGTGCTTAAGCAAATGAACGAAAAGTCACATTTTTTGGTTCATATTGGTATTTATATACGTTTATTCCTTTTTTACATTAAAGTAAACTTGTTAATTGCAGTTGTATTAGCCAAACTTCACAATACATTTCAGATTTTATAGATTCTGTTGTTTTAAAAAATGCGAGTTGGATCTTTTTTTTTACAGTTTAAAGTAGTATTTATTATTTTTTTTTTTATGGATGATCAAGTTTTCATTGGTATTTGGTGTTTTAAGTTTAAAGGCAACTGAGTACTCGAGAATCCCAGGCCTGATCAAGTTTACATTATATAACTACATTTAAAGTTTAAATTGCAAAATTTTATAATGTGATAAACATGCTAAGAAAAAGATATAATATCTGTTGTCCTTAGTGAAAAAGAAGAGATCACAAATTTATTTAACAAACATACTTGATTCCTCTGAAAAATCGTGATTATTTTGATAAGGTATATTAAGGGAACAATCAGTAATATGAAACAATATTTTGTCCAATATATACCATGAAAATATACACATGTCATGTATGTTTTCGATTCCCAAGGACAACATATCAAATCTATGCTTATGCTAAAAACAAAGTATAAATGCATAAAGCATAAATCACTACATTCTCTGAGACTTTTAAATTTTTCTTTTATTTTTGGTTTTATTCAATGATTGAAAAATTTTCTCCACACACACAAATTTTTAAATGTTAATTTACAATTAATAGTCACTCCATTACATACACAGCATCACTTCATAAGAATGTAATATTTCTTAATCAGGATACCATTTATTATATTTCATAAACCAAAGTACTTACTTACTTAAAACAATGAATTTTAAATACATTATAAAATAGATAACATTCTAAAAAATTGAACACAATTTTATTTTTTGAATAAGACGCAATAAAACATATACGTGATGAAAAGTATCCGGTTTTAATTCAATCTTTTCAATGTAAACTTGATCATCCATAAAATTTAGTAGTACTTTAAATTCCAACATAAAAACATTAGCATGTACATTTTATAGGAAATTACATTTTTTTTTCAAACGATAGTAATATATAAAACCAAATTAACATGCGAAGCATGAATCTGTTAAATCTGATATGCATTACGATGTCACACTAGTACAACTGCACAATTAATAAGTGCTATTTAATCTAATGCAAAATACAAAAAAGAAACCTGTATAAATAATACCAACATAAACCGAAAAATGTGATTTAACCGCTCAAATACTTCTCAGTATAAAATAATTTAAACTAAAGAAAAGAATTCGTCTGAAAATACGATTTAAAAAACATACCATGCTTCTAACAACAGCTTCTGTTTCACGATTTAGTATGAAAAATCTCCTGAAATTTCTTTAATCATCCATTTCTTTTATAATTTTCATATGATATCTTATTCTTGGAAGATAATTCCTTTTATTTAAGCTATTTATTATTTGTAACTCCTCTTTTTGGTATCTTTTAAAATATACACAAAATATTGACGATATCCGCCATGTTTGTTATTGTTTGGTTGATTGAGTGAACTCCCCAAAGGCGTTCAGCAAATCTTCTCCCCACACAATTTCCCGGGTGAAATTCGTGACGTCATTTTTGAGGAGCCCGGGGAGAATGGGGAGCAACGCTGAACTTACCCTTGGCAAGGCTGAACTGGATCCGACGCTCCTTCGCGCCGATTCAAGGCTTTAACATTTCCCCCATTTTCACCAGACAAGTTTCGGATTTAACCTGCAACGTAAAAGCGCACCAAGCGGCAAAAGCTGAATTACAAACGTAAACATAAGACGCGATCTTTTATCGGCGCTGCGCTGGATCATTAAAATTTCTGTTTTTTCTTCGTCTACAAAATGTTATTTGTTGAAATTTCTCATAAAAATATACTTTGACACATTTGAAATTTCTCATAAAAATATGTTTTGACCATCAACATATAATATATTGCAGCTTTTCTTATTTACGAATGTATATATACATGCGTGTGTGTGTGTATTGCTTACTAATATAAATAGTTATTTTTTTATTTGACAATATTTTATTCAACAATAAATAGATAAATAAAAAATAGTACTGTTACAGCTTAAAGCTAAAGATTTAGTATATTTTGTCAATTTATTTTTATTTCATTTTCTAAAATAAACAATATTTTCAAGTCTCCTATTCAAAACGAAGTTCAAAGTAATTTCTCTTCTACTTTGAATTCATGCAGCTTATTTTGTCTAAATGTTTTCTAGTACAGAAATGTATTTAAATGGTTTCTATTAAATAAATAAATATATATATTCCTTCCTCTCTTATTATCTTAAATAAATGCAACTTTGTGTGCACTTCTAATTATAATGTAGTAGGTAGAAACTCTTATCTTTAACCCCCCCCTTTTTTTTTTAAACCCCCTTTTCATTGGTATAATTTGACTTTTGCCTTGCCCCTTAATCTTACATTTTATCTTTGAAGTAATATCAAGGCAAATTTCCTACGAAGTTAAGAACAAAAATTAAACATAAAAGTTAAGCATACTTCTGTTTCTGTAGTGTTAAGCATACCCTTATTAGTGCAGAAATATTACAGATACTTCAAAAACTGCAGAATGATTACTTTTCATGTTTTATTTGGCAATTTTTAACCACCAAATTATTTTACTGAAACTTTATGTTGATAAAAAAAAAATTTAACATTGGAATTGTGTGTTTTTTTTTTTTTTTTTTTTTTTTTTTTATTGTATTACTAAGGTCTGTATTTTATTGTATTAATATAAAAAACTCATAAACCTATCCCAAATATAATGCAAAATACATACCAATTCGGTATTTACGTATTAGCTCTCACTAGTTTGAAGTGAAATAGCTAACTCATCTTAAGAGCAGATAATATCTAACCTCACCAATAGCCCATGTTATTCTATGGGGAAATTTGTTTCCATAGTTATTCATTATCAAATATATATATTTAATTAAATTTACACATTTAGAAAATTCATAATCATTAAATTAGCACTTATTTTTCAAAAATTGATTTTTTTATTTCAATTTGCATCTAAAAATTGAGAAAAATGCACTTAATAAAAATTTGCATTTTTGAACTAAAAATATAAATTTAAAATAAACTTTTTTTTCTCTTTTTAATTGATACTAATTTAATAGTTACGAATTTTTTAAATATGAAAACGGAATTTAAAAAAATACATCAGGTAATGAGTAATTGTGGAAATAAATTTTCCCATAAAATAATATAGGCCTTCGGTGTCAGCAGGATACTATTATTTAAGGCTGCACATCAGTCAAATTGTCCCTTTCTTCCTTTTTTGGACTTTTCAAGGGCTTGCAGAAGATTTTTTTAAGGACTATGTAGAATCCTTATTTCCACACACATGTATATATACACACAGTAGCACAGGGTTTCGGACCCGCCCACAAACTCCCCCCCCCCTCTTAAAAAAATGGCCTTTTTGGGGGGGAGGGGGGGTTACACACTTAAAAAAAAAAAAAAAAAAAAACACTCAAGTTTTTTTTTTTTTTTTCTTTTATCTAATAAAATTTTTCACTTTTTAAAAATAATTTATTATTTTTTTACATATATATTTTCTTACTTCCAGGGTTTAAACTGCCATTAGTTTTTTTTAGCATTTTGCTAAAAGGTATCATATTTTGCTAAAACATGTTGGTCAGAATTTCGCTAAAATGCTAAAACTGGATAACTGTATAAAATATCTCTATATAATAACTCAGATTTTTTTTTTTTTTTTTTGTGATATTTGCAGGCAAAAACTACGAAAAGACTGAAATTTTTGGGAATGATTATTTATATAGTAATTTGGATTTATTTTTAATGATTAAATTTAAATGAAAAAATATTTAAAAGTATGTCAGAATTCAGAATTTCATTCATAGAAGCATTCTTAGCACTAGTATTTCACGATTATCTACCACTACACTTCACTTAATTTTTCAATTGCTTTTTCATTTTACACATATGATATGAGTACCTCTTTTTCTATTGTTAAAATCAAAACATAGTTTCCCTGATTCATATTTTTAAAGTCACAAATATGGATGCTTGGTTAAAATCATCAATGAACAAAAAAATAGAAAATAAAACTGAGGATAACAAAGCTAAGTAAAGGAAATCAACGGTATCCAAAGAATTAACTTTCGAAAAACCTAAAATAGTGCTTGTCTATTTTCCCTAAAATGCTAAAGTAATTTTTTTGCCATGTTAAACCCCGCTTACTTCACATTATTATACATAATTAGAGTTGTAAAATTCTCGAGAATAACCTCCTTGAAGAGAATCGAGAATATTCTTATAGAAGCTATAATTAACAGGCAATTTTGAAAAGTGTGCTCTGTATAAGTATTAATTTACGTGGAAATTTAGAATTTTTAAAAATTTTGCTTTTAATAAAATAATCGGATTGATTAAAGAAATAATTAAATTTATTTAGTTGTAGGTATTAAAATAAAATTAATTCTTTAAGGCTAAAAGATAAAATCTTGAAATTACTAAACATGAAATGCTAAGTAACAAACCATTAATGAATTTTTTTTAAAAATTTCATTACCGATATTATTTTTTAAACGTGACATTTAAAAAAAAAAAAAAAAAAAAAAAAAAAAAAAAAAAGAAGAAGAAGAAAAAGAATATATTTCTAATTATTTATATTTTCGCTATAAAATGTTTTACACGTATCTGTATGAGATAAAAATGAATTTATCCAACAGCTATTTAAAGAGTAAACATACAACACTGTTTTCAAATAAAAAAGAAAAAGTGTGTTGGTAGAAAAAAATGGCAAATGGAAACATTTTTATCTTAAAACATTACATTGTTCTGTTTTTGCAAACTGAATATATATATATATATATATATCTGTACTGATAAGTATAAAGGATTTAAGTCCATATTCTTGACTTTTCAGGAGACGAAAAATAAAATTTAACTAAAAACTAATCAGAAGAATCGATTAGGAAAAAGGGATTATGTTGATTTTTACCCTTTATACAGTTCAGTGATTGTCAACCTTCATTTAATAAAGGGAAAAAAATTGAATTAAATATTTTATACAAAGATTAATGCTAAATTTCTGTCTTGAATCTTTTTTTACCAATGGATTTTCTCAAAGACTAAATGACATGGATTTAAATCCTTTATACCAATCGATAGAGAATTTTTTTCTGGGTCTGACTATGTACTTAACTCAAAATCGACATTTTTGGACTTAACTCCTTTATACCTATCACTACAGATATATATATATGGGCTATAACCAAAATTTGTTGATTGAAAATTGTACTTTATACTTTCTGCTAATTAGCTCGATCGTTCATTTCCTGATTTTATTAGATACGACTGTTCCAAATGCAAAATGTAAGTGGATGTCTAACCTGCACAATTGTATGATCTGGGTCTGAAAGGGTTATTTGATCTTTTATCAGAAAATGAGACTGACTGTTTGTTTTGATTTTAAATTTTATGTAATGAATAACCAATTACAAAATTAAATTAATTTTCATTTTTAAGCTATTTGTTATTTTGTTTTTCATGCATGTTGGGGTACTACATACACATTTTTCAATGACAAACTCAATTTTTTTCTTTTATGACTTGTGTCATTTTTATGTAAATGACTTTTAATTCAGATTATTTCATTTGTACTTTTGCTTTAGAGAAGGTTTCAGTTATGTGTTTTATATGTGATTAGCAGGCTTTATTAAAAGTTATTATGTATGGGAGGGGGAAGGGGGAATCTAGAAATTGTAGAAGAAAAAATGTCTATATTAATTATCTTAGAAAATTATAAATTAAAGGGTCTAACGCTAAACACAGTAAAGTAAAATAAAATAAATATTAATGGATGTACATTTATTTTGTACAAGATATAAAGTGAAAATTGTATAATTAAAAATATTGCTCTCATCTTTGTGTTATGCAAAACTGAACAAAGCAGTCTTTAAAAAAAATATGTATGTGGTATTTGTTATAATATGGTAATTAATAGCAACCAATTTTCTTATCTATATACTAAATCCAAAAGCAAGATATACTGCTTTTAAATTATCAAATAAAAAAGAAGCTGCATTAGAATTTGTCCAGCCAGTTTTTTAAAAAAAACCTTTGATTTTAAAATTTCAAGCAAAAAGTTCTCCATTCAAGGACATTTTGAGAATTATTTTATTAAAATGTAACAGCTCTAGAATAATGAAAATGATATTAAAAATTTTAATATCCAGGTATTGAAAAATGTTGAAATAATTCTAATCGCAGAAGGTTCTACATCCGATGAAGAGTGCTTTCTTGAAATAGAAAATTTAGTTTCAATAAAAGCTATAAACTTCTAATTTTATTTAAAATATTAAATGCAAATTCCATTCAATATGTACATTTCAAATGGATTGCAATATTCCATTACATAATCCAAAAGCATATTTTTTTCTTAAATTTCTTCCTATAACTCTTTTTTTATTGTATTCAAGTTTTTTTTTTAATTTTTACCTAATTCATTAAATTAAGAATTTTATTGTTATTAACTTATTTTGTTATCATTAAATTATAGGAAAGGCATGTTAGGTTTAACATTCACTAAAAAAAAAAAAAAAAAAAAAAAAAAAATTGTCAACTCACAGTCATCCTGTTATTACCATTTACATCGTTTTAATGAGCACTCAATACTACAATTTTGGAATATTTTTAGAAGTTCTGAATATAAAAAAAATTAATCCTCTTTTATATGACAGTTCTTTAATTCATTGATGAGATCGACAAAAGTGTAAAAAAAAAAAAAAAAAAAAAAAAACACTTTATGTAAAGGATAAATATTAAAGCAAAATATAAGAATTTAGGTGGAAAAAGCCTGTGTTACAGAAATAAATGATTTGATTGTTTTATTTTTAAACATAAAATTCCATGTCTGAAAGTACAAACTTTACATCTTGTATACATTATTACAGAAAGAAAATCACCACAACCTAAAAAAAAAAAAAAAAAAAAAGCTGAAAAATCTCATCCCTGTTTATTATTAAAAACTTAAATTATTTTTAGATGAAGCAATAATTAATGTTGGAATATTAATTACTTCTTACAGTGGCAAATTTATTTACGAATAGGTATAATATGACTGGAAAACATATACTAATAAAACCTGGCTTAAAAAAAAAAAAAAAAAAAAAAAAAAACACCCTGGTTTTGGCCAACCATGAAATACTGTATAGAAAGAAATAATTCATTTTACATAAATATTAAGAATATGAAGGTAATTTAACTTTTAATTAATTGTAATAAATTAGTATTACTATTATTTTGTAATAAGTTTTCTTTTAGTCTAAAACTGTTCTCTTTTTAAATAAACTTGAAATTCAAACCCAATTGTGTTATTCTACATTTAACATAAAAAAACCAATTAAACCTAAAAAAATACTCCACCCAGGTTGGGCTTTAAAAAAAAAAAAAAAATTCTTAAAACCTTGCAGTGGCGTATCCAGGATTTTATTTCGAGAAGGGATGAGTTAAGTTCGATAATGTTTCATAGCATACAGAAGTCATAAATATTACTCTTATTCTTATTCTTCATTTTTTAAAAGTTTCTACAAATTTCAAGAGGGGCTGTAGTCTATCACCTCCCCCCCCCCCCACACACACATACCTCTGGATACGCCACTGTATACACACATATATCTATATACAGTATGGTTTTGGAAAAAAGTTAAATAAAGTAGTTTAGAAAAAAGTTATTTAACAATATAGTAGTCTAACACAACATGAATTTTCGTACAAATATAATTTCGAAAAGGAGAATTTTGAAACAATCTTTTTAAATTATTGAAAAAATAATAAATCATTCAATTACTTACGAGATGATCCTGGAATGTTTTTTAATCCAGCAAAGTTGAAAACCCATTTTACATATGTTTCAAGTGTTACAGAAAAAAAAAATAGATACACAATTGTTTTTTTATACTAATTCTTCATTAAACAGTAAATCTCAATGTAATGATTTAAGCAAAATATATTACTATAATACCATTTTAATAAACTTTTAATTTAACACTTTTCTAAAAAAGCAAATTTGATAATTGCTAAAAATGTTTTTACAGAATCCATTTTCAAAACATGACATACATGTCAATCTTTTAGCAAGCTGTTTAGATAATCTTTCAACTGCAGAATCATCATCTCCTTTATTATAATTTATTTTATTTTAAGATAGAGGTGATTTAAGCATTTAATTTGAGGTATCCACCTTCAAATTTTATACATTTTAAGTATTATTCAAAATTCCTTGATCTTTAAGAGCATTTACAGGTGGCATGTTTAGTTCAGAGTTATGAGAAAAATTCAACAATAGCTCTGTATCTTGTACTTTCTACTTTTACAATTGGGGTTTCTTCATGCTTACATTTTGTTTTGCATATGCATTAGAATTAGGTTCCCTTAATTGCCGCTTTAAAATTCGTCTAAGTTTATCCTCAGAAGATAATTTATACAAAGGATATACTGGAAAAACAGAAGGCACAGACATAGGCTTCAGCCGTCGTCTTTTTTAATTCTGTATGCAAGCTTCATTTTTAAAATGTTCGCTACAAAACACGTGACGAATTGGATTTATCGATTGCATAATATTCTTTACGACAGATAATTTTTAACCAGGCTTTTAACTATCATTATCCGAAGAAAATTCATCAAACGATAGTCTTTATTTTTTCTGGAATTCGATTTGCAAAATAGAACATAGTAGTATGACATATTCACGAAGTTTATAATCTATCTCTTCATTGACTGAAATCAAGTTCTTGCCACAACTTAAGTTACTATTTAAAACAACATTTAATCAGAATCCTAATATAACATATATTCGATAATTCCACAATCTATAGAAAAGAAAACAAAATAAATACTCAAGATCGTCCTAATAATTCCATGTAAATAAACCGCGTAAAGACCTACGTACGCAGCGCCATCTGGTGAGAAATCTTACGTAGATTTGTGTCTTTTGAATTCTTTTGTTATTTTCAGAATTGTTATAGCCTTGTATCCGCGCTGCGGTGGAGCGTCGGATCCAGTTCAGCCTTGCCCTTGGCAACTTCCGGTTGGTTCGTTGTTTCGATATCGTTTTCGTTATTATATTTTTTATTTTTTAATCTTTCTTTATCATGAAATTTCAATTAATCATTCATTTAATCAATCACTACCGTCTTCCCTTCACCTTGATAAAGGGATACAAATAATTTTTCAAGGTGTTTTAAAAAAATATTTATTTATTTTTATTTTTTTAATTGTAAAATAATACTTAAAATGACTGAAAAATTAAAACACATTCCTCACCTGAATACATCGAAAGAGTTTTTCTTAAATATAGTAGATCCACGGATAGTAGATCTCATAAGTAATTTTGCAAAGAGCACGGCTGGGCACTGCTCGGCTGGTTGTAACCACGGATTTGTAACTCCTGTTTGTTGTTTTCCGCCGCATCTGAGCCTGAGCAAAATAATAAATTTGTCGTGTTTAGCAATATGAATAGTATGGATGTTAATAATGGTCAGCATCTTTCATTGTTACGAATTTTTATTCTTAAGAAAATTAGATAGTGACCCTGCTTTTTGGAATAAAATAAAAACTCAAATATTGAGGGAAAATGATTATTCGCTAAAGGTATACATTTTCTTATAAAAGTATTTTACAATGATGACCTACCATTTAAAATTAGCTTAAAATGTTCATAATTTGTAATTTTCTTTCTTTATTGTTATTATGTTTAATATTTTATGAAATTGTATTGTATTTTGGTGGACGTTTTACTGTAATTAATTGTTCAATGAATTTTGATAGAAAATTTCGAAATATAAAAGAGTAAAAAAATTTGTTTTAGTTCGCAAAATTTGTGTCTTCCTGATTAATTTATTATCGTTCTGCTTTAAATGGAATTATGTATCAGTTTCAATGAGTTTTTTGCCTAATTTTGACATTTTATTTATAATCCATTTGGTCAATTTGATATGGATAAATTTATTTAAGCTTGAAAGCAATGCTTGTTATTTGTATGATTTAGTTAAAATAGTTAAACAATAAAAGAACTCCTTCTTTTTTTTTTTTTTTTTTTTTTTCCATGTTTATTTAAATTTTAATCAGTGTCTCTTTACTATTGTCTTATTATATAGTGATTAAATGTCATATTTTGCAAATATTGTCATGTTAATTATCTTTTGAATTTTCTACATTCATATCTGAAATACAAAACTACTTTTTTCTTAATCTGCAGTGATATTTTTCATAGAAAGGTGTTTTGCTACAACAGTGTCATTCATTATTTTTCAGCGTTACATTGTACGTTTCTTCTTTTATTTTAAGGTATTTTATAAAATTTCTTTTTCTTGTGACTGAGGTGGTGAGATGACAGAAATAGAAGACTTTAAATTAGATTTTCTTTGTAGCTTCAATTTCCCATTACTATTCCATAGGCGTAGCCAGCTTTCCGAGCGGGGGGGGTGCCCAAATTTTAAACTAAAAGTTACAATATGAATACATTATGAACATAGTGCGCATATGCATGCATATGTGCGTTTTAACACATGTGCGTTTTAACACTTGTGCGTTAAACAAGTTAACACATGTACGTTTTAACATATAAATTAAGCAACTTTCTCTTAGACTAAATAACTAGTCTTGACGCAGAACAGAAATATCAATATTTACACAACGTTAAAAATGCCAATCTAAAAAATTGTTAAATGCAGACTGCAGTTTCGGTAGCGTAAATCGGTACATTAGGCTTCCTTTGAAATATCATTTGATAAAGTTTGGACATTCAGAGTAGTGCTGCTATCCGTTTAACAGAAAAGGAACAGAAGTTTGAAAATTGATTAAAACAAGGAAAGAATGTTGCATAAAAAATATTAAATGGTGTCGAATATTTGGTTTCAGTACGAAACCAATGCATGTTAAAAGATTAAATAAAAATCTTAAACCTTAAGTTATACACGAAAACCTAAAAACTAAACTACGGAAAAACTTATACTATGGTACTTAAATTGCGCGCGCAGAGTGATAAAGTAGAATTATAATGATATGTTTACTTTATTATTACCATGTTTTTATTAACTTCGATTCTTGTTTGTTTGTTTGTTTGTGTGTTTATCAGGGACAAATCTTGCAATCGATTTTAAACTAACTTCCCAACTAGCTAGATATTTGAAATTTTCAGGACAGCTCACAACACGGTGACAATACATTTTTCTAATAATTTTAGTCAACTATTTCAAGTCCCGCTGCCTTCGGCAGCGCTTATATGATTCGACAGAAAATTTATTTAACTAACTTCCCGACTAGCTAGACATTTAAAACTTTCAGAATAGTTCAGAACACGGTGAAAATGCATTTTCTTAATACCTTTAGCCAACTGTTTCGGGTTCCTGCTGCCTTCGGCAGCGTTATCAGTACAAAGCTTCCAATCGATTTTTCACTAACTTCCCGACTAGCTAGATATTTGAAACTCTCAGGCTAGATCAAAACACGGTGACAATACATTTTTTTAATACTTTTAGTCAACTGCTTCAAGTCCCTACTGCCTTCGGCAGCGTTTATATGATTCAACAAAAATTTTATTTAACTAACTTCCTGACTAGCTAGACATTTGAAACTTTCACAATAGTTCAGAACACGGTGAAAATGCATTTTTTTAATACTTTTAGCCAACTGTTTCGGGTTCCTACTGCCTTCGGCAAAGTTACCAGTCCAAAGCTTGCAATCGATTTTTCACTAACTTCCCGACTAGCTAGATATTTGAAACTTTCAGGATAGCTCAGAAGACGGTGGCAATACATTTTTTTTTAAATACTTTTAGTCAACTGTTTCTTGATCCTACTGTATTCGGCAGCATTCATATGATTCAATAGAAAAATTATTTAACTAACTTCCCGACTAGCTAGACATTTGAGATTTTCAGAATAGTTCAGAAAACGGTGAAAATGCATTTTTTTAATACCTTTGGCCAACTGTTTCGGGTTCCTGCTGACTTCGGCAGCGTTATCAGTACAAAGCTTGCAATCGATTTTTCACTAACTTTCCCACTATCTGGACATTTGAAATTTTCAGGACATCTCATAACACGGTGCCAATACATTTTACTAATAATTTTAGTCAACTATTTCAGGTCCCACTGCCTTCGGCAGCGCTTATATTATTCGACAGAAAATTTATTTAACTAACTTCCCGACTAGCAAGTCATTTGAAACTTTCAGAATAGTTCAGATCACGGTGAAAATGCATTTTTTTTAATACCTTTAGCCAACTGTTTCGGGTTCCTGGCTTCGGCAGCGTTATCAGTACAAAGCTTGCAATCGATTTTTCACTAACTTCCCGATTAGCTAGATATTTGAAACTCTCAGGCTAGCTCAAAACACGGTGACAATACATTTTTTTAATACTTTTAGTCAACTGCTTCAGGTCCCTACTGCCTTCGGCAGCGTTTATATGATTCAACAGAAATTTTATTTAACTAACTTCCTGACTAGCTAGACATTTGAAACTTTCACAATAGTTCAGAACACGGTGCATTTTTTTAATACTTTTAGCCAACTGTTTCGGGTTCCTGCTGCCTTCGGCAAAGTTACCAGTCCAAAGCTTGCAATCGATTTTTCACTAACTTCCCGACTAGCTAGATATTTGAAACTTTCAGGATAGCTCAGAAGACGGTGGCAATACATTTTTTTTAAATACTTTTAGTCAACTGTTTCAGGATCCTACTGTATTCGGCAGCGTTCATATGATTCAACAGAAAATTTATTTAACTAACTTCCCGAGTAGCTAGACATTTGAAACTTTCGGAATAGTTCAGAATAAGGTGAAAATGCTTTTTAAAAATATTTTTATTCAATTGCTTCGGGACCCTGCTACCTTCGGCAGCGTTTCCAGTACAAAGCTTGCAATCAACTTTTAACTAACTTCCCGGCTAGATAGCCATTTGAAACTTTTATAATATCATAAAAGACAATAGAAAGGAATTTTTTTAATACTTTTATCCAATTGCTGGGGTCTCGGCTGCCTTCAGTAGCGTTTATATGATTCAGCAGAAAATTTAAAAACATGGTTTATAAAATTTTTTTTTTATCTTATAATTATTTTTTATCTCATTTCATTTCTTTTATTTTACCAGTTTCAAATTATCAACCTATATATATATATATATATTAATAAAATATATTTATATATATATTAAATTAATACAATCTTGTAGCTACTTTTTTTAAATTATTATTTTATTCGTTCCCATACTCATGGATAACATTTATTTTCTGTATTTTAAAACATTGTTGTAGTTGTGATGTTAGTTTCAAACAGAATAGTACAAACGAGTACTGTGATCGCTATAAAATTAAAGTGATACTTATTAAGATTGTAATAAACTGTTGTGTGTACGATAATATAAAAATGTGATGTGTGTAAAAGTCGCAAAAAATAAAATCAGCATTAAATAAATGTATCGAATCGTAGAAAGTGTAGAAACTCGCCACAGACAAATAAATTTACAAATTACCACTGTACATAAGAATTCCATGAAAAATTGCATAAAGTAAAATGAAAACATTAAAAGGGACACATACCATCATACCAATAAAATTGTACTAAAAATCCCCGCAAAATAAATGTATCAAAATGGAGGACAGATAAAAAGCTAGTGGGGTGTCTCATTATCCGACCGTGCCCTGGCCATCAGCCGAAAATATTGTCTAGCAACCACCACAATTCAAAATTGCATACATAATCGAATCCAGAAACATTCATTAATAAAATAGCACAAAAAATCATCATGACATAATGTCGGAAATTTTCTACCCACACAAATAAACGCCTTTGCTATTTAAAAAATTAAAAGACTAAATAATGGAGCCTATTTTGAGCATACCTTTCTTCGATATTTGTATTTTTTGTGTTGTCTTGAGCTTCCTCTCAAAACTCTCTCTTTTTCTTTTGTTGGAATAATTATCAAGTCCTTCACATTTTTGCACATGATTCCAGAACAGTTTTGCGTTTCTTTAGTCATGAACAGACCTGATTCTACAGATGCAGGATTTTATGGAAAGTGGAAATTGTGCTATAAAATCGCATAAGAAGAAGGAATCCAAATAAATATTTAATAATTTTCTTTCTTTATTAATTACAAATACAAAA
This sequence comes from Salticus scenicus, assembly GCA_963930645.1. Classification (NCBI taxonomy): domain Eukaryota; kingdom Metazoa; phylum Arthropoda; class Arachnida; order Araneae; family Salticidae; genus Salticus; species Salticus scenicus. The sequence goes on from OZ005652.1 coordinate 199,557,789, forward strand.
TCATCTGTTCATAAATACATAATTTATTTTCAGCAATAAATCGTTTGTCAAAGTTAAAAATTAATGCAAACGATTATAAAATGTTTTATTATTATTAAATTTGAGTGACAGCTTTTAAATAGGGTAAAATAAAATAAATAAATAAAATGTGACAGTTTAGTCACAAAAATAAGATATTGTATACTTGAGGTGCTTTAAAATGAAAATAAAGTTGAAAATTGTTTTAGAAACAATTTTGTTTGGCATGTATTCTTGTGAAGGGGAAGCATTTCTATTGCATCCTTCAAAACCCCTCTGTTTGATTACTCTACCTGCATTCTTAAAACATTTAAGGCTTAAATTAAAAATACTTTTAAAATGATTCAAAGAACTTTCACCCACAGTAAATTTTTCAAGAAAAGTCTGCTTATGATATGATTTACAATACTAATTTGAACCTTCCAGTGCTGTCTTTTTTTTTTTTTTTTTAAATAGCAAATGAGACAGGCCGACGGAGAAATTTTTTTCTTCAGATTGATATGTTTTTCTGTTTCTGATATATTTCTGGATGCTGTTTAAGGAAAACCTATTTAAAAATTTCCCTCATGTACAATTTTGGAATAAAAAAAGGAATTGTTTGAGCTTAAAGCTCCATTTCTGTATCAGAGACGATACATTTTTAACATGTTAGCAGAATATTGTTGCATGTTGCATAAAGTATCCCTCCCCCCCACACACACAAGACCCTCAAGCCTTGCACAAGGTAAAATGCTCTAAAGGGATATTCGATGTGAAGAAATACATTTAAAAGATAATGTGTAAATAATAGTCTATTTCAATGCATTTTTTATAAAAATTGTTTCGAATTTGTTATAACTTCTAGACGAATTCTTCCGATTTTCATCCTTACTTTGTGAAAATTTCTTACGTGATTGGAAAAAAAAGTAATCATTTCTGAATTCAGATTATCAAAACACATTAGAGACACCCAACGCAGTACATAAAAAGTTTGAAAAGTACGATTTCACAGACCAGCGTAATCGGAAAAAAATTACCCACTAAGTTATTATGATATCAGACATGCATTCAAATCAACAATTACTAAAAAAATTATTTTTGTATTCAAAGAACTTCAAAACCTGAAATTATCGCAAATATTTAGTTTCGAAAATTCGACCCCGTAAATAATACTTAAACTCATGGTAAAGGAAAGCAATTATCATTTTAAAACGTTTTTACTGGACGCAATATAATTTGGTATGAATGCTTTTAATCGAACCTAACTTTTCTTAGAATCTTTTTTACAAAAATTATTTTGTATCAATAAAGTATGTTAGTTTCATTATGTTTAGTTCACTTTAAAAATGTTGTTGATATGTACGAACTAGAAATTTTGTACTTAAACAATAAGGTATTTGAACTCTTTGCATGTCATAGTACACGGATCATTATGATATAAATTGAATATGATTTTTAGACTTCCTGCCAATACCTGCTTTTGAGTTATGCCCATGCAGACTAATCACAAGAACCTGGTTATACAATTGAACGGACTTCAAGACATACTATTGTAAAAACTGTTTCATATTCAAAAATTGGATCGCAGAACATTACATTTTCCAACATGTATGGGTAAGAGAAAGTTACAAAAAAATGCTCATTAAAAAAGAAATGACAAAAAAACTTAACTCTCTGTTAAGGCCACGAGCTTAAATAAACTAAATCATTTTATCGCCTCTTTTCCTTGAAGAAAAAACAAACTACTAATTTTTTTTTTTTTTTTTTTTTTGTTTACCAAGAAAAATTACTGTGCAAGTAAATTTGGATTTATGAACAATTTAGATTATTCTTTTAAATATATTTTACCACCATGTTTAAGAAAGTGTCTTTCTATTTGCATAGAATCAATGGTATTAGTAATAACAATATTTTTTTTTTAACCTTCAAATCTTTTTTTTTTCAATATGTTTTTGTTAAATATTCTGAATATGTGTGCGTGAGCGAGGGGGTGCCCGGGCACCCAGGGCACCCTCCCTGGCTACGCGCATGTATTCTGAAAGAAAATTCCATTACATTGTCTACAATTTTATTTATGTTTTTCTTTGTAAGTGTAATTAGGTTTTTAACGATTTCTTTTTATTAACTGATTAAACTATTGTTCCTTAAATCATTTTATATACAGAGCCTGACTAAGGCAGGGGCATACGGGGCAGTTGCCCCAAGCCCCCACATCAGAGGGAGGCCCCCAAATTGAATAGAAAGTTTATTTTACGTTTCCTTCTTTAATGAACTTTTTTAAAACAAAATATCAGTACAGTGTAAAATCCGGCTTTATTGAGCCATCGTAATTGCGAAAATTTAGCTGAATTCCACCCTAATGTCAGTAAGGATATGGATTTTTCGCAGCTAGATGACAAAGTTAACAATCAGAAATAAAATGGATCTATAATGAGGTGAAAATTTTAAATACCGGTGAAAATTTAAATATAAAATTTTAAATTTAAAAAATAAATTTTAAATTCGGTTCTTCATTACTGAAGTAGTGATGCAAAGGGGGGGCCCTAGAGAAATTTTTGCCCCGGGCCCCAATTAGACCAAGTCTGGCACGGTTTATATATAGTCATAATTCAAACTTACAGAAAGATCTATAAGAATTTTTAGGTTGTGATTCTTTCTGCAATAATATACAAGTAACAAAGTTTGTTCTTCGTAAATCAAAGTTTGTGTTTTCTGACCCAGGAAGTTCTATTACATTAAATCAAGGTTTTTCTTATCCATGTTAATTAAAACAATTAGTTTGCTTTATTTATAAAAAAAAAAAATAATAATAATAATCATTTCTTTCTGTTGTATAGGGTTTTTGCCATCTGAATTCTTGTACCTATTTTGTTTTAGTGTATATCTTTTGGATAACAGTTTTTTTTTTTTTTTTTTTTTTTTTTGTTGTTGTTGTTTCACTTTTGTGTGTCTTATCTGTGAATAATAACTGTTATATCAAACCAGAGCCTCCTTAAGTAGATGCCTAGCGAGTCGCTCGAAAACTTGGCGACAGTACGAGAAGAACATAGCCAGTAGATGGCGCTTGATACCGTGTCGTAAAGTTCTGTTTATTTCCCGCGATTCAATTGACTTTCAATTGAGTTCTTCGTGGTTTATGTTTTATTAATTTAATGAATGTGAGAGGTTTTTTCTTTATAATATGGTGTATTACGTCGTTCCATTTTGTAAATCGGAAGTCGCCGTGAAAATATATGTTTTCAAATGGCCTGCAAATATTTCAAGACAAGGTATGTAAACTGCATAAGTAATTAATGCAAAATTACCAACCCTCCGGATTTTTGAATATCAATAATATTTTTCACAAAAAAACATTATTTTTATTTATTATCGTAAATTCTATGATTAAGACGAAGATAAATTTAAAAGAAATTATGATATAAAAATTCGAAGGGTTGACACCTCTGTTAGTAAGTTAGATTTTAAAAATAAAATAGTTATGTTTATTTCAAAATGAAATGAAATTTTTATTTATTGATGTAGGAATACAGAAAAATAACTTGTTCTTAGTTACTTTGAAGTAACTCAAAATTGGAGTATTTTATAGTTCTATTCATAAATTACATTAGTAACTTATGAATAAAACTATAAAATACTCCAATATAAGGAACAAGATTGATTTATATTTTTTAATACCACTGTTTTTTAAAAACTTGTGTAAATGCGTATAAAAATTTGATTATTTCAGTTAAATCAAAACAAAAGTGTTGGGAATCTTGAAAAGAAAAAATAGAAATTTTTTTTTTCTACTTTTGTTCTTTTCAAAAATATTAAATTTTAAGATTCGTAACATTACTTTTATTAACCTTTTACCACACAAATGGAATATAGAATTAAAAATTCATGTAAAAATTAAATATCATGATTACTGATTTGAAAAATTATCAGATATGACAGAAAGATGACTTGATATTTTGAAATAGAAATTCTCCACATCCATACACTCACTACTCACATATACACACACACACATATACTGGCTAATTGCCAAAAACTACTTTTTTTGGACTCATGAGACCTTAAAAATATAAATCAGGGGAAAACTCGATATCGAATTTTTGGACCGAACACAATACTTTCATTACGTATACGGTAGTAGGGTAATGCAAGTAAAAATATTTCAAGGATGTTATTAATTTGTCCTTAAATTTGCCAATCTTTATCAAATTTTTCAAATTGAAACCTAATACGAGTTTTAAAATACAATTGTGAATTTCCTGCATTTGTTTGTTTTTGAGTTATTCTGATAATAAATATGCATATAAATCAATCACTAAAAACAAAAAAAAAAGTTTTTTTGTATTCAGGGAACCCCAAAACGTGACTTTATTCAAAAACCTGAGTTGAAAATAGAACTTCAAAAAAAAAAAAATACTTTGTTTACATTATAGGTTCAAAAAATTAATTTTCCTTCTTCAACAGTATTCGTCTAATAAAGTAGCACCACAAAACTGGTGTTGTAAAAATAATTACTTACAGACTTTGAATAAACACCATAAAATGCAATAAACTCGCAACAATTGTTTCGGGTTGAAAAAACACACGACCCTTCATCAGGCGAATAAAGTAAGCACGACTGTTCGTTGCCGCTTTGACTGCAGCACTCGTGCTTACTTTATTCTCCTGATGAAGGGTCGTGTGTTTTTTCGACCCGAAACAATTGTTGCGAGTTTATTGCATTTTATGGTGTTTATTCAAAGTCTGTAAGTAACAGTATTCGTCGTCATAAAAAAAAGTGTAGCAAAGCACTTCCGTCAATTACATTCTACAGTAAAGAACGTTTAGCTTAATTTTGGATAGCCTATATTTTCAATAAACTATGTGCACATCAGATTGTGCATTTAAATTTAGTCTTATATGAAAAACACCTAACACAAAATGAAATACACTTTCAGCATTTTCCAAGTATATCCGAGATAGACAAACCGACGCGCACAGACCAACCGCTAAAAACATTATTTTTCGTTTCAGGAGACCTCAAAACTTGTAAACATAACGCAACTTTATTTCGAAACTGCCTATCAGTTTCGAAAGCATACACTCTCGGAACTGGTAAAGCTAATAAAATCTTGAAAAAAAAAAAAAAAAAAAAACTTCGTGCGAGAGAAAACTTATACTCAAGAAATCCTTAATTTTAAAAATTTAAATCTTAATGGTTATTTATTTATTTTTTGTGACGGACTAGACAACAGATTGTTTTCTTCTCCAATTTTTATTACTGAATGTTAACTTATCTCGTTAATGTGCTGGTCTATTTTTCTTATAAATAATATAAAATTCTCGATTTAAGAAAAATAATTCACACCTAATAAGGTAAAAATGTAACGTAAAGGACATGACCAAAAAAAAGAAAAAAAAAAGACATGAGTTTAATAATTTATCATTATAAATTATTCATTCTAAACTGAAACTCATTTAAAGTTCAGAGATTTTAATTTATATAAACGAAACTTTCATCTAATATCTAAATTAAAAAATTTTTTGAAATTTTTATTGAATAAATATATAAAAAATAATTTAATCGCGTGATAGACATGCCATGTTTTTGCTTATTTAATTTTAAATTTCGTTTTTTAATTAATAATATATTTAAAAAAAAAGGTGTTATTTATTAGATACGCTGTAATTCAATTAGTTGAAAAGCTAAACTAGGTCTTGTCCACTTCCGAAGAAAATTAAACCCTATAATTTACAATAAAGTACTTTCACATCATTTTTTCAAATTAAAAGAAAAAAAAATACAATTTTGGACTTTAAATTGAAATTAATAGCTAGATTTTTATATGAAATATATAGTAACTTATCTATGAAAGAGAAGAAAATTGTTGCTCTGCGTAGGTGCTGTCACCTAGCGTTAGTTTTGTTTTTTAAATGTTGCCTAATTTAACATTGGGTTTCGCTGCGCGTGGAAGGCATCTACTTAAGGAGGCTCTGTATCAAACTTAATTAAATTTTATTACAACTGAAATCTTTTATATCCAAAACTTCTATTACAGGGTTGGTTTTTTGACATCAAACACTGGTTTTTGACATGCCAAGTGTCAAAAACGGGTTTAAACCGTCAAAAACTGTCGAAAACCATATGGGAAAATTGAAAACTGTAATATAAAATAATTTTATTCATATTTTTAAGTTGCAATGTACTAAGTATATAAGTCAACATTGGTTATATATATAATATGTATGTATATATATATTCAGAAAAGACAAATGTTTATGTTAAGGAACATATATATTAGTGCCTCATTTTAAGAGGAGAGTGAATGTTTATAAATCTTTTTTGTAAATTGACATAGAGCTACGAAAAATTGCATCTGCAGATGGTAAATAACAATATGTAATACAATTAAGTATATTAAAAAATTCTTTAAAAATAACTAAATTTTATGTATAAAAAATAAATAAATAAAAATTTTATGTTAAAAATTTTTTTTAAATGATTTGTGATTGTGTAATTTTTTTTTTCCTTACTTCTTTTAACATTATGATTTAAAAATACAAACTGAACGTATTACATTATTACTTAGTTTGGGAATTCAATGATAAGTTAACTTTTAAAATTAAGTTGAATGCTGAAATTTCAATGAGAATTTTTAGTATTTAAATATAGTATTTTTTAAAAAATTAAATCATATCAATGAATCCACAAACTAATATCCAGATATTAATTTTAGAATATATTGTTAAACTTATAAAATGTAAAATCAAGATATAAAATTAAAAATTAATTAGATGTGAGCATTTTTAAAAAGTGAAGGAAATTTATTTATTTAGATACAGTTTGACAAATTTTAATGTATTATTTAATATTGCATTTTAATGTATTTAATATTACATTCCAATGCATATAAATTCAAATCTTCACACCATTAAGACATTAAAACAGGAATAAACTACTACGTTAGAAACGCCAAAGAAAAATTATTGAGGTGCATGTACAGCTGTTTCGGTAGCCTAAAGCGTACCGTCATCAGTGCAAAGAGAATTCTGAATCTTGAGAAGTGCTCGTATATATAGGAGAGGGACCGGATTTCGTTCAACCAATAGGATTACGGAAGAGGTGGGGAGTGTGGCCAATAGGAATTAAGGAATGTGTAGCTGTGTAAACAGTAGAAAAACTAAGGAAATATGGACTGAATGTAAAATTTCCAACAATCAGGCAAATAGGGAACAGCGAAATCACAATTTACAAGGTTTTTAAAATTTTTATAAATATGAAAAGCTTCAAAGAAATAGAGTTCATGAGTGGATTTAGGTCTGCAAATTATTTTAGCTGAATTAAATTTAAAAATATGATTTTCCTCCCAGCAATGTTTAGAAATAGCCGATTTATTGGTTTCTTGTTTGCGGACGTAATTCATATGTTCTTTTAGACGAAATTTAAGACTGCGTTTAGTTTGGCCAATATATGATAAACCCCACTGACAGGAAATACTATAAATGCCCCAAGAATTATGCATATCAATAGGATCTTTTAACTGAGAAAAGGTGAGTTTATTGGAAGGCGAAAATATTATTTTAAAATCATATTGTTTGAGAATTTTAGCTATGGTTTGACTGGTTTTAGAAAAATAGGGTAAAACAATACTGATATTAGATGTGACTGATTTAGTAGACGAAATACGAGGGAGTTGTAATTTTTGGATAGCTTTGTCTATAATGGAAGGGTCATAACCTCTGTCAATTACGATGGCTTTCAGGTATTTAATTTCAGATTTCAATAAAATAGGATTTGAACAAATATTAAGGGCACGGTTTACAAAAGTATAGAAAGCAGCCATTTTTTGGTTAGGTGGGTGACATGAACGCGCATGGGGAGGAAGGGAGACTGCAAAATTTTTACGATAGACAGTGGTTGAAAATCCATTTACAGTGCGAGAGATGAGGGTATCAAGAAATAAAAGGGAGCCATTATTTTCTATTTCATATGTAAACTGGATATTACTGTCAATTGAATTTAAGGTTTCTAAGACATGGTCAATATTGTAATGAGATATGTCGATAAGCGTGAAGGTGTCGTCAACGTAACGGGTCCAAAAAGGAAAAGATATTTTCTTAAAAAGCTTGCTTTCGAAATAGTGCATGTAAATGTCTGCGAGAATTGGGGAGAGAGGGGAACCCATGGCTAAACCTTCAGACTGACAATAGAATTTATTTTGGAAAGAAAAAGTGGTTTGTGATAAACAAATGCGGGTAAGAGAAATTAATTCTTGTATTTCGAAAGAGGTGAAATGAAACTCTTTTAATCTATTTTCGAGACAGCAGAGGGCGCCACTTATTGGAACATTAGTGAAAAGAGTTACACTAATGTTCCAATAAGAGTAGTAGAGTGAAAGAGTCTCTTTTCACTAATGTTCCAATAAGTGGCGCCCTCTGCTGTCTCGAAAATAGATTAAAAGAGTTTCATTTCACCTCTTTCGAAATACAAGAATTAATTTCTCTTACCTGCATTTGTTTATCACAAACCACTTTTTCTTTCCAAAATAAATTCTATCGTCAGTCTGAAGGTTTAGCCATGGGTTCCCCTCTCTCCCCAATTCTCGCAGACATTTACATGCACTATTTCGAAAGCAAGCTTTTTAAGAAAATATCTTTTCCTTTTTGGACCCGTTATGTTGACGACACCCTCACACTTATCGACATATCTCATTACCATGTCTTAGAAACCTTAAATTCAATTGACAGTAATATCCAGTTTACATATGAAATAGAAAATAATGGCTCCCTTCCATTTCTTGATACCCTCGTCTCTCGCACTGTAAATGGATTTTCAACCACTGTCTATCGTAAAAATTTTGCAGTCTCTCTTCCTCCCCATGCGCGTTCATGTCACCCACCTAACCAAAAAATGGCTGCTTTCTATACTTTTGTAAACCGTGCCCTTAATATTTGTTCAAATCTTATTTTATTGAAATCTGAAATTAAATACCTGAAAACCATCGCAATTGACAGAGGTTATGACCCTTCCATTATAGACAAAGCTATCCAAAAATTACAACTCCCTCGTATTTCGTCTACTAAATCAGTCACATCTAATATCAGTATTGTTTTACCCTATTTTTCTAAAACCAGTCAAACCTTTGTTAAAATTCTCAAACAATATGATTTTAAAATAATATTTTCGCCTTCCAATAAACTCACCTTTTCTCAGTTAAAAGATCCTATTGATATGCATAATTCTTGGGGCATTTATAGTATTTCCTGTCAGTGGGGTTTATCATATATTGGCCAAACTAAACGCAGTCTTAAATTTCGTCTAAAAGAACATATGAATTACGTCCGCAAACAAGAAACCAATAAATCGGCTATTTCTAAACATTGCTGGGAGGAAAATCATAATTTTAAATTTAATTCAGCTAAAATAATTTGCAGACCTAAATCCACTCATGAACTCGATTTCTTTGAAGCTTTTCATATTTATAAAAATTTTAAATACCTTGTAAATTGTGATTTCGCTGTTCCCTATTTGTCTGATTGTTGGAAATTTTACATTCAGTCCACATTTCCTTAATTTTTCTACTGTTTACACAGCTACACATTCCTTAATTCCTATTGGCCACACTCCCCACCTCTTCCGTAATCCTATTGGTTGAACGAAATCCGGTCCCTCTCCTATATATACGAGCACTTCTCAAGATTCAGAATTCTCTTTGCACTGATGACGGTACGCTTTAGGCTACCGAAACAGCTGTATGCACCTCAATAATTTTTCTTTGGCGTTTCTAACGTAGTAGTTTATTCCTGTTTTAATATTCCAATGCTAAGTCTCCTGCTTTTATTTATTATTCATTAAGACATTAATTCACAAAAGAGCAAATATACTATCCATTGTCCTATTCAATAAAAATAATTAATTTAAAGTTGTGTTATGTAATTCATATTAAAAATTTAGTTCAAATAATCATGCAATACCTCAAAAATTTTTAATCATACAATATTAAAACATGCTATTAATATTGATTATAACCCAAAATGAAAAGACGTTATGCAATATTGCACAGTAATTTTATTCACTGGGATAAAATACTTATGGCACTTTTTAATTATCTGTCAGTATATGTTTAGTAGAGCTTACTTTTTAAAAATAAAACTTTGTAAAATTTTTGGTAACTTAAAGTGCAATATAAGTAGTTCCCCTTAGAACATACAAATTACTATATTCGAATTATTTAATTTTGTAACGGTAATAAATATCAATTTTTTGTACCTAAACAGAAATGATTGGCATTCATAGGAAACAGATAATACTTTTCTAAAAAATGGGAAACTTATAAACTAAACTTTTTTTAAGACTATGTTATTTTATTTCTCTAAATATGACTATACTACATTCTTAAAATATACTAAGAAAAGTAAAATGTGAGGTTTTTGACAGTTGTTGACACAGGGTTTTTGACGTGACAGTTTAAACGGTCAAAAATTGTCATGCATCAAAAACCTGCCAACCCTGTTCTATTAATATTCAATAATTGCAGTATCTTACAAAACAAGTCATATTTAACGTTAGTGGTTTTCATTAAAATGATGCAAATGGTAATACAATTGCCAAAATTCAATCTGTTTTTAGAATGAATGTTAAATCTGACATCCCTTATCACTGGTATCCTGGGGAATGAGTCAGCTAACGAGCTGGCTAGAAAGGGTTCTGATACACCTTTTATTGGTCCTGAACCTGTCCTGAGTATTTCTGGTAGTTTGTTAGTACTGACTAATGAGTTCTGATATGCACTATTTATGTGTTCTCATGCATTCCTGTTCCATGTAATATGTAAAAAGTCACTAAAAAATGAAAGAAATGTGAGAATTGTGTTTCCTTGTGCTCCTGTATATACTGTAAAATCCTGCCCCCTCCTCACTTTTAGGCAATTTCGGATTTTTTCCATAATCCTAAAAATAAATCCTCCCCTCCATTTTTTTCATTTGGAGTAAAAAAAGTAATTTTCGAAATCTTTTGTATTTTTAATGATTTTAAATAAGTTTATTCTTTAAAGTAATTTTTTTTACAGCAAAAGTTATAATTCCACTCTTCTGTTTTAATAAAATAACAATGAGGTGGGAATGAGAACTATAAAATAACTATAGTTCTATATTAAAATCGAAATTGTAAACCTATTTTACGATAGATGGCAGCAACAGTCTGAAATTCAGAAAATGTTCTTATAGGTTTCTTCAGTATTCATTAAAAGAATAATTGAATGTATGAGTAAACTTTTCTTTATTTACCTTTCATATTCTAAATATTTAACAAAAGTTGCATTTTTTAAAAATTACTAGCTTTTCTTTTAATTCTAAAAAAATTGATTTCATATTTTTGTAAAATTTATGTTTAACAACAATATATGAAATTAGCTTTATGCATTTCATATTTATGTAAATATTTAGTCTAAATTAATTAATTTTTAGCATACACAAACATCAAACTGTCTCAATTATATATATATATATATATATTAAAAACAAAAACTATTTTATTTACGAGACAAACTTTAGTTAAAATACATTTAAAAAACAAAATATACATTTAAAAACATTTAAAATTTAGATGTTTCGAAACCCGTCCAGGTTTCCTCATCAGTATCACTACAACATTATTTGCAAGCAATACATTTATACACAAGGAATTTATAGAAGTACTGAATATTGAGGAGCCAGTGCGCATGCTTCATTGATAGTGTAGAGGTGACTGGCAGTGTGCCAACTCTCAAGGAAAATACGTGATTTATAATTATCATAGCCAAAATTTAGAACTTGTATATTATCGAAGTCAGGAATATGATTGGTCATATTCCTGACGGATCATTAATTATTATATATGGATCATATTCCTGACTTCGATAATATACAAGTTCTAAATTCTGGCTATGATAATTATAAATCACATATTTTCCTTGAGAGTTGACACACTGCCAGCCATCTCTATACTATCAATGAAGCATGCACACTGGCTCCTCAATATTCACTACTTCTATTTTCTATAAATTCCTTGTGTATAAATGTAATGCTTGCAAATAATGTTGTAGTGATACTGATGAGAAAACCTGGACGGGTTTTGAAACATCTAAATTTTAAATGTTTTTAAATGTATATTTTGTTTTTAAAATGTATTTTAACTAAAGTTTTTCTCGTAAATAAAATAGTTTTTGTTTTAAAATTAATTAATGTTTGATGACCTTGAAAATTTACCTTAACAATAGAAAACTTCCTATTTTTTTTTTTTTTTTTTTTAAATTCATCTTTCATATTAACCATATGAAAAAAATAATTTAAATCTATACATATAAAAGAGTACTTCCACTCACTCACTCACTCACTCACTCACTCACTGACTCATCAACGCATAGCAAAATCTACTGGAGCCACTGACTCAAAACTGGGTCAGATTATAGAACATATAGTGTAAGCACCCCCTAAGAAGCAATTTTGCGAAATTCGCCCCCCAAGGGGGTGTAGGGGGCAAAATGTGATTTCACAAAAACCTTCATATCTCAAAGAAAAAAACAGATATCCGTAAAATTTTTACTTTAAAATATAGCTAATTTAATCATCTAAAAACGAATTTCTGGAATTTTAGAAGTTCGGTCCCCAAGGGGGGAAAGGGGGCAAAACGTGATTTCACATGCGTAAAACGTGGTTTCACATACTCCTATATATCTCAAATAAAAAAACAGATATATGCGAAATGTTTGCTCTGATATATAGCTAATACAAATACCTAAAAAGTAATTTCTGGAATTTTTGAAATTCAGCCCCCAAGAGGGGAGGTGAAGAGGCAAAACGTGATTTGAAATAATCCTTTATATTGCAAACAGAAAAAAAAATATATGTGTAAGGTATTTTTGCTCTAAAATTTAGCTCCCATAAACACATAAAAACTAATTTCTTTAATTTTAGAAATTCATCCCAGGTGGGGTGGGAAAGGGGGGGGGCTAAGGGGTAAAAAAATAGAAATATAGTTAGACCATTCAAAATTGGTACAGATAGGTTTTAGAGATCTGCAAGTCAAATGAGGATATTTTTGAAAGTGTAAAGTTATTAGGAGGGTCAGAAAGGTGTATGTGGGGGGGGGGGGGGTCAAAAAAATAAAAATAGAGTTAGACCGTTCAAAATTGGTACATTAAGGTTTTTGATACCTAGAAATCGACTGCGGATATTTTCAAATTTGTAAAGTTATTAAGAGGGGCGGGAGGAGGGGACGGAGGGGCAAAAAATAAAAATAGAGTTAGGTCGTTCAAAATTGGTTCATAGAGGGTTTATGATACTTACAAATCGATTGCGGATATTTTCGAATTTGTAACATTATTAGGAAAAACGGGAAGGGGAGGTGAAAGTATTTTTTAAAGTCTAAAATAATTAGGAGGGGTGGGAACGGTAGGTGAAGGAGCATGCGAGCCTTGCGCGCCTGTATGCGCTGCCGCAGGCAGTGGTGACCCTAACCGATTATTCCACCGATGGGAGAATTTTTTTTATTTTATTTTATTTTTATTTTATTTATGTTTTTCCCTTACGATAATATAGTGATTTAAGAGTGTTGTGCACAATTGCCTGTGCTGCCAAGGGCAGTGGGGACCTGTTGCGACATTTTTTCCAATCACATTTTTTTTTTCTCTTTTTTTCGCATGATAAAAATTTATGCAATTTTGAGAATTCATTAACTATAGTGATTCATTTAAAAATAGTGACCAGCGAAGAGGGGCGTAGCCTGCTAGTTAATAATAAAATAGATTTTGAATTAATAATTTAAAATTTATTTCCTTAAGTTACATTCAATTGTAGATTAGATAATAAATATTAGTTTAATTCTCAGGAGATATATGGTGCCACCACAACTTTTCAGTTCCCCATCATACTGTAGGTATGGGGAACTTAGGTAATCGTGAAAATTTTCGACCTCGGTTTTTTTACTTTTTTATACGTTTTCAGGTGTGAGGAATCCGAAAATGACAAAATTTGTATGGTGTCTGTTAGTGGATTAGTGTGTTAGTCCGTTAGTTTGTTAGTCTGTGTACACAATATCTCAAGAACAAATTGTCGCAGAGAGGGCAGATCAGTTTTAAAATATTACTTTCGACACTGGCAAGAAACCTATTCTTTTGCAACATTCGAATTTAAAAACTTCATAAGTTATTAGAAATTTACGATTTTCTTAACATGGGAGAATAGGACAAAAATTCACTTAAACGTGCATTAAATGGAAACTTTTTACTGTAAAAATGTCAGACCAGTTTTAAAATATCAGTTTTGATGCCGGAAGGAACATCAGTAAATATAAATATGCTACTTTGGAAATTTACGAATTTCTTAACATGGCAGTATAGGGCAAAATTTCACATAAACGTCAATTTTTAGAGATATTTTCATCGTAAAGATGTCGGACTACTTTTGAAATATTATTTAGGACACTGGCATAAATATTAATGACTGAATTTTCCAATATAAAAATTTCGTAAGTTATTGGAAATTTACGAATTTCTTAACATGGCAGAATAGAGCAAAATTTCACATAAACGTCAATCTTGAGGGATATTTTCATCGTAAAGATGCCAAACCACTTTCAAAATATTATTTAGGATACTGGCATGAATATCATAGACTGATTTTTCCAATTTATAAAATTCGTAAGTTATTTGGAATTTATGATTTACTTAACTTTCAGAATAAGGCAAAATTGAGCATAAACTTCCATTTTGAGGATCATAAATACATTAGGCAACTTCAAAATTACATTTATGATATTTGTTTGAACATGATTGAATACAAATATTCTAATAGAAAAATTTCGTAATTACGATTTTATTAACATAGTGAAATTGTAAATTTTTCATATAAATATGAATTTTGAGGATTATTGCACTGGAAATAGTAGCATGAAAACTAAACAACGGAATTGACCCTGATAAAATAAATTTATAGATTAGAACAAGATAAATATATCGAAGTGAATGGTGGATAGCCTATTAGGCGGGGATTTCGTTCTGTTGCTGTATCAAGCTTTGGTCAAATCCATTTTTTTTAACATGATTATAATATGTCTCGTACTAGAAATTTATGAGAACATAAATATGGTGGGGAACTGAGCAGAGTCCATCCATGCCAACTAGTTTAAAAAGAAATTTCGAATGTAATCTCGATTATGAGTCCCTCCCTATTTTTTACTGTTTTTGCATTGGAAAAATGGGGAACTTATAATTGGGATTTGGGAGAGAGGGACTTAATTGTGTGCCATGAAAAAAAGTTTTAAAATTTAAATATGAAATTGAGGTTTAAAAAAATATACTACCTTTCCATAAATGACCGGCTACTTTCGAATTTCAGACATTTTTTTTTCAGATATCTCAAAAAGCACTAGATGAATCCTCTTTAAAACTTCAGAAATGTGAAGAACATGTTACACTTTATATATTTCAGTGAAACCTTTACCCTGAAAGTAAAAGGGAAGGGGGACTGGAGATGTAAAATTTCTGAAAAGTTTGAGGTAGTGGAAAAAAAAAGTTGTTTTCCAGGTTTTTTTTTTTTTTTTTTCCCTTGAAAAAATGGAAAAATTGATTTTTTACAGATAAAAAATAGGGTTTCTTAATAGTTATAATATCTTAGGAAATATGAAGTGTTAAACATTTAAAAATAAAGGCAATCCATATTATTTTTTTCTCAACAAAAATATACAAAAAAAAAAAAAACCTTTTACTGTTAAAATATGAGCCTTTCTGTTTCATAACTGCCAATACCTATCCTTGTTCAAAACACCAAAAACTAGTCAAATCATCATTCAACCATTAATTTTGCATAGGGTGTGCATTCCTATGGAACGTTCATCTCCCAGTAGTATTGACTCAATGAATTTAGATTAGAATCAACCTCCCCCCCCCATACACACACACACAAAAAAAAAATTCAAGATAAACCTGATTTCTTTACAGCCAAAAACCCAATAAATAAATGAAATTTAATAACTTATTTGAAAATTATTCAAAAATTTTTTAAGTTATTAAATAAAACAAATTTTCATTGTCACAGAGTCAGTAAATCATAAAAAATAAAAAAAATTAAAAATGCAGTTACTGATACATTAAGTTACAGAAATAGTTTTTTTTTTTTAAACTGTTACATGCATTTATACATATGTGTGTGTGTTTAATATATTTACATACATTAAAATAATACTGTTAGACAAGCCTAAGGACATATTCAAGAAAAAAGACAAGTATAAAGGAATTTGAAAAAAGAAAGTAATTTCAAATGCATGTAATAAGAGGGAGGTCATTATAATACTTAAATATTTCAAGATTACTATTTCATTATATGGTTAAACTAGCAGGCTACGCCCGCTTCGCTGGTTGCTATTTTTAAATGAACTCTATTTTATTTTTTCGCTTCTCTGCGCCCCTTCCCGCCCCTCCTAATAACTCTACACTTTCGAAAATATCTCCATTCGACTTGCAGGCCTCTAAAACCTATCTGTACCAATTTTAAACAGCCTAACTGTATTTCTATTTGTTTTTGTCCCATAGCCCCCCTTCCCGCCCCTCCTAATAATTGTACAAAATCAAAAATATCCGAAATCAGTTTGTAGGTATCAAAAACCTCTATGTACCAATTTTGAACGATCTAACTCTATTTTTATTTTTTTGCCCCTTCCCGCCCCTTCTTATAACTTTACACTTTTGAAACTATCCCCATTTGACTAGCAAGCCTTTAAAAACTATCTGTACCAATTTTGAATGGCCTTTGTTTTTGCCCCATAGCCCCCCCCCCCCCCTTACCGCCCCACCTGGGGGCTGAATTTCTAAAATTTCAGAAACTGGCTTTTAGATATTTGTGTTAGCTATATTATAGAGCAAAAATTTCACGTATATCTGTTTTTTTGTTCGAGATATATAGGATTATGTGAAATCATGTTTTGCCCCCTTTCCCCCCCCTTGAGGATCGAATATCTAAAATTCCAGAAATCGGTTTTTAAACATTTGTGTTAGCTATATTTTAAAGCAAAAATTTTACAGATATCTGTTTTTTGTTTGAGATATGGAGGATTTTGTGAAATCACGTTTTGCCACCCTCCCCCCCTTAGGGGGCGAATTTTGTAAAATTGTTTCTTAGTGGATGCCTATACCATAGAGGGAACATTGTCACAAAATTTCATACTTCTAGGTCCAAAGGTTTGGTCTGGGCGATGATGAATCACCCCCTTACTTACTCACTCAGGACGAACGATTTTATAATAGATATGACTTTATTTTTTTAAATATGAACATTATCAAATTTGGTGTTTTCATCTGAGATACTGAACATGAAAAAATATTTCGAGAAAAAAGCATCAAAATGTAAGTGCTATAAATTTCTGAATACGTTTATTTTGTGTTATAGAAATTTCAAAAATTTAAATTTTTCCAAGTGGAAATAAGCGAGGCAGATACCCTTGACAATAGCTTCAGGGCCTCAACCCAAGCCCCTTTTCACTCTTTGATGATTTTTTCTAGTCAATTTTGTCCTGTTATTTCTTCAGATGTTAGCCTTTTTTTTTTCCCCTACACACTTAACATTGTGAGTTTTTTTTTTTTATCCTATCCTTTTTCTATAGATTTTTAGCTTTTTTCCCTTGTTTTTTACATTCTAAAGTGTGGTGGCTCCCACCTTCTGTCACCGCCGTGTCACATAAGCGAGACGTATTAAATCCTTGGCAATTGCTTCAGGGCCCCAACCCGAGTTCCTTCCCACTTTTTGATGATTTTTTCTAATCAATTTCGTTAAGTTATTCCTTCAGGTGCTAGCCCTTTTTTCCATTCCATTGTTTTTGTATGGGTTTTTAGCTTTTCCCCCATGTTTTTTACATTCTAAGGTGCGGTGGCTTCCCCACCCCCACCACTCTTTGGAAAAAAACCTTTTTTTTTTTTTTTTTCCCCAAAATTTCCGTTTTTTTTCCTGACCATTCCCATCTTTAAGGGGGACCAGTAAATATTTAAATAAAAATTTAAATCTTTTGAATCATCCTGTAAAAAAAAAAAAAAAAAAAAAATGCTTGAAATGTGATCTGGCTGCAGTGTGGGATTATGATGCTTATTATTATCTGCATAAATTTTTCTGAGGGTACCGCATATAATCATGAAGTTCAGTTTCAAAAAGTTCCATGCGATAGAATGAACCACTATTCAGTTCTTCTTCTTCTTCTTCAAAAAAAAGCTAAACTATAAGGGGTTTTACTCACATTTTTATTTTGATTCATTAAATGGTAATACAATTTTCATTGATTGTAAATAAATGTTGATAAAACCACCTTATAATTTTCTTTATTTTTGAGAAGAATTGAAATTCAGTTCATTCTATCATGTACAACTTTTTGAATTTACATGATATTTGTTTGGGATTTTCATATAAGTAGCTCTGTACTAGGGTATTTTGTTATAGAAATAAAAATTTGTGCATGCATAGTTAAAACTTTTTTTAGTAAAAATGCTTATATTTCATCAGTTATTTAATATTTTTGAGTCCTTATTTTAGTATATACTGTGTCTAGAGGTCAAGACTTAAAATTTTTAGAAGTGGCCAGTGGCCACTGGACATGATCAACTCAGTGGCCACTCATGAGTCATCGTCATTATACATCGGATTCATACACATAATATATATATATGTGTGTGTGTGTGTGCATAAAAACATAAAAACTCAAATGATATGATCGGAAAATTAAATTAAGAAATAGTGCTCTTTATTGTCTATCTATAATAATAAAAGAAGGTGTCTGTCTCTCTGTCTGTCTGTCTGTCTGAGCATCTATACGTTCAGCCCCTACTGAACGCAGAACTACAAAATTTGACATACGGGTGCTCAGAAGCCTGCCCGAGGGGATAGTCAAAACAGAATTTAAAAATTTTAATTAGTTGCGGAGATATTAATTAAAATGTAGACCTATGTCTTAATCAAAAAGCGATCTCAATGACTCAGAATTCACCAAGTGTTGTTTATTGGTCTAATCTAAACCTGTAGATGGCGCTGCGCGCCGATATTAATGTTCTGTTTCTTCTTTTCTCTTTAGTGTGTTCTTTGTGTTCGTTTATGTTGTATGTAATAAATGTGTGTAGCCGTAATTTGCTCTCCTATTTTTTTGGATTTATGTCTTGTATTCGACTCCAATGAATAGACAGGAACCTACAGAGGCCGGCAGTCCCCACGAATCTGGACCGATAAGGTAAGATATTTACCTTATTTAAATTTAATATTCTGAAATGATTATTAATAATTATATATGAAAGGATATATATGAAATGAGTCGCCAAAGTAGCGACATGTGCTTGAATGATGAATTTTATAAAGTCGTTAAGAATTTTAGCAACATAATTATTGGCGCCCGAACAGGGACTGCCAGGCCCTTAAATATGATTTTAAGCTGTTACTTATACTATAGTCCAAATTTGTAAATTAAATCAATATGGCTGTCGAACTTGAAAAATTGAAGAGAAAAAGATCTACCCTAAAAGGATTATGTACGAAACTGATTAATACAATAAATATAAAATTAAATGAACCCGACGAAGGGTTAAATGTTTTCGAATTAGAATCTCAGTTAGAAAAACTGCAAGTAAAGAATAACGAAATTATAGAAGTTGAAGATCAAATTGAGGCCAAAATCACGGATCTCAACGAGCTACAAACCGAAATAGAAACGAGACAAGAATACAGAGATTCAATTATTGATGTAAAAGCTCAAATTATCAATAAGATAGAGAAAATTAAAAATTTAAACGTTACTCCGATCTTATCGCAGCCAAGAAATGAGCAAACAACCAATCTGCATTTAGAAAGAATTAATAATAGTTCTGTGAGACTACCCAAGTTATCAATTCCTGTTTATGACGGTTCTCCTGAAAACTGGATTGAATTTTGGAGCCAGTATGAGATTACAATACATAATAACAACAACATTTCTAATGTGCAGAAATTTGTGTATTTACGCAGCTTTTTAAAAGCCCAAGCTTTAACAGCTATTCAGGGTTTAGCACTTTCAGATCAAAATTACAATACTGCAATTGATTTATTAAAATCTAGATTCGGAAAAAAAGATATTATAATAAGATATAAAATTGACGCGTTATTAAATTTGAACCCTGTTAAATCTCCAAATCAAATTAAAGAATTACGCTTACTGCACGACGCCCTTGATATTAATATTAAATCTCTCGAAAATTTAGGTGTGGATTTAAAATCTTACGGAAATTTGTTATTTCCAATTGTTACAAAATTAATACCTACCAGTATTATGATAGACTATAATAAAATGAAAACAGAATCCGAGGAATGGGATGTACAAGATTTGTTAAAACATTTAAAATTAGAAGTTCAGACTAGGGAAAAAACCTTTTTATTTTTAAAACGCGAAGTAGAAACTCACAATAGCGGATATAAAAACTCAAATTCCAGATTTGATTCAAAATCATCGGAAAATAATAATAATAATAATGCTTACTACCGGAAATCTGGTTCGGGATATAAAAATTCTAACACAATGCAAAAGGCATCAGCCTTTAAATTAACTGTTAGTAAATGTATATTTTGTGTTGATGTAAATAACGATCATGACAGTAAAATGTGTAAATTAAATTTAGAGGATAAAAAATTGTCTTTACGCAAACAGGGAATCTGTTATTTATGTTTCAAAAGAGGTAAACATACCGCAAAATTCTGTTTATCGGGTCTCAAATGTGAGATATGTTCAGGAAAACACAATACATTAATTTGCTATAAGCAAAAATCGGAAACTCCAACGGCTCATATGAAAGATAAAAATCACATCGAACATACCCAAACAAATAATTCTGAGAACAGTGTTTGCGAAAATGATAATTCTGTATTGTCCTATAAGTGTCCTGTACAAAATCCGCTTGAGAATAATGAAATATATTTACAAACTTGCTTCGCAAGAATAACAAATAGTTCTAATTTAAACTCTCTAAAGTGTGCCGTATTATTCGATAATGCATCCCAAAGAAATTTCATAAACATATCACTCGCCCGTGAATTGAAATTGCCGGTGATTAGAAAAGAAACTCTATTAATCTATCCGTTTTCGTGTGAAAAGCCCCAATCTAACGAATATTCAGTCGTAAATTTCGAATTGTCTCATTTAAAAAACCACAAACAGAAATGTTATGTAGAGGCATTGGTCGTAAATCAAATCTCTTTTACGAAGTTACAGATTCTGGATGACGCATCATTTCGAAAACTTTGGGTTTCGAGAGAGGGGGAAGGAAATAAAATTCCGCAATTGCATTCGAAGGCTCCAGACATTCTAATTGGCGGCGGGTTATTTTGGAAACTGCAAAAAAATAAAAAGAAAATTAATCGTTCGTTGTTTGCTGTAAATACATTATTCGGATGGACATTGTCAGGGAACAATAATAATAATTCAGGAAACGATTCAGACAACTTAATTACTGGCGCCAGCGTGTTAAAAATTGAATGTGGTAACTCTTTTTGTTTACATGAAAACCATCCAAGCATGAAAATAAATGAGTCATCGGAATGTACGGGTAATGATTTGCAAAACTTGTGGTCGTTAGATCTTTTGGGAATAAATGATGATAAATTGATTTCTGCTTCCGATCAGGAAATAATAAATAAATTTGATAAACAGTTAGAATATAAACAGGGTCATTATGTTACTCATTTATTATGGAATGATCATAGTATTGACAAATTTGAGAATAATTTTGAAAACGCTAAACGCCAATTCAATTATTTGAGAAAAAGATTAAAAGCGGATAAATGGATTTTCGAGCAATATAGGCAGATAATCACAGAACAAAAACAATTGGGTATCGTTGAAGATTGCGGCCGCACAAAAAAGGAGTATTTCGCTCCACATAGAGAAATTGTAAGACGGGAAAAACAAACATCAAGGGTACGAATTGTTTTTAATTGTTCCAGTAGAGTATCGGGGTGTAAATCTCTAAATGATTGTCTCGTAAAAGGGCCATGTCTTACACCTCCAATTTTGGATGTAATTAATAGATTTCGAATGTTTAAGATTGCGTTTTGCGCAGATATTGAAAAGGCGTTTTTAATGATAGAAATCGCAGAACCCGATAGAAATTTTCTAAAGTTTTTATGGTTTGACGAGGATACCGAGAATTATAAAATAATGCGAATGACCAGAGCTACATTTGGTTGTACAACTTCTCCTTTCTTTTTAACGGCAACAATTAAGAAACACATTAAGGAATATAAGGAAATTTATCCGGATAGTTATGAAATGTTAAATTCAGCTCTGTTTGTGGACGATTTGCTTTATGGCTCAGACACCGCAAACGGTGCCTATGAATTAACTTCTACTGCGGTAAATATTTTAGCAAAGGCTGGAATGAAATTAAGAAAGTTTAGTACGAATTCACAGAAATTAAAGAACATGTGGGATAAAAATGATTGTTTTTCGGAGGTAAATAATGAAAATGTAATAAATATTCTTGGATTGGTGTGGGATAAAGATAGTGATAAATTAGGATTAGCTTTGAAATCTATAGTTGAAAATTTGGATATATCGGTATGTACGAAAAGATATGTATTACATACAGCTGCAAAATTTTTTGATCCTATTGGGATTATATCTCCCTTTTTAATTAGGATAAAGTGTTTTCTTCAAAGAATGTGGGAAAGAGGTATGGATTGGGATCACGAATTGCCGGATGATCTTAAGGGAATTTGGATAAAGTGGTGTAACGAAATTAAGGATTTATTAGAAATTCGAATAGATAGATGCTATTTCACGTATGTTGATTTGAAAAATTCGCGTGTAGAATTACACATTTTTTCAGATGCTTCACCACTTGCATATGGTTGTGTTGCATATTTTAGGGGTATCAGTAATGATAAAAAATGTTATGTAAGTATGATTATGTCAAAGGCTAGAGTTGCGCCGCTAAAGAAACTAACGTTACCAAGATTGGAGTTAATGGGAGCGGTGATAGCAGCTAGAGTAGCGAAATATATTTGTGATATATTTAAGGAAATTAACATCGAGAAATTTTATTGGACCGATTCTACTATTGTTTTACACTGGGTGAAGGGATCGGCGAAACAATGGAAACCCTTTGTTAAAAATAGAGTAGTTGAAATTCAGGAATTGTCAGTACCCGAAAATTGGTCATATTGTAATACAAAGGATAATCCCGCAGATTTAGTTACTCGTGGTATTAGCGCAAATGCGTTAGTTAATAATGATTTTTGGTTTAAAGGTCCAAAATGGTTATCTGAGATAAATGGTAAAGGTAATGATATTGGGGAAAAGGTAAACACGCAATATATTACCGAAGAAAAAAGGAAAACACCTGAAAAAATAATTCAGTTTAAAATCTGTATAGAAACAGTTGAACCAATATTGGATCTAGAAAAATATAGTAACATTTTAAGAGTCCTCAGAATTACGGCATGGATAAAGAGATTTCTTAACAACGCGAATCCTAAAAACGAGAAAGTTAGCGGTCCATTATCGGCAGAAGAAATTGGTAATGCGCAGACAATATGGGTTAAATATACACAGAAAATTAGTTTTCCGAATGAATTAAACTGTTTGGTAAATGGGGAACCTATTTCTAAAAATTCAAATTTAATTGAGTTCTCACCATTTTTGGATTCCGTAGGAATAATGCGCATCGGAGGAAGGCTTCGGAAATCAAATTATTCCTTTAACGAAAAACACCCGATCCTGTTGCCTTCAAAGGGTAAATTAATTGATTTGTTAATAAAAAATGCGCATGAAAAAGTTTTCCATTTTGGCATTAATGATACATTAGTACAATTACGGGAGGAATTTTGGGTAATCAAGGGCAGACAGGCAGTAAAAAGCGTATTAAGAAGATGCAGAATTTGCATAAAATTTAATTCTAGAGCTGGAGCCCAGATATCAGCTCCGTTACCTGCAGATCGTATCAATGAACAAAAGCCATTTGCAGTGATAGGCCTTGATTTTGCAGGCCCTTTATACATCCGAAATACGGATAGCAAAATATATATTTTGTTGTGCACATGCGCTATCACAAGAGCAGTGCACCTAGAATTGGTAGAGAACCTTTCTACAGAAACATTTTTATTGGCCTTCAGAAGAATAATAGCAAGGCGGGGTCTTTGCCATACGGTTTACTCCGACAACGCACGAACCTTTCATCGAGCTGATATTGAGTTAAGGCACATCTGGAAAATAATCACCCATCCCGACGTTAAAGATTACTATAGTAGTAATAAAATAAAATGGAAGTTTATCATGGAAATGTCCCCATGGTGGGGAGGCTTCTATGAACGACTTGTGCGATCTGTAAAAACTGCCTTAAGAAAGGTGGTTGGCAAAACCACTTTAACACACACACAACTACATACAGTTATATGTGAAATTGAAGGGTCAATTAATTCCCGACCCATTACATATACATATGCAGACTCAGGAGAACCTTCCCCAATTACGCCAGCACACTTCTTGGTAGGTCAGCGACTTACTACCCTACCTATCGTGCATATGAAACCACATGTGCTTCCTGGAACTTCGGCAACATATATCAAACGTTTTAATCAAAAGGAAAGAATATTGGACCAGTTCTGGTCAAGATGGAAGAAGGAATACCTTCTACAGCTCAAAAACGCCATGACAAGTCGACACTCCAGTATTCGTGAATATACTCCAAATGATGTTGTGTTAATCCACGATTCCAAATTGCCACGGCACTTGTGGAAATTGGGAGTAATTACACAAGTGTTTTCCGGTAGAGATGGAAAGGTTCGTTCTTGTGAGATAAAAACTTCAACAGGTACAATGAGACGTCCTTTCCAGTTGATTTATCCAGTTGAAATTTTTGAAAAAGACTAAACAAACTTTAAAAAACTTTCATTTAAACTATGACATTTGTGTGAACTTACAATTTGAAATATATTAGATAAAGAAATGTCAGATATAATTACAATGGGAAAATGAACATAAAGTTAATGTTCATCCGGGGGCCAATGTGTTGTTTATTGGTCTAATCTAAACCTGTAGATGGCGCTGCGCGCCGATATTAATGTTCTGTTTCTTCTTTTCTCTTTAGTGTGTTCTTTGTGTTCGTTTATGTTGTATGTAATAAATGTGTGTAGCCGTAATTTGCTCTCCTATTTTTTTGGATTTATGTCTTGTATTCGACTCCAATGAATAGACAGGAACCTACAGAGGCCGGCAGTCCCCACGAATCTGGACCGATAAGGTAAGATATTTACCTTATTTAAATTTAATATTCTGAAATGATTATTAATAATTATATATGAAAGGATATATATGAAATGAGTCGCCAAAGTAGCGACATGTGCTTGAATGATGAATTTTATAAAGTCGTTAAGAATTTTAGCAACACCAAGATTGCATAAAAGTAGATATTTTAACGGAGTTAAAAGCAGAAAAAATGGAAAATAAATTAGAAATATTAGTCCGATCATTACGAATTTGGTACCAAATGAAAGGGGAATTTTTTCCGAATCTAAGAGTGCAAGCGGCTTATCGATACATCAATTAGATTTTTTAAAATTAACTAAACTATGAAATTTAGTTGGCAACGGGCAGACGATTTTCTAAGCGGTCTCGATCGGAAACAAAACACATACGAGACAACTGTCTGTGATGTCTGTGATGAAAACGGAAATGGTTGTAATCAATTAAGATATCGTGTTTTATACTGGGGGGAAAAATTGCAATTTTCAATTTTTTTCAAATTTTCATTCACGTTACATTTGAATTAATATTCGGCCTAGACAGCATATTATAAAGCTACTGTTCAATTTTCATGAAAATATATGAATAATTAAAAAAATGACATATTTATTGGAATAAGATTGTCTTCTTTTATTTTTTTTGCAGTAGGGAAAACAGCAGGCTATAATGATGATATGATCTGACAATGTGGTTTCTCATACACAATTTGTGTTTTAGAAGAATATTTATTTTATCTCCCATTGCAAAAGAAATACAAAAATTTGATTCATTTAATAAATTTCGTCTAGTCTGGCACTTCCATCTGCAAATGGAAAATAATTATGATCAGAATTAGAGGAAAATGAAATTGAAAATTTCTGTAAACATGATTGGTTGGACATTATTAGCATCATTTTCAGTAAAATGACTACCTAAACAGTTATATATAGCTTTTATCTACTTTAAACATTTTCAGGATTATTTCATTAAGACAAAAAAAAAAAAAAATCTTTAATATAACTGCAGTTACTTTTATATCCATATAAAACCTTATAAAAACTTCATACACTCAGAAAAACAATTTTTTCAAATATTTATAGAATAAAATGTTTATGTAATACATTACTCATACATTAATATATATATATATATTATTTAATTATCAGTTTTAAACATGTATGAAATCAACTGAGCATTAATTTTCATAAACTAATTAAAAAAAAAAAAAAAAAAAAAATTGTACCTAAAAATCTGTTTTTCATCCCCCACCCCCCTGTTTACACATTTGGTATAGATATGAAATATAAATATATAATTTAATTGAGAAAAAATAAATATATTCATCAAGTTAAGTCTAAAAATAATTACGTATGTGAAAAATATTGAGCACTTCTATCGCTTTATTGTTTCTAGAATTGATCATTTATCACTATCTAAAAATGGGGAAAGGGGGGGGGTTTAAAAAAATAATTACATGAATAAGAAATATTGAATTCTCAATTCTACTTCTAGCATCTAATAAAGCATGTTTAAAATTAATATTGCCATTTATATTATGAATGAAGAAAGACTGAGAAACAACTGCAGAACATTTGATCGGCGATCACTAGTTGGAAATATGAAAAGGGGGAGAGAGGCAAAAAATAATTACATGAACAAAAAACTGTGTCTAATGTAGTATGTCAAATTTCTTGAAAAATCAATGGCTTTGCACTGGATTTTTAATACCTTGTGTGTTATAGTCAAAAAAAATTTTTGCATTTTTATTTATTTATTTATTTATTTATTTATTTTTAAACTGTTATATCTCCATGAATGTATGTAGTGGCCTCATAAAAATTTGTGTTAGAAGGAACCTTTTAATCACATGCTACCAGGGTTTGAAATTAGTAGTCGTTAGGTGTATTTTGCACCTAGAAATTTAAGTTTGGTAACCATAAAATCCTACTCACAAGGATGGAAACATTCAAAAGGTGTCATCTTCAAAAATTATTGAAAAAAATATATGTGATTCTACTCTTTATGAAACACTAGAAAATAAAAAAATTATCGGCTGAAATTAATTACAGCAACCACAAAAAATTATCAAAATTAAGCATATTTGGTGATTTAGCGCTGTTATGCGATACGTTTGCTAGCACAGAGATTGCCATGTACAAACTAAACCGTGTTTTGCTTTTGCGCCAAGTACTCAAAATCAATCGCCTTGCAGTGTGAAATCGCCAAATATGCTTAACTTTGATAATTTTTTGTGGTCGCTGTAATTAATTTCAGCCGATATTTTTTTCATTTTCTGGTGTTTTATGAAGAGTAGAATCAAATATATTTTTTTCAATACTTTTTGAAGATGACACCTTTTGAATGTTTCCTTGTCAGATGTCATTTTTGATGCCTAACTTTTGACCAGATTTTAAAAAATCAATTTTGTTATAATATTTTCTTTTTCTTCTTTTTTTTTTGTTTTACAAAATGCTTGTTTTTTATCATCTTAAAAAATGTCTTACATTGTCAGTTTCAACATATATTCATAAGCTCAAAAAAAAAAAAAAAAAAAAAAAAAAAAATCAGCAAGTACAAAAATACATAAATGCTGCTGTTCACAGAAAATTTTTCTAAATTCATAAATTTTTTTAAATATTAAAAAAAATATTGCTGTCACTTAGTTTGTATACAATCAGAAATTTGCCATCATGATAATTTCTGAAATACTGAATTAATTTAAACCAGATTTTTCTGAGTGAAACCTGAAAGTATAAATAAATAATTTCTAAATAGTTTAAATGGATGTGTTCTGGTAGTTCTCATTTTGCTTGAAGATGAACTACATGGTATTTCTATTTGACTTATTTTAAAAATCAGTTGACCAGCAGATAATCAAAAATTTTCTTTCTTCTACTCTTTGTTCTGTTTTAAGTAAGTTTTCAATTTTTAATTATTTGTTTAAGTATTAAATGTATTAAGTTTTGTGTTTGTATTTATTATTTAAATAATAATAATAAAAATTACGCCTGACTAGACCATTTTGGCAAGTAAGAAAAAATAGTTAGGTGTCATTGACACGTCTGACTTTCACATTCCAATTTCTAACCTTGCATGCTACAGCCAGATCTTATTTTAAGCATTATTTTTTACTACAGGGTGATCACAAACATTTTAATTTTTATTCATTTTTTTACTGATCCCTCTTTTGCTTTCAAAACAAAACTTTCACTGAAATATATGAGGTATAACATTTTTTTTACACTTCTGAAGTTTCAAGATGATTTGTTCTGTACTTTTTGAGATATTTGACAAAATATTTAAAATCGAAAGTGCCCTATCATTTATGGAAAGGGAATACATATTTAAATTATAAATAAAAAAAGAAACTTTTATAATAAAATATTTGAATAAACTGTTTCATTTCAAATGTAGTGTGTGCCTCCTGAATTGTGGTTTGTTGCTGTTACCCTAGCTGAAACAAGGGACAGATTTCCTGCTTTTATTAGAAAAATTATTGTAAAAGATCCTCAGTATGTGCCATGCAGAACAGGTAATATTAATAATTACAATTAAAGTTTCTAATATAAGTTTGTTGATCATAAAAAGAAAAATTATGTACATGCTAATGCTGAATCATGCCTTGAATAACTTCTGAATTTTAAAGTTGATTTGATGAAACTGCATCAGTGCAGTGGCCAAGTGGCATGGATGAAAAGGAGTTTTAAGGTTGAAAACCCCCTAAAATTTTTTGCATATTTTATTACCATAAAGAAAGAAATTAAATTTTTGTAATATAAACTCAAGTTTATATTAATTTTTTCATTTATCAGTAAAGTAGATTTTGGATTACCTGGTCGCTATCTGACCTGATTGAAATAATTCACTATATTAAACTCAAAAATTATGGTATTTGTCAAAACATTGGAAATTGATATTAGTTATGTATATTTAAGATCTTTCTACAGAGGGATTTTGCTACTTGGTTGCTTCGACAAAGTGCGGAAGACAACATATTAGTTTCGTTTAGTCCTATTAGCCACACCACATTAGTGACGGAGTAGTTGTGCCCTTAAAGCTAGTAAACAGGAGGTATGAGGTTCGAATCAGTTGTTGGGATGTTCAGAGTTTTTCATGGTTTACTCCAAAATCGCATATAAATAGGTAAGAATACAGACTTAAAATCCCGATGGAGAGCAATATTTCCCCGGCTTAGCTCCTTGTGCAGACAGTTGGTAAACCTAAAACAAAACAAATCCTTATGTTTAAGAATAAAATAAGTTTTACAAGAGAGAGAACTTTCAATCCACATAATGTTTATTTGTTGCATTTGTAGTACCTCCTTGCAGATGTGAATAAATAAAAACTTTTTGCAAACACAAAATTAAAAAAAAAAAAAAACTTTCTGGGAAAAAAAAAAAAAAAAAAAACACGCGTAAAGTAAAAAGATAAATAAAACTGTAAAATAACAAATATAAATAAAGCATAAAATAACTTAAAATTAAGCATAAAAGAGCTTAAAATAAAGCATTTAATTTATACCTATCCATTCTGAATGTCGCTTGCGAGTTCCAACATATTGTGCACAACTTTGAGTTAAGTTTTCGATACAGAAATTTTCAGAGACCTTATTTGACTGACAATGGTTTAAAATTACAAAGTTTTTTTTTTTTTTTTTTAAGTTTTGATTATTGCTTTAAAAAAAATTCCATGAATGGCGTTCGCGTATAGTATCCACCTCTGCCTCCTTGGTACACAAAAACATTCATCTCATAACCATTTCACTATAAATGCTTGGAACTACATTGTACCTACAATGTAGAGATGGTTGTTATTTCATGTAACAAAATAAGTAATATTATTATTGCATTGTAGCCTATTAGCACAGTAATGTATTACTAAAAATATTCTATTAAAAAAATATTTTAAACTTTATCTCTGCACGCGAACAAGAAAATTCTGGCGATAAAACTGATATAATACTCCATCATGTGAAGGCGTTCCATCACATATATGAGTTTTAATTACAGTTTTAAATAAATGTAATAATTAATTACTATATTTTCAATAAATTAAATGTCTAATAAAATATCTAATGAAATTCTAAATTATCTTTTATATTTAATCGCATTAGTGTTCAGGAGCATTTATTTATTGTGGTTTTATCAAGAATATTGTTTAAGTTTAATTAAGAATAATTTGAGAAGAAAATTGGATGTTTATTTATTTATTTATTTTTACTGTTTAGCTTTTCTTCACTTTTTTTTTTTTTTTGTTAATCTGATTTTTTCTTGAGACTATTTTTTAAGATTTAAAATTAGTAAAGGCGTTAAGAATAGTTAATTTATGCTATTATGTTAAAATTAAGTGTCTGAGAAAATACATCATTTTATGCAATTTTTGTAAGCAAAATCTTTTTTTAAACAAGTGTTTCTAATTTTAGAAAACATATTCAAAGTGAGTGTTTGCCAAGTATGAGTAAAAAACACTAATTTCCTGGTCAGTCTGGAAAGTTCAAGTTCTTCGGAAAGTCAAAAGAAACAGTCACTCGGTAGTTTAAAATTTGGGATGCCTTAAAGATGTGTCTTAAAAATTTGTTATTATTTAATTGTTTCTTAACCACTTATATGGCTTATAATATGATTTTTTTTTTTTTTTTTTTTCAGAAAACGGTTCTCGTGTATGTGTTTCTTGGTATTATTTGAAATATTCTTATACATTTAAATAATAATAATTAAATTATTAATATCATAGATTTTTATAAAAAATTTTATTCTATTTATTTTTTGGCAAGCATAATTATATTGCGTATCAAATTGTTTTAGGTTTGACTATGAATTAGTATTCAATGCTTAATATGTAAACTTTTAAAGATTATATTTTTTACCATGTATATGCTATATATATTTATAATTCATTTTTATATGTGTCATGTATAGTAACCAGAGTTTTACCAGGGTGTGGCTAGTAATAAAAGGGCACTTTTTAGATTCTTGAGGGCAGTTTTGGATTATAAAGGGCATGTTTAACATTTAAGATCCAGATACTTAATTTCAAAATTCAGTTTTAGGTATGGATACAAGGAAAAAGTTTTAAATTTGAACTTTAATTTTGCTTGTAGTTACTAATGTATGATCATTCACTAAACAGGGAAAATCGGGAAATTATGGAAAAGTCAGGGAATTTAAGCGAGTCTGGAAAAGTCATGGAATAGTCAGGGAATTTCATGTAAAGTCAGGGGATTTTGACAAATTTTGTAAAGCCATATTTGAAAGCTCGTTAATGTAAATTGCAAAATTATTCGCTAATTTTGTGAAATTTTTTGGAGGAAACAACAGTGTAAGTCATGGAAAATGGGGAAAATTAGTCATGGAAAAGTCAGGAAATTTGGAAAAGTTTTAATGCTCGTCAATACAATATTTTTATTTATATTATATCTTTAATTTGAAAGTCATTTTCAACTGTGTGTGTGTATTAATATGAATTTAAAAAAACACTATTATTATTATTATTATTTTTTTTTTTTTTTAATTTTATATAAAAAAAAATTATGTAACATAATCAAATTGTATATATCAAGTATATGAATTTCTGTTTAAAGTGAGGATATGAAACTTCTATAGTAATTGAGAAATTTGATATTGTGAAAGTGTTTATGTAAGTTTAAACATGCTGCTTTTTTAAAAATAAAAGTAATTAATTAAATGAAAATCCAATAATAATAATAATAATAATAAAAAAAAAAAAAACTTCCTAATATCCTATTTCCTAAACTTACTATTCTCATTTATATCATCAAGGAGAATGATTCTTTAAAGTTTTATTGAAATCTGAAGTGATTAGATGGAAAATTGAAATTTGTTGGTTGATATTTCATATTTCATGGGATGATTCAATAAATTAGAGAATTAAAAAAAAAAAAAAAAAAAAAAAAAAAAGAAAAGTTATTTTTATTTTATTTTCATGTTCATTGCTGTAAATATATGATTAATGATAAATGAGAGAGAGAAAAAAGAGAGAGAGAGAGAAAGAGAGAAACAAATTTTTCTGTATAGTTTAACTTTTTCTAATAAGTACATATTGAAATTTCTTTTGAAAGATTGCTGAAGGTTTATTGTGTATTTTTGATGTTCTTTTAAAATTACTTAATTAAAATTTAAATTGCATGATACAAAGAAGCAGTATAAACAACTATTAATTATTATTATTATTACAGTTATGCCACTAGTCTTTCGAAATCCTGGTTCCCTGGGACCCATAAGTTCCAAAAATCTGGGTCCTTTTTTCTAAAAACGGTCCTCATATTAAAAATAAGTAAAAAATAAATAAATAAATTTATACATTAAAGATATAAATTAAAATTTTATTTTATTGTAATTGAAAAGCAGTTTTTTATTAATTTTTAAACAGCTCTTTTTGAAATTATCTTAAAGCTAATATTATGTAGGAGGTTGTTGCTGTTAAGAAACAAATGAAAACATTTAGCTCAATATGCCCTACAACCAGAAAGGAGAAATGAATAAGAGAAAATATAGCATATTATTATCTTTATATATTTCTTTTGTGCGTGTGTATGTCACTGAACTCCTCCTAAACGGCTGGACCGAGTTTAATGAGATTTTTTTTGTCTCTTCAGGTGGATTCGAAAATGGTTTAGATTTACAACTCAGTCCAATTTAAATTGTTTATTTAATTAATTAAAATGTGAAAAAAATAACTTTCTAATTTCTGATAAATTAGCCATTTAAATTTTAACCATAATTTAATTGTTGCCAATTTTTTTTTTTTTTTACCTCGACAGAATAAAAAAAGAAAAGAAAAAGTACATTTATTTAAAACGAGGAAAGTAAATTAAATGAATTAGAAATAAATTAGAAAAATAAATTAGAAATATCAGTCGTATCGTTACAAATAAGATTCCAAATAAAAGAAGCAATTTTTGTGAATCCAACGGATTTAAACAGCTTATCGATCGGACAATTAGATTTTTTAAAATTAACTGAAGTATGAATTTTGAAATTGTTGCTGATTTTGGAATGTTTCTCATTGGATCCGGCAGACTGCGCTACGATCGTACTATCGAATATTCAATAATACGCAAGTGATGTCATAGCGACGATAAGAATGGCTCATCCGCGTTTGTAATGATCGATAGATGGCGCTTTTTCAGCTTTTGTTGTTAGTAAATATAATAGCCACGTGTATTTATTATTGTTCTTTTTGTTATTCTACTTAATATTAGTATTATAATTTCTCCGCCATTACATCATGGAAAATTGATTACTTTTGGAAAAAAATATTTCAATTTATTCAAAGTTCGATCGGAAGTAGATTTTTAACTGAAGTGGAACAAATATTTGTTTCAAATCATCGGATTAATTTTTTACTTCCATTAGCCGACGCAACTGAAATTTTAAATTTGTCATTTTTAAATAAATGGTAGCTTAATTCTGGATTTCTTGATCCTTTGGAGTTACACTGTAGCACACAACAGTATATGTTATCTTTTTTACTGGATTTATTTATTTTTATTCAATAAATATATGTGAAACTAAACATCGGCAAACAATGGCGGCCAATGAAAGCCGAATTAAAGCATGTTAATTGTAATTTCACCTTAGCCCACCAGAGGGCGAGCATTTCATTACAATCGCGGATTACTAAAAATCGAGGAAAATTATTTCCTGATTTTAATCCCCATATTTGGATATAGATATGTATTAGTTATCAAGTGCATGCGTTAGATTGAGTTGTTTTTGCTGCAAAATTGATAAAATTTTAATTTTTTAATCTCAAAACTCTGTCATCCTTGGTGGATAAAAAAATATCGCCATATCATCTGGCGAACATTCTTTCAAAAATAATGGTTATTTCAACAACTTATATTAAGAGAGTAATGAATAATATGAAACAATTTCATACAATACATATTACGAAAATATACATCTGGCATGTATATTTTCGTATTACGTTTTTGATCGCCAAATACAAAAAACGCCAAGGAAGACAGAGTTTTGAAATTTAAAATTAAAATTTTGGCAATTTGATAGCAAAATAACTCAATCTAACACATGCATACGATAACTAATACATATCTATACCCAAATACGGGGATTAAAATCGAGAAATAATTTTCCTTGATTTTTAATAATTTTTTATAAAAAATCTAATGGGAGATTAACATACGAAATCTTTTTCTTGCATCCACTGACGGTCAGTGATGTCACACTTCGCTTGCGTATATTCTATTGTAATTCCAGTTTGTCCCGACAGTTGGTGCTGCGATCAAATTCAGGAAAATATTTTGTAACTTCGTGTTATTATTGTTATACAAAAAATTGTGTCCTAATTGAAATATTACATCAAGATGTAATTAGTGTTTGAAGAGTTTTGAATTGTGCATAAAAAACTATACATTTTGCAAATTTAGTGCAGAATTGGAGTGAGTATTTTATATAATTTTCTATCAAATTTACACGCGTGTTGATTAACAACCACCCTAACCTACAAATTTATTTGTGTAGCTAATTTATTATATTTTATTTATTTATTTGAATGGAACACCTTTAGTATCGGATCCCTTTGGCAAAATTTGAAATTTGGCACCGAAGTTGCTCGGACGCTTCTCGCCAAGATCTTTAGTTCCACAATTGAGATAGCCATTTCAATTCATTGCAAAAATGGCTTAAAATATTTAAAGTCACCAAAGGGGTCCCATACTTTTGTGTGTGTGTATGTCACTGATATTTTATTTATTTTTTGTATGGAACACCTTTAGTATCGGATCCCTTTGGCAAAATTTGAAATTTGACACCGAAGTAGCTCAAAGGCTTCTGCCAAGATCTTTAGTTCCACAATTGAGATAGCCATTTCAATTCATCACAAAAAGGGCTTAAAATATTTAAAGTCACCAAAGGGGTCCCATACTTTTGTGCGTGTGTATGTCACTGAACTCCTCTTAAACAGCTGAACCGATTTTAATGAAATTTTTTGTGTGTCTTCAGGTGGATTCGAGAATGGTTTAGATTTACAATTCAGTCCAATTTAAATTGTTTATTTAATTGGTAATTATGTCTTTTACGGTATAATCGGAATTCACAGTCACCGTTCACAGCGCTCCATACCTGTTTCACTGGCATACCACATCCTTACACACTTACAATAAGTTAGTTATTTTTTTCTAGCAAAATATTCTCTAGAAATAATTTATATGACAAAACAACATTTGTCGGGTCAGCTAGTATATATATATATATATATATATATATATATATATATATACTAGCTGACCCGACAAACGTTGTTTTGTCATATAAATTATTTCTAGAGAATATTTTGCTAGAAAAAAACAATTAACTTATTGTAAGTGTGTTAGGATGTGGTATATAAGTGGAAGATGTATGGTGCGCTGTGAACGGTGAAAGAATATAAAAATAACAAAACACCAATCATTTATTTTTTTAATTTATTAAAATTGATTCTTTAAAATTATATACATATCGCTACTTATAACAATATTACTCAAAAACAATATAATTCCCTTAATGCAACAGAGTGTACAATATTTTTTGTTATCCCATCTTTCGCCAATACAAACAAACTGGATGGTTTGCCCACTCAAGAGCCACGTATAATTGTCCGTGTGAAAAACATGATGTGCTCAAAGCTAAGCCACAAACAGACATCGTTTGGCCTGAGACTTATTGATAGTCATTGCAAATGCCAATCTAATTGGAAATTGAGGGCGTTTAAATTGAATTGACACATCTGTGAGTATAATAGGAATTCGCAGTAGTAATATATTTTCACCTCGGAATTTGTCATTTAAAATGATGGCTTCGATAACATTTTTCATTAATTTTTTTATGACTAATCGCGTGCCGTTGCACAACCGTGGTGAGTTCAAATTACGAAGCAAAATAACCAGAGATCCAACCTTCAGTTGTAAAATATGCGGTGGCATGCCTGGTAAATCCGATGAGTTTAAAAACTTTGTTGGATAATTTACAGCTTCGGTGGCATCGCAAACTGTATCATTAGATTTGTATGACACCAAGTCTCCTGGTAACAAATGTTGTATCTTGAGATTCAATTCGTTGACGTCCACATTTTTTGCTGCTAAAATTGCTCTTTCTGCCAGCCACTCATGATTTGTGTATCGTCTGTGTATATCGGGAAATATCTGGTCAATAAGAGCATCTTGAGAATCAATGATTGTACAGAAATCGGTCGGTAATTTTATGCATCCAGTTTCATCTGTAATAACTTTTCCATCGCCGATATCTAACAATTGTTTTGAGAATGTTTCAGCGGATGGATCTTCAAGCTTTTGAACGTACAAATTTACTTTCAGTTGTACTTTTTCAACATTAAGCCACAATGACGATGATTTTAAGCACACGTTGATCTCATCAGCGTATGTTGAATGCGGAATAACGGGAAGTGCTTGTCTGAAATCACCTGAAAAGAGTAACAGAGTGCCGCCAAATAGTTTGTCGTTGTTTTTTATATCTTTCAATGTCCTGTTCGACGCCTCAATCGAATGTTTGTGTTCCATAGTGCATTCATCCCAGATAAGAATTTTACACTATTTCAGCACTGTGGGCATGGACAATTGTTTTTTTATGTTGCACACTGCGTCTGGGTTTTTTTGAATATTTAGTGGCAGTTTAAATAATGAATGAGCTGTTCTGCATCCATCCAATAAAGTTGCCGCAATGCCAGTTGATGCTTAGTCAATGCGATGCCATTATTTGATCGTATTTCGGCGAGAATTAGCGAAATAAGGAATGTTTTGCCAGTTCCACCTGGTGCACCCAAAAAAAAAAAAAAGAATCCACCTTGTCCTGCCAAAACTGCGAGCATGATGCGGTCGTAAATGGTTCTTTGTTCTTCATTCATTAGTGGGACATTGCAAGCAACAATCGCTGACATTTCTGCAGTATTGTATTGTAGTTCACGATTCAATTCAGTGCTTATTAAATCAGATGCATTTCGATTTGTTGAATGCATACCGAAATGACTGAGTGGTAAGTTGGCAATGATAATGCAAAGATCTTCAATAGCAATCAATGCTTCATTGTACATAGCGTCACTGAATACTATCGTTAGATCGCTGCACCGTGAATGTTGTTAATGCAATATATCATTAGTCATTGAATCTTTGTGATTATCCCATAATGTCTCTGCTCGGGCCGAGAAACATGTAGTCAACACTATAGCCAATAGTAGACGAATTTGTTTTGCTGTACAGTTCAGTCCTACTTCAGCAAGCATACACTCCCACTGGTTGTCGTCTTCCAGCAAGCCGAGTGCAAGGCATGCATCTTTATACGTTGGATACTGTTGTCCATTCACTTTACGTAAATCTTGAAATGACAAAGGGCCGATGACATTAACCAATAACAGTCGAAGATAAAAGCACTCAGTCTGCCTTGGATTGACCGTAAATACTCGTTCCAAGGTGTTTGATTTGAATAAACCGGGACATGCATCAATCGGCGTGCCTTGCTTGCGGGGCATCCATTTTTTGTTGGAGCCCATGTGAAATAGCGTGGTACTTCTGAATAGAGTAATGTCCATGCAAAAGCACCAAAAGCATCCGCACGATTACACAATTAAAAAAATTCGGTGAGTGTAGTTTTTGGTGGATTTATAGCACGATCAATCGCTGTCTCACTCGTGAAATATACGTGCTGGCCATTTTCAAGATGAACGGCTAAATGAAGAACTGCTGGATCCCGTTCATGAATTGGGAAACCAAAGATACGCCAAACAGCTTCATTGGAGCTCACGTACCGGCCAATTTGGTAAAGTGTTATTTCATCATTGTTATTCACCGGAGGAGCATTCACATTGGTATTTTCAACTCAAAATACAGCCATATCACTGCCTTTATTCACATACTTGCAAATGTATTTGATGCTCTTCACTGAACTGCAGAACTGAACATTAATATGAGCATTGAATGTTTTGCTCAGCAGAGGCAAATATGGGACCACCCATCGGTTATCAATGTCAATATCTATGTTGTTGACATAGATGATCGCCATAGATGATAAGATTGTCCGCCATTATCGGGAATTCTTCGACGATATATTGGATATCCGTCAACATTTGTGATCGTGAAATTTTTCGGAAAACTTTTAGTACATTTTCCATCTGCACAAATAATAATGGCCTAAAAATTCATTTTTCATTTTAACATAAAATAACTCCGTCGGATATTGACGAATTTTTTAAAAGAATATACCATTTTAACTAATTTTAACATTTTAACAATATTAACGTTGAAAAAATATTTTAAACACTTACGGTTAAAAATTCATTTTTCATTTGAACATTAAATAAATTCTGACATTGTGTTTACGATTCTAAAATATTAACTTTGAAAAAAATATTTTAAACACTTTGTAAGATACGGAACGATTCTAAAAATATTAATTTTGAAAAAATATTTTAAACACTTTGTAAGATATGGTTAAAAATTCATTTTTAACACGCTTTTATTAGCTTCACCTGTATGTATGTTTGTTTGTAACTTCTCTGGGAGCAAACAAAAAATTTATATTGTAAAAAAAAAAGTACTTTCCCTACGTGAACGATGCGGCGTCGAGGTAAGGCGCCGCGCTACGAATTTAAAGGTCCAGCGTTCGATCCCCGTTAGGGGAGATTTTTTAAAAATGGTTTTTGTTAATTCTAAGTTATTTTAATTAAAGTTTTAAATGTATGTAAATATTATGGTGTGTCACTCACACGATTTTCTCTTACCCTGAATTTTAATACTAAGATAGATATTTCATGCTTTTTAGTTCACATTACTATAAAAGCGTGTTCTTTAATTTTTTAAAACTATAATATTATTCATTTCAACATTAAATACATTCTGACATCGTGTTTACGACAACTCACGCCATCTAGGTGGAAAAGTTGTTGAAAGAGTTGGTTAAAAATTAATTAAGAAAGAACTAATTAAGTTACAACTTTCATTTGTAAATCTAAACCATTCTCAAATCCACCTGAAGACACACAAAAAATTTCATTAAACTCAGTCCAGACGTTTAACCCTTTCAGGGGCGGTGGCTAGAGGGTCTATCCACCTACTTTAGAAATTTTTCTCTAGGTGTGCAGTGGCTACTTTTTCTATCCACTTTTATGAAAAGTTAATGTGTACTTCTAAAATTGAAATAGAGATGGTAGCACTTCAGTAACTTTAAGCAGGATGTGCCTGTGACTTTTTTAAATGGACAAGTTGCAGGAAATTTTTTTGAAGTTTCTTTTATATATTTTTATGAAAAATAATTTTTTATTGAAAAGTATTTGGTAGTGTAAATATACTGTAATGCACATTTTAAATACAACAGATTTACATATTATCTTAGATCATTAATTTTAGTTTGATTTTTAGGAGCCTCTTTCAGGTGGATAGACGTTCTAGCCACCGTGCACATATGTCCATAAAACAGGCTCTCCTGGGGAAAAGAATCTCAATTTCTTTTCCTTTGAGATAAACAAAGAGGGTCTTTTGGGGTTAGTGAAATGTGATAAATATAAACAGTAAGGGATAGCAGAATGTAAATACAGGTGTAAACAAGCGTGGGAGGGTTCTTACAAAAAAGCTATTCAGTATTTCTGTTTACAGTATAGAGAGAGGCTGCTTTTTTCTATTGTCTTATATCGTAATTTTTAAAAATAAGTTTTTATTTCCATAGCTTTTAAATTTAGTTAATTTCTCTAAAGAATCTTAAATTAAATTTATATATCTTAATTTTTATCACAATAATGACTAGAAAAGGCTTATCTTTGGATGAAGCTATTGCTCTGTTTGATGAGCTACCCTCAGATGATGATTCTGCAGTATCTGGATCAGGAACAAACAAATTTTAAAGAACATTAATATTTTTAAAGTTTTCATATTTCTGTGTATGCAATTTGTGAATTGATTATTTCATTACAATATGAAGGCAAGAAATTATGTCTTTTAATTTATGTACTGAATCAATTTCAAAATTTATTGTACTTGCAATATAATTGAATAACTATAATTTTTATTCCTTAAATAGTGAATAATTTTTTCTTATTACTAATGCATAAAGGTTTCTAAACAAATTTCAAACAGCCCATATATGTGTGTGTATATATATATATATATATAATATATATATATATATAATAAATCATTAAAAAAGGATAAAGAAGCATTATAATTTAAGTAATAATTAATTATTGTTACATTGTATTATTATAATTACATTTTCAAGGCATAGTTTCAATTTTTATTCCTTAAATATATAAATATTTATTTCCATACGAAAATTAAGGTACATGACGTATGTGCGCAGTGGCTAGAACGTCTAGCCACCACCCACAAAAATATCCCTACATGCTGAATTTTTTTCTTCATCAAATATGACTTGTAGGGGATGTTTACTTTATGATATATATATATTTAAAAGGAAATTCAATCATTTTTACTTAGTGCCCCTGAAAGGGTTAAGAGGAGTTCAGTGACATACACACGCACAAAAGAAATATATATATAAAGATATATTTTCATTTTGAAGGAGGAGGAGTTTTGATTGAGATAAGCAGATTGATTACAAAATTTAGTTATACATTGTAATTTAAATCCAGTACAGGACCCATTATCCGGCAATCGTGGGACCGTCTCAAATTCCAATTATTGGAATTTTCCAGATTTCGATCTCTGCCGAAAACAGAAATGTCACATTTGTTTGCAAAAGAAACCTCTTCCTTTAACCACAAAATAACTTACCAATAAACTGTACTAATAAATAATCCATTAGAGGAAAAAGTAAAAAAAGTGTATTTATTTATCTTTAAAAGAAATTACTATAATAACTTTCTGACATTAGCATAAACATTTTATTTTTTGCTTAATGCTGAAAAATATAACTTTTTTTTAAATACTTCTCAGATAATAGAATTCTCAATAATAAAGTTTCTTGAATCCAGGGTTGGCTGGGTCGGACAAGACTTTCTTCGATAAAAAAAGCAAAATACTAAGCAACTGAAACTCAATTTTTCATTTATTTCTTAACATGTTTACACAAAAAATGAGTTTTATTTTGAGTTATAATTTTTACAAACAGAAGATTTAGCATTACATTTACATTTAGATGCTTACTACAATATTGCAACAACTAGATCTAGAAAATAGCTGGCATAGGTAATGTCTGCTCAATTCTCCATCATATATTTGCTCTCATAAACATTTACTATGGAACATATTATATTCAAGATTAGAGCAATGAACTTTGCTTGTGGCCCTTTTACAGTCACAGATTGAAATGCCTAACTAGGCTAACCTTCGCTTGCTTTGATGCATTTGCCTTTACTGGTTTGCTGCATAATCTTATAGATGTTAATTTTGCATTTAATTGGTCATGCGATAATTTCCATAATGCTCATTTATATGAAATTTTGTCCTATTCAGCTATGTTATGAAAATTTTAAATTTTGTATAAATTTACAAAGATTACAAATTAGAAAATTAAAATCTGGGTACTGGCCAGTTCATAAGGGATACAATTTTAAAACTGGTGTAAATTTTTAACATAATTCATTTATAGTAGTCTGCAAAAACTAACAATAAGCTGACTAACTTAAATACGGACACTGTATCTTTATGATTTTAGGATTCCTCATACTGCAAAATTTATGAAAATGTCAAAAAACTGAGGTTGAAAATTTCCGCGAATACCAAAGTTTCCCATACATATATTACAACAGAAACTAAAAATGATTTTTTTCAAAGGTTAATATGAATGCATACAGTGCTTATTATTTAAAATTGGTGAACTAATTCGAATTCTTTATATCAAGAATAAAAAATGTATTTAACATTTGTTATATTACACAATTTATTTAAAGATTTGTAGATAAAAAGGTTGCATATACATAAATCATCATATGAAAAAATTAAACTGCTCATTGGATTTCAGGAATTTTCGTTTAATATATTTTGATTTAAGAACTTTTTTTTTCTTTTCTTCTTTCAACTTTTTGGTAATTAAGATAACTGCATTATAGAAATTTAGAAAAATCTTTTATAGTTAATCAATATTTTTTTTTTTTATTACAAAAATTTAGTACATGTATTTTATTGGTTACAAGAAAAAAAAAAAAAAAAAAAAAAGAAAATCATACTTTGACCTTTTCTCTACATATAATTTCAGAATTTTTAAAATAGAGTCACA
Source organism: Salticus scenicus (assembly GCA_963930645.1). NCBI lineage: Eukaryota > Metazoa > Arthropoda > Arachnida > Araneae > Salticidae > Salticus > Salticus scenicus. Next base: position 199,600,212 of record OZ005652.1, read on the forward strand.
ATTAGCCCTGAATAAAAGAATTACAGAACATGAGCATAAAATAAATTTAAAGGGCTACTGTACTTGAATTTTTTTTTTTTTTTTTTTTTAAGTAATTAGTTAAGGAATACTTTCTTATTAAATGCATGTCTTGAATTTTGGTTAACAAAGATCACCATAAGGATAAAACAAGTTAAAACGAATAAAACTGTATTTTTTTTTTTTTTTTTTTTTTTTGGGGGGGGGGGGGGGGGGGGGGTATTTGAAAAAAACCAACCCACTTGGGTTTTTTTTTTCTAAAAAAAAAACCTGGGGTTTTGCCAACCTTGCTTGAATCTTAATACAGACATATGTTCCTGTAATCACATTCATTCATCTATTTTGCTTCAATGCACTTAAAATGCAGCAGAGTGATGCGATTCAATGTGTCGACACTTTTTACTGGTAACTTATTTGTATTGAAACTTTGTTTTTGCGTCTCAGAACTTTGTTTTTGCTCCAATCACTCCTGTGTGTTTACCGTATTGGATTGGTATAAGAATTGGATAGAAATGTTTTTGATTTTTTGAAAAAAATGTGGTTTTGCGACCATTTTTCAAATTTCATATTTTGACTAAGCTTTGATCTAGAGCATTGGCGATTCGTTATGCAGTAATGTAGTTCAGTGTATCATACATTTTTTACTGATAATCTTTTCATATTGGAACTTTGTTTTTGATTTCGCTTCGGCCGCTTGTTTGTGTTTATCATATAGGATTGGTTTTTTTTTTTTTTTTTTTTAATGGCAAAATGGAGTTTTAAAAGATTTTTTTTTCTTCTTTAGAGCAGGATACTTTAAAAATATAAGGAAAATAACAGTTTTAAACAAGAAACATATTTTATATTTTTTTTTTTTTAAAGAACGAATATTGCACGTCCCTTGGGACACGCCACAATAATTTTTTCGCGTCTTGCCATAGATTTTTTTTGTAATTTATGCATTATAGTGCATAAACGTGAATGGCATCACTGATTTTTTAATTAACCCTTTGCGGCACAAGACAATTCAGATCATTTAAATTATACTGCCACCAGAATTCATGAACTAACTTAAACTTAAAGAAACTTTAAATTTTAAGGTTTAAAAAACCGTCCTTTTCTGCTATGTTATAAACGTAAATTTTTGCTAAAGAATTTCTGGGATGAATTTTTGCAGCTGGATCTTAAATTTTGCGTCCTCGTAGCGAGGACGCGCATTAAGGGGTTAAAAACTGTTAACCATATGTCTGCTAAATTGTGTATATTGGACTTTTAAGAGTTATTGTTTGTACTTCATGTACATAATAATTCCAAGGCAAAGAGAAATGTAATACTGATTCAAATTCTTTCCATTTGGTTTAAATTTATCTTGTGTTCTTGATATTAATTGTAAAATTAGTACTTGTTTTGTAGCACTATCTATTGTAATAAAACATTCTTAATTTTTTTTTAACAGATTGCATCCTCACCAGATATTTGCAACATTATAATTTTGTTGAAATGCACCTGGATAGTATTTTCAAACATAGCGAGGACTGTACTTTACCCAAAGAAGTAATTAGTGGTCTTTTAATTTCTTTAAATTTTAACTTTGCTATTTTAAACCTTTAAAAAAAAAAAAAAAAAAAACTTTTGATATTGGTATTGTATAACAGAGCATATTTATGATTAAGCTACATTGAAACTTTACAATAAGAAAAATAAATTATATTCTGAACTTGTATAAAGTGTTATTAGTCATTTCATATTATATTTTACTTTGAAGTTTTTAATTATAATTAAAAAGCATTAATCATTAAAAAATATAAAACTACCGTATTTTCCTGTGTATAGTCTGCAGCGACGTATGATCCATGGGTACTATTTTAAACCCTGACAAAAAAAAATTCAGATAATTCACACTGCCATATAATTTGCAGGTACAAGTTGTAATTAACATGCAATGTATTTTATAAACTGCGTTGCTCTTTATTTAGCATAATGATTTATTTAAAAGATAATTATAATGTAAATATAAAAGTAGTTATAAATTAAAATAATTACAATTTGTATTAATAAAAATAAAATAATTGCTATTTTTCAGTTAAAAAAAAAAAAAAAAAAAGAAAAGAAAAGAAATTGAGTTTTAATAGATACAGGGTGTCCAGAAAAGGACTACTGATTTCAAAATTAAATATCTCGAAAACAAAGTATAATAGAGGGATGAGACAAACTGTATATTTATTATGAAAGCTGTAAAAATTGGACACAGGAATTTTGAAAATAGTAAAAAAAGTTGCCAAGAGATAGATCTATCTCACTACAAACAATCCCAAGACACTGGACGAGCTTGAAGAAGCAATCTGTGCATCATGTGAGTCCATTTCCATTGACACACTACAGGGGGTGATGGCAAATTTTGTTGTTTGTTTACGCCACTTTTGCATGGCTAGCGGTGAACATTTTGAACAGATTTTGCATTGATTCTATGGACTACTTGCAGAAGAACTGCTTTTATTTTATTTTCCATAACCCTGTACAGTGTACAGCACCATCTGCTGGCAACTTTTGTTACTATTTTCAAAATTCCTTTATCAAATTTTTACAGCTTTCGTAATAAATATAGTTTGTCTCATCCCTCTATTGTCCTTTGTTTTCGAGATGTTTAATTTTGAAATCAGTAAGTCCTGTTCTGGGCACCTTGTATGTCATTCATATACCAATCACTAGCGACTCCGCAATCGGCCAAATAGACACACAATTGGTAATTGTTTACATATTATTGGCATAAATTTATGATATCTGCCGCCAGACAGCCACTTAAAAGAGAAAAAAATGTAGGGATAGATAATCTGCATCGGAAGATTATACACACTTAAAATTTCCTAGGTTTTCTTGACATATAATCTACATATTTTAAATAGGAAAATACGGTAGTTAATGTAACTTGCATATGAATTTACTGTGCAGAGCTAGCCAAATATCCTTAACCTTTTAAATGTTGCGCACTCATAGAAAGGTAAAACAAACTATTTATTGATAAAAATTGCATTAAAACACAAATGTAGCACAATCAGTAGGGAAAGGTATTGTTCCTTTGACCACTTTGCAAAATTTCAATTTTCTTATCTTGACTATTAAAGCTAAATTTAATTTCTTTGTTTTATTATAATCAGTATCATATGGTTTAACATACATAATATTTGCAAAGTTCTAGTTTTATTTCATTTAAAAAAATTAATAACACTGTCATCAAAAATACAACATATAGTTGTATCTCTGACCTAACCAGGGAATTAGACAGCACAGCAATAAAGAAAATCATTTTATTCATTACCATTGTAAATAATTTTAAGTTAGATGGGTACAGGACAACATAAGCCTAGTAACAATTTCATTTATGATAATATTTTAAGAGTTTTATATTTCATTATTGCTAATTCGGCTTTATATGATGAAAAGTCTACTCCAAATGACAAACATTCTAACTGTCGAGCATATCCACTAGCAATAGTAGGGTTTGGAAGTCTACTCACAATGCTTTCTGTACCTGTATCACACAAGTTTTTTATCTTCTCATATAAACTTTCCACTCAAAGTTTGTTTTTTCAAATATTGGATATGAAACATTGGATATTTAATGTCACAGATCTTTGCAACAAAATACCTAATGGTGTTTTTACTTGCAATTTTAACAAGAATAAAATTTCCTTTTTTCAATTCATCTTTCTTAAATTGTTGCTGGTCAGCTAACTCATGACTCTCATCTGACAGATCAGAGTCATTTTCTCCTAAAGAAATTTCGGTGTTGCTATCAAATTCTGAACTGTTTTTAGGAAGAATTTTCTTTTTATTTACTTTTTTAAGAAGAGGTTTGTTTGTATGTGGTATCTTGCCTTTAGGGTGTTGCCTTTTTTTTTTTTTTTTTTTTTTAGCTTCAATAATGAGGTTTTCAGGAGTATTAGTCAGGATCAGGATACGAGATTTCCTTTTATGCCATTTACCTATTTAACATTTTCCTTATCTCCACTTTTGGATGAGGCCTCACAGCTTCAGGTATAAGGATAAGTGACAACAGATTTGAACATTGAGGAATGATACGGTCAGTTTGAGCTGTGTCACTTGTTTACGGTTTATCAAAATCTGTTTCTTGCAGCATTGGTCTGTCTATTACAGTAGCTGCAAGAAATTTGTCATCAGAGGAAGCGTTCCAGCTGAGCATTGATTTATACACACAAAAGAAAAAGGGTTTTATAGTAAATAAATCATAAAAGTTATAATGTTGAGAAAATTTTTTAAGGGTGTGTACCTTTGACCTGGTTAAAAGCAGGGGTGCAGAAAATGTTCAAACCTCGGAAATTTCCCCCAAACACAGTATAAATTTCCCTCAATAATGCAAAAATCTACTTTGCTATACAAAGTCATTTGTTCTATGTAATAAATCTTTAAGAGAATAAGTATACAGTGTAACATAAAAATATCTCTGTTAGTGTATAAGCACTTCAAAATAGCAAATTGTTATTTTTGATTTACATTTTTATTTTCTCTTAAAAAAATATTCAAAATTTTCCCAGTCAGTTTAAATTTCCCCCGAACCTTGTTCGGGCGTTCGGACATATTCTGCACCCCTGGTTAAAAGGAACAACAACTGATCACGGTCAGAGATACAACACCATGCTTGTGCAAAATTACAAAGCATGCTACAGTTTTAGGATTAGAATAATCATTTTCAAAAGCCCCACCATATTTATTAAAGTCGATAGCTACTATGTCAAATTATTTCTATCAACAAAGATATTACACAAAAAATATTATTAGGTAAAATATTACATTATCAAATAAAAACTTACATTTTTATGACAGAAATAGATTCATATTATTCAGATGAATCCTCTTTGACTTGAATAACGCGCAATAAGTTTCACAAGCCCTCTAGTGAAGGAACTATGCACTAATTACATCAAAATTTATAAAATGCTACTAGATGCTGTTACAGCCTAGGTGGTCAAAGGAACAATATGGTCAGAGGTACAACACCTTCCCCTACTTTTATTTCTCTTCAAAAAATTTAAAAATGGTTTTCAATGAAAGATAAATTCTCACATTTGACAAATCTTACGATTACACTGACAATTCCCATATCAACACCTTCATGGGAACAAGGTGAACAACATCATGAATACTATCAAAAGCAAACTATGTACAAACTTAAAGTGAGAAAGTATGAATAATACGATGTTCATCAATTTAAATTGAGCATCTTTAGAGGATTTTAGTTGTGAAAAATCAATAGACCAGTAATATTTTAAATCCTTAATATATTTGATGTGTATATTAAAGGTAAAAATATTTCTTGTAGTTTTTTTTTTTTTTTTTTTTTTTCCCTCCATTTGTTTTTATCGTTATAAGTAAAAATCAGTTATTTTCTTGAAATTTTCCTTAGTTTAAATTTTAACTAAATAGTTCATCTATTAAATGTAAAATAGTATATGAATGATTTGCATTAATTGTACAAATAATTCACTATCTCTAGCTCTTAAGATATTGGAACTTTTGGCAGTTCCTGATCATATGAAAGAAAAGATAAATAATCACAGATAAATAAAAATCTTTTATCAATAGTTTATTAAAAAAAAAAAAAAATAAATAAATAAATAATGATAATGGTAAAATAAAGAAATAATTACTGTTATTCTCATTTATATTAAGGATGTATCTATTTTCATAGTATGTAGGAAATCATATTTCATAGTATCTATTTTTCCCATTCAAAAATAAAAATGGCAATAATAAAATAATTAACAAATAATCTATAACAAAGTTTCCCCAAACGTTAATAATATGGATGAAAATTTAAAGAATACTAGGAATAATAAAAGTCTTACCAATATTCTTGAAAATAGAAAATAAAAACAAATAATTGTTGTTTTTTGCATTTATACTTGGAGTTTTCCTACTATCCATGATAGTTTGGAAAACATTTTTCGTTAAGTTGTTTTTAACACTCAAAACTCTTTTTGTGTGTATGTGTGTTCTTCTGATATATAACACAAAATCCTTGAACATAACCAAAAAGGTTGATGAACCAAGAAGTCTATATAGTAAATAAATGCCTCCCATCCTCTCATTGCACATTTTTATAAGATGAAGTTGAGAAACATGTTTTCTTTTTCAGTGCTCAACAAAATCTTTTAGTTGTGCTGAGAGGTTAATGTGTCAAATAATTTTATGCTATGGTAACTACAGCACTGTCTTTTCAGCGTACATGTAAACTTCACCATCATATCAGTAATCAAAACTTCCTTTTTGCCATTTTGAGGCTTCTTTTGGAGATATAAGTGAACATTTTTCTGTATGAAGTTTCTGAATTGTTCCATTTGTTTTAATACTCTTTTAAGATAACTCAGTTAACAACTTATGTGAGTAGAAAAAAAAAAACTTCATGCCTTTCTAGATTTTCAACACATGATAAAAGTTTAAACACAACTCTGGATCCAAGGGCATAATTTTGTATTTCTGGACCTTTTCCACTGTAAATTTTCATGGTATATGAATATTTTGAATAATTTTGTTTTTTAAATATGAAGGTCACATTACAGTTTTGTTCTTTTCCAAGATGCTCAGTGGATCAAACTTACATTATTTTGAATATGATAGCCATAATGATATATTTTTCTAACATTAAGTGTCTATTATATTTTGATTTCATATCTTATTCTTCCCCGTCTATGAAAACTAATATTTGACCATGAATGACCAAAATTATAGCTTTAATTTTGTAAAGTGATCAAATATTTCAATAGTGAAGTTAAACTGTGTACAAAAGTTTTAGAAAGATGCTTTTCTGTTTTAATAGTTGTTTTTTATTGTGCTGTTTCAATATGTCTAATATTATTTTTTTAGTCTTCTGTTTAATGTTATTTATTTTTTCTTTTTCAGTTATTTAAATGTCCAAATTTGAAGGTATTATCATTAAAATATAATTCACTAGAGCGACTACCACCAGAAATTGGCAAGCTCCAAAAGTTGGAATATTTAGCATTAACTAATAATAAACTTCAGAATTCATCTATACCTTATTGTTTATCTTTTTGTACTTCATTGAAAATATTATTACTGAACAATAATCTTCTCGATGCTTTACCTGGATTTTTACTAACAATGCCAAACTTAAATACTGTACATAGGCATGGTAATCACAATTATTTTAAAGCTACTTTCATGTGGTACCATACTGATGTGAACGAACGAATTCTTCCAGTTCCAGGATCCTCATCATGTGTACCAAGTGTAAAATCATTGAAACTGCTATGTGCTACAGCAATTATAGGTAGTAAAATAAACTTTTTTTCTGGTTCAATACCTCCTATGCTCATTGATTACATATGCAGCATTTACTTTGATTTCAACTTGTGCTACAAGTGCTGCAATGCTAATTTGAAATCCGAATCAGGTATTTGTTTTTTTCTTTTACAAACTTTTTAAAAAATTTATATGTTCAACTAAATTTGTTTAAAACAATGGGGATTTTTTTCTCCACAAAATGTTCAAACTTGTTTAAAAATTTTTACTTACATTTTTTAATAACTTAAATCTCTAAGGAAATAGATAATTAAATAGTCATGGCCTCTTTTAGGTAGTTTAGAATGCTATATATGATAAACTGCTTGTAATTTTGAATAGAAATTTTTACAAACAATTTTCTCATTTCCTTGCCATTTGCTTTCTTATATAGATTAAATCCTAAAGAATTATTGCTTTGTTAAATTTGCTTTTTTCACCATTTATTTTGGAATATAAATAGTATAAGCCAGTATTTCTACTATTGAATTTTTATTAAGTTATTAAAGAGCATTTTATGTATATGTAAACTTTAGGCATTCAACTACATCTAAATGTTATAGCTATTACTAATGTTAGTTTATTTGACATTTGACACATGAAACAGACTTTTTAATATTTTAAAAATCAGACATTGTTCTAGTAATATTTTACCATGTTTTTATTAGTTTCGATTCTTGTTTGTTTGTACAGTACAAATCTTGCAATCGATTTTTAACTAACTTCCCGACTAGCTAGACATTTGAAACTTTCAGAATAGCTCAGAACATGGTGACAATGCATTTTTGAAATACTTTTAGTCAACTGGTTCGGGACCCCGCTGCCTTCGGCAGCATTTATATGATTCAATAGAGAATTTATTTAACTAACTTCCCAACTAGATAGACATTTGAAACTTTCAGAATAGCTCATAACACGATACCAATGCATTTTTTAAATACTTTTAGCCAACTGTTTCAGGCCCCTGCTGCCTTCGGTAGTGTTAATATGATTCAACAGAAAATTTAAAAACATGGTATATAAAAAGTTCTTTTTATCTTGTAATAATTTATATATATGCTTAATAGAGGAAGATCTTATATCATTTTTAAATCTATAGTAAATTCTTGAAAAAATGTTGCCGAATAAAAACCATTTACCTGTAGAAAATTTTAGGATATTTTCTTTTTAATGATACAGTGGAGCACCGTTTATACGTTTTTCAAGGGACCGTTCCTAAAAAACGTATAACTGAAAAAAACGTACAACTGAAAACTCGTTTTAACATTAATACACAATAAAGTGTCACATTAATATCAATTTTCATGATTTTCTTTACATTTATTTGAATAGGATATATTTTTAATTAAATTTAAAATATTTTTAAAAGGTAGAATAAATTAAATGATAATTAAAAATACAGAAATTCAGAAAATTTTCTCAAGATTTCGATTTTAACCTTTAAAGACAAAGCCTTTCGTTCTCTAAACGAAGATGACAGTTTTGCAAACGATTAAAAGAAGGGAGGGGGGGGGGGAATCCTTGTTTCTCCAACTTCTCTTTCAAGTCACCCAATGGAGGTGAGTAATAAATCTTCAAGTTTACAAAATGCCTATAAAGTTGTGGGTTTTTCCCTTTGATATCCCATCCCTGGAATCAATTAAAAGAGTAAGTGGGAGGTCTTCAAGTGGTCACTGGCTACTTGTATACCTACCATTCAACCCAGTCGCCAACTGCTTATTTCTGAAAAACATCCCCCTTGCCCCAGTCTACCGATGCAGGTCGCAATTTGTTCTATAGCCGCACTTTGTTACCATAGTTCAGAAAAAATAATCGAAAAAAAAAAAAAAAAAAGATAAGAATAAAACATAAAGAGCATTCCTCTTTTTTTTTTTTTTTTAATTTATCCTGGAATGAAACTCAAACTTGGGATTCTACAAGGAGAAAAAAACGTATAAGTGAAATTAAGAATTTATTCGTGTCGTATAAACGAAATATTTTAACATTAGAATTCAATGGAATGATTTGGGACCGAAGTCGAAAAACGTATAAATGAGAAAAACGTATAAATGAGAAACATATAAAAGGTGCTCCACTGTAATAACAAGTGTGGAAAATTGGTGTAGAATTCATGCCACAATAAATGAAACAAAATTTTCTTCCTATCAAACCAATGATTTATAGGTAGAGAAATATTTTAAACATATACTGGTATGAGTTTTGCATCAATTTTCCAGCCTGTAATAAAAGTATAATAAGGATTAAAAGACACTTTTGATAAGGGATAAAAGGACTTAAGGTAAATTGAAACTTTTGATAAAACATTCTCATTTATTTAGAATGTTCTTTAAAAAAAGATCAGTATCTTCTATCATTAAGCTCGTCCTGGTTGGCATTGCTTGTGATATATTTGGCTCTTTTTTTTTTTTTTTGGAGAAAAATTGCATTGCTGAAAGTGAATATGTGACTATTTTATACATCTCAATATACTCCACAATTATCTTTTGTGTTTCTAGATATTGCTAAGAGATGGCACAACTGGTACTTTCTTCACCATTTTTTTTTTCTGTAAAATTTATTATCTTGAATGGATAACACAGGTCGACATGTAAAATTTTTATTTTATAATTTTGACTGATATTTAGTTTTTGGTGTGCTAAAACCGAAAATGAAGTCAGTTCTTCTTTATCACGTATAGATTTTTGTCAATACAGGGTGCCTACCAATGTAATTTCTTCCATTACTCTTCCACCAATATAATTATATGGTAAGTTTTATAGTATGTTTTCATGATTAATTAATCATGGATACCTATTGTTGTAATAACGCAGCACTAGTGCAACGTAAAACCATACTAACCAACCAACCAACCTATTGTTATGATGGTATATGTAAGAAATTGTGTCGGTAAACACCATGTATTGGCAAAAATCCATACGTGACAGAGAAAAAATGGGCTGCATTTTCAGTTTCAGCATGTCAAAAAACATAAAGTTCAGCTAAAATCATCAAATCAAATTTTGTCAACTTCAATTTTGTAGGCCTGTGTAATTGTTTTATATTTTCATGCCATGTTTTGAAATTTTTTGTAGATAGCATGATATATGTATGTTATATCTTGAGTAGCTTTTTGTATAATTTCCAAATATAATAATATTTAATTTTTTTTTTTTTTTTTTTTAAAGCAAGCAATAGAATGATCAGCAATAAATGATATTTTAATGTGATTTTTATGCTCTAAAAAAAAAAAACTAGTTGGCATAGGTGGACTCTGCTCAGTTCCCCATCATATTTATGTTCTCAGAAATTTCTAGTGCGAGACATATTATAATCATGTTAAAAGAAATGAATTTGACCAAAGCTTGATACAGTGACAGAATGAAATCCCCGCCTAATAGGCTATCCACCGTTCACTTCCATATATTTATCTTATTCTAATCTATTAATTTATTTTATCAGGGTCAATTCCGTTGTTTAGTTTTCATGCTACTATTTCCAATGCTCATATTTCATATTTATATGAAAAATTTACAATTTCGCTATGTTGATGAAATCGTAAATTACCAATAATTTACGAAATTTTCCTAGTAGAATATTTGTATTCAATCATGTTCAAAGAACTATCATAAACGTAATTTTGAAGCTGTCTAATGTATTTAGAATCCTCAAAATGGAAGTTTATGCTCAATTTTGCCTTATTTTGACATGTTAAGTAAATCGTAAATTCCAAATAACTTACGAATTTTTTAAATTGGAAAAATCATATCTATGATATTCATGCCAGCATCCTAAATAATATTTCGAAAGTGGTCTGACATCTTTACGATGAAAATATCCCTCAAGATTGACGTTTATGTGAAATTTTCTCTATTCTGCCATGTTAAGAAATTCGTAAATTTCCAATAACTTACGAAATCTTTATATTGGAAAATTCATAGTCATTAATATTCATGCCAGTGTCCTAAATAATATTTCAAAAGTAGTCTGACATCTAAAGTAGCATATTTATAGTTACTGATGTTCATTCCGACATCAAAACGGATATTTTAAAACTGGTCTGACATTTTTACAGTATAAAGTTTCCATTTAATGCACGTTTAAGTGAATTTTTGTCCTATTCTCCCATGTTAAGAAAATCGTAAATTTCTAATAACTTACGAAGTTTTTAAATTCGAATGCTGCAAATGAATAGGGTTCTTGCCAGTGTCGAAAGTAATATTTTAAAACTGATCTGACCTCTCTGCGACAATTTGTTCTTGAGATATCGTGTACACAGACTAACACACTAACGGACTAACACACTAACAGACTAACACACTAACAGACACCCTACAGACAGACACCATAGAAATTTTGTCATTTTCAGATTCCTCACACCTGAAAACGTATAGAAAAGTAAAAAAACCGAGGTCGAAAATTTTCACGATTACCTAAGTTCGCCATACCTATAGTATAATGGGGAACTAAAAAGTAAATTTTATAGTTGAAAGTTGAAAAATCAATTTGCAAAACATTTTTTACATATAATTCATCATTCTTTTTATACATAACAATTTAACTGCCTAAAAAAGCAATGGATTTGAGAATATAATATTAAAAAATATTTTAATTAATTTAAAATGTGGGTGAATTAAAAGGAAAACTTAAGATCTGTGAACAGGACCTGTAAATAAAGCTCTAGACTAGTAAATTATTAATAGTAGCCAGTGGCTACCAGAGTCATAAAAAATAGTAGCCATATTTGCTTTTTTGGTTGCCACTTTTAGATATAAGCACACACGGATCACAGAAACTAATTAACTCATTCTCTATTAGTAATACTAAGAAGCTAAAACCCACACCTTTACTCACTAAAAAATTATACTCAACAAAAACAATTTACAAAATTTCAACAGAGATATTTTGTAATATGATACAAGTAATATAATATATATTAAAAATTTTTAAAGTGGAGTTAAGGGTTCCTGAAAGTCTGTTACTGCTTGAGAATGCATTGTCTTTGTAATTATACAAACATGCAAAATTTAAATTCAATCACATGATAGGAAATGAGTTAAAATTCAAAATAAAATTTTTATTTGGACATGGGTAACAGTGCAGACAGGCCCATTTCCCTGAACTCATTACTATTTGAGCATGCATTGTCATTGGAATTACATGTGTCTGTATGCAAAATTTCAACTGGATGATAGCAAGCGAGTTAAAATTCAAGAATATGAGCATCATTTCAAGATTTGACTCTGGCAGACAACAAAGGAAGTCAAATAAAAGCATGTAACAGGATTCCCAGACCCCCGTAAGTCAAATGTACTATACTAGGCATTATTCATGTATGCACAGTTTCAGCTCAATTGGATAATAGTGAGTCAAAATTTGTTTGCAAGGTTTGAACTTGTAGACAGCAAATGAAAATAAATAGAAGGGGTTACTCTGAACTCATGTAAAAACATATGAATGTATCTGAATTATTTGAGACACAGTAAGGAATGCAGAACTCAGCCACCATTAAAAAAAAAGTTTTATCCATTAATTGTGCTGCATGTAAAAAAAGAAGTTAAACTGGTATTGCACTAAATTATTCTAAATAAAATAAAACACAAAATACAATCTTTCTGCATATAAAAAGATATTCAAATAAAAAATTATATTGTAAGTATATGCACTCAATATATAAAATTGCAAAAGAAACAAACTAAGTTAAACACATAGCATAAAATGTTTAAAAATTGAACGATTTTAATAAAATAGTACTTTTTTCCCCAAATTTTCTTGGCTATTAAAACAAAGCATGATTTTATATCTAAGCACCTTTTAAAGTAAAAAAAAAAAAAAAGGAAAAAATTTAAAGATTTTTTTTCTGATGAACTGCATTTTATATCAAAACATCTGATATTAAAATATACATATACTAGAAAAGCCTCGTCCCGTGAATGAACCAAATTCCAAATTAAAAATAAATTTGCCGCTAGGATCCATCCGATCCAAGATAGAGAATGAGAGAGAGCAAACAAAAGATATCTACACTTTAAAAATCAATAAGTAACACCAATCTGCACTTGCATAAAAATGTGATTATTCCTATGGTAGATAATACTTAAAATTCAAAAGCTCAAGCTGTAAAACAAAATGTAATCAACATAGTTGCTTCTGTTTAAACATTTTCTTTATTCTATTTCTTTAATATATTTCTTATAAACATTTTATACAGATGCCACATGCATCACATAAACTCTTAATTTTTACATTCTTTTAAAGATAGCACGTGATCATAACAATCATAAAAATCAAAACATTAAATTCATTTAACCATATTTTTTCTTTTACTTTTTGTTCAGCATGTGATCTTATACTTGGTGCATCCACACACAGAGTCCAAGGAAATCTCTTAGCCATTTATATATACATATATATATATTATATATATTAAAAGAAAAGATAAATAAAAAATAAATAAATAAAATAGGCACTCATTTAATCAGATTGCAGTCACCCTTGAAAAGCAATTTACGAGTTTTAAGTTTAAATACAAAGTAAAGCTGAATCTCGAAATATGTGATATTTTGCAGAAAATTGCTGATATATGTGATTATTTTGCTGTTAATTGTAAAAATTTATGTTTAATCAATCAAATAATTTCCCAATTATGTTTTTTTTTTTTTTTTTTGGGGGGGGGGGGGGGGGTGTGTCACTAATTGATAAAATTTGAGATTCTTACACATGTTTTCTGAAAATATGTGACAAATTTACGGCCTATTAGTGAAATATGGAATCAATAGTGTATCAAAACATGCTGGAAATGAGACTTTTTCAGCTTTAAATAATAAATGTGCACCTTCGGAGAAATCCTTGGAAATAGCAAATTAGTTAAAAGTTTAACAAAGATTCAGTAAAAGAAGCCTGATTTCACAGCTTATCATAGGCGCCGACTTAACGGGGGCAGCGGGGGCTGTCGCCCCCGCTGTAATTTTTCACGGGGGCAAAAGTATCTTTTCGCCCCCGTGCTTCCAACGGGATTTTCAAACACGAAAAAAAATTTTTTATCACAAATTTGAATTTTAATGAACATTTTCACATTGCAAATTTATTGTTTTCTTCTCTCCTCCTTTCTTTAATGTAAGTAATTAGCAAAAAACAGGATATACTTTATACAATTCTCTTTTTGCGCGACAGAAACTGACCGAGATTGAGAGAAAAACTTTTCAAAGTCAGTCCCTGTCCCTCTATAGTCAAAAGGTAGGTTGACGCAGAAAGACTAATTTTCATGTTAATGTCCATGTCCATTTGAAGTCCGACAGTCCCAGTTCTCAAGAAAGTGTTCATATTGACAAGTATTAAATGCAAAAGCTTTTGTTCTGAACATTTGCTATTCATAACACAAAAATTATAATACTGTTAAAAACACAGAATTTTATGTTTCTATTTATTTTAAATTTATCGGTATTTGTGTATGTATCTTCTTCTTCTTCTTCTTTTTTTTTTTTTTTTTTTTTTTTTGTAAATCTTTGAATTTATTGATGTTGATTATTAACAATCTTGCACGAGACAGAGGAAGAGGAAGGTTAGTTGTTAAAATTAAGGTCGATTGACTACACTATATTCCTAGAGCTATAGGTGGAATGCCTTCCATGGAATTATTTTTAAATGGTCTTAGCCCGTATTTCAGCGAGTTTTTGGAGAAAACCATGAAAAACTCCGAACGACTTGATCGACGAAAGCAACCTGGGATCCAACATCGAACCCAGTAATTTCCGTCTACCAACTTTGAGTGCAGAAGTACTTGGCTGCCGGTGGGGCCAGGAAAGAGGAAGAATTGTTAAAAATGATAATTGGTTAAAAAGTGTTGTCTTAGAAAACCGCATCTCATAATTAACATTTAGTGGACAAGTAAATACGGCAAATTTTTACAAAACGTCTTAGGTAATCAATTTAAGAATTTAATAAATATCCCTAACAGCACATCTCATCCACAAGACATCATCAGGATATCCTATGGATGAAAGTACGTCTAAATGATATTCTCAAGATGTACTAGGGATAAGTGTGCTGTTACGGAAATGCGTGAATTGAAATATGTCATAAAAATTTATAATATCTAAGTTGATTTTAATTTTCTAAATATGTTGTTCACATATTATGTTGTTCACATATAATTATACATGTAAACAATTTGAATTTCAGATTCTGTTGTTCTTGCATATTTTCGATATAAATAACAGCAACGTCCGTTAAAAAAAAAAAAAAAAAAAAAAAAAACATTAATAAGAAATGGATGTGGAATTCTTTTCTTATTCATTATAAATTCGATAAATGAAATAAGAGAACACGGTACAACTTAAATAATTCATTTCTGGAAAAAAATAAATCTGAAAAAATTCTTTGAAAATTACCTTGAAGAAAGGGAATAACAAACAACATAACATTTAATTTAAGAGTAAAGTTTGAAATAGAAGACGTAATATATATAAGTAATTTTTTTTAAATTTTTTCTACACATACACATAAAAAGAAAGTATTCGATTTGTGGAAATTTTCGCCTTTTAGTTTTTGATGTATTTACTCGTTTTGGGATTTTCTAAATCTGAACCCGATTTTACCATTTTTCAAAAATGTCTGTGTGTTTCTCTTGTGTGTATGTATAAAAAATTTTGTAATTGGTCAGTGTATCTCTCGAACTAATGGACGAAATTTAACCAAATTTAATATTTATTTAGATCTTGAACTGAATTTAAACCTAATTCGGGAATCAATGATTTGGGAATTAATTGCTCAACAATTGATTACCTCATTTCTTTCTTTTTTTAGGACTGAGGGCCTATTAGTCTCAATCTGCGATGTCGATTTCGATAATTGTACATTTGTCGAAATCTAAAATTTATCGAAAATATAATTGAATAATTTGAAAACGATGTTATAATTTGAAAAAAGGAAAAAAAAAAAAAAATCTAATAGTCCTTCGTCCTAAACTAAATTCTGCTTTTGCCAGAATTTCATCAAAATCTTTTTTATTATTATTATTATTATTGAAAGAAAAAGAAAAGAAAATTAATAATAATCAGTATCGTTACAAGCGATATCGAAAAAGTTTTTTTTTAATAATTTTGAATTAGGAAATAAAAAGTGCCCGTGAAATAATATGAAATAAAAATAAGTAAAAAAAATGAATTTAATGATTTAATGCTTTTGTTTTTCGGGGGCTGTTCATGCATATAAAAAATGCGTATTAAAACGAGTCAAAGAAGGAAGCCAAATAAGTATTGAGTTATATTACGATAAATACGATACGATATATTAGACCTATCGTTCAGGGTTAGTAGGCATTTTCGTTGAAAGAAATAGTTTGTTCGTTCGGTGCAACTTGCACATTAGTCCCTTGAGGTACAACTTTTTTTTTTTTTTTTTTTTATCGAATTATAACATTGCTGTCAATTTTTTTTTTTTTTTTTTTTTTTTAATGGCAGTATAGGAAAAAGTTTCGAATAAATTAATTTAATGAAATTACTTTTTTAACTTTTCAATATAAAATTACACATATAATAGTAATCATTAACCAAAGAAAACATTTTTTTTTATGTGGGGGTATCGTCCCCGACATCCCTCGGGAGCATGAATTTTTAACATAGATACCTTTTTAAAGAACATTTCAATACATTTAAAACAATTGCTTAACCGTATATTGGTGATAATTAAAAAATATATATTGGTTTAGGTTTTTAGATATCAGCACAAAACTGATTTCTTTTTTTATTTTGTGTTATACTTCTTTGAGATGAAAATCGTCTGCATTCATCATGGAAAATAAATTTAATAAATAACTTTTACTGTGTGAATTGGTATAGAAAATTTTGAGATGGCTACAATATTCTAGCAATTCTTTTTTCTTTTTAACTACAGATAAAGCAAAAGAATGGTAGTGAAATAAAGTTGTTTTAATGACAGATTTTATTGGGCCTCATATTCATTGAGAATTATAATTATTATTATTTTTAATGAACTTAGAAACAAAATTACAATTTAAAAACAAATTACAAAGATGCCTATAATACGAAATTTTATAAAGTCTATAAAAATTTTAACGGGATTTAATCTTATGATTAAAAAATTTTTAATTTTATACTGTCATGAAACAAGAAAATGTCTAGTGATTATATCTTTTTCCCGCTTATCGTTTACTCCACCCTCCTTTTGCTTGTTTCAGGATATTTTTAAGATGTACTTTCAATAGGGAAATGCAATATGTACCTGTTGTCTCATTCCTCTTAAAAGGTGCATGCATTGACCTTTTAGGAATGCACCTGTTAAAAATTTGAAAAGCAACGCTAACCTTCACATTTTATAAAGGGTGTATCTCTTCACAGACAGGATGAGTTGAGAATTTAAGCCTTTTTCAATTTTCAACCGTTGATCTCGCCGCAAAATAGAGCCGGCGACACCTTCTAAAAACGAGTCTGCTACAGTTTGTTCAAGTTAAACATATAACAAAAGTAAACGATAACATATGTGATTTAATTCCCTGAAAAATATCTCCGATCGGCGACAGTTATTTTCAACTTTTGTTAAGGTTTTTGTACGTCTCCTTTTGTTAACTTTATGACTTTCTGTAACTATGGGTATATCATTTATCATGTATTTTTTAAGTACAAATCCTTACTGTAAAGTGTAAACCATAAAACACACAAAGAAGGGGTGGGATCTGGGATAGTTTTCAATTTTCATATCTTTAACATAGGTTGGTGGGACTATAAGCTCTTTGCTCTTTAAGGATGGGGATTAACTAAAGTGTTAAACACAACACATCAAAGACCTTCGAAATCGAAATAAATTCTATAGATAAAAGAAGAGGACTACAATAGAATCGTCTGTATGTCTATCTCCCCCCCACCCCACCACCACACACACATCCCAACGAAGTTTACTTGGATGGAAAGAATGAAAAGAAGAATTCAGTTGAGAAATTTTTAGACCTGAGCCTCCGTGTTTTATTTATTTATTTTTTAGCTTTTAGCTTATCCAAATTATTCGGTTATATCTAATGGAGACAAATTCGGGCAACGGTTCTTTTGAAATTATCTTCATTGTAAGTCTCAATCACTGAATCTTCATCCTACTTCTAAAACAAAAAGACTAACTGAAATTTAACTCTTCTTTCTAAGTAGTGGAAACTATTTTAAAATTTTATCTAATGAATTCAAAAATTTTTATATTCTTCGATTTATTTATTTACTACTGAACCAAAAGATAGAGTTGCGAGTGTCTTCCTACTGCATTGACAGTTAAAAGTGTATTCTAGGATCTTTTAAAGAAAAACCGGAGACTTGTAATAAAGTTGAAAAACAAGGTAAGCTTTTTCAATGTTTTTTTTTTTTTTTTTTGAGAAATTCTAGACGCAAACGTAGGGGTTTGTGCATCCTTTAAATTTTTGAAAAATTCATTAACGCTTTTAAAGTTGTCAGAATTACAAAATGGATTTAGAAAAAAAAGTAGTGCATTATTATCAGCAGGTTAATTATTAAGGAAGTTTATAAATGATATTTTGAATTACTTATACACTTATTAATTATTAGTCATTATTATTGTTATTATTTTCAGGGGGGAAAAAATCAAGTATTTTGAAAATTTGGTTAAAGTATTTTGAAGCTTTTTGAGAATCAAAATTATAGAGTTAATCAATATAAAATGATTTATTTTCCCCTCACAAAATTTGAATTTCTTGGCTATAAATTTATTTTGAAAATATTTTAATAAATGAAAATTGTTGAGATATCAATGTGAAATAAAATAAAGAAAATTCTGTTCCCAAAATTTAAAATTTTGCTGCTGTAGTAAGAAATTTATTTTAGAGAAAACACAATAAGTTTGTCACATGTTTTATATTTATTTCCTTATGTTCCATTTTTTTTAAAGGGTGACTTTTGGTGGAAAACTCAAAATACTGGAAAATTTTTAATTCAATTTAAATTTCAAAATCTGACATTTTTACATTTTTTTAAAGTTATTTTTAAGAACGGTAAATTGATAAATAAATTCAGTTTATTTGTTATTAATTTCCTGTACAGGAAATGTGTATTAAAATAAAAAATAAAAACAAAAATATAGAATAACTCATATGAGTTTTTTCTTTTTGAAATCTTATAAATCGTAAATTTTAAACTTCATTCTTCATTAGAACTTCATAACAAAAATAGAAAAATAAACTAAAAAAAATAATACATGATCTTCAAAACTGGACATGTCGCAAACTTGCAGATATGAAAAAATAGATCTATGATAGTAATAAATGAGTCAGTGGTAAAATAATGAGTGGATATAATATGTGCACAAGAAAATTTATTTGTCATTATTTTAAAATAATTTTTCATTATTCTAAATTGTAAGTTTTATAATTTTTAAAAAGACACCAAAGAGAAAATTTTAGAAATAGCATTAAATTAGTATAATTAAAGAAAGCATTGTACATGTACGCTAACACCATGAATTACAAAA
Source organism: Salticus scenicus (assembly GCA_963930645.1). NCBI lineage: Eukaryota > Metazoa > Arthropoda > Arachnida > Araneae > Salticidae > Salticus > Salticus scenicus. Next base: position 199,619,988 of record OZ005652.1, read on the forward strand.
ACAAGCAACTGTTGTTTCGAATCGAAATAATTAGATTTGACCCTTAATCAGGCTTCATTATGCAATAAACACAAGTTCTTTCGGGATATTTTCCCCCCCCTCTGAATGGGCTGAACGCGATGTTCTGAAGGTAATGCTTTTCTGCTTTCATCCTGCCCTGTTTCTATATCTTTTCGCCTAATGAAAAGTTGTGCTCAGTTGTTTCGATTCGAAACGATTACAAAGACTTATTGAAATTTTATTGTGATCGCAGAGATTTTATTCATTACCTTTCTGAACAGCATTTCGGTGCATTTTTCTACACTAATTTACGATTGTTTCTGGAAATTTCAAAAATAAAAAATCAGTGAAAATATTAATTTTTCATTTTTTCGCTAAAAATTTGCCTATTTGATCTTTATAAAGATAGTAAAAACGCTTTTAAAATTTTCAGTTGCGTTTTCTCAGTTTGCAATTTTCTCTATTCATGATCTTCAAAATGGTATAACTTCTACAGATATTTAAGAACAGATCTAATGCATATATTTGAATGATTAATAGGGTTAGGGATGAATTTTTTGTAACATTTTCACAAGAAAAATATATATATTTTTTCAAATTTTTGCGTAGACATTTATTTTTAATTTTTTGTCTCAAAACTAATTAGTAAACTTCAAAATTCAGCCCTACAGTTATAACACATATTCTTATGGCTACAACAAAAAATTTGGTGAAAAAATACAGAAAACTGTAGAAAAAGAATGTAAAAAATTTTAAGTATATATATATGCGATTCTCTTTATTTTTATTTTATTTATTTATTTTTCCTGTAAAAATCACTTTGCTTGTTAATAAAAGTTCATAATACACATATGAATATGAGATAAATATAAGTTTATAAGGGGGGGGGGGGAAAATGAAAAAGTGGTGGGTTCCCTTAAACGTATGGGGTTAAAGTGTAATTATATTAACTTAGTTTACTTTAAATTATGATATTCCTTGAAAGTATTAAAGCAATTGTAAAAGAATGAAATTTAATTAATTACTATATAATTAGCAGCATCAGTATCGTTATTAATTTCTAGTAATTGGATTTTTAAATTTATTCCGGTACTTTACCCCCCCCCCCCCTCCTACACTATCTTCAGCCGCCTGTAAGCAATAAATCTCGCCCCCGTAGTGAAAAACAAAAGTCGGCGCCTATGCAGCTTATCACATCTTTCCATAGTTTCAAATTGTCTCTTGTACAAACTATGCCTATTTTGTACTTGTTGGCAGTTCTGAAACATGGCTTTTGGCGACTAGGATTTAATTTTATGGTAGCCAAGGTAATGGTCGCCCATTCCGTTGGTGACTGCTAATCTAGAGCTTTAACTGTAGGTCAAGTGAAACCTGCTTATTGACAAAAATACTTCGCATTTTCAAATGCAAGATAGAACATAAGTTTCAGCAATAGATAAGCTTTTTTTTGGGATGGGGAAAAAAATCTGAATAAAGATTAACAATAAGTAATCAAAATAGTAATTGCATAAATTAAAGGAAATAATAATGTTACCAAAATAATCTCAGTAGATTATTTCTGCTCTTATTGGAAATCAGCAATTTAACCTCAGCAAAAATTTCTCTGCATCACTGAACTACAAAAATGAATGACAAAAATCAACTGCCTAAAAACATAATCTGAAAACTGGGTTTAAAAAAAACAGATTTAGCATTAGCTTTTATATTCAGCTTTCAACTTTATTTTTTGAAAAAGAAATCTGTTTACTGACCAAGAATTTTGTAGGAAGAACATTATGTGCAACCCAAAGCCAAATTATTGGATAAAAATTTAAGTGACACCATTATAAAATTTACATTTTAAAGTAACACCATCAAAGCTCATTAATGACAGAAATTGAAAGCTTCATGCTCTGTGACTAATCAAAGATAGTTCTTATTTGTTAGTATAACACCAGGCTTATAATTGGGAGATAGCATGTTTGATACTCAAGCAGCTGAAGATCGTCATGCACACTAATGGCAACTGGTTCATATTAAATCTATCATGCTTACAAAGTCCTCACCAAAATTATACCTCTGGAGTTACTTGATTGGGTTACATGGCACTGATCTGAATCAAAAATTAAGCTATTGATAGTTGACATTGCCATCTGTTGCCTGTTTGTCGAGCTAAATCATGCTTCCCCTTCTTACTCTAAATCGGGTAGTTTTACTACCAGGCTCTGAATTTCTGAGCAGCATAATTAACAACAACATTTATCAGTGGAACATTTGCTTGCTTTACATTTAATAAAGTTATATATTTCCCATGTTAAGAAAATGGCTAACTTTAAAATTTATACTAAAAAATCTTATACATAAATTTTTAAAAATCCTGATGGTGTTTTTGATGTTTTTTTACCAGTGCAATCATTTTTTTATACAAATGTTGAGTTTATAATGCTCTTTGTAAAAATGAATTATCAGAATAATAATAATAAAAAAATCAGTTTTAACAATGAAATTCCATAGACACGTTTTAACACTTCACAACACATCTCCCCTCTTTGTAATATAGTTTTTCAACAAAAGAGAAAGAGAGAAAATTATTATGTGGAATCTTAGTAAATGAGCATTTGTATACATACCAACTGTCAAAGTATGTCAAAATAATGATTTAGATTAAAGCTGATCAATTGAAAAAATTAAATTATTTTCTTAATTTAAAATTTTCTTCCTTTTTATTGTGCTTCTTTTTTATTATGCTGATTTGAGTTTGTAATGAAATTATTTATTTAATTCTTTTTTTATTTTATTATTATTATTGACTAAGAACATTTTTTCACAATGCATATTTTATTACATTTATTTATATAAAATCAATTTCTCTTTATTTGTTGAAGGTTATAAGGTTTATACATTCAAAAATCCCTATCTTGGAAATACATGTGTGCCTTTTCAACATTGGGCCTGTAGTAGAAAATGTGCTGAAGATATCGAAGTTCCTGCAAGAGAAGAACAATTGCTTACAGCTCAAGAGCAAGATAGAGAATATTATCAGCGAGTGCAAGAGGCACAAGATTCAAGTCTCTATCAAAATAAAAATACCATAATTAAGCTGAGTTGTTGTATTCTGTGATTTAAATGTTCTATTTATTTTAATGTAATGTTGTAAATATATATTGGAGTAGTATTTTTTAGCATGGAACTTTCTTTTACCAAAGGTATGTTTCAAATGCTTTTTACCTTATAATTTATGAGTGATACAATACTGGAAGTATTAAGAAAATTAAATTTTAGATATATGTTGTCTGAAATCTTATTGAAATGTACAATTAATAAATTATTAATTTGTTCATATTTTAGACTTTGTTTTCTTTTTATTTTATAATCAAGTACTATAGAAATTTCAGTGTTAATAAAATAATCTACTACAGCTATTAATATTTCATATCTTAATTCACTAAAACATCTAAACAAACTGTTTCTTTTCACTATACTGTTTGTAGATGATGCAAAAGAAACATTTAAATCGATTTCTGTCACAGTTTTTCTAGCCAATTCTTTTCTGTAATGGCATTTAAAGCTTCGAATAATTCCCTTATCAAGTGGCTGAATCACACTGGTGGTGTTAGGGGGGAGAAACACTAGTTTTATGTGTTCCAATGTCAAATCTGTGGGATGTGCAGCGCAGTTATCCAAAAACAGAACGTTATTTTCAGTCAACTTTTTCTCCCATTGCACCAAAAAATCTGGAAGATTGCTGATGTCATCCATGATTTTTTATTATTACAGTAATCCACAGGTAAATTTTTAATACCTTTAAAGCACCACTTCCAATAACTAAAGGTGTTTTCTTGACAGTTCCTGTCATATTGCATGTCAAAAGAACAGTTACACGTTGTTTAATTTTCTTGCATCCTTCACTGGATTCAGTTTTGAACATATGAGTGTGCTCTGGTAAAACCCGGTAAAATAGTGCAGTTTCATCAATGTTGTAAATATGAGATGAATCATAGTCTTTCAACAAATACAGCAAAACATTTGTTTTCCAATGATCAGCAGCATCAAAATCTGCGTCTTGTTTTTCTCCGTACAGTTTACGATAAACAATATTGTTTCACTCCTTCCATCTTCTCAACCAGTCATCTGTAGGAGTGAAGTTTTCAATATTCATCATTTGCGCAAATTTCATAGTTTTTTTTGCACAAAATCGCATGAGAGATGGGAATCTTTTTCAATCTGGCATTTTTGAACCAGTCTAAAAGCGCTGTTTCAACATCATCTGCTTTTCCTACTCGTTTCCTCTTACGGTTAATGTTTTTGTTTTATACAATTTGAACGCTAACATCATGTCTATTTTTCAGCAAAATACATAAAGCAGATTGAGAAATTCCAAGCTTTAAAACTGCTTTCCTTTGGCTACATTTTGGCAGAAATCATACTTTTCTAAAATTTCACACTTTTCTCGTAAACTTAAATCTTTTCACTTACACATCACGCTCTTTCAATATTAAAATAGAGAAAAACGATAACTCACATGATCACTGACTAATCAAAGCAAAGGGTCTAGCAGGATAAGGTAGGGTCAGCGGCCCCAGAAAGGTATTTTGAAAATGACTCGTGTAGTAACATCTGCGAGATATAAAATTACCATTGACACAATTTCAGCCTCTCATCCCACTGCGTTCTGGAGATAATGGATCAAATAGACGCTAGAGGGGGTAATTTTTAAAACTGATTTTTGTGAAAACTATTACAGCTACACTAATGAAACAAAAACTGTTCTTTAGACAAAATATTAGTCTACATTATATATTTTTTGTAGAGTTTTTCTGTCGTATTTACTATTAATAAAAAATGAAAAAAAAAATTTTCAAGATTTTATTCCTAGTTCACGCAGAGGTACAATCACAAAAAAAATATATATAATGTAGCTTACTATGTCCAGTAATACTACCAAAAAGTGCATAAATATAAACTGGGTGCAACACTTCCAAAAAAAATTAAAACTTCTTATGACCGTCTTAGGTACTAATGACTTTACATTTGTCTTTTGATTGAACTTTTTATTACTGTATTAAAAAGCAGTAACATTTTTATTAAGAACGTACAAGTTTGTGAAAGCTCTAAATTACAGTTATTATTTACGTTAAAAAAGAAATATGCTGAATATTTAAAAATTAAGTCAAAGAAAATATTTATTGTAACACAAAATATATTATTACAGTATAATTAATCTTCATCACTGTCCTCATTAATAACTGCATACTTGCCAACTTTTCCGGTTTTCCCGGAAGACTTCCGGTTTTTTAACGTATCTTCCGGTCTTCCGGACAGATGATGAAATCTTCCGTTTTTAAAAAAGTCGCGGATATCGTTCGTTTTAAAAAGAAAACCCAAATGTTCTACGAAAACTCCTGATTCCCAATCTTTTTCCATCCATAACATAAATGTCAATATTCATTTCAAACTTGCTTTATGAGATTCTAGAACATTTAAAGAAATAGAATTGTTAAATATTTCTTGCTGATGTAATTATTTTTTGCCCCCCCTCCTTTATTTATCTACAATTAGTGATCAGCAATCAAATGTTCTGCAGAAGTCTTTTCTTTCCTAATCTTTATCCATCTGCAACATAAATAATAATATTAATTTTAAAGTTATTACATTAGATTCTAGAAGTAGAGTTGAAAGATTTCTTACTCTGTAATTATTTTTTTATCCCCCCCCCCCCAATCCTTTCCCTGGATTGTGATCAATTCTAGAAACAATAAAGCAATGGAAGTGCTCAATATTTCTCACGTATGTAATTATTTTTAGATCTTTATTGCTGAATTTAATGAATCTGTTTATTTTTCCTCAATTAAATTAAATATTTGTATGTCATATTTATACCAAATGTGTAAACATGGGGAAAAAAATGAAGAATAATTTTTTCAGGTAGTAGGAAAAAATTTCCCAAATCAATTTAAGAAAATCAATACTCAGTTGGTTTTATGCAGGTTTGAAACTGATAACACAGGTCTGCGATGAAAAAATTGTCGGTAAAGTGAGTGGTGTTTTTTATAGATTTTTGGATGCTGATTTCTGGAAAAATAATGAAAAAATTCCATCACGTACAGTTTCATCACAAATCGCAATTTGTTTTTACGAATTTAGTATATTTTGGACCAAAAAAATTTTTTTTGTATGAGTTTGATAAATATATTTAAGGACTTAGATAGTAAATTAGTAGATTAAACTACTAAACAGGAAAGAATATATTATTTTTTATCCAAACTATTTCTCTGAATCGGTAAACTGCCCGTTAAACATAATATTGAAAATCGCGGAAGTCAGTTGAAATCTGATACCTCTCCTTGCACGTGTCTGTCCTTCATCCCTTCTCACACCCCTGTACACTGACCTTTTCTCTACTCCCCATATAGTGTCCCGCTCTGTATTGTATACACGTATTTATATTCCTATCTGCAAGTTTTAAGATATAGTATTAATTTTTACTTCGAGTTTTTTTTTTTTTTGCTCTAGAGAGCAATGGCTTCCAGAGGATGTGTGAATTCACCGAATTGTTTCTGCTATATTTGTAGTAGCTATATAGTTAAAAAACAACAAAGAAACATTTCCGATTTTGTAAAAAAAATCTATTATGTTTATTTTGGCATGAAATTAGGAGATCAAGACAAGCCTTGGGCTCCACACAAAGTTTGCTGTATTTGTGTAGAAGAATTAAGACAATGGAGTCAACGTAAAAAACAGTCTTTTCGGTTTGGTATACCAATGATTTGGAGAGAACCAAAAAACCATAGTGATGATTGTTATTTTTGTACTTGTAATGTGAAAGGTTTTAATTTGAAGAACAAAAAACAGATATTTTATCCTAACATTCCATCTGCCATACGACCTGTCACTCATGGACCTGGTATACCGGTTCCTTCACCTCCAGATGCTATTGAAAACATTTCTTATTCAGATACTGAATCTGAATTTGATGAGGTTGATGAAGTATATGACTCCACTACCGATGAGCCTAAACTTTTCACGCAGGCTGAGTTAAATGATTCAGTCAGGGATTTAAATCTACCCAAGGATTCGTTAGAAGTTTTAGGTTCTAGATTGAAAGAAAAGAATTTGCTAGCTCCTGGTACTTCATTTTCTTGGTTTCGGTACAGAGAAATAGAGTTTATTCCATATTTTTCTCAAGCTGGTGAACTTGTTTATTGTAATGATATTCCAGGCCTCATAAAAAGTTTCAAAATAGAATATAAACCTGAAGAATGGAGACTTTTTATCGATTCATCAAAAAGAAGTCTTAAAGCCGTACTACTGCATAATGGAAATGAGTATGCATCTGTTCCTGTTGGATATTCAGTACATTTGAAAGAAGTTTACGAAAATATTGATTTAATTCTAAATAAACTATCATATTCAGATCACGAATGGACAGTCTGCGGTGATCTTAAAGTAATTGCAATGTTACTTGGGCAGCAGAAAGGATACACGAAATTCCCTTGTTTTCTTTGTGAATGGGACAGCCGAGGCAGAAAACAACATTATATTAAGAAAGAATGGCCAATCAGGAAGACATTAGATCCTGGAGTCAAAAATATTCAAAGAAAAAATCTGGTTGATCCAAAAAAAAGTGTTACTTCCACTACTTCACATCAAGTTAGGTCTTATAAAACAATTTGTCAAGGCTTTACCAAAAGAAGGTGAATGCTTCAAATATCTTTGTGATCAGTTCCCTGGTTTATCCGAACAAAAACTGAAAGAAGGTGTGTTTGTGGGGCCTGATATCAGGAAAATGATGAAAGATGAAAATTTTGAGAAGAAAATGGAAAAAAACGAAAGAGAAGCCTGGAAATCTTTGAAACTTGTTATTACTAGTTTTCTTGGAAACAAGAAAGACCCTAACTACAAATCTATTGTAGAAGAAATGATAAAAAATTTCAAGATTTTAGGTTGTAGTATGAGCTTAAAAGTTCACTTTCTTGATTCACACATGGACTATTTTCCTGAAAATTTAGGAGCAGTTAGTGAGGAACAGGGTGAAAGATTTTATCAAGGTATAAAGGAAATGGAAAAGCGATATCAAGGGAAATGGAATGTCAGTATGATTGCCGACTACTGCTGGATGCTGCAAAGAGACAATCCCAGCAATTTCCACAAAAGGAAAAGTGGGAAAAGGACTTTTGAGGTAAAAAAAAAAAACGTTATTATAAGGACTTGTAACTTTCTATATATACTAAAAAATAATTTGAACTTAGATATAATTGTAATTTGTATGTGTTTAATACTTAACGGAATTTAAATAAAATGTCAAAATTTTGCAATTTCAACTGTTTCCATGAAAATATGCAATCACTTTGTAAAAAATCCTTACGTGATAGAAGGAATTGGAATTCATTTTTGGAATCAGCACCCAAAATAACGTAAGAATCAGTCATCAAAGTTAAAACAATTTTCAAAAAGTATTTTTTTGCAGGACTGTGTAATTAGCTACTGCTACTTTTTTTTTATATGTATGATTAATGTACATACACAAAAATCAAATTCTATATTTATTTAAAGAATTAGTTATACTTTAACTTAACTATGTTTTTTTTTGTGTATTGTTAAATAAATTTCTTACAGATTCTGTTTTGTAGATATTTATATTTTGAAGAGGAATAACTTCATTTAAAACTTTTATATATTTAGTATAATCAATCTATAGTAAAACGTTTTTATAGATTGCTTCTAAATATTAAAATTGTAAAACTGTATTGTTTAATAATACGTCAAAGAGGAAAAAAAAAAAAAAAATCTTCCCTTTTTTTATGAAATCTTCTGGTTTTTCAACAAAAATCTTCCCTTTTTTTATTGAAATTGGTTGGCAAGTATGTAACTGCGTGAGTCTCTTCTGATGTAAATATATCAGATAAAACTTGTGCTGGACATAAGATACGGGAAAGATATCGGGCATAAGACAAGTAATTAACAACTGCAGTCATGTGAAAACAACATCCTACTGTTCTTAGACCATTAGGACAGTTGCAGCAATATCGGCGTATGCTTTCGATTGTCGTTCCGTTTGGTACATATTCAATATAAACATAAGTTTTATGGTTCACATGCCTTGATCTAACTTCCAGTTTTAATATGCTGGGTGTGGTTTTAACAAACTGTACTGTGAGGTTGCATTCTTCGTCCATTATCTCCGCTAAATAAGACACAGCCTGTGAGAGTTGGTAGGAGCCAGTGAAAAACAATAGTTAGCTGGTCTTTATTTAACTGAGGAAAATTTAGGATTTCAGATGATTTAAGTTGCTGAAAAGCAGACTTTCGACGATTCCAAATTTTTTTTTAATGACTTCTTCACTAAGAGTATTTACAACACTCACTCTGCTCTCCATGTACTCAAGCAGCTCATCGTTTTTATTGCCTTCAGAATTTAATCTTTGGCCATACTTCTTTTGTAGAAATCCAACAATTTTACAAAGTACTTTCAACTTCAGTATAAGTTTGTTATCCAAAGAATTGTGTGGAAGGCGATATTTTTGAGCTATTGCACAATGAACTGCTTCTACAACCCATCTGAATATTGTAACTCTTCTTGATTCATTAGCCTCTTCCGTTGTTAGTTGCACCCTGTTTCCTTTTAAAGCAGGCATAAATACTGTATAGCCTTTACTTTGTAGGAAATCGTGAAAACCACGATCTACAATAAAAATATCATTTGGTGATAGGAATGTCTGTAAACCAGTAGAGTCTTGTAAAACAAATTTTAGTATTGAAGCATCATTTTGAGTGCCGTAGAAAGGTCCTGCAAAGTCTATAATATAACCATTTGTAGTGCAAATGGTGAAAGGTTAGATTAATTTTTTTCTGCCCAGAGAAAGATTTTCTTTGATAAAATTATTTTGAATTTTTGATGTCGTACATAAGTACCATCGCAGATAATAACAAGTTGATTATCAGATAGATTTAATAACTTCTTGCCTGTACTGGAGGTGTTAAAAATAAAATCTTGACGTGTAATAGCACCATAACTAAAATATTTTGGTAAAATCTCTCTCTCAAAACCTTTCATGATCTCATCAAAAAATTCTGATACGTATTGTTCATATTGCAAATCGAAAACAGCAGCAATGGTCTTATTTGAATTTCCTGTCCTTAATTTGAAAATAAAAATGATTAAGGCTTGCGTCACAGTCCAAGTTTTTGTATTTCTCATTGAAGGTAGCATATGTTTGAGCTCTATAATGTTTTCCCAAGTAAAGCCTGTCAGGGATTTAAGTTGATTTTCTGATAATCCATTTTCTATTCGATCGAACAGTGTTAGATTAGATGTTTGGGAAAGTACATTTATAAAAGTAACTAATTCTGATTTTTTTATTTTACTTGTATTAGAAATGATGCATAAGTGGGACAAGTCATCTTCATAAATTCTATCACCAATCATATGTTCATTGCAGCAACGATCATCATTGGGTATAAAAATAATTTTTCTTGAGAAAATGTCACATCGTGTTTCAAGAGATAATACTCGTAGACTACTCAACATATTATACAGAACCGATGTATTGATACTACTTATGGAAAAGGCATTTCAATATAATCATCCTCTTCAGGACTAGTTATGAGACACACAAAATCGTCATCGTCTGTATCTACAGGTTCGACTATCGTAGAACCACGGTCAGTCTCGGAATCACTCATGGTAGGCTTTGATGTTGAGGCTGCCTTTTTATAAAAACTTAAGACGGCATTTGTTGCATATTACGTCACTTTACCGAGATATTCTTATTGAAACAATCACTGTATGTTTTAGCTTCATTTTCAGTTTTGTTAACTTTTCTATACTCGTTACCTTTACACAAAAATCTATGACAGATTTACATTTACCAGATATAATTTGTGTAGAATTACTCACTAAAACACAATAAAATAGTTTTCTATAGAAAAATTAAAAGTTGAAATATTCTGAAACAATACGCAGAAGATTATTTAAGTTGAGCTAATATACTGGTGGGGGTAGAAGAATAATAGATATATTGCAGCCACGTTCCTTAAAACTACCAAGCAACAACAAGTCCAAAATGTTGGATGTGTGCCAGCTTGACCGGCAGGTTGTGATTGGAAACCTTCCAATAATTCACACTCAGTTATCATTCGTTTTCTTTGAGTCAGATGACTGTCACCTCTATTTTAACAGTGAACTCGTTGAATTAGCGCTTGTGCAGAGGCTTCCATAGGTTGAGGAATAAACAAAATGCTACAAATTATACACACGCAACTAGCTGGAAAGCAACAAGTTGCGTCTTGTTCTTTAAAAACGTAGTTCCACAAACAATTTTCAACTCTTTATGTCAAAATCAACGTCTTACTTATATTTTAATTACTAATATATTTTTTAGTAATAAACATGTTACTACTTTTTAATACAGTAATAAAAGTTTCAATCAAAAGACAAATGTAATGTCATTAGTACCTAAGACGGCCATAAGAAGTTTTAATTTTTTTTGGAAGTGTTGCACCCAGTTTACATTTATGCACTTTTTGGTAGTATTACTAGACATAGTAAGCTACGTTATATATTTTTTCTGTGATTGTACCTCTGCGTGAACTAGGAATAAAATCTTGAAAAAAAATATTTTCATTTTTTGTTAATAGTAAATACAATAGAAAAACTTTACAAAAAATATATAATGTAGACTAATATTTTGCCTAACGAACAGTTTTTGTTTCATTAGTGTAGCTGTAATAGTTTTCATAAAAATCAATTTTAAAAATTACCCCCCCCTCTAGCGTCTATTTGATCCATTATCTCCTGAACGCAGCAAGATGAGAGGCTGAATTTGTGTCAATGGTAGTTTTATATCTCGCAGATGTTACCACACGAATCATTTTCAAAATACCTTTCTGGGGCGGCTGACCCTACCTTATCCTGCTAGAGCCTTTGTAACTTACTAGTGTGCTTTGAAAATAAACAGTTACTGAATTTTTTGCTAGAGCAGGTGATAAGGATACTTATTTGATTACTACAGGTGTTGTCTTTTAAAAGAGTTAATATGGTAACTTGCTATGTTTTATTTTTCTTTTTGATTTTATTATCCCAGGGTTGCCACAGGCTACTAAAAGGCAACTGTTTTCAGCCTGAGGACACTATGGCTACTTTTTTTGCCTAAAAAGCTTGAAAAAGCAACTATTTTCACAAAAAAGGCAACTATTGGGAGATTATTTTTCACCTTTTGCAAAATTCTTCTTCCAGAAATAGCAAAAAAATCTTCCAGAAAGAAGCATTCATCTTATAATCAGTCCCATATCTTAACCTTTTCACCCTTTATTTTTTTTTTACCACCTTAAAGTATGGCATATCCCTGATGTTGACCTTGAAGGAGGTGAAATATCTAATTAGAATGTAGAAATTTCACCAGAAGTGACATATGTAGTGATTAAGTTGGCCAATTTGCTTATTGCAGTAGTACACTCCTGTGATCTGTTATGCCCTTCCTCACCCTAATTTCATGTCAGAAACAGTAACAAAATTATAAAAGAAAGCTCTTTTAGTAAATCGGAAAAGGAAGAATACAACAAGGAAACGTAAACATATCTTAAGAGCGGACAATACTTAATCTTTTCGACAGCCAAAGCCCATGTTTCCACAATGACTCATTGCCTAATGTATTTTTTTAAATTCAATTTTCACATTCAGAAAAATCACAATCGTTAAATTAGCAATCATTTTTTAAAAATTGATTTTTCACTTTTAATAATTCATTTTCTGGCTAAAAAATGCACTACAATTATTTTTTTGCTTTTTTTACTCATAAATAAAATTTAACAAACGAGTACTAATTTCACGATTGTGAATTTTCTAAATGTGAAAATGGAATTAAAAAAAATATAGTAGGTGGTGGGTAATTGGGGAAACTGATTTTTCTGTAAAATAACATGAGCCTTGCTGTCGGCAAAATTAGGTATTGTTCACTTTTAAAGCTAAATATATATAGAGGATTAGATTACATCAGAGCATGTTTTAAAAGCCTTTAGCAGAGATTTCTCTATATATTAACAGCATCTTCTAGCGGAGGGCAGGGTCCTTCGCGTCATGAGAGGTATCAATGTGTTCCGAATATTCAAAGGAAGACATTTCAGTTGCTCAGAAATTTCTATAATTTTAATTAAAGAAGTCATTAACTAAAAACGACAAGTTTATGAAGGTACTCTATTTGCCATTTTGAAAAGAGTTTCTCCCAGTGACGTTCTTCTGTCAAAGTCATTTTACACGGGAAAATTAAAATATGATCCATGGTTGTACGTAGGTGTAGGTAGGATTCAATATCGTACCAGTACTGCACTATGGGTAATTGGCAATGGTCTGGGACGCATCCCTAGAAATGTTCCAGAGACATGCCATCAAAATTTTGATCGTTCATGGAGGGGATCCTCCTCCCGCTTTGGTGATTCTCAGAGGTATAGTGTGAATGGGAACATGGAGGAGTTTGCGGCCACGACAGATTTTATGTGCACCTGTCACCATTAGGGTTACATACAAAAGGAACGCTTGCAATTTCGTCGATGTTTTTTGCTAATGCAGTCCGTAACAAAAGTATACGAGCACTAGCAAAAATTCTTATAAAAAAAAAAGTACACTTAATGCAGTTTTGTTAAATAAATCCTTGTTGAATCTTGTCTTAGTCAGTTTAAGACCATGATTTGACAAGGATTTATTGAACAAAACAGTGTTAAGTGTGCTTTTTTTACATAGGAATTTTCGCTAGTGCTCGGATACTTTTGCTGCCGACTGTAGTCATACATTTGGAATGCTTGCAACCGTAAGTATTTCATTTGTATGTACCCCTTAGTGTACACGACAGTCTTTGGCCGGCTCAAGTATCAAATCGGCAATCTTCCAATTATGTGCTCGGCGCTTTACCGTCTAGGGTACTGTGGCCTGAAACCATGGATGTAAAAAAAGAAAGAAAATAAATATCAACTTTTTTTTCTCTATTTTTAGAAAATTCTCTTACACGAGAAAATTCAAATATAATCCATGGTTGTAGGTAGGTAGATAATTATGTAGGTTGTGTTTGACGTCGTACCATTACTGCACTATGGTAATTGGCGACAGGGCCGGCTCGACCATATAGGCAAACTAGGCGATGGCCTAGGGCGCTCAAATCTAGAAGGCGGCACAATCGAGACAACAAGATCTATTTTATTTATTACTATCTAACGGCACTTTAGAATAGATAAAATGTAGTCTTGGAAACACAGCACTCATGTTGTGTGAAATTTTTAAACATTTACAATCTTTGTCTAGAAAGGACTAAAAGGTACAAGTCTGCTGCTATGACTTGGAAACATTTACTGAGTTTTTCTTGGCGTGTTTTCAATTGGACGTGTAAAAATGAAGTAAATGGATAATCCTTGAATTGACTTTTCAGGGCATCAATCTAATTTATCTGATGAGAAGCGCTAGAGAAAGAGTCACAAACAACTGGCTTGATTTTAACATAACAATCTAAAAACTTACAACGTCGAATTGAGTTTTGAAAACAGTCTGTCATTAAATCTGTCCATCTAATTGTTAACAGCTTTACACTATATCTAAAAGGTCACCGAGTCATTATTTAATGGGGCTGTACTTTATTGGAATTATAAAGTTTTGACTTTCCATTCAAGGGTCTAAATTGTACATCATGTTTCATCTCATGAATCATCCCATGTACATCTTTTATGTTTCAGTCTTTCCTTTGTACATCTTTTCTTATTTTAAAATACTTTCCCTAAAAGCTATCTTTTATTTCTGGAGGGTAGTAAAATGAGTTTTATGTCGCACTAGTGCTACATATGGGCAACTGGAACCTTTAATTTCTAGAAACTTTGCTTAAATTGTCTTTTCAATTTTAATTTTCGTAAATTTTATTTTTTCCTCAAAAATTTCTCTCACTCTTGCATTTTCTCTTGAATTACTTTAACTTTTCAACGAATCTCTTCTTACATGGCTTCTATTTTATCCTTAACTCTTCTTGTCAGGGTTTCAGCTATTCTCTCAGTTCATGTTGTCTAGCTTTCATCTTCTTTTATCCATTCTTCATCTCTTCATGTCCAATTTTCATCTCATGTTGTGCTGCTGTCATATGATTTTGTCCAGCTTTCAATTCTTTTAACTAGACAGTCTAAGCTTCAAGTTCTTTCATGTCTTCTGCAATACTTCTAGTCAAAATCATTAAGTGTATGTGCCTTACATCAGGTGCCAAATCAAATGTTACGAAACAGCGACTTTCTTGTTCAAGAAAAGAAGATCGTAAATGCACATATAGGTTCAAGTTGATGAATGAGCTTTATTTAACTCATATTCTCGAAACAGTCCAGCAAAACTGTCAATTAAATGAATATTCTCGTAACAAACAAATAAAACTAGCATTTTAAAGAGTATTTTCGAAATAGTGCTATTGGACAGTTTCAATTGTTTCGAATCCTGGGGCAAGCAGTCACTTGTATCACAAAAGTAAAGTACAGAGCATTAATTACATTACACTATAAAGCAGGAATCTCACTTATTCAGGATCAGGAATGATAATCAAATGATTGAAGCGCAATTTTTATGAGACGATTGCTCAGTAGAGCTGGACGATATCAGAAATTAAATATTGCGATATATCATCAAGTTAACATCGATATTGGTGATATATTGCGATATTTATTTCAAGAGAAGGAAAATAGATATTTGCTACTTTTTAAAGACAAATGAACACCAATTTTAATGTATACAAGTGGAGAGTGTTTTCTATATATATATTTTCTGGTATATTACTTCCAAATCTTTTTTATTAAAAAGAAAAAAAAAAAAAAAAAAGAAAATGCATAAATAGCAACACCATGTTTTGTGTTTCTTTTAATTTATACCATTACTTTTAAGTATATTTCTGAATAGTTTGCCCTCCATTCTTTCTATTTTAAGATTTAATTATTTCAAAATCACATTTTAAGAGAGCTAATGGGTGATATGTGTTTTATTTACACAAAGTATATCATCAAGATACATAATTATAATAAAAAATATAAGCTTAAGAAAAATTAAGTTGTACTTAGAATGTAGATGATTAATAAAATTTTGCGCAGAAGTCGTAACTTAACTATCTATCTATCTATCTATATATATATCAATGATTCACTTATATACGGAAATTTTAAAAATAAATATTAGTTTAAGTTTTGCGCCTAATTCCCATCCCTGAGTATAAAGAAAGTTCATTTACTAATAGTCCTGTCAGTCATTGATAGCGATATGGTTGTAATTAAATTAATTTCAGTGAATAAGAAATGCACAGTAGAAATACTGTTTATAAACTTTCTATAGAATTGCCACCGAATAAACTTTCTCGGTTGTAGAGTAATATTAATTTGAGACCCTAAAGGTCAATTACCTGCCATTTTTATTTTATTTTTTATCTACTTACCATATCATGATTTTTTTTTTTTTAGATATATATACCGTAAAATTCCGATAGTAACCCCCCTCCCGATTATAATCCCTTCCCTGAAATTTGACGTACTTTACTTTTTCGGAATATTCCGTTTATAACCCCTCCTCCTTTACCTTTGGCGGCTAAGTTCGCCATTCTTTCGTTTTTCTCATGAGCGAAGCAAACATATATTTTTTTAAATGCTGAAGTCTTGTATGTTTATTTAGAAACTTTAATTTGCATGTAAACGTATATCCAAGTGTTATTTTTACTCATTTTTTTAAAGTAAAATAACTCCAAATATAAAAATGCAGTGTTGTTTACGTTCTTTAAGCTCCAAAACATTAACTGCTATCCGCAAGTGGCCGTGGCTTTCGCAATCTTGCTTATGCAACTCTGTTTTTATGATCACAACTCTTTTCCAAATTTTAAATTCTCTTTTTAATTTTAAATCGTTAAATAGTGTAATAAATCCATAATAGTACTAGCATATGTAACTTTAATAGTTATCATTCACCCTGTTTTGTTCTTGCATATTAGTTAATAGCAGTGCAATTAACTGTTTTTTTTCAACTGCTAGCGAATCTTCTACACGGCTTCAATTCGCGATTTATTTATCACATGTTCATGCTTGATATTCAAAATACGTTTTCTTTTTGTGAGAATTGTGTTATCGCTCTTTTTTTTCATTATTTAAATTATTTTTATTTCATTATTTAAATGTGATGATTAATTTTTGTAAGTTTTTTAAAAAGATTATTGTTAAAATAAAACTTTAAACTGATTAATAAAAATTGTTTATTATTAATAAAATTTACAATAATCAGTATTATTATATTGTTAATACAGTTTAGTAACCATTAATATGTATAATAATATTAATAAAATATATACTTTTAGAAAAATATTGTGAAACTTCCGATTCCCCTCCCCGATTATAACCCCCACCTCTTCCGAAGTCGTCGTACTTTTCCAGAAACTTCCGATTATAACCCCTCCCTTAGTTTTGACAAATTTCCCCTTGAAAAAAGGGGGGGGTTACTATCGGAATTTTACGGTATATTGAATTCATATTTTGTAACGTTTTTATAACATTTGGAAATTGTATTATATTTATATACTAGTACCGACCAGTGGTTGAAGATCAATCACTTTTTGCAAAGCAAAGCAACTGCCTTCTCATAAATGAAATTAAATTGCAGCACAGCAGCGACCCCCTGTTGGCCGATAGGCACGAGTCGTCCATGAAATAGAGCGTTCGAACTAAAAAAAAAAAAAAAAAGAAAAGAAAGAAAGAAAGAAATCTTAAAAATGGTCAATTAGAGTTCAAGGAATCTCAAAACTTGTAACATCATCGAAAACTGGAAATCAAAATTTTTTCTGAATCTTATACTTTCTTCTTATATATGCAGAAGGTAAAATAATAGATCCACTTTTTTAAGAATAAGTAGTCAATTTCAGTTAATTGAAATGCAAGGAAATCTCAAAACGTGTAAATTCATCGAAAACCAGAAATCGAAATTTTCCCCGTGTCTTCTACTTTCTTCTTATGCATGCAGAAGCCAGTAATAAATCCACATTTTAAATAATAAGTAGTCAGTTTCAGTTAATTGAAAGGCAAGGAAATCTCAAAACGTGTAAATTCATCGAAAACTGGAAATCAAAATTTATCCAAATCTTATACTTTCTTCTTGTATATGCAGAAGATATAATAATAAATCAACTTTTTAAAAAATAAGTAATCAGTTTCACTTAATTGAAATGCAAGGAAATCCCAAAACTTGTAAATATATCAAAAAACGGAAATCTAAATTTATTTCATATCTTCTTTCTTCTTATGTACGCAGAAACTAGTAATAAATCCACTTTTTAAAAATGAGTAGACAATTTCAGTTAATTAAAATGCAAGGAAATCTCAAAACGTGTAAATTCATCAAAAACCGGAAAAACGTTTTTCCAAATCTTATATTTTCTTCTTATATATGCAGAAGATAGAATAATAAATCCAATTTTTAAAAAATAAGAATCAATTTCAGTTAATTCTTTGCTTAAAAAAGAAAAAAAAACACTTGACGATATTTCGAACAATCCATGCAATTCCGAATAATATATTAACGAACCGATAGCAAGAACTAAACGCGATATACTGTTTGCAGTGTTTTCACTTTTCACCTGCGAGCGATGAGCAGCTTCGATATTATTGGTGTGGGGATATTATCGAATGTGAGAAGCTGGGAAATAATATACTACTACTGTAATAACTTGATGAATGAGGAATGAAACATTTTATATGTTATCGTTCAAGGTCATACTTTTTAAGTAGTGGTTTCGATTTGAGAGTTCGCACAAATGAAGCAAAGGGACTGATCGCAGGAATAAGGAAGAGAAAGTGTGTTCAGATCGTTTGCGGTTGGGGTTATCTTTTCGAGTTTAGTCAGTGAGTAAATAGGAGGAAGTGAAGGTGTATTTGTATAAGATATTTGGCGGTCTGTTTGTTGGGTGTTTACTTGGTGGTACGGTGAGGCAGGGAAGCAGAATTTGAAGATATGGTGGTTGGCGTTGGACGCTGTTTATCGGCATATGGATCGATCGCGCTGTGCGCACTAGGAAATATCGTTAGAGGGATATATTGGTAGAGCAAGAACTTAAATACTGTTATCGCGATATTAAAAAAATATCGATACTTGGGGATATATTGATAAATAATCCAGCCTTATTGCTCAGACTAATTTACTGAATACAATCGACTTCTTGGGAGTTAATCAGCTTCTTTTTAAATTCTTGACTACAAATGGTAAAATATCGGGTTAATTCTGGGCTAAAATGTAGCTGGAAATTCCAGAACTCGGCTTCTATTGAAATTAGAACTTCGAAACTTTGGCAACTCGAAACTACCATTTTTTACTGAATACTCATCAATATGTCAAGGTCGATCTTAATAGAAATGTATGGACTGTCATTTTTGTTTCCAGTTTTACTGTAAATTTGCTTTTGCTGCAAGAGCACATTTTATGAAGCGAAGAGGTTTAATGTATTGGCACAATGTTGAGTTTAATGATTATAAAAAACTGACAAAAAAGATGAAACTTCTGCACTTTTTTTTTTTTTTTTTTAAACTTTGAGTGTGTTTTGCACGCAAAAGATATTTTTTTATTCGAATTTTCTCAGTTGCGCAGCTTGTAGAAAAGCAATTTTACAAGGGTATAGCAATCGAAAGAAAAAAGGATTACTTCAGATTACCTTTGTATACACGTCTCACACAGATGATTGATTGAAAAAGATTATAAAAGTACGAATGTGTATAAGTATTACATTATTATTTATCTTATTACTTTTTGTTTTATATTTACATTATATACGAAAAGTTATAAATATTTTAATTTTATAATTTTGAACTGACATAAAAAGAAAAAAAAATTAATAATAATAATAAGATTTGAATGAAGCTAGCTCTAACTAGAAAGAAGTTTTAGCTCTTTAGACTAGGTGACTTTGTAGGGGCTATGCATGGGGGCTTTTTGGAATTTTACAAAGTGATTCTGTTATAGTTTCTTTTTCTAGTAATTCAACTTAGTAATAAAATGTGAAATTTCGTTTTCAGTACAGTTGATACTTGAACCTGCTAACTGATAACCAACCTGTTAACAGGAAAAAAAAAAAAAAAAAAAAAAAAAATTGGAGTACAAATTTGTAAGAGAAAATTGGAGAAAAAATATCATTAGCAAAGCAAATTAGGCTCATTTGAAAAGTTATTTTCATCCGAATCCTAAAGAAACACTATCAGGATAATAATTTGAAAAAACAAAAGACTTTTCCACCTGAATCTGAATAAGCAAAAATCTTGCTTCATCTTCCAAAATAATTAGTAAATAAACAATAGTTTGATATGAAAGAAATAAAGATTGAGGCTTTGATAAACAGAACACGGAAAATGCTTCCGGTTTCACTTAGAGTTTATGTATCCTTGCAATGTGAGAAAATGCTATGGGTAATCTGCAGCGAATAGACGACATGACTTTCTTACGTCATTCAAAGGCCTGACGATTTTCTTTTATTTAACCTGTAGGAGTCTTTTTTTAACCCATAAACAGTGGAATGTAGCCTATCATAGCACAGCTTTTTCCCACAAACATTGAAAGCTCCGCCTCGTTCTAGTTGTCCATTCTCGACAAACACAAGTCAGATCATGTATAAAAAATGTTAATTTCCTATTAGAAAATAAGTGAAGAAAGTTTTCGTCAGTACATAACAAAAGACGACACACCAATGGTGAAAATGTGACCCAAACTCCACTACTAATGCACTACTAAAAACAAAATTTTTTTCTTGGAAACTGTAAGTGATTTTGGATTTGATAAACAGGAGGCATTTTCAGAAGAAATTAATATTGTGGTATCATTCCCATTGGAATCAGAGCCAGCCCGATTACGAAAAATGAAAAAGAAGTTTAATTATGCAGTCAGCTGATAAATCAACAAGTGATGCTAAACATCATTTTAAGATTAATTTTTATATTTCTTTTTTTGATACAGCAAGAAATTCGAATGATGAGAAATTCAAACAGACCAAAAAGATAAATCATGTTTTCTGATGCCTTTCTAACGATTGTGAGTCATAAAAAAAACTTTCAAAGTGATTTTGAAATTATGTAGAAGATTAGGAGATTATCTGACTCAAGGAGACTCTAAGGATTTTGATAAAAGTACACTACAGGAAGTTTTGAATAATTTTTGTGAAAGCGAACTAGTACATTGCATATTGAATTTAGTAACAACAATAAAATTGTTGTTGACACTTCCTGTGTCTGTGGCCAATGGAGAACCCAGCTTCATATACTTGAAATTAATAAAAACTTACCAGCGTTCTACAGTGACGTGAGAACGATTTGTAGGACTATCACCATTATCAACAGATCAAGATGAAGCTAAAACAATTCATTTGAAGGATATTGTTTCTACTACCGCTAAAAGTAGCGCCGAAAAAACAATAATATGCAATATGTAATAAACATAAATAGTTGATTATTTATTACAGTATTTGTATGTGTATAATTGCCTGTGTGTCTTACATTTTTTTAAAATTTGTTTTAATGGGGCACCACGAAAATGTTTCGCCTAGGGTGCCAAATTTGCTCGGGCCGGCACTGATTGGCGAGGTTCTGGGTCGCACCCCTACGGATGTTCCTCAGACATGCCACCACAGTTTTGGTACTACATGAAGGGGAGGGGATAGCTACCCCGCTTCGGTGGCCCCCAGAGGTATAATTTTGATGGGAACATGAAGAATATTGCAGCCACGACATATTTTACGTTCACCAGCCACCATTAGTGTACATGACGGTCTTTGGCCGGCTCGAGAACCGAACCCGCAATCTTCCAATTACGAGCTTGGCGATTTACTGGCTGGAGTACTGCGGTCTGGATATAAGGTTGTAAAAAAGAAATAAAAAGGGTCATATACTAAAGCTGTAATGCAAAATGGTCTAGATATTATGAATTTCTTTCTATTAAAAAAATATATATAAATATTATATATTTCAATTTGACATTGAATATGAGGATTTCCATAATTTTCTGCTTTTGTCTTGTAGGTTGTGCACTATTAACATTCCTTTTCAGTGAAAGAAAGCAGAGAATAGGCAAGCAGAGCTCTGCATGTGTTAATAAGTAAAGTGAGTCGGAGGGGAGGCGAAGCCTCCCTCTGGGGTTGGTGAGCGGAGCGAGCAGGGGGCAGAGCCCCTTAGTTTTTTTTTAAAAAGCTAATGAACAAAAAAACAAAAATTTTAGTAAAATAAAGCAGTGTTTGATGTAATCAAAATCATCATGCCCAAAAAAGCCTAAAAATAGTTTTTTAAATAAATTTAATAAAATACTTTTTACAAAATTATGTGATATTTTTTTTTTATTAATTTAAATCTCAAAGGTTTAGACATGTTTTGAGTAATTAATGTTTTTAATAGAAGATAATTATTTATGGTTACCATTATTTTTTTTTTTCAGATTATTTTTTCTATTACCTCTTTTAGAATGAAGTAAAAATATATATATATCAAAAATTAGTTATTTGGCATTTCATAAATTAATTCAATTTTAATTGTCTAAGGTGGACATTTTTTATATATTTAATATTTTTTATTTTTATGAATTACTACTTGGAAAATTTAATTTTGAATACATTTATATTACTTAAAACTATTTTATTTTGAAGATTTTTTTTAATGGTATACTTAAATTGAATAGTAAGAAAATGCATATAGTTTTTATCCTTTAATGTTTGTTAGCAAGTGAATATTTAAGCTAGTATTTTGGTCGTTAGGCTACTATTTAGGCAACTATTTTAATGCTTCTAGGCTACTAAAGCAACTATTTTTGTTCTATTTCTTTTATGGCAACCCTGCTAACTGGCAATGCTGATTTTATTAAGCGGAGGTTTTGAAAGTAGTTTGTATTGATTTGATTCCGTTCCTGGCAATTTGATCAGATTAAGCAGCGGGAACTGTATTTTGTCATTTTGGCAATAAATAAAAATAGCTATTGCAATTGTATAAGTAAAGGAACGTCTGAGCTATTGTTCAAATTTCAAAGTTTGCCAATGAGGTCCTATAGTACAGTTATTCTCAAATGTGAATGCATATTCAGTTTATTTTAATAACTTATTAATAAAACCAAAATAGCATCTGTTTTTTCCTCTGTCAGATGTCTCTGGAAAAATCTACTGCACTTATAGATGTGAAATTTGGCACACACATAGACTGGAATGTCTGTGTTTTTTGGGAAAAATTTCACTGAGAAATGTGCCCTTTCACACTCTGAAGGAAAAAAACTAAAGATTCTGCTGTTTCTTCATTCAGTGCACTATAAAATGTCCTTTTTTAAATTCCAATTGTGTGTTTACAAATGGATAATTTTTTTTCATATTGACACCAAAATAAATTTCATAATATATTGTAGTACTGTATTTGGAGTGGAATTGCCATCATTTTATGGTCGACCGGGTAAATCAAATAAAATATAAGAAATTACTTGATAGTAAATACTATATATCTGTATAGTGTTGTTTAAGGTAATTGCAATTTAATTATGAAAAAGATACTTTGATTTTTTTTTTTTATTGTCCATTTCAAACACTCGTTTGATAAATATCCAAAATGGACAAGGGTAAGACGTTTGTTGACTCAGGAAGTAGGGACACAGACCTCAGATACTATGGGTGAGAAAGACGCTGCCAAAACAGCAGGGACGCAAAAGAATTTTTTGAGCGATTTCAGCAGATTTTTTAAAAGTTTTTGTACATAAAGTGAAAATAGTGATTCTTTTATATTATTATTCATTTAAATATAGTGATCTGCAAAGCCTGCTAATATCAAATACATTAAGATTATGTATCGAAAAATTTTTAAGCTATAATTTTATTCTTTTGTTAAATTTGAAGATGGATAAATTTTCTTTACAACTATTTTTATACTAGCTGTTTTTTATAAAGCAACTTATTATTATTAGAAGAAGAAAAATGAAAATTTCAATACAATGTTAGCTAAAAACTGGATTTTTTACATGATAGTAAAAAATCTTGATAAAATACGTCAAGTATCAAAAACTTGTCAACCTTGTATTTTACTATATGTCAGTAATGATCCTTATGTATTGCTATTGATAAAATATAATATATGTGTCTGAAATAAATTGTTATAGGCATTTAAAAATAATTATGGTCACCAATATACGTTAACACCAAATAAAAGGTATTTTATTATAGGTATATAAATCATTTCAATCTCCTTTTAAAAATTTCAGTCATCTTTTCTACTTTTTTTAAAGCTATGATACAAGCTGAGTCCTAATACATTAAAAGACCACAGTAGTATGCATATAAGGTCATTGTGCCTAAATGCGACGTGATTTTTGGTAAGTTTATCGCATTTAGGAAACTTATGACATTTTAGTAAACAAATAATTATGAAAAGAAAGAAAAAATGGTTGAATATTATACTCATAGTTCTAAACTAGTGTTTTGAGTCATTTTTTTTTCAAGAAATTAAAAAAATATCAGTAATTTATGAAAATATATACCAGCGTCGCATTTAGGAAATTTTTGTCGCATTTAAGGTACTATATCCTAAATGCGATGTTCAAACTCCCTAAATGCAATAATGCATTTAATGCATGGAAGTTACTTTAGTGTTATTAACACTTTCCAAAGAAGGTTTAAAACTGTTATTAACACTTTCCAACGAGGTTGAAAAGTGTTTATGACTTCGGTTTGTCTGTCTGTCTATCTGTCCGTCAGTCTGTCTGTCTGTCTGTCTGTCCGCGCTCTAACTCCCGTAAATATTTATGGAATTTCTTGAAACTGATATATGTTATTCAAGATTATTATTGGACGTTCCCTATTGAAAATGGAGTTCATACCTCTACTAGTTTGTGTACAGGGACACCCGAAAGTATTTCAAAGCATTGTGTTCTATGAGAGGTATTTTTACAAACCATATTTTCTTACGTTTACTGTAGACATATCTTAATGAAATTGCAATATGTTATTAAAGTTTACTATAGGATGTTTTCTGTATAAAATGGAGGAAATATCACCATCGGTTTATGTACAGGGACACTCAAAAGTATTCCAAAGCATCGCGTTCTATGAGAGATATTTCTATAAATCAAATTTTAATAACTTTACTTTCCACGAAGTTTTTGGAAATTTAAATATAATATTTATATGCACAAAAGAATGCTTTGCACAGAATATAGCATGATTAGCATTAGATTTACAGGGTGGCACAAAAATATCCAGTTACATTAACAGCTATTAAAAAAAATGGCTAGAATTGTACTTTCGTTGACGTTAAGCGTTTTTAACACATTCTAACATTTTTTAAGGGTGAATATGATACCTCTACTGGTTTGTGTACAGGGACACCCGAAAGTATTTCAGAGCATTGTGTTCTACGAGAGGTATTTCTATAAACCATATTTTCATACCTTTATTGTAGACATATTTAATGAAATTGAAATATGTTATTCTAGATAACTATCGAGCGTTCCCTATTGAAAATGGAGTTTATACCTCTACTGGTTTGTGCACAGGACACCCAAAAGCATTCGAAAGCATTGTGTTCTATGAGAGGTATTTCTATAAACCATATTTTCATACCTTTACTGTAGACATATCTTAATGAAATTGAAATATGTTATTCAAATTCCCTATTGGATGTTTCCTGTATAAAATGGAGGAAATACCACCACCGATTTATATAGAGGGACACTCAAAAGTATTCCAAAGCATTGCGTTCTATTAGAGATATTTCTATAAATCAAATTTTAATAACTTTACTTTCCACGAAGTTTTTGGAAATTTAAATATGGTATTTGTATGCACAAATAAATGCTTTGCACAGAATATAGCAGGATTAGCATTAGATTTACAGGGTGGCACAAAAATATCCAGTTACATTAAGATCTATTTAAAAAAAATGGCTAGAATTGTACTTTCGTTTACGTTAAGCGTTTTTAACACATTCTAACATTTTTTAAGGGTGAATATGATTTCAGTTTTGCGTATCTGCCTGTCCGCCATTTTGTCTGCCTGTCTGTCTGTCCGAGCTCTAAATCTCATAAATATTTATGGAATTTCTTCAAAGTGATATATGTTATTCAAGTTCACTATCGGATGTTCCCTATTTAAAATGGAGTTTATACCTATACTGGTTTGTGTACACGGACACCCGGAAGCATTTCAAAGCATTGTGTTCTATAAGAGGTATTTCTATTGGTTTTACTGTAGACATATCTCAATTAAATTGAAATATGTTATTCAAGTTCACTACTGGATGTTTCCTGTATAAAATGGCGGAAATACCACCACCGATTTATGTACACTGACAGTTAAAAGTATTCCAAAGCATTGCGTTCTATGAGAGATATTTCTATAAATCAAATTTTAATAACTTTACTTTCCACGAAGTTTTAGGAAATTGAAATATGTTATTTATATGCAGAAAAAAATGCTTTGCATAGAATACAGCATGATTAGCATTAGGTTTACTGGTTGACACAAAAATATCCATTTATATTAAGAGCTACTGATAAAACAATTCTAGAATTGCACTTTCGTTTGCATTAAGCGTTTTTAACACTGTCTAACATTTTTAAGTGGGAATATGATTTCAGTTTGTGTATCTGTCCATCTGTCTGTCTGCCCGCGCTCTAACTCCTGTAAATATTTATGGAATTTCTCGAAACTGATATATTTTATTGATGTTCACTATCGAATGTTCCATATTGAAAATGTAGTGAATATCTCTTCTGGTTTGTGTACAGGGACACCCAAAAGCATTCGAAAGCATTGTGTTTCATGAGTGTTATTTTTATAAACATTATCTCTATAGAAGGTTCCCCATTCAAAACGACATTAATAGGTCCTGTACAACTAGTTTGTTTACAGGGACAACAAAAAAAAAAAAAAAAAAATGCCAATGCATTACGGTTTAGGACAGAATTTTTTGAAAGTTAAGTCTTTCTACTGCAAAAATCATAAAAATATTGAAATGTATTGTTAATATTCTAAAATAATGTTTTGTATAGAATATGGTATGATTAACTTTCTGATTTCAAGGGCTACACTAAAATATTCAGAGAGATCAAACGCTGTAATTATAATTTAATGGCTGCATTTTATTTTGCGTTAAGCCTTTTTAACTCTTTCCAAAATGCCTAAGAATAATTTTAAAATCAATTAGTCTATCTGTATATTTTTCAGTCCTTCTGTCTGTTGTGTGATAACGTTGTAAAGTTTGCGTTGACGCAAACTCCATTTTAACTTTATTAGATCACTAAATGGATAAGTAAGAGAACACAAGACTTGAATTAACAATAACTAAAGTTTATTTGAGCAGATTAATGGGGAGGGTGGCCTGGCAATTAAACTAGCTCAGTCAGTGTATTACTCAATCAATATATATATATCAACAATTAAATTAGATTATCTTAAATATCTCACCCCAGTAAGCAATTGAAGGTGTAGCGACGGTTGCACTCGTAACTCCACTTCTGCGACTTCACTTTCGATCAGAGAATTCCCTACAGATCAAAATTCACTTTCACGAGCGCTAGCAAATACTCGTACTAACACTCATCATGACTTATTCCTCACTCCTCTAAATTTCTACTACTCAATATTCGCCAAAATAAGACTTTCAACAATCCACTATAATACTCCAATATCCACACTATAATATGCTCCGACATCCACTATAATATCCTCCAACATCCACTCCCATCTACTAAAACCATCGCCATTTTATACATCTTCCTACATTCTCCTCTCTCTTCATTTCAATCCGTCCTTTTAAAATCACTTCTAATTTATCTAACATTCAAAATCTAAGTCTTTCATTGCAGCACCTTGCCAACACAAAGCTAACTCGACCTCAACTTTCGCCGAGTCACTGGCGACGAAGCGATTTTAACCGTCCCCACTTTCTACTTTGCTGGATCCAGCTTAATTAAAACAACTGTGGTGACGTTCTGACGTCTCAACCTCACAACGTAGGCAAAGAATATTAAAAGTTATTCCATACAACAATTACGTACAGTTGGAAGGTGTTACTAATCAATGAGTACCGCATGATTTTTCTTTCTTGTTTAAGTCTTAACGTGTTTTCAATTTCTGTATCTATGTGCCCGAATCTCCATTTGTCTATCTGTCCATGTCGCACTTAGCGTCCGGAAATATTTTCTGAATTTTTAAAAAAATATATATGTTGTTCATGTTCACTATTGAATGTTCCCAAATAAAAAGGGCATTAATAGGTACTGTACAACATGTTTATGTACAAGAACGCGCAAAACATGCCAATGCGTTGCATTTTAGGACATACATTTTTATAATTTACATTTAAAGAACTTCATACTGTACTTTCAACTGTAAAATCATAAAGAAATTGGCATTTATTGTTAATTTGCTAAAATAATGTTTTGTATAAAATATGATTTTGTTAACCTTCAAATTTACACGGCTACACTGAAATTTTCAGATAGATTAAGGGCTGGAATTACAATCGAAGGGCGACGGTTTCTTTTGTGTTAAGCATTTTTAACACTTTCAAACAGTGTTTAAGAATGATTAGGAATTCAATTAGTCTGTCTGTATGTCTTTCAGAACTACTGTTTGTTTGTTGTGTGATAACGTAGGTACAGAACTTTCAAAGTTATAAGATACAACAATTACGTGCAGATGGAAAGTGTTAATAATCATTGCGTAATGCATGATTTTTCGTTCTTTTTTTATAGTTTATAAAATACTTAATACCGCATAACTATTTCAAGATAAAATGTTGTGTAACTCTATGTGCAACTCTGCCTTTAACAGTGTGTATAACTCTTCCTTTATATTAACAGTGTGTGGAACTTTGTGTCTAAATCTGCTGTTTGTTAACAGTGTGTAACTCTTCTTTTTTTTAACAGTGTGTGTGTAATTCTGTGTGTATTGCTGAACTTTTCTAACAGTGTACGTAACGCTATGTGAAACTGTCACTGTGTGTGCAACCCTGTATGCAATTAACAGTGTGTGTAGCTCTTCTTTCTTATTAACAGTGTGTGTAACTCCATGTGTAATTTTGTTTTTTATTAACAGTTTTTTTTTTAACATTGTGTGTAACACTGTATCGCTGATTTTTGGCAAAAAACGTGTGTAATTTTACTTATGTGTAACTAACAGTGTGCGTAACCTTGTACGTAATTAAATGTGTGTGTGCAACTCTTCCTTCTTATTAACTCTGTGTGTAACTCTTTATTAACAGTGCCTTTTTATTAACAGTGCATGTAACTCTGTGTATAATCCTGTCTTTTTATTAGCAGTGTGTGTAATTCAATGTTCATTTCATTTCTTTTTTTTTTTTTTTTTTGAACAATGTGTGTAACTTTGCGTGTATCACTGATTTTTGCTGTGTATAATTCCGCCTTTTTATTAACAGTGTGTGTAATTCCGTATGTAAATCTCTTTTTTTTTTTTTTGACAATGTGTGTAACGCTAATTTTTTGCTAACAGTGTGTTTGTAACTCTGCATTTTTATTAACAGTTTGTGTGTAATTGTGTGTGTAACTCTGCATTTTTATTAACAGTTTTTGTGTAATTGTGTGTGTAACTTTGCCTTTTTATAACAGAGTGTGTAACTCCGTGTTTAACTCTTCTTTTCTGAGTAGTGTATGTGTAACTCTGATTCCATGAATATTTACGGGAGATAGAGCACGGACAGACAGACAAACCTAAGTCATTAACACTTTTCAACTTTATTGGAAAGTGTTAAAAACATTTAGAAAGTGATAAAAATGCTTATTGTAAACGAAAATGCAATTCAAGCAATTTTCCAACAATACCTCTTAATGTATCTGAATATTTTTGTGTGGCCCTGTAAATATAATGCTAATAATATTGTATTTTATGGAAGGTATTCTTTTGTGCATATGAATAATATATATATATATATATATATATATATATATATATATATATATATATATATATATATATATATATATATATATATTTACGACTTTTGCAAAGTAAAATCATTAAAATTTGGTGCTTAGAAATACCTTCCATAGAACGCAATGCTTTTAAATACTTTCGGATGTCCCTGTATACAAACCAGTGATGGTATTTACTTCAATTTACATGGGGAATATCCGGCAGTGGACTTAAATGATAAATTTCAATTTCATTAAAATTTGTTTAAAGTAAACGTATCAAAATACGGTTTATAGAAATATCTATCATGGAACACAGTGCTTTGGAAAATTTTGGGTGTCCCTGTAGACAAATCAGAAGAGGAATTCCCTCCATTTTCAATAGGGAACATGCGATAGTGAACTTGAATACGATATATCAGCTTCAAGAAATTCCATGAAAATTTACAGGAGTTCGACTGCGGACAGACAGACAAACCGAAGTCATTGACACTTTTCAACCTTGCTGGAAAGTGTTAAAAAAAGAACGAAAAATCATGCAGTACGCACTGGTTATTAATACTCTCCAATTATACGTGCTTGTTGTATCGTATAACTTTCAATATTCTTTGCCTGCATTATCAAACAAAGGAGAGAAGCACAGAAAAATATACAGATTGACTAATTCAATTTAAAACCGCTCTCAGACATCGTTGAAGAACGTTAAAAAGGCTTAATGCAAAAGAAAATCCAGCCGTCAGATTATAATTGATCCCTTAATGTATTTGAATATTTTAGTGTAGTCCTGTAAATCTGAAAGTTGATCATATCATATTCTATACAAAACATTATTTTAGAATATTAAAATACATTTCAATTTATTTATAATTTTTACAGTAGAAAGTTTAGATGTGATTTATAAAAATGTCTGTCCTAAAACGCAAAGCATTGGAGGTTCCCTGTACGCAAACACGTTGTGTAGGACATATTGATGGCATTTTAAATAGGAAACATTCCATAGTGAACTTTAATAACATATATCAATTTTTCAAAATTCTGAAAATATTTAAGAACTCTTGGGACGAGAGCCAGATAGAAAGACAGACAATCGGACAGAAAGATAACCAAATTAAAATCATATTCGCGCTTAAAAATTGTTAGAAAGTGTTAAAAATGCTTATTGTAAAAGAAAATGCAATTACAGCAAATTTTTATTAATAGCTCATAATATAACTTAATATTTTTACGTGGCCCTGTAAGACTAATGCTAATCATACTGTATTTATAAAAAGCATTCCTTTTTGCATATGAATAACATTTTTCAATTTCATTAAGATTTGTGCAAAGTAAAGTTATTAAAATTTGGTTTGCAGAAATACCTCTCATACAACGCAATACTTGTAAGTCTCCCTGTACACAAAACAGTGGTAATATTTTCTCCATTTCACATAGGAAACATCCGATAGCGAACTTGAATAACATATTTCAATTTCATTAAGATTTGTGTAAAGTAACGGTATTAAAATATGGTTTATAGAAATGCCTCTCATAGAAAAAAAAAATAGTTTGCAATACTTTCCGATGCCCCTGTACACAAACCAGTAGAGGTATTCACTCCATTTTTAATAGGGGACATCCGATAGTGAACTTGAAAAACATATATTAGTTTCAAGATATTCCATAAATATTTACCGTAGTTAGAGCGCCGAAAGACAGAGAGATGGGCAGATACACTGATACACAAATTGAAATTATATTCACACTTAAAAATTGTTAGAAAATGTTAAAAACGCTTAATGTAAACGAAAGTGCAATTCCAGCAAACTTTTCTTAATAGCTCTTTATGTATCTGAATATTTTTTTGTTGCTCTGTAAAACTAATACTAAACATACTATATTCTATAGAAAGCAGTCTTTTGTGCATATGAATAACACATTTCAGTTTCATTAAGCTTTGTGGAAAGCAAAGTTATCAAAATTTGGTTTATAGAAATACTTCTCATATAACGCAATGCTTTGGTATGCTTTCAAGTGTCTCTGTGCCCAAACCAGTGGTGGTATTTACTCCATTTAATATATAAAACATCCGATAGTGAACTTGAATGACATTTCTCAATTTCATTAAGGTTTGTGTACAGTAAAGGTATTAAAATATGGTTTATAGAAATATCTCTCTTAGAACACAATGCTTTGTAAAAGGTTTGGGTGCCTCTGTACACAAACCAGTAGAGATATTAACTCCTTTTTCAATAGGGAATATCCGATAGTGAACTTAAATAACATATATCAGTTTCAAGAAATTACATAAACATTTACTGGAGCTAGAGCGTGGACAGACGAACAGACAGATACTTAAATTGAAATTATATTCACAGATGAAAATTGTTAGACAATGTTAAAAACGCTTAATGTAAACGAAATTGAAATTATAGCAAATTTTTATGAACAGCTCTTAATGTAACTGAATATTTTTGTGTGGCCCTGTAAATCTAATACTAATCATGCTATATTCTATGCAAAGCATTCTTTTGTGCATATGAATAACAAATTTCAATTTCATTAAACTTTGTGGAAAGTAAAGCTATTAAAATTTGGTTTATAGAAATACCTCTCATAGAACGCAATGCTTTGGAGTACTTTCGAGTGTCCCTGTGTACAAACTAGTGGTGGTATTTATTCCATTTTATATATGAAACATCCGATAGTGAACTTAAATAACATGATTCAATTTCACTAAGATTTGTATACAGTTAAGGTATTAAATATGGTTTACAGCAATACCTCTCATAGAATACAGTGCTTTGGAATATGTTCGGGTGTCCCTACAGGAATTAGAGCACAGACAGACAGACAGAGGGACAGACAAGTCTAAGTCACTTTTAAACCTTGTTGGAAAGTGTTAAAAAGGAAAAAAATGCTTAAACTTCCCTTGATATATCAACTGTAAAATTCGCTGCATTTAAGGGATAAAATTTGTCGCATTTAGGAAAATGGTGTAAACAGACCCTTAAATGCGATAAAAATTTTAAACCCCTCTTTTTAAAAAAAATGTAGTATTTTTTTTTATTTTCTTCTGGTAGGTATGAAGGGTATTCAAGCACATGACGTAACAGTG
Source organism: Salticus scenicus (assembly GCA_963930645.1). NCBI lineage: Eukaryota > Metazoa > Arthropoda > Arachnida > Araneae > Salticidae > Salticus > Salticus scenicus. The sequence goes on from OZ005652.1 coordinate 199,652,963, forward strand.
GTTATTTGATCTTGAAAGATGAAAGGATAAAATTACAGTTACTATTTGAAAATATTTTATCGCAATTAGGAAAAGACGTCGGAAAGCCATAATGGACAATGGTTACTGCAAAAGAAAATTCTACTAGAAAAAACCTTTAAAATTTAATGAAAAGTTTCGCGAACCGTTCTTGAAATGTGTATGTTCCATTATGATTTATAAGTTTGTGATTTAAGCATTTAGATTTTCAGTAGAAGAACTTTGTCGCATTTATGGGTTATCGCATTTAGGCACAATGACCTTAATACATAAATTTTGTGTACTTATTTTAATGGAAACTCAAATTAAACTATAATGAACACTTAAAAAAATATAGCAATAGTATTAGTTGAGTGATTAAAACAAAGATGAATGGAGATACTTAAGTAAGTATTAAATTTGTTGCATTTTCATATAGACAGTGTTGTGGTCACACAGTTAGAAAAATGCAGGGATGCACTTTTCCGCTGAAGGGCAGATTTCCGTTTATAAAAATTTTCTGTCTCCCCTCCCCTCAAACTAACAATCAGCGATCAGACAGGCCATCGAAGTCATGTAATTTCCAATCCTTTTTCTATCCACAATAAAAATATCAATATGCGTATTAAACTTACTTTATCAGATTCTAGAACCTTTAAAAGGTTAAATTGCTCAATATTTCTCATATACATAGTTTTATTGTTCCCTCCCCCTTAAAACTAGCTATCGACTATTAAACAACCTAACAAATGCAGACTATAGTTTATTTTGAATTTTTTTTTTTTATGATAAAGGACTATTCTTTTATACTGCTTAAATTATAACTTTTTTGCTGCAAAGTAATTATTTTTCAATTTATTATATTAAAATAATGCTTTATATATCAATTATTTTATTGTATATTAATTTATAGAATTCGCATATAAATATATGAAAGATGTCGAAAATATTAATTCACGCGTGATTTCCTCTTTTTACAAAAATTTTTGAGTGGCATCTCTGAAAATGGCAAAAGCTGTGTTAGTTATTTGTCAATATGCAACAAAAGTTAATTGCATATCTTCCCATAATAAATCTTTTACATTCCACATGAAGTTTGCCGTATTTCCTTACTAGAGAGTTTCTGATTTCACACAAATTGTAAAAGTACAGCACGGCAGTTTCACCCATTAGCAATATATACAAATCTATAATAATAAAAGGAAAGGTTTGTTTATCTGTTCTATACATTTAGCCCCCACTGAACATAGAAGTAAAAAAAATGACAAATGAATGCATAGAAACCTTCTAAAGGGGATAGTGAAAAAACAATTTAAACATTTTGATTAGTTGAGGAGATATTATTTAAAACATCAACATATATCAGCTAATAAATGACTCAATTCTCAGTTTATAAAAGCCTTTAACACATGTTAAATAGCCAAATAAATTAGAAGTACCAGTCTAATTTTTTTTTTCAACTTCATTACCAAAAGAAAGAGGTAATTTTTCTGAATCCAGGGAAGCAACTTCTTTATTGAAACGACAATTAGAATTTTTGTTTTTTCTTACCCATATATATACATATGGGTGTGTGTGGTAAAGAAAGTATTGTTTTGGGGTCCAATTTTTGAAATTAAGTTTTTGTAATATTTACACATTTTAAGGTCCCTTGAATCCGAAAAACAGGTCTTTAGTGGTTGGTCTCTGTGCCTGTTATCAGCATATCTCAAGAACAAACAATATCAAGAAATCCAAACTCAGTATACTAAATTTGTATCATATAAGGATGCTACACTAAACTTTTCCTTCAGATCAAGCAAATGGTTCATGTGCAGAGCTATTCAAGAGAATTCAAATACATTATGGGTGAAATTTAACATCTACACTGTAACATCTATAGACTACCCTAAATAAAATGGAATGAACACTTTTTGCATATGCATAAAAGCCTATTTTGTGTAGATAGTGGTATAGAAATCAATCATTATACATTTACAGAGATACCCTAACTATTTAGATATATTGGGACTATACTTGGAAATTGCTGAAAATGTATTTAATTTTATGATATGTGTTTCTCACATAGAACTAAATTCAAGTACCTAATGTGATGTATATATAGTTTTTAGACAATATAAGGTAAAGACACCAGTGTTCGCCCCCCTTAAAATTAGCACCAGTGTTCACCACCCTCACAAAAGACATTAAAATAAGCGTTTTAATATCTTTGAATTTGAATCCACCTGCGTTGGATTCCCTAGAGTGGGAGAATCTAGCTTGAACGGTTTCAAATTCATAGATGTTAATTAATGGTTATTTTAACATATCTTTTGTGAGGGTAGTGAACACTGGTCTCTTTACTTTACAGGTCTTCAAAAAATTAAGCTAAATGTTCTTTTCTATTGAATGTAATTGATAAAAGTGATCTACACCCTTGTGCAAATTAATTGAAACAAACTCAAAAAAAAGAGATAACTAAGAAAATATGCTATTTTATATAAATTTATACAATATCGAAACTTTTTAGTATATAATATGGTCCCTACGACTCTTTATTAACAATTTGATACGATTTGTCATGGATTCTACCTATTTTGTACAGTCATTTATAACATTTGTGTCCTTGTACCACACATGAATTAGCGCCGTGATTAGATTCTCTATACGTGAACTAAAACTAAACTAAACCAAACTAAAACTGTGATGAAAATAGTCACCGAACGAAATATATTTATTTAAAACGTTTCAATTGTTCAATTAAAAAGAAATCCTTTAAATATAGTGCCCAGCGAAGCGTGCTAGTTTATATAAAGAGAGAAAAATTCTTTTAAAAGGGATTTTTTTTTTTTTGAACTGGGAAGTTAAAAAGCAATTTTGGAACTTTGCCGCCCATGATAGATTAGCCATTTTGAGTCTGAAAGTTCAAGCTGTTTCTGATTAAATCTTTTTATGTCTTAAAATAAAATTACACAAGGTTAATTTATTTTTATCTCAGAATGAAAGAGACATTTTGCTAAGGATTGAATGTTCAATGTTTAGCGAGAAACTAAGATATAGCTTCAAGCTAAATGATAGAACATGCAGAACTGTAATGCCACCTTCTGGACAATAAACATCCAAATATGCTTAAGAGTAATTTATTTTTTAATTTATATAACAAAAAATGCAAGATATATTTTGCCAAAACTGTAATGTTTAATAGAAGCTGAGATATAGCCTCTATTTAAATAATGGAATATACTGAATAGTAGCACTATCTTCCAGATGATATTGATCCAGATACACTACAGAATCTGGAATATTATCTTCCAGTGAGCAGGAAAAAATTAAGCATGTCAGCAGAGCACAACAATGTCACTTTCCAGCCGATATAACATACAAAATTTTAACTGTTGCTAATACAGCCTTGAAAATTTTTGTTAACAAGATTTTTTGGAGGTAAGAAATTACACATATTTTCGCAAGTGTAAAATTATTTGGAGGGGGGGGGGAATTAAAAATTATAAAATATAGCTATAGCCCTGAAAATTCAATTTTCAAGGTTTTTGAGGTTAAGGAATTGATTGTTCATATATTTGAAAGAGTAAAAGTATTAGGGTAGGAGTAAATTAGGGAAAGGGTTGAAAATACTTTTAATTTATAAAATGGAGCTATGGCTTTAAAAATTGGTGGATACAGGGATTTTGAGATGAGTAATTGATGGCACACATTCAAAAGTGTAAGAAATTACAGCACCATCTTTCAGCTGATATGCACTCATATGTATATTTTGTGCTGAAATTTCCAGCATAATAGCACCATCTAAAGGGGCCATTTAAAGCTTCTTCTTAAAGGCCTTTAGGTAGAAGTAAAAAGGTAGAAAACCTTAAGTACAAGAAACCTTTCCAGTATAATTTTAAATAGTCTCTTGAAAAAATGTGTATATTGTTTTAGGAAGTGAGGATTGAGGAATCTATTACATCTACCTTCAAAGATGCAATATTAAAAGGGAGGGGACAAAAAAAAAATTAAAATAGGGCTATGCCTTGTAAATTTGTGTTTAAAGGGTGACAAATCGATTGGTCATACTTTTGAAAGTGTAAAATTATTAAGAGAGGGGGCAGATGAGAGCACTGCAGGCACCACTGGGTGCGAGTTTGCCACGATCAGAATTGTCAATGGTCCTTTTAACAGTGATCGAACAGGCTATTTCAAGAGGAGGGGTAGAAGAAGGTGCCTTCTTTGCATGGTGAGTGAATAGGTTCAGGGGTGAAACTACCTAACATGCAAAACCCTGAAAAGTGAAAACTACTACTTGCATACAGATAGGGGTGACTTATTAATGATATATCATACAGCTACCTATAACAAGTGATATTTGGATAGTTCTAAACACATTGTAAGGCAAATTAAACATTCAAGATGAGAAATTTCTGTAAAAACAAAATAATTTAACATGAAATTCAAAAACAGAAATTTTTTCAAAAAACTTGAATTCAGGGGTAGCCTCTGAAAATTTTCACTCGTGTAGGTTGTTTCAGATCATGAAATAAGAAGAGGGTGCCACAGGCACTACTGATCGGGAATTTGCTACAGTTAGAATTTTCAAAGCTATTTGCACCTATTAGAGAACAAGCTTCAGTAGGTCCTGAAACATGTATAAGGCACCGTAGGCGCCATCGAGAGGGAATTTAATACAGTCTGATCTTTCAAGGATTGCAAACCAGCTGGCCGAAGGCAGCTAGTATCTAATAAGCACCAATTTAAAACAGGGCATTGCAAAATATAAATTTGAATAAAATGAATTAAATACTTGAGTTATAATGCCCAAAATATTAATATTCATGCACAGACAAACCAATATAAGAAAAAAATTAAATTGTTTTCAGAGCATCTCATAATGAGTCAATTTATATATATATATATATATATATATGAAATTATTATTATTATTATTATTATTATTTTTTTTTTTTTTTGTTATTAAATCCAATACTTTCACAGTGGGGAGGGGAGAATGATTGAAATTACTACTTTTGATATTTAGAGAATCAACTATAAAATCAAGAAAAAATAAACATTTTAAAATTTTATTAATAATTTATTGTTAAAATTAACAGAAAATGAATAGTTTTAAATGGAGACAAATTTACAACACTCAGTTCTATATTTAACCAATAAAATAAAGACAAACTATTTTATGAATATATTTATATATGAAGAATTATTATTACGGACATAGTACTTTATTATTATTTATTATATATATACATATTTTAAAACCCTGAAAATCATATCTAGAAATTTGGTCGAAAAAATATAGATAAAACAACAAAAACTATAAGTAATCTTCAATAAATTCAGCAATAACACTTATATAATCAGATTTTACAATAAAAAATTAATATAAATATTTACATATTTACTAAAAATAACCAATAACATTGAATGCTTTCTTTTTCTTTAATATTTTATTATTAACAGACATTTATAAGCCACATACATATGTTACAATAAGATTTAGTTTAGCAGCAGTGGATCGAGTTGTATTTCCTATATTCTTTTTCGTTAAAGAAAAAATACTAGACTATGAAGAAAACATACCTTTCGGAATAAAATACTAAGATTCAATGTAGGGACTATCAAAGAATATATTTAAAACTTACAGGAAATAATGTGAAATCTCTATCAGAAATTGTTCGAGAAAAACTTTCTACACAGTTATTTTTGCTGGAAGATTGCATTTTTTAATTCCTAATTTGTTTCCTTTCATATGCTTATTCCGTCAAGATTAATTTTTCTTGGTCATACCAGATGTATGCATAAGTTTTTTCCAGTTTAACTAACAGATGGCACCAGCGAAGAGCATGCAGCGTATTAATTTGACACATACATCATTTTATTTGTTTGACACTTAAACTACAAACACACACAAGTTGATTCCGCCAAAAATTAGCATCTTTGTTTTATTGTTCAGTGATTATGTCAAGCTTTGCGCCTGAAAAAGAACATTTGCAGCATGCACTGCTTTTCTTATTTAATCAAAAGAAAAAGGCTGTTGAAAGTTATCGTTTGCTAGTAGAAACATATGATAAACATGCTCCATCGATTAGAACATGTGAGACATGGTTTCAACAATTTAAAAGTGGTGATTTCAATGCGAAGGACAGTGAGCCAAAAATAGACCACAAAAATGTGAAGACGAGCAATTTCAGGTGTTATTAGATGATGATCCAACTCAAACTTAACGGCAGTTAGCAGAAGCATTACATGTGTCACGAGAAACAATCAGCAGATGTTTACGAGCAATGGGGAAGATCAATAAACTTGGTAAATGGTTCCCACATGATTTGAATGAACATCAAAAAGAAAATCGCAGAGTTACTTGTGAAATGCTGCTTCAATGCCATAATTTTTGCTTCGAATTCTGACGGGTGACAAAAATGGAATTATTTTGAAAACCCGAAGCTGAAAAAATGGTGGCTTTCACCTGGCAAAGGCACCAAGGCCAAATCGCTTCGGCAAGAAGACCATGCTCTGTGTCTGGTGGGACCAGAGCGGTATTGTGCATTATGAACTCTTGAAGCCTGGCGAAACCGCAACGCTATCACCAGCAAATGATTAATTTAAACCACGCATTAACTGAAAGATGACCAGAATGGGCCAGAAGACAGTGATTTTGTTACACGACAATGTGCCATTTCACACAGGATAACCAGTGAAAGATACCTTGAAATCATTTGGATGGGACATACTTCTACACCCGCCGTACTCCTCAGACATGGCACCATCTGACTATCATCTCTTCGCATCAATGAAGCACGTGCTCACAAAGCAGCACTTCAACAATTTCAAGGAAGTTGGAAAATGGCTCGCCGAATGGTTTGCCGCAAAAGACAAGCAGTTTTTCTTCCATGGTATTCATCAATTACCTAAAAGATGGCCGAAATGTGTAGAAGTCGATGGCCAATATTTTTAATTTTAAAAAAAATAATTTCCCTTGAAAGTTATTTTTTTTATTTTACCAAAAAAAAAAAAAAAAAAAAAAAAACGAATAAACTCATGCATACATCTGGTAATTTCTTTTACAATTGAGTATTGAAAAATATACCGTAATTTCCTTGCATATAGTCTGCAGATGCAATTTTATGAAAAAAAAAAAAAAAATCAAATAGTCTGCACCAATCTATAGTCAAAAGGAGAAAAATATAACGCAAGGAAAATAGATAAGTGAAACACTATTAAGTAGTTTTATTTGACAATAGTATAATATTCTAGAAATTAAAATAAATAACATAAACAGAAAAATGAGCTTGTTATTAATTAACCATATTTTAAAATTCACACATTAATAAGTTAACTAACGATACATTAGGAAAAACATTCAAAATTTGATGTTTATGTTTACTATCAGATTTCCTGGTTGAATGGTTAAGTGAGTTGTACCCTCACACTAGAAATATATAGTGGGTAACTGATGATGGTCTAGGAATCACCCTTATAAAATATATTTTATGAAAAAGTATTTGAAAGTTTATTATCAGTACCTCTCATCTGTAAATCTACGACAATATTTTGACAGCATAATGTAAAACCAATATAATGAACAGTACAAAAATCTTGAATAAAGTATTATCCTCATAGAGAGTTATTGCTCTTTGCTCCATAGTTTGCTAGTGATACAATATATATATATATATATTGCATCTCGTTCTCTTATTTATGTTTATAATTGATCATCAGCAGTTCATACCTACTTTTGTTTAATTCTGATTTTGATGATTTGAACTGTGAACAACTAGCAGATAAACCGCACCAACGTATAGTTAAAAAATTTGCTTTACTGACATACATAGTTTGCAGACTATAAGCATGAATTTATGGTATTACATATAAAGTAAAAAATATTTGTTAAAATTAGGAAATATAAAAATTCATTATAAAAATTCATTTAAAATTGCTGTTATAACCACTAAGAATAAGGTTTTCAAGGGTGAAATTGTTTGCTTAAACATTTTAATAAATCTTTCAAATGCTTGAAATAGGTTCAGTTTTAATCTAATGTATAGATTTCAAAAGTTGCCATATTTATATATATATAGCCACCTTGAAAGAAGTTTTGCTTTGAGGGATTGACTATGCAGATTTCAATAAAGAAAAAATATTCAAGCATAGCATAATTAATTTGCAATTATTATTTAAAAATTTAAAAACAGTTGAATCAAAAATATTTATAAGCATTCTCTTTGGACTTTTACGAAATATGTAAAACAAGAGATACTGAAATATTTGAACGATTTTGCATCCATATTTTAATACTGACATTTCTTTTAGCATTATTTAATTTATTTTTGAATAATTCATGTTTAACTACTAGTGACCTTAGCTTACATGAAATCTATAAAAATATAAACTCTGAAATAAAATTCCATCGAATTTGGTCCAATTCTTTGTATGGATCACCGCTGTCTTTGGCAGTGTCTTCACTGCCTGCATTATGTCATATAATAATCCCCAATGCTTGCAGCAGTGTCTTACCACTTACCAGGGCATGCAGAAAAAATTAATTTGCACATAAACCTCGGCTGGGCTCCCCACTGTCTTTCCCACTTGCATTATCCCTGGTTTGAGTCACCATTCCCTGCAGAAATGTTTCACACATACCAGAATTCGCACACAAACCTTGGTTGATGAAAGAAAACCATGCTAAAAGAAGACGTTACCATGATAAAGATGCAGTATAAACATTGGATAAAATTTCAAAGTGATAGTTTCAGAAGGATAAAAAGATAGAGTGAAAAAAAAAATAAATAAATAAATAAATACTAATTAAAAAGATATCATTACTATGATAAAGGGGAAAAAAGGAACTGTTCAATAAAAATTTAAAATGATTCGGACAATACAATGGAAATGAGGCACAAGTGATATAAGAAACAAAATGGCAGTTTGAAAGAATTTGTATTGCAAATGCATTTAGGTTGTTAACTTTCTTTGTATTGCTCAGATTGTGGATTTCAATAGTTTTAAACCTTCACTTAAAAACACAGATCATTTGCAAAGAATCACAAGTAAATTGGTATTGATGGCACCACAAACTGTTATAGACCTCTAACTTTTGTTCAATTTGTGAGATTGAGGATTCCAATAACTTTAAAACTTTCTCTGACAAACCAGATAATTTTTTAAAAACAAAAAGTGTAAATCAGTCCAATAGTTTTTATCTCTATTACAAGCATACATACAAAAATTGCATTATATATACATAGAGAGAGATTTATTAAAAATTATATTCCTTTATGTTTTATAATACTTTAAATTTGTATTACAGGATACTAATGTGCAATAAAACCGAGGTATTTATTGCAAAAACATTAAAGCCAAGTTTAATTTTAATGTGTAAATGTCTCCAGCACTTATGCAAAATGTAGAAGATAATGCAGTGTTTTTCTAGAAAATTAGGTCATATTAAATTAGATTATATTCTGATAAAACCACAAGAGAGAAAATGATTATAAACAATAACAGGAAACATATTGCCCGCAAAAATTTTTACTTTTTGATACTTATCTGGTTTTTCCATGACTTTCTAAAATGTGAACAGCATATGAAAAATATAATACTAGCAATAAAATGGAGGAAGGGGAATACTTCAAATTAATACATTAATATAACATACATATATCAAATCTTATCTTTTCTAAATATCATATTACAATATTATTACAAAAGATAATATATAACCAGAAATATCAATAAAAAATCTGAACAAATAAGATATCACAGATAACTTTGGAAAATTCTGTAACATTGCCTTTTTAGGACTAGGAGGACCATTAGTTCCAATCTGGGTAAAAACGTCATCGCCAGTTTTTGTAGACCAGTTTTGTTTAACACCAAAATAAATTAGAAATATAAGTCCTATCATTACAAATTCGGTATCAAATGAAAGAGGCAATTTTCCTGAATCAAGGAGTGCAAACAGTTTTTCGACACGACAGATTTTTAAAATTAACTAAAGTATGAAATTTAGGAACACTTTATTTTAATTCATTTCAGTTATTTTAAATAGTACGTAGTCCAGTTCTACGGTCAAAAAATGAGTTAAAAAAATAAATTAAAGTTTTTAGATTGAAATTAATAGTCCTCCATACTAATAGTTAATAGTCCTCCAAATAGTCCCCATTAATAGTCCTAAATTCTGTCTTTGACAGAATTTTTACTATTTTTTTTTATTATAACTATGTTGAAAACAGGATAATATAAACAATTTATTAATGTTCATAAGAATTTCTAATATTCAAATGCAATATATTTATTAATAAAGTAAATTTTAATACATAAATATTTAGTAAAGTTGAATATAATGCTTATAAATACACACATATACAAAAAATTTCATTACAGAATTTCATAAAAAATAAATAAATAAATAAATAAATAATTTGGAAAAGAAATTTGTTTATTAAAGAATAATGTTGTGAAATAAATTAAATACTGATTTTTAACGTCAGTAGTATTTATTTAATAATCTTATGATTTTTTCAAAAATTATTCAAATTAAGCATATACATAATATTGTTTTGCACTGCATATTGTTTTTTAAACAGATATGATTAATAAGTTAGTTCTCCTAATTAAGTTCATTTTTAGCACCTTTTCAAATAATTCAGTTTAAACAAGAACATGTTTTATGCAGTTAATAAATAATGGCTTTAAAATAATGAGCATTATAAAACTGAAAGTGAAGTTTAAAAAAAAAGCAGCTGTATTTTAAAGTTATTTATTTTAAAAAAAGGAAAGGTAAAACATGTTATTGATTTAGAATCTAGAATCTAATCCATGGGGTTAATATATTATTATTTGATAACGAGATAGAAGCAAACTTTTATTAACTTTTTTTTTAAAAGAATTTTCTGGTAAGTAAAAATTAGGATATTTTGCTTTTTATATTTATTTGTGAATAAATTGTAGGTGGAATAATTTGAATAACACATTAATAATAGAACAGATGTTGATGAAATAAGTTAAATTATGTTTTCAATCTTCAATATACAAAATACCACGCAATGGTATCTTAATGGGGTAGGAATACATTTGTAAGCCTTTAGATATATAATTGAAAAAACTATATTTATTGTTAATTTTAGTTATTTTGAATAATTAACATTAAAAATATCTATTTAAAAAAAAAAAAAAAAAAAAAAAAAAACATAAATCATATTAAATAAAAATATAGTAATATATATATGTTTTAATATAAATAATATTAACAGAAATATTATATTTACAAATATAACTTTATGTACAAATATTTTTTCAGCAATTAGAAAAAAACACACATTAAATTTCGCTATCAAGAATGGACCCAGCAACAATATATTGCCACATTAAAATGAAAAATACATTTAAGAAAACAAACTATGAAAAACAAGATAAATGATTTGCAGTATTCAAAATTTATCATTTGTAATGAATATAACAATGATTGCACAGCTGCTCTGCAGAAAAAAGCTTTTACAGCTATATCTGTAAAACTTCACAACAGATACATAAAATCAAGAGCTTTAGCTCATTATGTATCAAATAACATTTAATGTTGGAAAATAAAAAAAGTGAAATTTTAGTTTTAAAGAACTAAATGAGGAATGAAGGCAGCTACTCTAGTACTTCTCGCAGTATTGATGGTGCAGGTGACTGAGAATATTCAACTGCTGGAACAGGAGTGAATGTAGGAAATGCTGAATCTATATCAAGTAATAAGGGGTTGCTTCTGGACAGATTTTTCTTTTCAGGAGTAGGGGACTTCTTATTAGGATGCTGTTTATATGAAACCTCTTGGGTCATTTTTTCCACAGGGAAAGGCATGGGAACAATAGGTTGTGATTCATTCTCCAGAAATTGGACAAATAATGTTGTAAATGATTTCTGAAATAAAATATATACATTGAAAAATCAAGGAAATCTCAATTTCATCAGAAGAAAATAATGACATTATCACGTATGCACAATATAAGCATAAATATAAGAAATATTAATATTTTTACAAAGACAAAAATTTCCAAATGTTTTTCCCCCAAATTTCCAAATTCCTTGAATTTTTCCTGTTTTTGCAATAAATTTTCAAATTCCCTTTCCTGTTTTTTAATAGTTTTTTAAATTCCAAGTTTTTCAGATTTTCCCTGAATTCCAGGTGCCGTAGCAACCCTGCTAAAATAGAGGGAGGATGTCATAGGCATCACCGAGCAGGAGTTTGCTAGGGTCAGATATTTTAAGGTCATTTGCACGATAAGCAAACTGGATATTGTAAGTATCTGAAACAAGAGCCACTGAACAGGAGTTTGCTACAGTTAGATTTTTCAAGTTTTGCAAACCAGGTGGTTGCCAAAGACAGCTATTAAGTTAGTAAACAGCAATGTGACACATTGCTTTTGACCCTTGCCCGCAGCATCAAGATATATTTTATTTTCTATGTATACTAATCTAACATTTTTATCAAATAAAAACTATGTTTTTTATTTGATACTGATTTTGATTAATTTTTTTGCGTAGCGACATAAACTGTTAGGCTGTTAAGCCTAACAAATAATAATAATAAAAATCAACAAATAATTAATTGTAAAATATATAATTCAGTTTTTTTTTTTTTTTTTTTCTTTTTTTTTTTTTTTTTTTTTTTTTTTTTTTTGTATCAGTTAACAAAATTTGATAATGTAATAAAAAAATCAGTAATACTTTTTAAGATTTCATTTTCAAAATTTTTTATTATAAGGTAAATCTCAATGGGGAAAAAGAAAAAGTTATTGAAAAACAATTTATTTAACATAATTTATACATTTTAAAATTCATTACAACATTTATACAAATTATAAATACTAATATTAATCAAATTTTACTATCATCATCTTCTTTTAAAGGCCAACGACAAAGATTCCAATAAACAACCTACAGAAAATACATTTTATGCAAAATAAAAACAATAAAAAGTAAGTAGAAGTTTTAATTACATTTAAAGTATTAAGTATGTAAAAGGTATACTACAAATCTGAAACATGCAAATATTTCTAAGTAAAGTATTAAATATATAAAAGATATTCTACAAATCTGAGACATATAAATATTTCTAAACAAAGCTAATCATTAGAAAAAATTACACTTTTTCTATCTAAAATAAAATAAAAACAAAACAGGCAAAAATAAAAGAAATATTTTAGAACAATCAGGGTTTGCACAAGAAAAAAATACTAAGTGGGATTCTTCCACTCTAACAGAACATTTAAGTGGGATCCAGTAGTGGCACCAGAAATTCCCCGACGGGGGGACACCACCTCCCCGACAGGTGAGCACTACATAAAGAGAGTTTATTATATAAGTATTTATCAAAAACTGTAATACTGTTAATAATATTACTGTTAATATTTGTACCATTCCATTTGTTAGTACTCCTCGTGTTTTTGGAGATTGTGCCACAGACAGACATTTTCAAAAAATATTGGGGTCAAAACGTGTTCTGGACCTCTCAAAACATGTATGTTCATGGAAAACTAGAAGCTGAATTTTTTTACGAATCCAATACTTTAAAATGCTGCCAAAAGTAGAAAAACTGAAAATTTTGTATTCCCCCCCCCCCCCCCCCCCGAGAGATTTTAGAAGTATGCCCCGATGGAGGGTCACAGACTCCCCGACGGGGGGAGGGGGCTGTGCCCCCCCCCGGCCCCCTAGCTGGTGCCACCCCTGGTGGGATCTTTCAAATTTAAGTGAGAAATTACATAATTTACATTTTAAAATGTCTTTTTGGAAAATTACAATTGAAAATTAAGCAATTAAAAAAATAATCAAGTAAATGTTAAAAATGGAAATTTATTTATTTTCTTTCCTTTTTTGTGGCTTCAATATTCAGAATTTAAATTTTCATCGGAAATGCAGAAGGAATTAATCAAGTTTTTACTTGATCTGCTTCAAAATTTATTTTCAATATGATTTTGAGTACTCAAAGAATGCTTTGGAAGAATAATTGGAATAACCTAAATTATTTAATATATAATTATTGTAATTTTTAGCTTTCACACTTCGTAGTTGTTTGTTGATCAAATAAACACTTTATATAGCCACTTAACAAATATTTACAATTAAGAAGTAATTTGAAATAATTACATAATATTTCCACTTTCTTTTCTTTTATCAAGAAATTCTAGATAAGTTAATAATAGAAAACTACAGGCTTCAAAATCAATTCATATATTACCCAAATGAACTAAAAAATTGATGAAATACTCAATGAGCAATGTGAAAAAAAATGGGGAAAAATCCCCCTTATGATATATTTTTTAGTGGGTTTTTTGAAAATGTTGCAAGATTCTCGCAATCCCACCTTCTAATGCGAACCCTGAACAATTATTGTGTGATTAACAAAAATTCATATTAGTATTTGTTAGATTTAGTTTATATAGTCAGCCATTTGTTAAATTCTTAAAGGCTGACTAATGAATAATATTTTTTAAGCACTTAGAAATTTCAAATATCACACATATGAATTTTTTTTTTTTTTTTTTTTTAAGTGATGTTATATATCAATTAATCTAAAATTCTTAAATAAAATTCAGACATCAATCATACCAATAGATAAATTCATTGACATTTTTTCTTAACATGAAATTTAACAATGGTATAATGTCACCATAGTAGAAAATTTTATTATTACATATAAGATAAGGAAAAAATATACATATATAGAGTCTAAAATCTGTAATAAAGTTTAATTTTGTTCAATGCAATGCAATTACATTTTCATTTTTTATGAAGTCTTATGTAATATTGAAGTAAATGGTTAAGATAAATAATGAAGAAATTTTTAATTGTATTCTAATATATATAAATCCCATGCTGAAAATTGAAATCCTAAATCCTACATTTAAGCACTATCATAAGGATGCTTGAAAAAATATTTTTTTGTGTTAAAGAGAAAAACCTAGATGCTTTAATGATATAAATTAATATGAGATTGTAAAGAAAATACACCCATGAATAATACAAAATTCAGTTAAAAAAATACAATTGAATCTCACTATCTTAAACATTAAGGAAAAAAAAAAAAAAAAAAAAAAAAAAATCTGCCCCCCTCCCTTCAACCCACATTTCACTACACCATTATTAGTAACAAGGTATTTACTCAATTTCAAAAATAAAATTCCTTAAGTTTTCCAGTTTTTTGTTCAACTAAAATTCCAGGCCACACACTTTTATTCTCAACATAAAAGATCTTGTAATAAATATAATTAAAATTTTTAAAATTAATTTTATTGATGACTAAAATTAATTTAACCCATTCATGCCGAAGGTTGAAAGTTTTGAATTTTTGCAAGAAATTTGTATATGTTAGGTAGAAAAATGGAAAAAAAAAAAAAAAAAAAAAAAAAAAAAACAATCGGATGAAAGTTTTTTTTTTTTTTTTTTTTTTTTTCATGCCATGTATAAGTAATATGGTGTTCCATCTTTAGAACACTAGGCAAAACCATTGCTGTATTTAAAACCAATAAAAATTACAATGTTAGGAACGTCGAAGAGGAAAAATATGGGAAGCATACAGCTGTTTAGGTAGCCTTTAGCGTACCGTCTTCAGCGCATAAAGAGGTGCATCATCTTTATGCACTGAAGACAATACGCTAAAGGCTACCAAAACAACTGTATGCTTCCCATATTTTTCTCTTCGGAATTCCTAACGTTGCAATTTTTATTGGTTTTAATAATCTAGCACCAAGTCTCCTTTTAACATTGCTGTATTTGTTACTAAGTATTAAATATGATTATTATTGAATGTGGTTCACAACCTCATTGCAGGCAAATATCTGCAAGAGTGACTAACTGAATGTTTTAAACGAAACTGCTATGCCCCTACGAAGCAGGCTGACATCACAAATCCAACCATCTGTGCGACCTTGAACTCCTAGGCTAAAAATAACTTTCACTCGACTGCTGTTCCAAAAATGGAACAGTAGGCATAAAAGAGTTATTATAAATATTTTGTATATCAATATTAGATATTGCAAAATGAAATGTGATTTTCTTTTAAAATGCCAATGAAATATATTTTACACTTTGTACTTTTTTGTAGTAATTGACTTTTTGACACTCTCATATTTTGCATTCTTTTATGGTGAAAAATTGAGTGTTGGCCCATATTAAAAAATAGATTTTCAACAATGCTGAGTTACAATTCGATTTAGTTGGAACATTTTCAATTTCAAGTGCAAATTGTGGCTGTCATGTTTTAATTCATCGATTAGACATTAAAAAAGTTTTTAGTTCATTGTTTATTGATTCAAAGTTGAATTACTACAAACACAAAAATCTACTACAATCGCTAACATAAATAAAATCACTCTGGAGTTACACAACTGTTTTTTAGTCACTACATGTGATCCAAATTGTTATTATGTAAATTCAAGAGTACAGTAGTAAGGTAAAAACAGTTGACCTTATTGGCCTTTTCACAAACATTTCAAGTATACATCATTAATTAGTTTTGATTTATTTCAGTTATATAAGTGATAGGTCCAGCGAAACTAAGAATATACTTTTACTGATACATTTTAAATTCTGTGCTCAAAAAGCATTTCCAGGTTTATAACAGTTTTTCTAGGTTTTCGATAGTTATTTCCAATTCTCCCGGACATTTCCGTGACTTTTTAAGCTAATTTAAAATTTCCTGACTTTTTCAGGTCTTCCCCAACCCGTGAAAACCCTATAATAACTTTTACAAAAAAACTTACTTCTGGGGATGACGGAGTATTCTCAGCACCAAGTGAAGGGAGGCGACTGAATATAGATGAAAATAATCCTCTCTGTTCATTCTTTTGAGCTTGTCTTCCTACAACTATTCCAGCCTAAAGTTAGAGAAAAGGAAAACAATAAACCCACAGATACTTAGAGGATTGACATTGATGTATTTCAGGCAACACAAAAGTGTGAAAAAAAAAAGAAAGAAAGAAAATCTCATAAAATATTTTTAAAAATACAATTGGGTATTATAAACAAACTTGTCCCCAAGGAAAAATAAATAAAGGAATAAATAAAAGAAAAAATAAAAATGAAATTCTACATATCTCTGAATTCTACATAATTCTCTAAGCTAACACACATTTTATTTATATTAGTTATCTAGAAATATTTAAAAATAAATAACCTTTTCCATTTCTTCTTGATTAAAATCTAAAACTCTTGCTAAAAGGCGAACAACTTCTGATTTTTGTCCAGGTGGAGTAGAGAAATAACCAAGAACCAGGCTTTTCATGACCACTCTAAAATAAAAAATGCTAAATATATAAGGAAGTCAAAGATTTATTAGTTTGAACAATGAAAACATTTTTAAAAATTAAATTGCTGAAGTGACTTAATTTATACATATAATCATTAATTGTGACTAGTTTATCATCACCTAACTCAAAAACCTATACATAGAAACATGAAAATTCATGAAAACATCCTTCCATATAGACACCCATTAAGAAGTAATTTTACTAAATTTACCCCTAAGGGAGGAAGGAGTAAAGCATAATTATCCATATTCTTGAACATTTTAAAGTAAAAAGCAGATATTCATAAGATTCTTAATTTAAAACATATACCGAAATAAATTAAAAAAAATTCAGGAATTTGTTCTCCAATGGAGGGCAAAGCAAAATAAAATGTGCTTTTATACCTCAAAGTAAAAAAAAAAAAAAAAAAAATCTTTAACTTTATTGTTTTTTAAAAATGTAACAAATAAGAATACCTGAAACACAATTTCCTAATAAAATTTCAGGAATCTACCTTCCAAGGAAAAAGAGAAACAAAGCATGTTTTCACATATTTCATTATATCTCAAAATCTCAAAAAAAAAACCCTGAACCTCTGTATAATAAAGTTTATGATGAAATATCTTGATATATAATCTTAAACTAAGCAGTAAAGTCTGCAACTTAACACCAGGAACATTACATAAACAAGCCATGAAGAAAACGACAATCCTTTAGTATTACAGCACTTTATTTCAAGCATATTATCTCAGCTAGGGAATGTAGGTTATTTTATAATATACTTTATAATAAAAAAAGGACGCTCCAAGAAGGAGTAATGCAAACTGGACACAAATTGATACAGGTTTCGATGGAAAATGCAAAATTTTAAAGTTTGGCTGCCATCGAATGAGCAGGCGACGCTGCAGCACATCTTTACTGCACAATTGACAGCATATTAAAAATAAGAAACTTTGATTCCAGGTCATAAATTCTTCGAGAATTTTATTCCGTCTACTCAGAAAGACAGTAACTAAGTTTCGCATACAGGTGCACAAACAACATGCGCAGATGTCAGCATTTGAGTGTGGTGTGTAGTTGGGCTCAAAGAAGCCGGTTGGTCTAAACTGAGAATTTTTTTACAATTGGATAGGAGCGGTACCACTATTAGATGATATTGACAGGAATGGGTGGACCATGGCCAAACACAGTGTCAGAGAGAAAGCGGTCGGCCTAAAGAAAGGACAGAAAGTGAGAACCAGTCAATCGCAAAGCGGTACTCAAAGCTCCAATTCATCATTATCGTTGATCCTAGGTGAAACTGGTACTTAAGTGACTTTAAAGACCCTGAAGGGGGATCGTCAGTTACGGCTTTTCTAGATTACTAATGCTAAAATTCTAAAATCAATCCCGTGCATTGTTAATGCAATTAATTTGTTTGAAAAATTTTTTTTGGCGTTAGATATAACTTTTATCTCTCAGACGATATAATTTTTAAAACGAGATGTGTTCTCAATCTTTTTTAAATTTTAATTTTTCAAAAAATTGCATTTTTTCGAAAAATTTCTTGTTGTTTCTTTTAGCTATTAATAGATGGCGTTGCTATTACGAATCATTTCTCCTATTTATTGAAAAGCTTTTATTTTTGTCATTTTTTAAATTTTTCTCATAATTTTATGTCACTTTCTTATAAATAGCTGTAGAAGGGATATGTGTAGAGCAATATGATAACGAAATATCCTTCAGAAAATGCTTTTATTATTTTCTAAACTGATTTTTTTCATGGCATACTGCAGCAGAATGACAGATATTTTTAATGTTACAGTAACCCTAAGCCGTCTGCTTCAGTTCCGGTAAAAAGAGCGCTTATGTTTTGAGTTGAGTTTTAGTTTCAGTAGAAAATATCAACTGAGTTTATTACGTTGTTTTTCTCGACTATTGCAGCGACTTTAATTAAGATTAAGAAGATTAAGCTTTCTTATTCATCTATTTATTTACTTAACATTTTATATTAGAAATGTTTTTTTCGTCCATTTTATTTTTGTAAAGACAGAATGTCGATGTTTATAACTTGTTCATTGTTGTCATTTGAAATAGACATTTCGGAATAACTTTTTCGATAAAATCGTTGCTTACAAAGCTTACAAATTATTACAAGCGCAAATCATTGACGTTTCAGTAAAAAACTGGAAAATATGAACTTTTTTTTTTTGTTGTTTCTTTTAATCATTATACAGAAAAATAAACATAGGCAGTATTTTTAAAAGGGATCGGGCTCATTTTCATGTGACAATATCGCATAGGCAAACTTTCGCATATCTCTTTTCTCGGATAGTGGGCGACGGACAAAGAGGCTTTCCATTCGTCTATTCTCACTCTGCTTGGAGAAATAACAGAGTAGTAAGAAACGAAACTGCCAAAGATAAAACTTATACACCAAGCATATTTCCTTTTCCAAGCTGGCGCGATCTCCGGCAGCGCACACACAGACTCGGGTCTCCGAGAATCTAAAAAGGAGAGGTTAAATGTGAGGTTATAAGATGGCAAGATTTTGCCATATTTAAATCTATAAAAAAAAAATGTTTTCTGATACCGTATCGTGAAAGAATTGTATCTATAACTAGACCAAATTTTTACTCGCCACAGTAAAAATTCCACTCGCCAGTGGCGAGCTGGCGAGCGGAAATTGCGCGCCTTGTATATATATTAATAGAATCGTACATCATAATCCAAAATAACAAATATGACAAATTTCCTTGGAAAAGAATAAATAAATAAACAAAAAAAAAAAAAAAAAAACTCTATAAATTGTTTTCTAAGAAATTTGAAATTGATAAAAAACAGAATTTCCAAATCTTTTATTTTCTATTGTTTGATACAACAAATGCATAGTAATCTGTTTTTTATTGGTGTATATGCACTAGGAATGGTAATAAAAAACATTTTCTTTTTTTCTAAAAGTAAAAAAAGAAAAAAAAAAAATGTTAGGAAGTCGAAAATTTGAAATCATTGAATTGACGAGATTTTCGGATTATTGTTCATATGTATGGTAACAAAGTTGTAAGATGTAAAAAGACATAGATGATAAAAAGCCGCCGCAATGCTGAAGAACCAAAATGAATTTATGCATTTATGTGTATGTGTGTGTGTGTGTATATATATATAAATTTATTGAAAAGAATTTATATATCTATGAGTTTAAAGATTAGAAAAAACCAAAACCATCCTCTATGACAAACTGTGTAATTGCAGGAAATATAAAATACAAAACCGACCATTATAAAATTAACAAATTAAGATTAAGTAAATGTGTGCGTGTATATATATATATATATATATACGATAAATATCAAAACTAATTATCTTACACGGTACATATTTCTAAAATAAAGATTTTGATAATAAAATATTCATATTCTAATAAAATTTGAAGTCAACCTGAAACCCAAGTCAAACTCAACACAGAAATTTTCATCAGCCCGAACCCGGAAAAGAAATTTTTGTTGGTAAAATAAACAAACACTAGACACAAACTGCCGTTCTTTCCGCCCCCCAAAATAAATAAATAAATAATAGTGATTAATAAATAAATCAAATGACATAATTTATAATTTTTTATTTTAGAATAATATTTTATGAAATATTTTTCAAACCCATCCAGTAATATTCTAATTATAAAATAAAGTAAACTAGCGGTGTCACACAATTATTTATAAGATATTTTTGAGCGGGATACGAATACATAATTTACAACAATCAGTTTAATTCTCCTGTATACCGTTATGGTAAGCGTTTTAGATCCAATGCGAGATCACTTCCCTTTTTTTTTTATGTTCTGTGCATCTAAAATTAGCTTTCAAACATGAAAAATAAATGAAATAAAATCTTGGAATATTGCTCAAATGACTTTCTGAAGATAGAATGGTGTCGTGCCCTTAGCGACCGTGCCCTTAGCGGAACGTGCCCTTAGCGGAATGAGGTCAAAGGAAAGAAGGAGGAATAGATGAAGCCGTGCCCTTAGCAGAAATAAGAAGGTATGTTCATTCTCGAACTGATATATGTTCATTATCGAGTGTTCTCTATGGAAAATGGAGTAAATGTTGTTATTGGTTTACGTACAGAAATAGCCGAAAGTATTTCAAAGCATTTCGTTCTATGAGAGGTATTTCTACAAACCAAATTTTAATAACTTAGCACTTGTGTGTGTGGGGGGGGGGGGGAGGGGATTTGTGGCAACTGTATCTCCGGAATTACTGCTTACAATTGCATAAAAATTTACGTGTAGATGCACCTTGAGCTATATTAGTGCCTGTCAACTTTTGATGTCAACCTCTCAACAGGTGGCTCTGATATACACCAATTTCCCCAATTTAAGGGGAAGCTACATCTCAGGTTCTATGGTAAATAATCAATCAAAACATGATATAAGAGAAGGCCATTGTGAGACATTATGCTGATTCAATTTGAATGCTTATGGATTGACAGGTGGCGCTGCTATACAGATATTTCTGCAATTTAAGGGAAAGCTATATCTCAGGAACTACTGCATAGAATTCCATATAAGTTTATATAATGATGCACTCAGGGTTTAATCCAGCTTTTTAAAAATGGTACCCCATTTGTGAATTATAAAAATATTGCTGAGAATTGCCTTTGTGAAGGATTTGCTTTGGAAGAAGATGATGACTCCTCATATAAATGCTAATGCTGAAAGTCACATGTGGAGCGGTATGGAAGGAAGTCACAAAATCAACTTTGCTGAAAGTTGATTTTGTGAAGGTGTCTCTGCTGAAAATTGATTTTGTGAAGGTACCTCATTGCCAAAAGTTGACTTTGTGAAGGTACCTCATTGCCAAAATTTGACTTTGTGAAGGTACCTCATTGCCAAAAGTTGACTTTGTGAAGGTACCTCATTGCCAAAAGTTGACTTTGTGAAGGTACCTCATTGCCAAATGTTGACTTTGTGAAAGTGCCTCAATGGGGTACTAAATTTGTTCTGGATTAACCTCTGGCACTCTATTCTAAATGAGTGTCTATAAACTTTTAGTGTCAACCGCTCAACAGGTGGCGCTGCTATACAGCGATTTCTGCAATTTAAGGGATGGCTATATTTCAGGTTCTATTGCTTATAATCGATCAAAACGTGATATATGTGAAGGCCATTATGAGACATTATGCTGATGCAATTTGGATGCTTATCGGCCAATAGGTGGCTCTGCTATACTGCAAATTTCCTCGATAACGAGAAAGTTATATCTCAACTCCAATGGCATATAACTGTACGAAACTTGGTATGTGAGATAACTATTATAAACATGCATTTTTTAAGATGCCATTTATAGACAATAAATCTGTCTTTCTTTGGATATTTAGTGTTAGTTTTCGCTAAGATAAAAATCGATTATTTGCACTTAGTGAATTTGTATAGGAAAATATAGAAGAAAATCTTGTGGTGGCCACAGCATACTAGTTTTTATTTTTATTTTATTTATTTATTTATTAATGATATGTGTTATTCAAATTCATTATTGATTATTCCCCACTTAAAACGGCTCTAATACAACCTATGCCACTGGTTTGTGTAAAGGGACATCCAAAAAATGCCAATGCCTTGCGCTTTAGGGGAGACATTTTAAATAACTTCATCAAAAAATCATAAAGAATTTCGCATTTATTGTTTATATGCTAAGAAAATGCTTTGTATAAACTATAATATGCTTAACCTCCAGATTTACAGGACTACGCAAAAATGTTTCGATACATTAAGGGGTGCAAATAGGAAATTAAGATCAGCATATCTGTTTGTGCTAGGCATTTTTAACACTTTCCAACAATGTTTCAGAGTGATTATGAATTCAATTAGTCTATATGTCTGTCTTTCTGTTTGTCCATTGTGTGATAATATAGACAAAGAACATAGAATGTTATACGATACAACGAATACGTAGAGTTGGAAAGTGTTGATAATCAATGTATACCTCATGATTTTTCATTTTTGTTTTAGTTTTAAAAGGTCTAATGCTTAATTATATTTTCTCAAAAACTTAAATAAAATCATAAAATGGCAATAATGTTCGTTTTTGTATGCAGTACTGTGATTCATTAAACTTTATATGGTTACAGATCACCTTTCCCTCAAATAAAGGATATTCTACAGTACGCATACCTATTTTTGCGACGGGTTACTTCTGAAGCAAAATATAGCCTGTGCTAAATGTGGATAAAATGTAGAGGAAAATTGAAGATCTCGTTTTTTATTTATTAATTTATTTTTTAATTTATTATACATTTCCGCTAAAGGCACGTATGCTGAAAGCACGCCACTGAGGGGCGATAACATTTCCGCTAAGGACACGGGTTCATAGATTTCCGCTAAGGGCACGGCCCCGATAGAATACGTCGCCTTTTCACATCGAACTTTTTCCCCTCTTCCAGTTCTCAGAAAAATAGACAAAAGAAGAAAAACAAGAACGTACTTCCTACATTATATTCTCCCTCCCCACATTCATAAAGTTTAGAAAGAACTGAAAGAGGGATATCAGGCTTTCTCACTTTTATCAGCTTTTCGAATAAGTGGCATTGAAACAACTTTTGAATTCCCAAACTAGAGTCCTGCATCGGGTCGGGTAACCCGATTTTACCTGAATCCAACCCTCGTTGACAGAATTTTTTCTCTTGCGGGTCGGGTTGGCTGATCTTTTTTTCGCGCGGGTCGGGTTTGGTTTTCAATAAGTCGGGTCGACTTGAGAACACCTTTCAAAATATTTTTTACAATTAGAAACATAAATTTATAGGCATGTTTACAACTATGTAACTAATTTAAACATTCTATACATACTATATATGTATCGGTTGGTTGTTTGGTTGGAGGATTTAAGGCCGATTGACTCCAGATGTGTCCTAGGCCTGTAGGGGATTGACTCCAGATGTGTCCTAGGCCTATAGGGGGAATGCCCTCCGTTTGGGTCTTTCTAAGAGGTCCTAGCCCGTATTTACGCGTGTTTCGGAGGAAACCATGGTAAACTCCGAAAGGCTAGGTCGATGAGCGCGACCTGGGATCGAACCCGACACCTTCCATCTACCAGCTTTGAGCGCAGAACCGCTCGGTGGCTGCTGTGCAGACATGTACCGGAGCTCCCTATTCGTATCCTCGGATATCCGCCAGAAAAATAGATCCGTATTTGTATCTGAATCTGTATTCTTTTCTTTAACGGAACTAATATGTATCTTTTGTAGAAATTGTATGAAAATTAGAAAAGTATTATAAATCTTTCTTCACTGTTGTTAATGTATATATTAAAGAAATACAAATACAGTATAACCTCGCATTTACATTCTGGAAATTGAAAAGATTTCGCAGTTTACAAGTTTTTTTTTTTTTTTTTTTTTTTTTTTTTAACTTTCTTCTATATTTAGTAGAAGAATGTATTAGATTCGTAAAAATTTTCAACTTCCAGTTTTTGAGGAATTTGCATGTTTTGAGAGTCCAGAACACGATTTGACTATTTCCAGAAAATATCAGTCTCTGTATGTGTGAGACAAAAATTTTGTGGAGACTGTATCTCTGGAACTACTGCACATAATTGCATATAAATTTATAAATAAATGCACCTTGACATAAATTAGTGCCTATCAATTTTTGGTGCCCATCGCTCAACAGATAGCGATGCTATACAGTGATTTCCACAATTTAAGGGTAATTGCACAGTTTACAAGTTTTTTTTTTTTTTTTTACTTTCTTCTATATTCAGTAGAAGAAATTATTAGATTCGTAAAAATTTTCAACTTCCGGTTTTTGATGAATTTGCATGTTTTGAGAGTCAGGAACTACTGCAGAGAATTGCATATAAATTTATATGTAGATGCACCTTAACATAACCTAGTCCCTATCAACTTTTTATGTCAATTTCTCAAAAGGTGGCGCTGCTATACAGTGATTTCCACAGTTCAAGGAAAGGCTTTATTTCAGGATCTACTACACAAAATTGCACATAAATTTATATGTGGATGTACCATGATATAAATTATTGTCTTTCCACTTTTGGTACCAATAATTCAATAGGCGGCGGTGTTATACAACGGTTTCCATAATTTAAGGGAAAGCGATATCTCAGGTTCTATTGCGTATAATAAAAGAAAAAAAAAATGGATATGTGAAAAGACTATTATCAGACATTATGCTGATTCAATTTGGATGCATATCGGCCAATAGGTGGCGCTGCTGTACTGCAATTTTCCCCGAGAACGGAAAAGCTATATCTCAACTTCCATGGTGTATAACTGTACAAAATTTCATAAGTGCGATAACCATTATCATAACGCATTTTTTAATATATTATTTATAGAGAATAAAACTGTCTTTCTTTGTACTTTTAGTGTAACTTTTCTCTAAGATGAAAATCGTCTGCATTCATTATGGTAGGTAATTTTAATAAATAATAGCTTTAATAAATTATCAGTACTGAGCGAATTTGTATTAGAAAATATAGAAGAAAGCCTTCTGGTGGGCACAACATACTATTTTTTTTTTTTTTTTCTAATACCTTTACTTTTAATGAAATTCAATCCTCGCTTTTATGTGAACGGAATTTTGAACTTTCCTCCATTTATACTTGTATATACATCAAATATAGAAGAAATACTTGCTGTGATTTCATTTAAAGCTAGTAAACTGTGAGCACCTCAAATTTTCTTTTATATTTTCCTATAGGAATTCGCTCAGTAAAAATATTTTCTTAAAAATATTATTTATTAAAATTATCTACCATAATGAGTGATTTTCATTTTATAAAAAACTAACACTAAATATAAGAAAAGAAAGACAGTTTAATTCTCTATAAATAAAGTCTTAAAAAATGCGTCTTCATAATGGTTACCTCATACATCGGGTTTCGTACCGTTATATGTCATAGAAGTTGAGATGTAGCTGCATTCCGTTCTCAGGGAAAATTGCAGTATAGCAGCGCCACTTATAGGCTGATATGCTTCCAAACTGAATCAGCGTAATGTCATGTAATGGCTACACTGATACGTGTCAAGTTTTGTTTGATTATGCACAACAGAACCTGAGATATAGCCTTCCCTGAAAATGCGAAAGTCGACGTATAACAGCACCACCTGTTGAGCAATTGACACAAAAGTTGGTAGGCACTAACTTATGTCAAAGTGTATCAAGTGTATCTGCATATAGATTTATACGTAAAATCGTGTAGCTGTTCCTGAGATATAGCCTTTCCTGAAATTGTGAAAACCGCGGTCCAGCAGCGCCATTTGTTGAGAAATTGACACCAAAAGTTGATAGGAACTAATTTAGGTCAATGTACATCAGCATATAAATTTATATGCAGTTATCTGCAATGAGATACAGTCGCCACAAGATTTTTTTTTTTTCACGCACACACACAAACAGACAGACACATATTTTCCAAAAATACCTAGTCAAATTGTGCTCTGGAATCCAAAATTTTTACGATTTCAATACTTTCTTCAATTGAATACAGAAGAAAGTAAAAAGTATTGTAAAATAAACACATTTAGGAAACGGATTCCATCAAGGGATAATAATAATATTCTTCTTCTCTTGAACAAATAAACAAAACACGAAAATTGCCACTGTAGAAAGATAATTTGCTGATCATGTGAATTGAAAGTGATTGTGGGAAAGCAGATGTCCCAAATAATTATAAACATTCACGTCGAACAAAAGCAATAAATAAATATACATTTTTTTTTTTTTTTTCAGAATATAAGCATTAAACAACAAACTAGTAAGTAACGCTGAATTTGAAGTACATTTTTGCAATCTTGAAGTTCACAACTCACATAAATGTTTAAACATTATTATTAAACATTTTTTTAGATTTTTTAATTTTTAACTCAATACAATCAGTAATTACATTTTAATTTTTTTTTTCACTTTCTTCTATATTCAATCGAAGAAAGTATTGGATTCGTAAAAATTTTCGACTTCCGGTTTTCGACGGATTTACAAGTTTTGAGAGATCTAGACCATGATTTGACCATTTTTAGAAAATGTCGGTCTGCCCGTCTGTGTGGGTGTAACAAGCATTTTGTGGCAGCTGTATCGTTGGAACTACTGTTCAGACTTACATTTAAATTCATATGTAGATGCACCTTGACCTAAATTAGTGCCTATCAATTTTTGGTGTCAACCGCTCGAGAGGTGGCGCTGCTATACAGCGATTTCTGCATTTTCAGGGAGGCTATATCTCAGGTTTCATTGGGTATAATCCAACAAAATTTGATATGTGAGAAGACCAATATGAGATATTTCGCTGATTCAATTTGAATGCCTATCAGCCAACAAGTGGCGTTGCTATACAGCGATTTCCGCAATTTAAAGAAAGGCTATGCAGAGAATTGCATATAAATTTGTATGTAGGTGCAATTTAACATATATTAGCGCTTGCCAACTTTTGGTGTAAATTGCTCAACAGGTGGCGCTGCTACACAGCAATTTCCACAATTACAAGGAAAGCTATATCTCAGGTTCTACTGCGTATCATCAAACAAAACTTAATATGTGAGAAGGCGATTATGAGACATTATGCTGATTCAGTTTGAATGCTTGTCAGCCAATAGGTGGCGCTGCTATTCTGCAAATTTCATCGATAACGGGATGGCTATATCTCAACTTCTATGTCATATAACTGTACAAAACTTGATATGTGAGATAACCATTATAAAAATACATTTTTAATTTTTACTTTCTTTTATATTCAATAGAAGAAAATATTGGATTCGTAAAAATTTTCGACCTCGGATTTTTGATGAATTTACACGTTTTGAGAGTTGTAGAACACGATTTGACCATTTTTAGAAAACGTCAGTTTGTCTGTCTCTGTGTGTGTGTGACAAAATATTGTAGCAATTGTATCTCAGGAATTACTGCAGAGAATTTAATGCAAATTGGTATGTAGTTACATCTTGACATAAATTAGTGCCTATCAACTTTTGGTAAAAACTGTCCAACAGGTTGCGTTGCCATCCCGCTTTTTCTAAATTTTTAACCCGGTGGTATAGGACAAAATTTTGTATAAATGAGCAAAAATTTTGTATAAATATTTTTAATAATCATTATGAAATTTAAAAGAATTATTTGTAATTCTGGGGGGATTTCTAATTCTGGGAATTTCTAATTCAACTGGAAAAAAAAAAAAAAAAATGTATGTAGGAGCCTCGTCTTACCCCTTGGGGGCAAGTCCCTCCCTCGAGGGGAGTAAATTTTCATGATGGGTATTTTTCAAAAGAGCTTGTCAATACCTTTAAAACGAATGGTTGAACGATCGATCTGCGATAATTGGAAATAAAGTTGTTGATTTTTTCATTTTTAACAATAACAATATTCAGGATAAAATTGACTTTTTTGGACATTTAGTGTTATACTTCTTCTCTAATATGGAAATCGACTGCATTATCATGAAACATATATTTTTTAAATATTAATTTTAATAAAGTTTTTTACTGAGTGAATTTGTATAGGAAAATATAGAAGAAAGTCAGGTGGTGGACACAACATACTACTTTAAGATGTTATTTATAGACGATAAAACTGTCTCTCTTTAGATATTTAGTGTTAGATTTCCCTAAGATGAAATTATTTGCATTCATCATGTTGAATATTTTTAATCATAGTTTTAATAAATTATTCGCACTTAGTGAATTTCACAGAAAACTATAGAAGAATGTCTTGTGGTGGCCACAACATACTAGTTTTTTTCTTTTTTTAATTTACCAACTGTGTGACAGTGAAAATTTACTTTATTTTATGTCATGTTATATCATTTTACCTTGTTTTGCATGGTTTTTAAATGAATAAGTAATGATGATTTATTTTTCGGGTTTTGGGTCGGGTTCGGGTCGCAAAAAGTTCTCTGTTGCGGGTTCGGGTTGATGAAAATTTTTTTGTCGGGTTCGGGTCGGGTTTCGGGTTAATGAAAATGTTTTTGTCAGGTTCGGGTTGATTTAAAATTATCTGTCGGGTTCGGGTCGGGTGAATCTATCGGGAAGTTTTGTTGAATCATATAAACGCTACCGAAGCAGCGGGGATCTGATACAATCGGCTAAAAGAATTTAAAAAATGCATTGTCATCGTGTTCTGATTTATTCAAAAAGTTTCAAATGGCTAGCTAGCCGGGAAGTTCATGATTGTTGAATCATATAAACGTTACTGAAGGCAGCAGGGATCCGAAACAATTGACTAAAAAAAAAAAAAAAAAATGCATTGTCGTCGTGTTATGAATTTTTTTCTAGCTAGTTGGGAAGTTATACGATTGTTGAATCATATAAATGCTACCGAAGGCAGCAAAGACCTGAAACAATTGGCTAAAAGTATTTAAAAAATGCATTGTTATCGGGTTTTGCGCTATTCTAAAAGTTTCAAATGTATAGCTTAGCTAGGCGAAAAGTTAGTTAAATAAATTTTCTGTTGAAACATATAAACTCTGTCGAGGGCACCAGGGACCCGAAACAGTTGGGTAAAAATATTTAAAAAATGTATTGTCACCGTGTTTTGAGCTATTTTGAAAGCTTCAAATATCTAGCTAGTCGGGAAGTTAGTTAAAAATCGATTGCAAGATTTGTACTGGACACACAAATTAACAAGAATCGAAGTAAATAAAAACATGGTAAAATATAAATTAATTTGCCATAATAAATTATCGCATTATGTTGAAAAATTTGTTCTTAAAATTCTAAATTGTACTCTATTCTACTGATATCAGTGAGTTGTATGTATTGATATAGTTGAGTTTCACAAATGTTTCACTCACTGTTTTTTTATTAATAAGTACACTATAAATATTAATTCCCGTTTGAGAGAATATAAATTTAAATTTGAAATGCAAAAAATCTATACAGCAATTTTATTATTTTACCATGAAAATTTTTGTAATTTAATGTGTTATATTGCCCTCTAACACATTTCACTTGTGATTAAAGTTATTATAATTATTTCACTTATACAGCTACAGCGCATTTCAGTACAAACTGCTTATGTGACTGCTAATACAAAACAAATATAAAAAATCTTGAAAATGAGGATGAACCGAACTAATATACGCTCTGGGATGACCGCACTTGTTTCCCCCCCTTTTTTTTCTTTCGCATACTACTTCACTTGACGTCACAGGAAAAGGGGAAATGACGTACTCAACAGAACTAGTTTACCAGAAACAGAAAACTATCGCTCAAGTGAAATACAACGCCATCTCTTGGGAAAAGATAGATTATCGAGAAACTGACGCTCCCCCTTAATAGGCAGCTCAGTGAAATGGGGTTCAGTTCAGTCCCCGGATCTCTCTTCCACTGAGAACGTTTAGAGCTTCATAAAAAGAGTTCGACAACCAGCTCAGGATTTTGCCAATCTAACGTACCAATTGGACAGAATTTGGCACAATACTTTACAGGAGCACATCTGCCAACTCTATCAATTAATACCAAGCCGAATAACTGCGTACATAAGGGCCAGAAGTGGACCAACGCATTATTGACTTATTTACTTTGTGAGTCCCTTTCTCTTGATTAAATCATCCAAATTTTCTGAAACTATAATCAATCTTTTTTTCTCCACATGTACACCACATCTACCAATTTTTGTCCCATTCAGATAACTCCTTCTTGGTGCGTTTTTTTTTTTTTTTTTTTGTTACAGAGTGTATAATAGAACTGCTACACTAAGTATCATCTCCAATACCTTCAGGTGGTGTACAGCAATCATTGGTAGAGAGAGAGGGCTTTTTGATGTTGTATACTTAGATCAATAGATTAGGAGCGAAGTGTGTAGTTCACTATCTCACAATCACGATCCAACTGCCAAATAATGCTGAGTTTTCCAAAAATAGCACCAAACAGATTTCAATATCTCTCAAATAAATTAATAATAAATATTTTGAATTTAGAAAGTCCGTTATATTAGCGCCAAACACCTATGCCGACTCATCACTTCAAAAAATCGTCTGCGGATGGGGTGACAAAAAGACTAAATTATTACAACATCCTGCCATTTAAGAAATATAAATTACCATTTAATTAATTATTTCAACACATATTATCGCTCAATTTAGCTATAATAAATAGACTTATGCAATTTAAAAGAATGAAATGTAATTTATGGATAAGCAATGGTTAATACATGAAAATAATATTTTTATTTTATTTTTATAAAACGATTTAGCTATGGAAGAATAGAAATCTGAAAGAACGTTAATTTAATAAATATGCATTTAGAATACAAGGAATAAATTATTAATTTTAAAGAATATGTTTTGATTTTCGAAAGATTTATTTAATAGATTAATATATAAAACATTATTAAAATTAAGATATTTATTTATAGAGAGACAAATGTGTTTAAATACAGAATATAATTTGGGATTTTATTAAATATTTTAATAAAAATTTTATTTATTGAAAATATAGTATTTAATTATTAAATTTATTTTAAAATGTAAGTAAAACTAATATATCTAAAGAAGCTCCTTCACACTCTGTCACAAGGATAAACATAAATGCATAAATCCTTGTTAACTTGACTTGAAGGATAAATATATCACCTTGATAAAAATAACTACAGTCACAAATAAAGCCCATATAAACAGAAAGTCGAGTAGCAGTTTAAAAAATAAAATAAAAGGTAGCAAAAAGTTTTTTTTTTTTTTTTCTTAAAGGTAATATGGTAAGCATTCAAATCAAATAAACCTATATACAGACATGCATGCGAGCAAATATCGAAAACTTACCTATGAACTTTTCCTTCAGTGTTACTTTTAATCGTATTAATTTCTTGAGCAGTTGATTTGATTTTACTTTCAGTCTTTGACACTGAAAATGAAAATAAGGATTGTGTATATTTTGAATTAAAAAAAAAAAAAAAAAAAAAAAAAGAAAGAAAGAAAGAGAGGTCATGTATAAGATGATTAACAACTCATTGGATATTCAACGAAATATATTAATATAATAAATAATAACAATGAAAAAATATCTAAAGTTAAATAGAATACTGCTTTCCATACAGTACATTTTAAAATCTTCTTCAAAAACTTATTAATATATAAAACACACAAAAATGCCTATGGCAGCCAAACCTAATATTATTCTATGGGGAAATTTGCTATGAGGATTATTCATTTATTATTATTATTTTCTGTTTTTACATACAGAAAATTAAAACATGCATTATAGAAGTTTTGTATTTAAAATCAAAACAAAGCAGCTTTAAACAAAATACACACTTACATTCATTTTTGAGATGAGCAATCATTTCCTCTTTTGCATCTAATTGTTCACTCAATCTTGAAGCAGCTTCTAATGCTTGCGTACTTTCTTCAAGTTGCATCTATATAAAAACACGACAAATAATTTTTATATTTTAAAGAAAAAAGTGAAACACATATAAAGTTTGAATTTTCAGAACTGCGTATATAAATTAAAATAAACAAAAGCTTAAACTGGAAATTTTTTATAAATATTTGAAAGAATTAACATTTAATTTGCAATAATCCTATCTGAAAATGTAGACTAAAAATTCTTAAAACTTTTCTGTAATCTTAATTTCTTTCCAACAATATTACATTAAAAAGAAACAATAAAAGTAGGAATTACAAGAACATTTTAGTTGAGTTAAATGCAATCACCTTCTTTCGTGGTCAACAGTTGTATAAAATTCCTGCCTGTAAGTACATTTTTTTCCAAGGAGATTCAATGAGCCCCAAGCCGTCAATCAAACAGCTAACTGACCATTATAAGTAGTACTAAAACACTGGAAAATTCTGAACAGCTAGGTCATTTAATGAAATCTGGGATCAAATCATGTATTTTCTGTCTATCAGCTTTGAGAAGGGGTCTTAAGATGGAACAAGATTGAAAACAACAAATCATAGATTTTGAGTTGAATCTAGGTGCAGTCTTTGAATTCTAATATTTTCCCATTTTTTGAAAAAAAGAGCAGAAAACTGCAGATTTATGGAAATAATAATAATAAAAAGTGGAAAATTGTGTAAGAACATCCTTTTATTATAACTGCAAATTTGTTTTTTAAATTAAAACTTATTTCATTATAAAAGTAATTCATATTCTTTATTTTTGAATAAGACAAATCGATTCAGAATTTCCTGAATACAGACTATTAAATTCTTAAAAAAAAAAAAAATTGCCATGAAGTGATTTGGAATTTCCAACCAAATCAAACAGACTGCAAAATATTTATTGCAATGGAATTATATTACAGTAAAATCACACATCATTAAATGTGGGGGAAAAAATCTTCATAAGAGGTTCTTCTATTTTATTCTGTCATAATTCCTTATATCATATAATAATTTTAAGTTTTAAAAGAAAAAAAAAGTAACAAAAATATTTAAAATTTCCTAATTTCAGTTTAAAAAATAAAGATATAGTACCTACTTTGCTTTCTTATACTTTTATTTTAAGTTAATAAATCATTCCGATATTCTACCAGTACTTGTAGTGTTAACCCCTTGAACTGCAATTTAGTTTCAGTCAGCACTGCTCATGCAGACAATTTAATTTTCTTAGTTTTAAGTGATATAGAAACTTACAGTTTTGTTGCTCAAATAATTTGTTATTATTAAAAATAATATTTGTTTCATAGATTTATATGAATGTTTATTGTTATATATACACATAAGAACATAATTAGTGTCGGGAAATTCATGACGAGCTGGACTCATCATTTCAGTTCAAGGAGTTAATCCAACTCCAAATAAATAAAATAAACACGACTCAAATTTGCACATGATGAGACAGGCAACAATGAGGTCAACTGCTGAGGTTTGAAAGGTAGAGAGAGAAGGCAAATGGTTGCACTTAACATGAGTCAGCAGTTAAATGCAACCATTTTCCATACAGATATTTATAGCATCTATCACTTATAAGCGAGATAAGAAATTTCTTTCACGAGTGAAAAAGAAGGTAGGGGTGCTTAAACAAAATGGCAAAAGCCAAGGAAAAAGGGGAGAAAAATAACCCTAAGATGGCAGAAAAATTGAATTTTTTTTCGCAATCATATGAAATTACCTGACTTTTTCAGATTCTGGCTAAAATGTTCAAATTCCCTGAATTTTATGATAAATTTTTGAATTCCCTGACTATTCCAGGTTTTCCAGGTAGTGTGTCAACCCTGTTTACAACTATATCATTAAATTTCAAAAGATTAGCCAAATAAAATTTATATAACATTATCACATAGCCAGTAAGAGCCAAACCAACCTAACTTATGTTTACAGATTGTCTCTAATCTTTCCCTATGAATAGAGTTTGAATTGACTTGAGAGTAAGTTTTTGTTTTTCAGATTTGGGTTGGTTTGGAACAATCTGTATATTTTTGTAAATAAAATGTCTTAGCTTGATTTATATGCATACAAATTTGTTCTAGCAAATGCTTATACACAGATTTGCTTCATCATCTCAATCGAACAACCATTTGAATCTAACTGAATTTTAAAAATATGCTGAAATTTTGCAGTTTTGACTCTTCTTGAAATCTGGTGATGCCACTCGTAATGTCAAAAGAATGTTGAAAATATAAGAAAAATAAGCAGTTTAATAAATATATAGGAAAAACAGTAAAAATAAGCACAATACTAGGCCTGAATGTGATGCATAAAATTACATAATATATCATACTTCTTTAGCTTGCAACTTTTCTTCAAGCTCTTTATATAACTGTTTTTGTTTTTCTAACTCTGCAATAACTTTTTTTTCTGCTTCTTTAATCTTTCTTTCATTACCTGAAAAATAAAGTTTATATGGCAGCAATAGAATCTTTAAAATTAAAAATATCTTTTTTTATTTTTTATTTTAATAGAACTTTCAAGATTAAAAAAAAATATATATCTGCAATGTTAAGTACATCTACATCCTGTAAGAAACAGTAAAATGTTAACAGAAAAGTGTTTAAATAAATGACAGATTTTAAAATTATTCACATACTACTGGACCTATGCCTGAAGAATAAAAAAGAATTTTCTCAGTTAAAAATTTGTGTGTGTTTGAATTCTATGAATCTGAATTTTTTAAATTCAATTGTTATCTTTATCCAACAATATAAATGAATAACATTTGCTGATTTAAAAGACTGATTAGTTTACACATGCAAAAAAATCTGGAGTGACTCCACTCGACTTTCCAAACATTGAGTAATTAACAGTTTTGTAGATAAAGTAAAGAAAGAGGAGTTGTTAAACAAACAAAAGAGAGAAAACCATAATAGAGTGTTTGAGTATTTTTCTCCATATATTACACAATGTTTTATTTAACGCTACTGAACTTTGAGCCCATAGATCATAATGATAAAGAATTTTTCGTTGTGTCCCTGTAAAAACCTATAAATGCTAGATTCACCAAAATGCTTATAGTTAGTGCAACAGTGATTTATAATATTCATATAAATTTTCAGCTCAATTGAATAAGGCGTTTAGATGCTATCACACTTTTAAAAATTTAGTCCCATAGGCCATAATGATAAAGAATTTTTCTTTGTGTCCCTGTAAAAAAACTAAGCACTAGATTCACCAAAATCTATACAGTTGGTGCAACTGTGACCTATAACATGTGTACAATTTTTTTTCTTAGATTAATAAGGTGTTTAGACGCTATCACACTTTTAAGATTTTGGTCCCATAGGCCATAATGACAAAGAATTTTTCTTTGTGTCCCTGTAAAAAAACTATAAGTGCTAGATTCACCAAAATCTATAGGGTTCGTACTACGGTGACTTACAATATACGTACCAACTTTCAGCTTATTCGAACAAAGCGTTTAGACACTAGTATGTTCACTCACAGACACACACACATACATACATCATCGCAAAAATAGTGAAAACGGACTCATTGGACCTCGAAACATATAGAAACATCAAAATCTCAAATTCGGATTTTTGACATGATTACAATACTTTCCTCACTATAGTGTTCGGAAAGTAAAAAAGAGCTACCATATGAGAAAATTAGAAAAAATTTAGATGTTTCTATATATATTATACACAAGACAAAAATGAATGTCAGGTAAAATGTGAGAAACATATATTCCTGAAAGAAAAGAGTTAATTAGTTGTGAAAGAATTAGGAGTAAATAAATTTATTGTGAGTAATATATTAGTTTAATTAGTATGTTGTAGCTATCACAAAACTTTCTTATTTTATGTAAAAACACCATTTACAGTTAAATATGCAGAAAAGTTTATACAGCTTCTCAGAATGAAGATTTTACATATAGAGTTTCTTGTAATTTCAATCAACGGATGCTGAGATGTAGCCATATGGAAAGTCACAGAAAGTGAGTAATAGCAGCAACAGCAACACTTGTCAGCCGATATATACCCAAATTAAATCAGTATTCCTTTGCATAATGATTAACTTGTGGTGCATTTATATGCCAGAGAAGTTGAGATTTAGTCTTCCTAATTCATGGGGTAAATTACAGCAATTTCTCTGTATCATTTCAAATTTATCTAGTAAGTAACTCTCTCACAAAATAATACATTAATTAAACGGTTAAACAGAAACAATTAATAGATAAATTAGCAAGAAATGATTAAATACAATGATTTGTAACATTAATAAATACCATTTGGATTAAAAAAAAAAATTACTTAAAAATACAATATCAAACCTACTGCTTTGTAATCCCAATAAACATGAAATGACTAAAATGCTTACCCCTTTGCATTTGCTCTAAAACCAACTGCAATTTACTAACTGAAGCTGAATGTTGTTGAACTTTGTCTTCAAGGTTAGACACTTGAGCAAGAGCTTGATCTCGCTGATTTGCTATTATTGAAAGCTGTTCCTGAAGGCTAGCAATCTGGATACTGGCTCTTTGGCTAAAATTAATGAAATACAATAAAAAAATATTAACAAAATAAAATTAAAAGACAATTGCATAATCATTTATATGCTGTTTTATTCCATGAAAGGTTACAAAATATGGGACACATGATTTTATTCATGTCTAGGACCCGACTATGCTTTGGGAAGATCCGGGGCACTGATGATGCTAGGAGGCCCTCCCCTCACCCTCTGCCCTACAGAGCTCGCCAAAATTACCCTCCCACCTCAATAAATAAATAAATAAATAAAATAAAAAATAAATCTGAGCTTTTATTTCTTTTCTTTTCTTTATTTATTTCTTTTTTTTTTAAAATCTATTTGAAGCTATTTATGTTGTGTAGTGCATTTTTTTTTTTTAATTTCTCCTTCAGTTATACTTTTTATTTCCTCAAATTTTAGTAACTTATAGTGAAATCGTTAGTTTTATGTTAAAGGCAACAAAAAACACTAATGCACATTTATTAATTAATGTAAGTAATATCTTAGTTCAAGATTAAGTGACAGAATTTAACAACTGTTTAATCTCTAAATTCTAATATAAGACAAGATAAGGACAATTTAAATCAGTTTTTGTTTTTACTAGACACTTCATGTGAAAATTTGTACTATGAAGCTTTTGAAGGTGAGACACCTTAAATTTGGAGGCCCTCGGCCAGTTCCCCGTGTGCCCGTGCAGTAATCTGGCCCTGTTCATGTCAGGACAAAAGACAGGGGGAAAAATAGATATATATGTTTTGATTTATGAATGATTAAAAGCATGAATGGATAATTTTTCTTCAATCTTAAAAAACTATGTTGTGGACCATAAAATACATAATTCTTAATAACAGTGCTACTACTTGGTAACGTGCACAAAATTTAACGAACATAGCTTTATGAATTGAATATTTTCATATATACATAAATATGAATTAAATATTTTTGGGGGTCAATCTAAGTTTTAACTTTTGGGGCCCATTTTTGTGAGAAAAAAATATTGTATATAATATTTCATTTTAACAGTCATTCTATGTAATGTTTAATATCAAGTTAATAGAGTTTTGTTGAACTAAATATAGGCATTAATTCAAAACAATACTGAAATTAGTGGAAAAATGTTATAAAGGGGTAATTTTTATAGAACAAAATTTTGTGAAGGTATTTTTATGAATTTGAATTTTGTGAAGGAACCTTTTTCATGATGTAGAATTTTGACATATGAAGTTTTCTGGTTGTTGCATAATTTATGCTACAAAAATAGGATGGTCAGAATTAAACTGACAGTGCTTACAGTATTCTGTAATGTGATCTAATTGCAGGAGTGACACCAAAGTTTGTAGGAATCAAATGATTTAAGTAAAATAAATTTTAGATAATTTAAAATCTATATAAATAAAGCAAAGAGTTTGTGGGGAACACATCCGAGTGGACCACCCCTATTTTTGATTGGTCTAGATTTAACTAGTTTGATGATGAAAGTTGGCTCTTCTTTTTTTAGTAAAAGCTGATGAATTTTTTTTTAAAGATACTGCATAGATGTTATACTTTTTAAAAGAGCTCTAAAAATTGTTCATTTTTTGTGTGGTGTGGACACTATATACATCAAGTTATTAAAGCTATTATGTTGCAAAGTTTTCTTTTAATTAATTAAAATATGAAAAGAAATATTAGTTATAATTTAATAGCTGCCAAAAAAAAAAAAATTACAAGTTCATTTTTTTTTCTTGTCATAAAAATAAATACATTTAATTAAATGTGAACCTTAAAAAATTGTAAAGAATTGTGATATAGGTATCGCAATTGCATAAGTAAACATTTTGGCAAGAAACATCCGAGCTATTTCAGTGCCAAATTTCAAATTTTGCCAAGAGGTCCAAACTGTTTAAATGTTTTTGCACAATTTTTCTCAATTTTATTTTAAATATTTTTGTAAAGTGAGTGGGAAAAAAAGGAAAAGCATTTTTTTTAATTGGATATCTCCATGTAAAATACTATGCATTTTCCATTCTGTTTATTATCAAAAAGAAAATGACTATGTAGTTTTTCCTGTATTATTGACATTTCTATAATTTAAATTAAGGGGTTAGGGGTAGTCAGAGACACGAAAAAATGATAATTTTCAGTAATTTTTTTTCGCTATTAAATCATTTTATTTTACAAAAGTAATAATATGGCATTATTATACAATGTTTTGACTTGAAGTCACGAAAATTTGAAAAAAAAAAAATTATAATTTCCAAAGTTATAGCTGTTTCTGTTGACCCAGTCCAAAAAAAAGGTCCTTGCGGTGACAATGATAAGTCCTTGGAGATTCATCTAAAATCAATCGGATAAGAAAAATTAGTTTTATAAATAGATAATCCTGGGCCTGATCGAAGCTTTTTTTTTTTTTTTCAAAAATTAAAAAAATGGCGGACTCAGGAAATTTTTTTCTAAATTTTTGGGAAAAAGTCAACAGTTAATTGGTCTTAAAAAATCGAAATTTTTGAAAAAAAAAAAATCCTTCGATCAGGCCAGAGTTTATTATGTATTCTAAAAGCTGTATAAATTTCATTAAAATCTACTGTGTGGTTTTCAAGTTACAGTTGTCACCAGTTCAAAAAACATAGTTTTGAGAAAAACGCATTTAAAGTTTCGCACTAGATTTACGTACAGAAATACGAATTATTTAATCACTTACACTGAGTCATCTATTCCTGGGCCATATAATAGTTCTTCAGCCATTGTGGAAGTTTCCAAAACATCAATTTGCCGTTGCCTACGGTTGCAACCGGTTGCTTGCAGCTGCCGCTAGCTACCTGCTCCCGAGCGTTTAGGAGCGCTCGAGCGCTCTTTGTTATTTGTCGAATAACTCGAAAAGTAATTATCGGATCAACTTCAAATTTTCAGAGAATATTTATAAGATATTACACTTTAAGAAAATGCAAAAAAAAAAATTTTGATTTTTTGAAAATCCTGACTACCCCTAACCCCTTAAATTAAATTATCCAGTACTAAGACGTTGCAGTGAAGAAGTCTCTGTCGAAGTCAATGAGGGCCCGAAGCAAAGCTTTTAAGCAATTTCAATGTATTTTCTTTTTAGTTTTAATTTGTAGAATGGTATAAAATATATTGATTCTTTTTTTAATTCATAAATTAAATATAGTGACCAGACGAAGCGGGTAGAGCCTGCTAGTATATAATAAAATAATGTTTTTTAATAAAAATTGTATTAGAAGAATATTGAAAGCAGTATGAATGAAGTAAATTTTCATTAAATGATTGTGTTTCTTGGTGTGTACAGTAAAACTGTCATCAGAGATATCCATAATAAATGAGACACTTTTGAGATATAAATTTGTATATCCATATCAACTACTCTTTCTACACTTTTTTTTTTTACTTTTCGTAATAAACTCTGGTTTTCTATGCAGAAATATCTATAAATCAATTTCTAATTATAAAAAGTAAATATCAAATAAAAATTAATTCTTGTGTGGTCCTTAGGGAAGAAAAAGAGACATTGGCTACACAGCAGGGTTTAATTAAACTGCCATTAATTTTTTTAGTAGTATTTTGCTAAAATATGTTGGTAAGAATTTTGTAAGAAGCAAAAACTAAATAATTTCATAAAATGTTTCTATATAATAACCTCTAATTTGTATTCAAATATTTTTGGGCAAAAAATACAAAACCACTGAAAATATAAGAAATAGTTAATTATTTAGTATATTTGGATTTAATTACGATTTTTAATGGTTGAATTTGAATACAAAAATATTTAAAAATAAATCAGAATTCCGAATTTGCTTCATAGAAGATTCTCAGCACTAGTATTGCTCAATGATCTACTCCTATACATTACTCCCCTTTTAAATCACTTTTTCATTTTGACCATGACATAGCAGTCTCCATGGGCAAGGGGGATGCAGGGGGGTACAAGTGCACCCCCCTGAATCATATACATAGAAATGAAACTTTACATTACATGTAACAACTGACAAAAGTTTTGAAACGATAATATTTTCTGTAAAAAAAAATTCTTAATTGTGAAAATTAGTAATTTGTACCCCTTTAAAAGTCTAACAAAATGCAATATTAGCATTAAAATAATTGAGACTTGTGCATGGATTAAAAATAATCCAGAAATTTGCAATAATAATTAATGAATCAACACTACCATGATGGCGAGCTCCCCAGGACAACCAAAGGTTAGAAAAAGATTTTTTGGAACAATGAATCCAAATTCGATTTGTCTGGAAGCTATGGCGACGTTATATTCGTCATCCAAAAGTCATCAATGTCCAACAATGAAGCACAGAGAAATGTCTTGGGAGTTTTCGAACATGGTGGCGTAATCCTCCTTGTACACATCGATAGAATTATAGATAAAAATGTTTATTTAGAAGATCACATGCTGCCTTCTTATGCTTATAAAAAAGATGTCTCGTGGATGAATGTTTCAGCGGGATAATTATCCCAAGCACACCTCCTCGTGGATGAACGTTTCAACGGGATAATTATCCCAAGCACACCTCCAAAATGGTGGCAAATTGGTTTACAACTAAGAAAATTAAGGTTTTGGACACGCATAGTTAGTCACTTGGCCTCAAACCAATTAAACACCTTTGGGAAAACATTGAAAGAAAAGTCGGAACACGAAACATTTACAATGGCAGAACTCCTTCAGGATCTTCAATCAGAATAGGCAAAAATCCCTAGGTCCACCTTAGAAAGCCTTGCTAATTCCATGCCCATGTAGTGTTCCACAGTCTTCAAATATTAAATATTGCTGTGTTTCATTATATAAAGATGCTTAATTTCAATAAAAGTTTGGGGAAAAAAAACTGCATTGTCTCAAAACTTTTGCTTAAGTATTTTTGCGAATTTCCAAATTACTTTTATATCATGCATATATGTCTCAATTGTTCTAAATATAAGCTTTAAAAAGGGTACTACTACTAAAATTTACTACTTTACATCATTAAGAGATTTTGTTACAGAAAAAGCTAGGACAAAAAAACATATCATCTGAAAACTTTTGCCAGCTGTTGTAAATAAAATAGCCTTGAAAAATAGGCTAAAATAGTATTTTTTCCTCTGTTCCACTGCAGTATTTTGAAACTTTTTAACTTCCAAATGAGTGATCGGTTTATAATCTACAAGCACAAAATTTCCAAATGAGAAATTCAGAAATTGAGAAATTTTCATTTAAGAAATTTTTATGTACTTAACTTTTTTTTTTCAACAATTAATTTTTTGCTATCTTTTTACGAAATTAATAAATAGTAAATTTGCATGTGCTAGAACTAATGTAACTCTGCAAATAATGCGCAGAATTTCATAAAACTATATAATTATTTGGACTTCATATTAATTGATGTTAATAACATTTAAGCCTATATATCACCCAACATTTGGCGAACTGCAGATGCATAGCTATTAT
This sequence comes from Salticus scenicus, assembly GCA_963930645.1. NCBI lineage: Eukaryota > Metazoa > Arthropoda > Arachnida > Araneae > Salticidae > Salticus > Salticus scenicus. The sequence continues at coordinate 199,695,469 of OZ005652.1, forward strand.
ACGACATTAAATCCATTCCATTCCATTCTCCAATATTTGACATTTTTTTTTCATTTCACTATTTTCGAGATAAATATGTTGTAACTTTTAGGGGATGGTATTGGCTAAAACTTAATATGTGAGGTAGGCTAATAAGATTTGTGTACATATAGCTGTTGTATTTTTTCCTCCAACATATTATTCTTTTCTATTAATAAAATTGCTTGTTTGCATCTGAATACTATTTTATACCAAAAGATTGGCAATGCCCACACATAGTTTCTTCTATTATCTAATTTTTGCATAGAAAAAGATGACATAGATCTACCACATTTTGTATGCAAGTGTATCTTTCCATGATCTGATCATGTATTAAGCTTGATTTTCGATGTTGTGTTTCAGTTATTCTATTTTTTCTATAAGATCTGTGAAAAATGGCTTCTTGGTTTAGTGACAATTACATAAGAAAAATCGTGTGAAAACACATTTTGTAAAATTAGCATTATATTTAATTTAAAATTTTTGTCAAATCAATGGGAAATTTTTCTCAACACAAATAAATAATTAAAAAAAAAAAAAAAAAAAGATTTTATCCCACGATGCTTAATAAAGAGATTATAACTGATTAAAGTTTTAAAATGTAATTTCGGAAAAATGACAAAAGAATTTATTCCATGTAATTATACAATTTCAAGATTTTATTAACCCCAAAATTCATTGTCATCCACATCTTGGCAGTTATAAAGCCAGTGTTGCCAAACTTAGGGACCTTTTTATTCAATATCCACCACTGAATTTTAATTATAACATTTACCTGATCAGTCAAAGAATAACTGTCGTTCATGTATATTAAAATTATTGATGATTATTGAATAAAAAAGTCCCTAAATTTGGAAACTGATTACAGCCACTGCATGAAACCATTTCTGCCTCAAGTAATTCTAAAGAGAACTTTTGACAGCATGTCAAAATTTGTTGCTTCAGTTCTTCGATGGTATTAGGTTGTATCCTATATATTATGAATTTCAAGTTTTTCTCGATCAAAGTATTTCTGAGACTGATCTGGCAAACAAGCAAGCTATTCTAAAAATAGTTTATATTGAACAGGGCTTAGCTAACTTACCCCCCCCCCCCTTCCCATTTGAAATGTCAAAATTTGTTTCTGTGCTTTCATATCTATTTTTTTTTTTTATAATCACTGATCGAACACCTTTCTTTTCTATTAAAAAAAAAAGTATACTTGATAGCTTTGAAAATTTCAGATTTATCATTCAATTTTGTGACAAGTTACTTAAACCTGAAGCATTAAAATTAAGTTTGAAGAATATGAAATCAGGAAATGTTAAAACTATCTGGAATCTTCATATACATACTTCACCATTACCCAGATAAATTTTCATGAAAATAAGATATTTGAAATCGATGCAGAGTAAGAAATACATATGATGAAAGAACTCCTCCCAATTATTTATTATGAGCTAACCTTATACCACTTGAAATTTCAAAATTTGTACGTATACTCCCAATCCTATATTTTAAAATATAGGATTGGAAGTATAATTTATTATTATTAAACTGCCATCAAAATCTAAAGTTATAGCTTTTCAAAATGTCAACATTCTTAAATACTTTAATTTATTAAATATTTAAAGAATAGATAATTATAAAAAGCAAAATTTATTTAATAGACTTATTTGCACCAAATTCTAATTAAAAAAGAATGATTAAATAAAGTATAATACATCTATATAAAATCAAGTACTTTGTGTCAACTATAGCAGTATTAGAAATTTCAGCTCTTCTTTTCATTTCTGCTAATTCATCTCTTAACGTCTTTTCCCTCTCCTCAGATTTTAAAGCTTCTGTGGTGTAATTTTCTTCAATCTACAAAGAAATATGTACAAAAAGAATTATTATAACATACGTATTTTGCTTTTATATTTATATATATATAAGTAATAATTAAATGCACAAAAAATATTAAAATTAGTTACTTCTAATAAATGCATACGGAGACGTTCCAATTCTTTATTTAAATGAATTTCATTACTTTTCATTCTTTGAATCTAGAAAAATATTTAAATTAGTAAAATACAATAGCTTCACTAATATAATAATAACACAGAATGTTTTTATTTATAACTGAAATTATATATATATATTTTAATTCATAAAGATAAATAAAAATAGACCAAATTAAATTGTAAAGTTAACCCATCACAGTGAACTGTTGATTTGGAAGAATGAAATTTCGCAATTCAAACAGCAATATCATTCAGTTTTCTGAGCTGTGGTGGTGCTAACAACCTGGGCCCTCCCACAAAATATTTTAGCCCCTACTCAAAAACTCAAAAAATAATGTATTATGTCTTTTTAATAATTCATTTTCAGCAGCAGGACCACATGGCATGTTTTAGCAAGTTGTATCTTGCAGACAAATGTCACAATCTGATTTAAAAAAAAAAAAAGTTATTTAAATGCTTTTTCTTTTTTAAGAAATTAAAAGATTTTTTTTCTTTTTACTTGTAATAAACAAAATGATGAGTATGGATGTATTCATTCAATGGAAGCTAAGAGCTATACATACGTGACTTTTAACACCAGCAAGGGTGGCAATTTTTTTAATCATCCAATTAAAATCAATGTCACCCTTGTTGACAATGATTTGATTTAAAAATCATCGATTTAAATCGGATGATTTAAACAAAAAAAAAAAAAAATCATTTGATTAAAATAAATTTTTAGAATTACTTTTGAAAGTAAATTTTCAATTTTATAAAATAATTAAAATCAAAGTTTTATTTATTTTAAATAAGATAATGTTTGAAAGAAGAATTTATTTTTTAAGTAATTTTATTTATATTTCAAGTTCTTGTTCATAGTGGTGTGTAGAAGTAATTACAAACACGCCCGAACTTAGTTTTCAAGAGAAGATAACTATTTTTAAGATAAAATTGACATTTTTTTTTTAATCGCTTGATTAAAATTAATTTTTAGAATTTTTTTTTTTTTTTTTTTTTTTTTTTTTTGAAAGTATCATAGAAATTATATCATAGGATCAGTATCAGAAATATTATCCACAGCAAAAGTAGCATCTGCTGGCATTGAAAGCATGTTCTTCACTTATGGCTTCATACACAATAAAAATTTAATTACAAATAAATTTTTTAACAGTAGAATCTTTTTATTGTAGAGCCCTAAAAATCATAAAATAAAAATTCATTCTTGCAAATATATGCTATAAAGAAATGAAAGTTTAATAAAAGAGAAAAATCACTAAGAAAAATATAGATATTTCATTTTTAGAAGAAATGAAAATTTTTAAATATTCAAAATATCGTAAAAAGCATTTGAGACCAATATTCTTAGTTATTAGTTTTTGAATACATATTCGTTAAGCCATAAATTTTAAAGGTCTTGAAAGTTTTTTTAAAATATTTTGAATATTTAAAATTTTTTCATTTCTTGTAAAAGAATTAAAAAAAAAAAAACACTTTGGAAACATGTAGTTTGAAATAATTACATTTAATTAAAATCATTTTAAAAAAATGATGTACATTCAAAGTTTTTTTTTTCGCTTTTAAATAAAAAGCATCTTCAGGAATTACGAGATGTTTCTTGTCAGATTATATCAATACATTAAAGTGGTTCACAGTTACAGCTAATTGGAAAAAAATATGAATACATTTGTAGGAGCGAAGTTTGAAGTCTTTTAAAGTCTGCAAGGAGGTGACGTTGAACAAATAAATAAATCAATGTGCAAATTGCAAAGTCTGGTGAAGTTTTCATAAAAGATAAACTTTAAGCCAGCAATCTAGGAAACAACAAGAATGAAACTTATAAGAATACCAAGGCGGTGTCATAGGAGCTGTAACCACCAGAGTGAAATACTAGGTTATGTAGGATTGCTTGAGGCGAAGGCTTGTAACAGGATCATTTAGAATCGGACGCGTAGAACTAGAAACTTACAGGAACAACATGGTGTTGTCAAAGAACCAAATTGAATTCAAAGGAGTCAGCTTGAGACATGTAGGAGTTTATTTGTTGGACTGAAGCGGAACCATATGAGTCTGTATTATAGGAGTGATATTCTCAGTTACATAAGCCATATACTTTAGAGACGTATAAAAATATAAACAATATTAGTTATCTGATTTTACAACAGAATGCATTCTATTGAAAAATCAGATAACTAATATTGTTTTAAAGGACTGCTTACCTACAATTAACTGTAACTGTGAACCACTTTAACGTATTTAAACTGTTGACAAGAAACATATAGTAATTCCTGAAGACGCTTTTTATTTAAAAAGTGAAAAGCTCTGAATGTACATATTTTTTTTTTTTAATGATTTTAATTAAATGTAATTAAATTACGTGTTTCCAAAGTGCTTTTTTTTTTTTTTATTATAATAAATTATCTATGACACATGTATTTTTAAACACTATCTCTTTCAGAGATAATATATATCTTGTAAAAGAGAAATATCTATATTTTCTCTAGAATTTTCTTAGTGCTGAAACTTTCATTTCTTTATAGCATATCTTTGCAAGAATAAATTTTTATTTTATGATTTTTAGGGCTCCACAATAAAAGGATTTACTGTTAAAAAATATATTTTTACTTAAATTTTTATTTTGTGCTTTTTAGTGACCAAAGAAAAATAAAGAAACAGAAAAGGAAGTTTTTAAAAAAACTAATAGGAAATTCTTAGGACACTGTGTAGACATTGAAAGATTTTCTTTTACCAATTGATAACTTTTCAATTAATTATCTGCAAAAATTAACTCATAGGCCCTTGTAGGATAAAATCCACAACCATTGAGTTATTAGCATGATGCTCAAAACAAAAGTCAAAGAACAGTGAAGAAAAGCCATAGAACATGCATGAAAAATCTAACAAATACATATGCAAAAAGAATATTGTTCTCAAATGTTTTTAAAAATATTATGAATACAGTAGAAAGTGAAAAATCCACACAGCTCGGGACCAGGGGTTGTGCGGATTTTAGCTATATAACCTACATATTTTTTAAATCACAAAAATTCAATAATTATTGTTCATTAAATTTGTAAGATTTAAGGTTAATTATTCAAAAGATTAAATTTTACAATCATTCGTCCTTACTGATCAATCATTCGTCCTTACAATCATTCGTTCAACTGCAGCTTTAATAGCAAAATAAGTAAATAGATGAAATGATCAAATAAAAATAAATAAGATAAATAAACAAACAATACCCTGAATAACAAATATAAAAATAAAGACAAAAATAAAATTAAAATTAAATTAAAAAATAAACAGAAGTGTAAAACAGCAGGTGTGTTAAATCTCGGTTTAAACTTCCTAAAATGGCTTTAATATGTATGAATTACTTAACTGTTTAGGTTGTTAATATTAGAGAGCAGCTGAAATTTTATTTTGTGCACAGAAAGATAAAAAACAGATTGTCAAAAAAAAGTGTGTTAGTTAATATTTAAAATCTACATTTAAAGATGATGTATATTTCGGGTATTTGTTTACCTGTAATATAATTTAATTTAATCGGAATATCATATTATAATTTTTCAAGAAGCTGTAACGACTGGAGAAGTAATTAGTTAATTTGTTTGGGCCGTAATTATATGTACAATAAAAATCATTATTTCTCTGTAATATTTTTATTTTATTTTCTGAAATTTAAAACACAAAGTTTAGCATTGTTTTAATTTTTAAATACACCTAAAATGAAATAAAATGTTTAGATTTAAAAAAAAGATCTGCTTTATTTTTACTTCATTTTATAGTTAATTATTATTAGTATTATTTTTTCTTTTTTTAAATAGAAAATTATAAATATAAAAAATAGAATATTTTAAAACATGCATGTTTCTTTTTTTAAGTTCAAGAAATTTAAATAATTTATTTCCGTCAGTAGTATTGAACCAGGGCCCTCTGCAAGGCAACCATTTACTCGACCACACCACTGGAATGTTGTCTATGTTGTGAAACAACTTTTATTTAAAGATTACTGAAACTTAACAATTTTTTCTCAAAATTCTGTGGCTAGTGGGTCCTACTACTTTATTATGTTGTTACCTTCATAATATACTACAATCCTGCGCAATTTCATCCCGATCTGAATTTTCCATGTCGTGACCTCTCCTTGTTAGACAAAATATCTACAAAATAAATAAAAAGTGCATTGGTTGTTTTCAGTTAATATTTTTCTAATTTATCTACACTGATATTCATCGTTATCTTCAGTTAGACGATAAAGAATAATGAATTAAGAAGAGTTTTCTGATAGAATTTGCTCTCTTATCAGTAAGTTTAATTTTGTCTCTTATTTAAAGAAAGTGGCTACAAAAGTTTATTTTAAAATTCTTTATTCTCTTATGTTATTATTATTATAGATGTAGGAATTTATATCTAGTAATATACAGATTTTATTGTTTCCAATATGCAGATTTTAATGTTTCCTAAGTCAAATTTCAAATAGCCAAAAGTTAATTTACATGCTGTAAGGCTTATGTTTTAATAATATGGATAGATAGATTCCGAAAAGCATTACAGTTGAACCTCGTTAATGTGAACACGCTTAATGTGAATTACTTTTAACATGAACTGTTTCCACAATCCCCATCAAAATGAAGATTAGTTTCCGAATTATTGATAGCATGAGCTACTGATAACATGAACAAATTTTTTATTCCCCTTGAGATTCACATTAACGAAGTTTGACTGTATTTTATTATTAACAACTACGGATTTGTACACAAAATCAGATTCGCAGAAGAGATTAAAATGAATTGCAAGTTTCGTCACAGATAGGTACATTTTTGCCTCTGGAATTGTCACCCTGGTGCGATAAATCTGTGAAAATGCTCGCTGATCCCATTGTCATCGACTTTGAATACTTTGGACAAAGTTGGTAAGGTATTGGCAGTGAGAAGGAATCGCAAGATTTGACCCAGAAAAAACAAAATTAAATAAAATAGTGTAAAAATACTAAAATTTGATAAGCTTGGGCTTAGTTTAAACCCATGTTAAAAACTATAAACCTTCTATACTATTACAGTTGACATAGAAACTTACAAAAATATATTCTACTTGCATAAAAAAAATCAATTTCCGATCCTCCATTAGGGACCCCTTAAGTTCCGAGCCATCATCTCTGCCAATGCTTCTGTGGATTTTGTATAGACCAGGCTTAACAAATACAGACGCCAGATCACTTTTGGTGACAACAGGTGATCAGTGTTGTTGTTGTTCTTTAAATTATCTTTGACATTCTCTTCACATTTAAAAATTTTATATTATTTTTATTTATTAATTATAATGAGTTTTATTGAAAAACTTTATAATTTTTATCTTGATGAATATAGTGTAAATATTGAATTTACATTTTAAACTATAAATTAAATTAAGAGATAAATAAAATACAACTTAAATGACAATAAGATAATTTTCAAATATAATTTTCAGTTAATTAAAGTTGCACTGTTTATTATTACTATATTTGCATTTACTCTTTCTCAATTTATGCACTGAAAATTTCATGCATCCCCCCCCCCCCCCCGAAAAAAAAAAAAAAGCACTGACATTCACAATTGAATGTTACAATTGTAAATTTTCCATTGATCTGGAATGACATCTTGAAAACTCTTACCCCCCCTCCCCCCCCAAAAAAAAAAAAAAAAAAAAAAAAGTTAAGTTCTGGATCCGCCACTGCTGGCTACTAGAAAATTTTACTGGCTACCAAGTATTTATTTATTTATTTTTATGCATTATTTCAGGTTTTATTATTAAAAAATGTTAACAGACTTAAGGCTTTGCCCTACCGAGTTTGATTTAAACTATATATCATTTCTTAAAACCAGTAAAAACTACGTCAGAAATGCCAAAGAAAAACATTTGGGAAGCATGCAGCTGTTTCGGTAACCTTAAGCGTACCGTCTTCAGTGCATAAAGAACTCTGGAACTGGAGAAGAGCTCGAATATATAGAAGAGGGACTGAATTCTGTGCAACCAATAGGATTACGGGAAAGATGGGGAGAGTGGCCAATAAGAATTTTAGAAACGCTAGCTGTGTAAACTATAGAAAATTAAGAAAATGTGGACTGAATGCAAAATTTCCAACAATCCGATAAATAGGGAACAGCAAAATCCCAATTTACAAGATTTTTATAAATATAAAAAGCTTCAAAGAAATTGAGTTCATGAATGGATTTAGGTCTGCAAATTATTTTAGCTGAATCAAATTTAAAATTATGATTTTCCTCCCAGCAATGCTTAGAAATCGCCGATTTATTAGTTTCTTGTTTGCGGACGTAATTAATATGTTCTTTTAGACAATATTTAAGACTGCGTTTAGTTTGGCCAATGTATGATAAACCACACTGACAGGAAAAACTATAAGTGCCCCAAGAATTATGCACATCTGTAGGATCTTTTAACTGAGAAAAGGTGAGTTTATTGGAAGGCGAAAATATTATTTTAAAATCATGCTGTTTGAGAATTTTAGCTATGGCTTGACTGGATTTAGGAAAATAGGGTAAAACAATACTGATGTCAGAAGTGACTGATTTAGTAGACGAAGTACGAGGGAGTTGTAATTTTTGGATAGCTTTGTCTATAATGGAAGGGGTCATAACCTCTGTCAATTGCAATGGCTTTCAGATATTTAATTTCAGAGTTTAATAAAACAGGATTTGAACAAATATTAAGGGCACGGTTAACGAAAGTATAGAAAGCAGCCATTTTTTGGTTAGGTGGATGACATGAACGTGCATGAGGAGGTAGAGAGACTGCAAAATGTTTACGATAGACGGTGGTTGAAAATCCATCTACAGTGCAAGAGACGAGGGTATCAAGAAATGGAAGGGTGTCATTATTTTCTATTTCATATATAAACTGGATATTATTGTCAATGGAATTTAAGGTTTCTAAGGCATGTTCAATGTTGTGACAAGATGTGTTGATAAGCGTGAAGGTGTGTTCAACGTAACTGGTCCAAAAAGGAAAAGATATTTTCTAAGAAAGCATGCTTTCAAAATAATGCATGTAAATATCTGTGAGAATTGGGGGAGAGAGGGGAACCCATGGCTAAACCTTCAGATTGACGATAAAATTTACTTTGGAAAGAAAAAGTGGTTTGTGATAAACAAATGCAGGTTAGAGAAATTAATTCTTGTATTTCAAAAGATGTGAAGTGAAACTCTTTTAATCTATTTTAGAGACAGCAGAGGGCACCACTTATTGGAACATTAGTGAAAAGGGATTTTACATCAAAAGAAACCATAGTGAGATTTGTGTGAGGGCAGTTTTGAATATTTTTTGCAGAATTAAATGGAATTCTTTACAATATAAATATTAGCAGCAAGAAGGGGAGCAAAAATTGTAGTGAGAAATTTAGCTACATTATAGAAAGCAATTCCAATATTAGAGACTATGGGACGAAATGGGATATTGGGTTTGTGGACTTTTGGTAAAGCATAAAATATGGCACAATTAGCTATAGAAGGGATAAGGTGAGATTTAGTCGAGTCCAAAAACAAGGGGCAAGACTTTATAGCAGATTTCATTTTAATTAATTCTTGAGGAGAGGCGTCATGGAGCAGAGTAATATATGGGCCATCATTAATTAGATAAACATAATTTTACGTTTTTATATAGATTTTTTTCTTTTTCTTTGGTAGTACCGTATACTATAAGAATTCTATCTACATTTAGACCGAAATTTTACTCGCCAAAGTAAAATTATTTCCACTCGCCAATGGCGAGCTGAAATTTCACGCCCTGTATTAGTTAATGAGTTATAAGTAAAGAAAATTTCCCATGAATTAACATTGGCTTAAGCTTTTGGGGATGGTAAGTGAAGAGGGTAGTTAAACTCTTTCCTGTGAAAACTTTATTGTTTTAAAATGATTAAAAGAATATTCAATACACATTTAATTTCACTCATTTAAATTCAAGTACACTTATGCAATTCTCTTATAAATATAAAATTAAGAACATCAACTTAATATTCTATAGCTAAATATAGATATATATATAAAAAAAGAAGGCTTGGGTTAAATAAGAGTAAACGGGTAAGATTTTCTCACCATCAGAGACGGGCACAGGAAATCTTAAGCAGGGGCACAAGAAGGTCTAAGCAGGATCAATCAGCAGGAAATCATAGACTTGACCATCAATATAGTATTTTACAGGAAGGACTTAGCAGGGACAACCAGCAAAATCAGACACAAAAACTTTTAGATTGGATCACATCAGAGTCGGACACAGGAGGAAAGCAGGGGCTTATGCTGAGACATCTCAGAGATTATCTCAAGCAGAGTGAGCAAGCAGGATTATTTATTTCCAAAACTTTTTTTCGATTTGAATCTTTTTGGAGACATTTTAATTCTCCTTTGCTTATTTTCATATTCTAATTTTTATTGTCTTCTCATTAGATTTTTAACCCCTTACTTTCAAATCATTATTATTATTTTTTTTTTCTGCTGCCAAAAATCCCTGCTCCTTCATTCTGTATAATTTCTCTGACTTGGGCCCTGAACTTCAGTTATAAAATTTCCCATCTACAATAAATTTCTTTATCGTTTTTATTCCTTTTTTTTAATGTCAATCTGAGCATCTTTGTCCTCTTGATCTTATACCCATTCACTCTTACAAGCCCTGCTGTACAAAATTTCATCATGCATTACAATGCTTCATTTCCTTTTTATATTACATTAATAAATTTCTTATTTATCATTCAAAATATACTTTTTTAAAATTTAAACAATGAATTTTTGGGAATCTTCTTAATACACAGATAGTTGGGATTTTACTTTTTAAGATTATCAAAGCTATTTTCTTACATGCTTATTCAAAACAATTGGTTAATCTTTAAAGTTGATACGATGGCCAGTGAAATTTGTGAAAGACTGCTTCCCCTTAACTCTTTGTGATTAATCATATCTAGCAATGAAATTTAAAGTGTGCTATGTGTGGTAAAGAGATAGAAAGGAATGAAAGAGATACTTTGAAAAAAAATGCCATGACATTACATCTGTTTATTCATTGATGCATGTTTTAGAGATTTTGTTTGTGGAAAGGTTACTATTCTTCATAAAATGATTATTCTCTCCAAATGTATTTCAGATATCTTGTGTCGATAATACTCTTTGTTGAAAAATATTATTAGACTCAGTTTAGAGAGTAAAGGAAACATTTGTGTATCATTTTCAATGTGCTTGATCAAAAGAACTTTTCCAAGCATTTTTCTCCCTGATAAGGCTTTCAAAAAGAAAAGAAAAAAAAAAAAATTATTGCGTACTTTCAGTTAAAAAAAAAAAAAAACTGATTGACAAGTTTAAAAATCCTAAACTTTCAAAGGCAAAATTTGCAAAAGCTCATTCATTGTATTAAATAACTTTAAACAGCATTTTAGCAGCCAAAACTTGCTCTACAAATGTTCAAATCATTGGTCAGGAAAAAAAAAAAAAAAAAAGTTAGAGCTTTTTTTCCTAAAGAGAATGCTGAAAACTCTTTTGTCATGCTCTCTAAATATTCCTATATCCTGAAAAATTTTAAAGGAAAATTCTTCATAAATTACTAATAAACTTAGTGAATCAAACTTCATCACAAAAAATGATTGGCTACGTATTACATCGATTTAATTCAATGTAAAACCCAACTTTAAAATCTATGTGAGCAAGCTGCTGATTTTTAAAACTATATTTTACTCTAGGAATTTGGTGACATTTAATGATAATTTGGCAGCAATTGTCACCTTGTCCTCATCTGGCGGGAATCCTAAAACTGATGAAAATGATTAAAGAACATATTTTCTAAAAAATACCAAAAATAATCTACCACTTCTTAATTAGATGTTCTAATGTTTCCCTAAACCTAAACATGATGTCTATTAGCACAGTATTATCATCATAATAGTATACACTGATGCAATTTCAATTGTTTTACACAACAACAAACAGTGAGACAAAAGATATAACAATAAATATTATTAAAGGTAAACTGGAAGATTTCTATTTCTATAAACAAGTTGAATTGTTATCAGACATCTTAAGAAAGTTAAATGATTAAATATTACTTACTTCATTTCTGAGTAATTGATTTTCTTGTTTGCTTTGGCTTAAAGCTAAAAGTGTTTCATCCCTTTCTTTATAAAGTGACTGAGCTTTACTAAACATTGATTCACTATCAGCTAAAATTTGATTAATATCTAGAGTGTCTGGCGATGTATGATCACTAGAAATATAATGAGAGAGGGAAGATATTTTTTCAGTCATTGATTGTATAGTAAATTCCTTTTCTTTAAGGCTCATATTTAGCCTTTCATTCATATCTTTTAATAAACTTAATTCTGAATTTTTGTCTTGAAAACGTATCTCTAGAGCTTCTTTCTCACTTTGATGTTTACTAACTAAAGCTTCGTGCTCTTTCAGTTTGGCAGTGAGATCATCAACTTTAATGAGCAAATTTGATAAATTAACCTGCTGTTGCTCCTGTTCTAACTTTAGAGTTTTAATCTGTTGAGACAGATCATGAATCAAGCAATCTTTCTCTTGAATCAAATGATCTTTTTCTGACGTAGCACTCATTAATTGTTCTATTTGGGTGTTTTTCTGATCAAGTTCATCTTTAGGTATTTGTATGACTGTATCAGAGTTGAATTTATTTAACAGCTCACCATACTTTTCTTTGATATCAACTTGTTGTTGTTCTAAATCAGATACACGTTGTTTAAGAGCAATCATTTCATTTTGAGTGTTAATTAACGATTTTTGCTTTTCTTCATACTGCTGTGCAACAGAAAAATGTGTTTGCTCCAATACATCAAATTTTTTCTTTTGATCAGAGAGAGCAGACTCTAATTTTTTAACTTCAGCCGCATAACTACGGCAGTCTTTATCAACTGAATTATAACGAGCCATAATTTTATCTCTATCTGCTTTAAATACATGGATTTGTTTTGCCAAATTTTCTTTTTCTTCTATTAGAGACTGCAAATGGTCAGGAAACGAAGTTGAATCTTGGATTAAAGTAGTCAATGTAACATTCTTCTGTTTCAAAGATTCAATTTCTAAATCTTTATCTCGAATTATGCCACTCAATTTTTGAATAGCTTCTTTAGTAAGTTCAGGATCACTGTTCTCTCTTGATTCTTTTAATAGACAATTATCTTGTTGTAATTTGTATAATGCTTGCTTTTCTGAAGCAACAATGTTGGTGAGTTTGTGAACCTCAGCTTTCAATGAGCTACATTCTTGTGTTTTTTCGTTCAACACACATAAAAGCTGATTTTTATCCATCTCCAAAGCTTTTAATTTATCTTGAAGCACCTGCACTTCATTTTTCAAATCATTGTCTGTAGATTCAGGACTCAATGCATTTTTACATCTATTACAACTATTCATTAATTTTGTGACATCATTCACCTCTGTTGTGTCAATATCTTTAGCATAATCTTGCTTTGCAAGAGTTTTTATTTCATTTAAATATTTTTTAATATTTCTTTTGGCTTCATCAAGTTCTAGTTTTAAAGCTTGTATTGTTTCTTCTTTATCAATAATTAACAAATCTTTCGATTGCAGAATTTCTCTTAGATTTACTATGCTACTACTTAAATTATTTTCAACTGCTGTAAATTCTTTTTCTTTATCATTTATATATAATTTTAATTTCTCTATTTCAGATTCGTGTTGATTACATAAAAACTGACTTTCATCTTTTACATTATTTGAAGACTCTTTGATCTGATTTAATTCTTCAGTAAGATCTTTGATTTGATTTTTGCAATTCTTAAGCTCAGATTTCAAGGAATTCAATACGCATTCTTTTTCAGAAATTAAAACTTTATCAGAATTTATCTGTTCTTGCAATTCACTTACAGTCTTCAAGAATTCATTTTGCATGGTAGTGTGATCTTTTTCTTTTTCAGAAATGCATTTCTTTAAGTCTGAAATTTCTCCTTCATAAAATATGTATGAATTATAATCTTCTTCTGTCTGGGTGTCAACAGACACTAAAAATTCAGTCTGCTGTGTTTTTACAGTTAAGTTATGAAGAGCTTCCTTATGATATTCCAGATCATTTTGCAAAGACTGTATTATTGAAATCTTTTCTTGAATTTCCGATTCCTTAGATTTTAGTTTTAGTTTTAAATTTTCAATTTCATCAGTTTGTTGCATTTTCAGGGCATTGATACTAAATTTATATTCTTCAAAATCTTTTTCTAGAGAATTTATCATATTCTCTTTTTCCTGGATGACATGTTCTTTAAATTTTATTTCTTCTCTCAAGTTATGCAATTCTTCTTCTAAATTATTAAAAAAAGATTTATATTCTTCAACATCATGTTGTAATAACTGAATTGTATTATCTTTTTCTTGCAAAATATAATCCTTTGCTTTTATTTCATCAGTCAAACTAACTAAAGCATCAGTATGTTCTGCATTTAATTTGTCAATGTCACTAATCCGTTGTGTATCAGCAGTTAAACTGTCAATAGTTTGGATATACTGCTTGCATTCAAGTTCCAGAGAGTGGATTTTATCTTCTTTATCACAGATAATAGATTCTTTTTCTTTTAAGTTTTCTTCTAATTTATTCACAGTTTCATTCAATTCTTGTATAATATCATTGTATTCTTTTTCTTGAAAATCCATTGTTTGCTGCAAATTTGAAATTTTGGACTCCAATAAATCATAGCAGGTTGAATCTTCTTCAGTTTGAATATAAACAGATGATACTGGCTTTTCCAATTGTGATTTCAAAAGAGAAAGTTCCTCTTCCAGATCTGCTTTATCTTGTTCTAAAATACATATACCAGCTTCAAGTTCATGGACATTACAACCACAAACATATTCATCTGTTTGGGTTGGTGATGCTATTAATTCATGAGTCACACTACTCAATTCTTGAACCTTAAGCTCAAAATCTGCTTTCTCCTGCTTCAAAAGATCAACGTATGCTTGAAGCTCAATTAATTTAGAATTATTACAATCACAATCAAATTTATCAGTTTGCATGCTTGATGATTTACAATTAGTATCAGAACTGTCATATAAAATTTTACTTTGAATGTCTTCAGTCTGAACAAATACTGATGATGTTGGTATAGATGCATTCAATCGTTCTTGGAGATTAGAAATTCGTCTTTCCAATTCTGATATCTGATCTTGGAATTCATTTTTCTCCTCAAGCAAGAGCAGAATGTACTGTCTCATTTCAAAAATCAACTCATTACAAGTTGAATTGTGATCTGTTTGTACCCAATGACAAGATGTTGGTCCAGTATCACCATTACCAAGAGATCTGCTACATAAAAGTGGTCTGGGATACTCTGAAAAGAAAGTTTTAACAAGTTCCAAATTTTCAACAGTTTGTGCACTAAAATCAGCAGTTTCATTTTCTGTTAATGATGAAGAACTATCAGTCGATTGTCTGCATATACTTTCAGGAATTGATAAAAGCAAATTTTCGTCGACATGATTTGATAAAAAAAAATGTATCACAGTAGCGATTTCATCAATGATATTAGAAAATAGATTTGGATTGCTTGACATTAATTGAAGAAACTCGATATAAGAATTTATCCTATTAATTACATTTCTGGAGGAACCATCACCAGCACTCGCAGTTTGATTTTCCAAAAGCAGTTTTTGTTCTTTAAGCCATTCTAAAACACAGTTTATAGAAATTTCACTGTAGTTATTCCATAATGCGCCAATCACATTAACTAAATTAAAACTTTTTAAACAATTAGAAAGCATGTCTACTGTCACAGGCTCGTTATTATTACTTTTAAGTTCTCTTGGAGAATAATTATGCTCAAATTTTTTGAACAATGATTTTATTGAAGTGTTTTCTATTTGCAGAGCAAGTTCCTTCTTAAGAGCAATATTTTCTTTAACTGCTTCATTTTTCAAAATCAAAAGTTCAGTGATGGCTTCCTGAAAAAAAAATAAAAAAAAGGAAATAAGTTACTTATGCAATTCAATAAGCCATATTGAAATAGTGCAACATAATTTTAAATATCATATTGCAGGGGTGGTCAACCTGCAGTGTTTAGGCTTCATGCAAACCATTACAAAAATCACAAACTTTACAATTTGTCTTCGACTATTAATACGGCAAATATTTAAACATATTTTCTGGCATTTTGGAGCAAAACATTGAGTGGTTACTGCAGCTGTTTAAGAAAAACTCTAAGTAAAAGAAGTATTACACTGATTAATGTAAAAATATTTGGTTGTTTTATTGATAGATTATTATAATAAATATTTATGTATGTCAATAAATGTTTAACTGTTTCACTGCTAATTTATGGATATAATAACTAATGTATTGTAATAATAACATATAGCTGTGGTTATTTTTCCTACTTAAATGTCATGGTTATGCACTTTTACCCCCTTTATTTATGTGGTTATTTTTTAATAACCACGGCTTTAACCAAAACATATGAGAATGACATTAAAATAAATTTTAATAGCACAATGAAAATTGCAAATTACAACAGCCGCAACTACATAATGTACTGCAAAACCATTCAAATTATTAATATTTTAAATTCTTGCAATGGTAAGAAGGGAGCTACGGGTATTGATAAAATATGCTGCTACCTATTAGGAAGAACCAGCCAGTGTGCCGAATATCGAGCACAAGAGCGAAAGCCTTCAGCACTGAATGTACCACCAAAGAGAGCAGGGTATCCCGCAGAAAGTACTATGGCCACATGCTGGAGCAAGTACAGTTTTTCCATTTTTAAGCTTTTAGTTTAAGTGCTTCAAGTTCATATAGTCTTAATTATTATGATACATTGTGTTTTGAAAACTTATCTGTCTCTCTCTCTATATCTATATACATTCAAGTACTATACTTACAAAGTCATTTGAGTTGAACAGGTCTGCCACATAGCATTGTTAAGAAAAGAAATTATGTTAAAAATAAAATAAAGAAATTTACATTTGAAAAAAAATATCTTACAATTTCTATCCATTTCAATAAAAAAAATTATTTCTAGATAACTGAAAGAAACAGCTCTTTGTATCTAAATAAAGAAACGGTAGTATAGTTTTGAAAGAAAAATTAAGAAATTTATATTTTGACACATAATTTACTTAAATTTCATGTGAGATTAATAATGTAAAAATAATATTCTATGGCAAAATCAAACACAATTATAAAATAATCTGATTCCTATGTTCTAAAACAGAACATATGATCAAATACTTAATTTGCTTATTTATTATTATGCTCATTATGTTTTATTTGCTTATTTATTTTAAGCAAATAAATAAACCTCAAAAATGCATTACCTGATGCTGTGTATCTAATTCTTCAATGTTTTTTTCAAGAGATGCCTTTTCATTCATTAATGCACTAATTTCAGCATCCTTTTCTTTGCAAAGATTCAGCAAATGCTTTGGAGAAAGACTTATATTTTCTTCAGAAGCAAGATCTGGAATAAAATATCGGAAAAATCCTTCAATGAAAAATTTAAATTTGAATTCTACACTAAAATTTATCAATAGCATTACTTTTAAATTTAAGAATTGTGGATAGAGAAAAAAATGGGGCCATTTCCAGCACAAAACTTCACATAAAGGCTCTTTTGCAAAATTGAAATACATAAAAAAGAACCCCCTATAAAATAAAAATGTAAAAAAAAAAAAGAGCCCCTGCACAAAATTCAATTTCACAAAAATAACAGGATGGTAAAGCAGAACATGAATTTTTAGGACAAAATTACTAATCTGCATATGGAAGCAAGATGCTTAGAATCTGGAAAAAAAAAAAAAAAAAAATGGTAAAAAATATATGGGGTGTTCGGGATAAATCTGACAGCTAGTTTTATTTTTATTGCATTATACATGAGTTGTCTAAAAGTATCACTCATGTTATAAGTTTTTCAAAAGCCGCTTCATCCTGCCCTAGTTTGTTTTAGCAATGATGCACTCAGCCCTTTTTTGAAGTGAAAAATATGTCCTGCCTTTTTTTTTTTTTTTTTTTAAGTGAAAATACACCTTGTCCCCCCCTCCTCCCCTTTTTTAAAGTGAAAATGTATTTTCCCGTCTGGTATATTGTTATTTTTTAACAATATTTTGCCATTTTCGCAGGGGAACATACAGTTATAATAAGTTTTATCTGGTGCAAAATTGGACTTTGCATACTTTTGCATAAACATGATCTAAAAATTACATAAGAAGCCATTTCAAAGAATTCTTGAATTGTATATTATAAATATTTTGTCACAAATCGGCTTCTAATTAGTTTAATTATACTTTTGTGAAATTTCAGCTCTTTTGCTCAAGTAGATTTTGAGCTACACCTAAAAACTATTGGGACCAGGAGATCTGACTTAAGATTGAAAAATGAATTTAACATAACAAAAATTCAAAATGAATTTAAATTGAATGATTCAAAATGAAAATTTTAAATTTGAATTAATTGAATTCAAAATGAATTTAAAAAATTCAAAATGAATTTAACATAAAAAAAAATCAATTATTCCAATAAGTATAATTGATTAGCTTATTGACCGAATGATTTTAAATTTAGTATTAAATGGCAAAATTTTCTCAAGAATCTATAAAGTCAAAATTGTGTATTCGTTGAAATGGAAATTTTATCATCATTGCATATTTACATGTGTAAGGGTGATTCCATGTCAAATCAACACAGTTAAAAATCTAACCTCCTCCCCCCCCCACCTCAGATTTTTATGAAACTGTACTCATTTATTTGTTTTATAGAGATATGAATGTATACCAATTAATAAGTCCCTATCTCTTAGTTTTTTATATACAGAGCTGCAAAAGTGGATCAAAAATGCAAATTTTTAAAATTTGTTTACCACAAATAAACCCATATTTTGTTTTCTAATTAACTTAAAGATATAAGACTGGTATCATTAGAAAGCTTATAATACATGCTCTTTCAAATGGCACATCACAAGTACAGATATATATATATATACATATATTATTTTCATTTTAAGGTCAAACATTTTGACCTTTGATTTTCAATATCTCAAAAAGTACATACTTAATTTTCTTTTAAAAATTATATGTTATTTTTACTTTTACTATCTATAATTATTGTAAATTTCAACATGGGACGACAATATGATGCTGAGTTATAAATTAAAATGCAACCCTCCATCAGTAGTTTCATACTAATATAACATAAGTTTTACCCATATTTTCTTCCCTAATTAACTTAGAGATATACGATTGGTAGCATTTGAAAGCTTATAATACAGGCTTTTAAATGATATAACACATGTATATATTTTTAAAAATCTTCATTTTAAGGTAAAAGATTTTGACCTTTGACTTTCAATATGTCAAAAAGTACAAATTTAATTTTCTTTTAAACATTATATGTTATTCTTACGTTTATTATATATAATTATTGTGAGATTCAACACATTGGAGGGCCATGGGATACTAAGTTATAAATTAAATTGCAACTATACTAGTACTTCCATACTAACATAACGTACATTTTACAAAAAAAAAGGCCGTCCCATGCTAAAACTTACAATAATTATAGATAATAAATTTAAGAATAACATATAATTTTAAAATGAAAATTAAATGCATACTTTTTGAGATATTGAATGTCAAAGGTCATAATGTTTTACCTTAAAATAAATTTTTTTAAAAAATATATGCATGTGACATAGTATTTAAAAGCCTATATTATAAGTTTTCTAACACTATCAATTTTATATCTCTAAGTTAATTAGGGAACAAAATATGGGTAAAACTTATGCTATGTTATTATGAAAATACTGATGGAGGGTTGCATTTTAATTTATAACTCAGCATCCCATGTTGAAATTTTCAAAAATTATAGATAATAAACATAAAAATAACATATAATTTTTAAAAGAAAATTAAATAAGTACTTTTTGAATTATTGAAGGTAAAGGACAACATGTTTGACCTTAAAATGAAAATTTCTAAAAATATAATACATGTGACATATAATTTGAAAGAAAGTATTATAAGCTTTCTACTGATACCAATATTATATCTAGACGTTAATTAGGGAATGAAATATGGGTACATATGTAGTAGAAGAATTACGGAAATTTGCCTTTTTCATCAATTTTTGCAGCCCTGTATATCAAAAACTAAGAGAGATAGGGACTTATTAATTGGTATACATTCATTTCTCAATAGAACAAATAAATTATCCCAATTTCATAAATATCTGAGGGGGTCAGGTTAAAAATAAAGTTTTTTTGTGTGTTGATTTGACATGGAATGACCCGTAAATGGCTCTTAAGCTTACATTTTTTACAAATAATTAAATTAAAAATTGATATGAATCCAAGAAGAATGATACCTGCTGTGTGTCTCCGTCAATTAGGTGAAGAGATAGATTGGTTTCTCTATTTATTTTTATTTATTTATTTTGTGGACTGTACATCTTATAAACCATTTAGTGAGTGGAGAAAAAAGTGACCTTTCAACTATCAATATGTGCCCTTTCACTCACAAAAAAGTGTCCTCTTTGATAAATCCACCCTGCCCTAAAAAAAAAAAAAAAAAAAAAAAAAAAAAAAAAGTGAACACTATTCAAAAGGTTTGGCAAGTATTCTTACATATTACTTCTCTTTAGTTCCAGACACAGCTGTGAAGTCAAATAGAACTGCCATTGACGTGTGGAAGCCACCAAAATATTGGAAAAGGGTTACCTGCATCAGAATGATTCATGTCGACCAAACAAATTCTGAAATTATTGTTGTGCCCAGTAGCAGAAATTTTTCTGTCAATCTGCGACAACTATTTACACATTAGAAAATAATCTGCAGCATAATTTCACAGTGAGTTATGGAAAAAAAAAAAGAAGTTACCGGATCCAGTAGGTATATTTCTATCACAAGTTTGCATTTATCTAATATTATTAATCTGTTAGATATGTCAAAGCATTGTAGTTATAGAATTTTAATTACATAAGCTAGGTAAAGAGTTGGCATTAGCAATCATCTTTTATATTGTTTTATTGTATAAGAATTTTTTTGTTTATGATTTTGTTCATACTGACTCTAGTAAAATACTTGTAGGAGACTCTAAACATTGAAATTAATGCAACATTCTAACATTTTCTGGTTCCTATGTTGTGTAACCAGATGGAGGGAAATTACGACATATAAACTTTCTTTTATCAACAATTACAGTTTGCTCATCATTGCCCTCTGTAGATATTAATTGCATTTTGCTCACCTTCTCAATGTCCGAGCCCCAACTTTCACAGAAAACTTGTGATACTGGAATTGAAACTGCGTATTTAACCCAGTAGGTGACAAAGCTAACGCTGCGGAAACATTTTATTAAGAATTTTTTTCGCTACAATAATTAAGATAAATGTATTTTTTTTTTTTTTACATTGAACGTTAAAGTGCCTAGCTTTGCTGGTAATTTTTTCACAAAGTTTGTAATGCAAATTATACATATATGTATATATATATTAATTATTCAAACAAAATCGTCTGTTTCTTCTGCATATGCATAAGAAAAGAAAATCGCTAAAAATAACTTATTATTCAAGTGCAGGTGTTTAAAACGTTGGATATAAATTTAAAAGGGTTATGCTGTTTATCAACGTCTATTCTACCTCCATTTGGTGCCAAGTCTCCCATTTTGGAGCTATATCATACCTTCTAACAAAATAATTGCTTTTAAAAATTATTTAAACTACATATGATTAGGAATGCATTTTGTAACCCAAAGCGTACAAAAATGCAAAATTTTCAGTGAGATTCATATTGCGACATTCAATGGCTTAAGTAACTTAATAAGTGTAGGTATTTTCTTTGACAGCTCAATAAAAGACTTTCCGAATAAAACCTGTGATCCTTACAGATCTAATTTCTTCCTCTATAGTGCCAGTGATCCATTTATAAAAATACTGGT
Source organism: Salticus scenicus (assembly GCA_963930645.1). Classification (NCBI taxonomy): domain Eukaryota; kingdom Metazoa; phylum Arthropoda; class Arachnida; order Araneae; family Salticidae; genus Salticus; species Salticus scenicus. The sequence goes on from OZ005652.1 coordinate 199,717,373, forward strand.
ATTCGAACAAATATGTGTCAAGATCATCAAATTTTGAAATGGATACAAAATCTAGTATATAGTAGTTTTGTTATTCAAAGATGCAATAACAAAAATTATATGACTAGTAAGTGATATTGAACAATTCTACCTCTAAAAAGGTTCTACAATTAAATGAAGCAAATTTAAACAGAATATTGACAGTTATGCTGCATATAGAGAAAGAATGGAAATCTCAACACTTCAGCAGGGAGTTTCATTACCGTTCGGTAGCAAATAGTAAAAGGGGGGGGGGGGGTTTCCTCAAAAAAGTATGAATGGAAGATATTGAACAATTCTATTTCTTTATAGGTTTCAAAATCTAATAGAGTAAGTTTAAAATAAACATTGACATTTATGCTCTGGATGGAAAAAGATTGGAAATCACAATGTTGGGGGGGAAGGGGGATGAGTAAAACAAATATAAGTGAGATATTGAACGATTCTACTTCTTTATAAGTTCTAGAATCCAATTAAGTAAGTTTTAAAAAAATATTGACATTTATGTTGCTGATGGGGGAAAAAAATGGAAATCTCAAGAATTCTGCAATCTGTTTGATAGCCGATTGTTAACTGAAAGTAAGGGGGAGGGGGGAGGAGGGTGGAGTCACAAAAAAATTAGAGTGAGAGATATTGAAGAGTTCTACCTCTTTATAGGTTCTAGAATTTAATAAAGCATGTTTAAAATGAATATTGACATTTATGTGTGGATAGAAAAAGATTGGAAATCGCTATCTTTCCTGCCAAAATCTGAAGATTTGGAACTGCTGCATAATGCTGATTTAGAAATAATCTGCAGACTAAAGAAAAAAAAAAAAAATCTGCGACGTACATCGCGCGTCTCGCATTTTCTGCTATGGGGTTGCTGTGGCTGATAGAAATGTTCACAGAAAATGGTCCGATAAACTCTGCAAACCAGAATTCTTTAATTCTCCTGTGCATGTTAAACATCATGTAGTATTGTTATACAGAATGATGTAGAAGAAAGTTTTGTGATGGGCATAACATACTAGTTTGAAGCTTTTAGTTTTTTTTGCTTCTTTCTTTTATGTTTTCTTATAAATGTCTGAGAAGAAAGTATTGGATTCATAAAATTTTTCAACTTCTGATTTTCGATGCATTTACAAAGTTTAAGAGGTCCAGAACCTGGTTTGATAAATTTTTTAAAATGTCTCTCTCTGTGTGTGTGACAAAAATTCTGTTCACCTGTACCTACGAAACTACTGCGTAGAATTACAAATAAATTTATATGTAGTTGCATCATGACATCAGTGCGTATCAACTTTTGGCGCAAATGGCTCAAAAGGTAATGCTGCTGTACTACAATTTCTGCAGCTTAAAGGAAGGCTATATCTCAGGAACTACTGCACAGAATTTCATATAAATATACAGGGTGCATAGGAAAGTCCCTTTAACCTGAAAATACTTGCGAACGGAGAGTGCTACAGCCACGCAAGTGAGGTAACGGTATAGTAAAGTGACTATGCCCGACCTAATGCAAATGACAGGAGCCGGCCCTATTGGCAAAATTTGGAAGTTAGCCATTGCAAATCGAAAACGAAAAGAGATAGAGCAAAATTTCCAATTAGAAAGTTTTAGAGCATCAATTAATTAGTACGAAACGATATTTGGTTCACACGGATAAGATAAATTGGCGCCTGTATACCCAAAAATGTCCATAATCTATGCGCGACTGTTCCACTCTACATATTCACATTTCGGAAATGTAGCAGTATGAAAATGCAGTTTGTGACTTTGTACTGTACTGTAATGTCTGAAAACTTTAATTTCCAATGCATTTAAAATTTTAGTTTAAAAGGTGTTGGCGCTCGCTTGATACAAACAACATAATCTCATAGCATAAAATTATTGATGGCAAACGATAATTTTATTCCTAATGTGCGAGCGCTTTCATTTTAAAAATTTTATTTTCTGTGTTGTGGCAATTTCAATCGTTGCTAGCGACGGGTAGAAAATATGTGTTCATTTTTGAAAGTGACAAAACAAATGGAATTTTGAATGATCCTAAATGAATGAGATCCTACAAAAGATACATTTCTTAAAAATAAACGTTTGGATTTAGAATTTTGGAGCTGTGTGAGAATGTCAAGCTTCACTAACTTTCAATATTGTGAGATGGTGCTTATTTATGGCGAATGTCAACGAAACGCAACGCATGCTACACGGGAGTATGCCGTTCGTTTTCCAGGTGGGCCACATCCAAGTGCAGTTACCATCGCAAATGCAGTGCGATGGCTCATGGAGACAGGAAGCACTAAAAGTCGTCCATGTTCTGGCAGACCAGTGAGTGCAGGTATGCGTATACCGCCAGAGAGTATTTTGGCATATGCACTAGCCCATCCACACAGCAGTACAAGAGAAATCAGCATGGCTTGTGGTTTAACACGGGCCCGAGTATGGCAAATACTGCATAGTCAACATGCACATTAAAGGGCAAAACTGGGAAAATTCATTAATAGCCAGTGGCCGATACTGTCAGTTTCATTAGTAGCCACTTTTTTAAGTTAGTGGCCACTTTTCACGTGATAAGACTATTTCTTTCAGACTGCAAAAAGCATTGTCACCATTTTGTGGTATAATCACCACAAGAAAAATATGAAAATAAGAAATACATATAATAATAAAATTAACACAGGGACACTGAAATTGTAATTATGCTCTTTTTAAAAATATTAAATTGCATATCCTAAATTAAAATCTGCTTAGGGCTGTAATAATAACAGCAAAAGTTTTTATCTTTCAGATAATTCAGTAGTACTTTTTTTTTCAATTTATTTAAGTGAAATAAGCTGTTATCATTCACAGTTCACATTGATATTTTCTAGTAAATGAATCAGCTGATTCATCATCATCACAACCTTTTACATGGTCATGTGTAAATACAGTTAGCAGTTTTATTATTTTTTCTTATTTCTAAAGACACACTTTTTTTAAATGATTTTATTTTAATAGAGTTAAAATATTTCCTCTTAAAAAGTATAGATATGGAAACTTAGCTGCTTCATTAAAAATAATTTACTTAGCTGCCAAACTTGTAGCTTTAAAAATAGGGAGATTTCTACTTTAAGATGGGAAGGAAAAGGGAAGATTTCTACTCAAAAGAAAGCAAATACAAAAATTTTTGAAAAATACACATTTAAGCCAAATAAAATTTTGATACACACATTTGTCAAATATCTTAAATGGGTTAAATATACACTAAATACTATGGAGATAATAATGGAAAAAGATTGTGCTTTGCAGGACATTTGATCATTAACTGCTAGTTGAAATGGAGTGCACATGTGTGTGTGTGTGGGGGGGGGGGGGGGGGGAATACATCTATATACTTCTTTATAGGTTCTAGAATCTAATCAGGAAAGTTTAAAATGAATATTTACATTTATGTCATGGATGGAGAAAGATTTTAAATCACAAGGCTTCAGTGGAGCATGTTATTGCCAATCGTTGGAGGGAGGGGGGGGGGGGAATTACAAGAATTATGAGTAAGAGATATTAAACAATTCTACTTCTTTACAGATTCTAGAATCTAATAAAGTAAGTTTAAAATAGATATTTATATTTTTGCGGCAAATGGAGAATGATTAGAAATTATAAAGCTTTCTATAAGCTGTGTGATCACAGATTGTTAGGGGGAGGGAAAGGGGGGGGGGAATTATATGAGTGAGATATATTAAACAATTCTACTTCTTTATAGGTTGTAGAATATAATAAAGCAAGTTTAAAATGAACATTGACATTTATGCCATGGATGGAAAAAGATTGGAAATCGCAAGGCTTCGATTGCCTATCGTCGCTCGATTTTTAGAATCTTTTAATGATCACAAAAAGTGGCGACTTTAGTGGCGATCGATGCATAATTTTTAATCGCCATCTTTTTTTATTTAGTCGCCATGTGGCCGGTGGCGACCGTTAATTTTGCCCTTTAATGCACATCCCTATCATTTCACTCTGCAGCAAGAACTGTTGCCACGGGATAATGAGCGTCGATTTGATTGGTGCAACTGGGCATTAAATAATGTTGAAGATAAATCAGATTTTTTGTCCAATATTGTTTGGTCGGACGAGGCACTGTTTCAGCATACCGGAGTACTAAACAGACATAATGCCCACTACTGGGCGTTGGAAAATCCCTCGTGGGGACTATCCACAAAACACCAAGTGCGCTGGTCCATTAATGTGCTGGGGTGGTATCTGGAAGGATCGCTTACTGGGACCTGTGTTCTACGAAGGCACATTAAACGGACAGAGGTACCTCCAACTATCACAGGATATCATACCCGACTTTTTGGATGATATTCCCCTGTCCGCATTACGGGACATGTGGTTCCAACATGACGGTGCTCCTGCACACCAGCCAGCTGGAGTGCGAAGCTTTCTAAAAGATTGCTTTGGACAACAAATTATTGGGTATGGTAGTAGTATTGAATGGCCTCAACAATCGCCGAACCTGACTCCGATGGATTTCTTCCTGTGGGGTTACATAAAAGATCAGGTTTATGCAACTCCACATACAAGTCTGCTGGATCTACGACATGGTATTACAGATGCTTTCTATAGTGTAACACCTTCCATGCTGAGAAATGTGCATGCAGAATTACTCACACGAATACAAACGTGTATTGTGAGCAATGACGAACTTTTCGAACATTCTCAACATTAACTTTTTATCACTATGAGACTTAGAGTTTAGTTTACCTATTTTGTTTTTGTATGTGATGTTATCAAAATGTATTGATGTAAGTACATAGTATTTATTCATTAAATTGTGCATATTTCTTCTTTCCTCTGGCTATTCCTTTCAAATATTTACACAAAATGGAGTGCATCAATTTTGGATATTTTTTGGGTATACAGGCGCCAATTTATCTTATCTGTGTAAACCAAATATCGTTTCGTACTAATTAATTGATGCTCTAAAACTTTCTAATTGGAAATTTTGCTCTATCTCTTTTCGTTTTCGATTTGCAATGGCTAACTTCCAAATTTCGCCACTAGGGGCGCTGCTGTCGTTTGCATTAGGTCGGGCAGTCGCTTTACTATACCGTTACCTCACTTGCATGGCTGTAGCACTCTCCGTTCGCAAGTATTTTCAGGTTAAAGGGACTTTCCTATGCACCCTGTATATGTACATGCACCTTGGCATATATTAGTGGCCTGTTAACCAATCATTCAACAGGTGGTGCTGTTATACAGTGCTTTCTGCAATTTTAAGGAAGGCTGTATGTCAGGTTCTATTGTGTATAATTACACGAAATTTTATGTTAGAAAGGTATTATGAGAAGAGAAATTATGCTGATTCAATTTGGGTGCATGTTGGTCGATAGGTGGTGCTACCATCGAGCAGATATACTGTAGAGGGAGAATCCCTATTCTTTTCTATGGAAGGAAACATGTCCAACATGCATCACGTGATATTTCGTAGAGCTAACTTTTTTCGCTACTTATTGTTTTCTTGGCGATAGTTTGTTTCCCATAAAAAATATTTTTTAGGTTGTAAATACCAAAGAATATTTACCTCATTGGATATTCTTCGACAAATATACTATAAGAGTTATGTATTTATTTTTCTTCTTCTTATTTTTTTTTCCTATGAAAACTCTGCTACGTGATTTTTATTCAAATAAATTACAATTTTTAAAAAATATTTTGAATAAAATATAGAAATAAAAACATTTCAAATATATAGTGTGTTGTGGCTATCACAAAACTTTCTTTTATATTATCCTATACAAATACGCACAATGTAAATTAGATATTAACTAAAATGATTTTTTATTAAAATTTCTTTTCATGATGAATGCAAATGATTTTCATTTCAAAGATATATATAATAATGGCTAAAGAAAGTTTATTTTGTGTCCTATAGACCACATTCATATTTTAAAAACTGCATTTTTCTTCCTATGTTTTGTATTTATTTATTAAAAAATGAAAAAAAAAAAACCTGATAAATTTGTTTTTAATTATTCTAGATTTATGGTTCAATCATTCATTTTAAAGGTATTGACAGGTTCTTTTCGGAAACACTAATATTAAAAATTTACATAGCTCCCCCCCCCCCCTAGTGAAAAGTGATGCATCTACACTTACAACCATTTTTTTTTTTCCATAATTACTATTTTAAACAATTCTTTTTAATTCACAAAAATTCGTTAAAAAATAATTCTCACTGTGCATGTTTATGCGAAGTTCCATACTATGTTGAAACAAATAAACAAAAAACAATAAAATAAATATATACGGGATGACAGCGCTACCTATTGGGCGTTTGGTGTTTTGGAAAAGTAAGGCTGATTGACTACCCTAGGATCCTAGGCATAAGGAGGAGTGCCCTCCGTGGGGGAGTCTTTCTAAGGAGTCCTAGTCCGTATTTACGCAAGTTTCAGAGAAAGCCATGGAAAACTCCAAACAACTAGGTCAATGAGCGCGAGCTGGGATCGAATCCGGCACCTCATGTCTACCAGCTTTGAGCGCAGAACCACTCGGTCGCTGGTGGGCGATTTTCAGCAATAGCTTATAGGCGATAATTTATATTTCAATGTTAGAACTAAATATCAAGTTTGGTTAAATTTTGTCCACTTATTTATGAGATAGAGCATACACAAAAGTTTAGGCACACGAAGACACTTAAAATAGTGCAATCGTGTTCAGGATATGTCAAAACATATAAATTCATTGGAAACCAGTGACTAAAACTTTCCATTAATCGAATATTTTCTTCTTAAATACAAAGAAAAAAATAATAAATAAAACAAATATCTTAAATAATGATGCATCTAGATTATTAATAAAAATATTATTATGAAGACATTAAAAAATAGAATTTGTCCTATTCCTTTTTTATATTATTATAATGTAATTTCTTTTACAGTTATAAGATGAAAATATTATATTCCTATAAATTTTTGCTCCGATTTCTGATGGGTTTATTTTTTTTTTTTTTATGCCAATGGAATTTATTTTTTTTATGCCAATATTATCAATAATGAAAATTAAAAATATTATTTTAATACGTAACTCCTATGAGAATTGAAGATCAAGACTACATTTCGATGTTACTAGCGTCTCTTTGTAGCGACAGACCTCTACGGAGCTAAGTCAGTTTGGCGAGAATTCACGCTTGGCACACAGATAACTAGTTATCTGTGGCTTGACGCTATGCACTTACGCACAACAAGGAAAAATCACAAACCACATGAGCGCAAAACCTTGATGATTCAGCTTTTGGCTAACACAATACCGTAGTAGTTCACGCACACAGGAGAAATGAGAAATCTAAAAGTCATTGTCACGTGACAGAGACTCGATGATGTTGGCCACATAAGGGGGTTGCCATTTTGCTCTCTACCTAAATTAAAGCTCGATGGGTGCTACTATACGGAAATTTCCACCCAGAACAGGAAGGCTGTATCTCAGATTCTATTGCGTATAATTGCCCAAAACTTGGTATGCGAGAGAGCCAACCATTATGAAACACTATTGTGATTTATTTTGGGTGTATATTGGCCAACAGGTGGCAATACTGCACTGCAATATACTTCATGAATAGGTTATGTCTCAACTTCTGTGACATAAGTGCATGAAACTTGATATGTATGGCAACCATTATGAAAATGAATGTCGACCTTATTTAGGTGTATATCAGCCGACAAGTGGAGCTGCTATTATGATTTTTCACAGGCCTATATCTCAGCATGTGTTGATTGAAAGTGTACTCCACATGTAAAATATTTATTGTGAGAACTTTTGTACAATTTAAACAGTAAGTGGCGTTGCTATATAGAATGATACAGAAGAAAGTTTTGTAATGGCCAGAACATATTAGTTTTTCTATGAAAATAGCCCTTCAACAATGATTATATTATTAAATATTTTGTTTCACGTTTTTTAATGCTAGTATTGTAAAAAATATGTAAGTAATAAGTTTTAGTTTTACAATTTTGAACAAAACCTATCTTTTTGTGACAATGCTTTTCACTATAAGTTGCAAGTGAGGAATGAGTATGTTAGTTTTAATCATAGTAATATTACACAAATAAATAGAATATTAAATAAATATGTTTAAGTAAATTACATTTAAAATGTTTTTAAAAAAACAGTATATGAAATATGTTTATATTTTATTGTTTTAAAATAGAGAAAAACAAAAGAAATATACAACACAGCAAAAAACAAAACAAATGCCGGATATCTGACAGATATCCGTAAGGTAAAAGAGCTCTGGATATCTGATATCTAGCAAAATTACTATCCGTTTCATCCCTAGTATAAAGTACTTAGTAAAAAATATTTTAAGTTGTAAAAAATTGTTTTAACTGTATTAGTAAATTTTCGAAATCGAAAACAATTATTGGTCATCAAGTGTTGTGTCAACTACGATGGAACTGACCTTAATAACATATTACATCCATAAAAGCAAAAATAATCTTAATTATATCCTTCTTTTAATTAAACAACAGAAGCAGATTTTATATCTGTCATCCTTAGTTGGAAAAAAAAAGATCGCCAAGTTATTGAGCGAAAATATTTAATTCTTTCAAAAAAATTGGTTACTACAATTATGTATATTACCAAATGAGCAATCAGTGATATGAAACAATATTTCGTACAATATATATTACAAAAACATATATTGTACCAGATCATGCCAGATATAAACACATCTGGCATGCATATTTTGGTGTTACATTTTTGATTGCCAAATAAAAAAAAATTGCCACGGATGACAGTCGACAGATATCAAATCTAGCCAAACAATACAATAATCAAATGCTATTGTTTTAATAAAAACAATTTATAAAAACTAATATTAGAAATTATCAGACTTTTAAAACAGAAAGCTACTAGATATTATCATTTAAGTTTTTCCAATTTTTGTTGTTCTAACATTAGATTTTGTTTTTTTTCTTTGTTGCCAATAGCTATTACTATTTCATAATGAGAAAGGGAAATGCAAGAGAATAAACTAAAAACCTTGTGGTGGTTGGGGGTTACAGGAGTAAAAATACAAATACTTCATTAATTAATTAATAAGAAAACAATCTTTGTAGAATAAACTAAAAACCTTGTGGTGGTTGGGGGTTACAGGAGTAAAAATACAAATACTTCATTAATTAATTAATAAGAAAACAATCTTTGTAGTGATTTCTTTTCTGTAATATTTTACAAAATTAAGACACATTTTCGCCCTATATAGGGCTACTTATTATAAATCATTTTGCATTTCCCCTCCACTTTCTTATTTCAAATCTACAAAGTATAGCATATTTTAGCACAGATACAAAAAATAGAGGATTTAATTTAAAAATTTAACGATCGTTTTGAAGAAATAATAAATTTTAGTTGCAAAGTTTAATGTCACCTAACGAAATTTCTTAAGCTTTTATGCATTTGCACCATGTTCTCCTAATTTCGATTCAAACACACTTCATTCCGCTAATAATCATGTATACACAGTGATAAACATCAGATAGCATAACACAATTCCAAATTAAAAACGGTTTCTTCCTTTATAAAAAGATAAACAACTAAATATAAATAAATTTTCGCTTTTGTAATTTTTTTTAAATATTATTATAATTTTTTTATTTATTTATTCTTATACATTTCACATGCAACTCGTGCAGCACCAGTAGCACAGTATGCTGCACCAGATCACTGATCTTAATCGATGCAACTTTTATTACTTTTACTGTAATATTTTACGAAGTGCAATTAAGAGAAGGGACTAACGTGAAAGGAAATTGATAAAGGCAACATGAGTGTTTAATTATTATTATTTATCTTCTAACATACCATCCGATGAACTGATTCCACTATCGGGTAACATTTCTTTAGTGAAATCCGAAATTTTCTCCGTAAAAGAAGATAAGTGTTCACCGAGCCAAGACATTTTGCACGAGGTTTGAGTTCAATAAAGTTTAAATTTTAAAAAATATACACAATAATGCTGAATCTTACACGTGACATGTTAGCAAAATTACTACATGTCAATTTATTAAAAACAATGCAAAGTACAAAGCAAAAGTAAAATAAAAATATATTAAGTGATGCCAAATAGAGATACCTAATAAAGTGTAAACAAAAAATGACACGTTGACCATCGTTGCTTTAGGAAGACATACAATTGAAACGCTCGCTTCACTTTGGTACAAGCTAAGGTGACCAGCCGTTCTCATTTTTTGAGGACATGCCCACTGAGCTGGAAAGCCTTCAGTTTTCCAGTTATGTTTTCAGGCACTCGAAGAAAATAACATTATTCTCATTTGTCATAATTTTTTATCTTTTTGCCTTCATTTTCAATTTTTTAACCAAATTTTTGCATGCCAGTAATTCCACTTGATCTTGTAATTTTTAATACTTACAGTCAGCAGTAAAATTATTCGAGTGCTAGCAAATATTCCTATGTAAAAAGAGTACACTTACTACAGTTTTGTTAAATAAATCCTTGTAGAATCATGTTCTTAGACTGACTAAGACAATGATTCGACAATGATTTATTTAACAAAACAGTATTAAGTGTACTTCTTTTAAATAAGAGTTATTGCTAGCGCTCGAACAATTTTGCTGTCGATTGTATAATATAACTCATCACAGTTTAAGAAATTTTGAATCACCAGTTCATGAATATGAATATGAATCACATACACAGGTTATAATAGATAAAATACTGAAAATTCTGAACGGCTCTGACGAGCGCGACCTGGATTCGACATCAGCCACACCAGCCCCCGTCTACCAATTTTGAGAACTAAACGATTTCGGCAACTTTTAAAATCGATGTTATCTTTTTAAAGTGATAAAAAAAGTGTAAATTCCAAATTTTTCTAGTGCACAAAGAATGGACTTAATGCATCGTGCGTCATTTCGGGTATATAGTGCATTAGCTTAGCTCCATTTAGAGATGTAAAAAACCCGAGAAATTTGCTTCTGGGGAATAAACATGGGAATTTTCGAGTTTAAACCGGGAATTTTGGGAACTTTGGAAACTTTGATGGGAAGAAACTAATATTCAATGTTTAGATTTAATTTCACTTGTTTTAAGTGTACCAGACATTTTTATTCTATAATATTTACTTAAATAAAAGTGATATACACAATTATGTGATTAGTTTGCAGAAAATTGTAAAAAAAATAAACTTTTACGTTATTGACAATAATAAATGATGATGTTTTGTTTGCCTATTTAAATAACTTTTGAATATTTTTTTTTTTTTTTTTTTTTTTTAATGAGTACCATAATAAAATATGTTATAAAAAATAATACAATGAAATTGAATTATGGTAAGAATACTTTAAAATTATTAAATTTTATTATAATTCATCGATCGAACAAAATTTCACATTAGTTGATGAAGTTTTGTTATAATCAGTCAAAGAGCACGGGGAACAAAATCGAACATGAGTTCTTCGGTTATTAAGAATTCAAGCAATAATTTTTTGATGCATTAAATCAATACATAAAATATTCAATAGCTAATAATTAACAATTTGGCTGTTATTTCTTTCTTCATTTATTTTTTGCATATTAATATTGTTGAAATTTTAATTGAAATAATATTTTCCAGTGTAATATTATTGATTGTTTTAATAAATGCAGAATATTTTGAAGCATTTTTGTTTTATTATGCGATTGCGATAAAAAAAAAAAAAAAAAGTAGAAGAAGTGTGTATATAGTCAGAACTAAGATATAAATATACGGTAATAACAGAGAATAAGTCTGTTAATTAATGAAATTTGAAAGTTGTACTTTTTAAATTTATAGACGTTATATTCCAAGTAGAGATGTAAAAAACCCGGGAATTTTGCTTTTGGGGAATAAACATGGGAATTTTCGGGTTTAAACCGGAAATTTTGGGAACTTTGGAAACTTTGATGGGAAGAAACTAATATTCAATGTTTAGATTTAATTTCACTTCTTTTAGGTGTACCAAACAACTTGTTTCAATATAATTTTTATTCTATTTGCTTAAATAAAAGTGATATCAACAATTATGTGATTATTTTACAGAAAATTGTAAAAAAAGTAAACGTTTACGTTATGACAATAATGAATGATGAAGTTTTGTCTGCCAATTTAAATAACTTTAAAAAAATTTCTTTTTTTTTTTTAATGAATACCATAATAAAACATGTTATAAAAAATAATACAATGAAATTAAATTATGGTAAGAATACTTTAAAATTATTAAATTTTATTATAATTCATCGAACAAAATTTCACAATGAAATTTTGTTATAATCGCTCAAAGAGCACGGGGAACAAAATCGAACATGAGTTCTTTGGTTATTAAGAGTTCAAGCAATAATTTTTTAATGCATTAAATCAATACATAAAATATTTAATAGTCAATAATTAATAATTTGGCTGTTATTTCTTTCTTCATTTATTTTTTGCATATTAATATTGTTGAAATTTTAATTGAAATAATGTATTTCCCAGTGTAATATTATTGATTGTTTTAGTAAATGCAGAATATTTTGAAGCATTTTTGTTTTATTTTTGAAATAAAATGTTAAAGATATACAACTGAAACACGCAATTGCGACAAAAAAAAAAAAAAAAAAGCGTTATATTGAACTCAGTGCGTATACAGTCAGAACTAAAATATAAATATACGGCAATAACAGAGAATAGGGGTTACATACAGATGAAACACTTTCAGTTGCAAAGCCGTTTGCAAGCGTTCCAAATGTATGACTGCAGTCGGCAGCAACAGTATCCGAGCCTAGCGAAAATTCCTATCTGAAAAAGGAACACTTAACATTGTTTTGTTAAATAAATCCTTGTCGAATCGTGTTCTTAGACTGACTAAGAACAGGATTCGACAAGGATTTATTTAACAAAACTGCATTAAGTGTACTTTTTTTACATAGGAATTTTCGCTAGTGCTCGGATACTTTTGCTGCCAACTGTATTTGGAAAAAACTTGCAAAATTTACGTCATCGAAATTGCAAGCGTTCCGTTTGTATGTAACCCTAGGTCTGACAATTAATGAAATTTGAAACTTGTACTTTTTAAATTTATAGACGTTAAAAGCACTATTTTAAAATTGAAATATCATAAAAAACATCTGAAAGTGAGAAAACATTTTGAAATGCCTTAGAACATCTCTAACCTAAGAAAAGAAAAATACGATAAATTCGCAACTTGTGAAAACTTTCAAAATCCCCTTCCCAAAAACCGGGTTTATTCCCTAGTTTAAACCCAGGTTTTTTCCCCGCTCACATCTCTAAGTCCAAGCGGCGGCTGCAAAAAATTGATTTTATAAGGTGTGAAGCTTATTTTTTTTTCTATAGATAGAATTCATTGTTACAATGAAAATCTGATAGGGTTGCCTGGTCAAAGCCGTCAAGTTTAAGAGAAACAACCTCATTTCCGGTCAGAATTTAAACGATTTTCGAACCCCACAAGTGTGAAGATGAAACCGGTGCTAAAATGTAGAGATTAATATGCTCTTTAAAATGGCATAGGGTTGCTTGGTCAAAACCTTCAAGTTTCAGAGGTTGCCTCAAAAATAGGGGTCAAATTTAAACGATTTTCAAACCTCACAAGTGTGAAGATGAAACCGGTGCTAAAATGTAGAGATTAATATGCTCTTTAAAATGGCGTAGGGTTGCCGGGTCAAATCCGTCAAGAAACAGAGGTTGCCACGAAAGAAGGGACATATTTTACGATTTATTTACCCAAGTAAAAAGTGATTTACTCAAGTGTAAAGATGAAACCGGTGCTAAAATATAGAGATTAATATGCTCTTTAAAATGGCATAAGGTTGTCTGGTCAAAACCGCCAAGATTCAGAGGTTGACTCGAAAATAGGGGTCAAATTTAAACGATTTTCGAACCACACAAGTGTAAAGATGAAACTGGTACTAAAATGTAGAGATTAATATGTTCTTTAAAATGGCATTGGGTTGCCTGGTCAAATCTGTCAAGTAAAGCAGTCAACCACAAAAAATAGGCGAGTTTTGAAGATTTCTTAACGAAGTGTAAAAAAATATGAATAGCATTAACAAAGAAAAGGAATAAGGATAAAATTATATGAATATTTGAAATGTGGCTGGTTCCAGAATGCACAGCATAGAAGTTATTTTTAAATGGCATATGTTTGCCTGGTTAAATTCGTAAAGAAATAGCGGTCAGTCTCTAAAAGGCTAACTAATATTAAAGGTGTTTAACACAAAGTGAAATACACATGAAGACTATTTTAAAAAGGTTAAACACGAAATGATTAATATTTAAAAGATGAAATTGCGAGTTAAATGTAGAACATACAACACTTTTCAATTTGCTTACGATTGGTACTTCAAATCTGTCAAGGTATAGCGGTCAGCTTAGAAAAGGAAGCAAATTTCAATATTCGTTTATTCTATTTGTTTAATGATGTAAGAGATTTTAAAGCATAAAGAAAATTAAATTATTATGCGTGACCATTCTTTTTCTAATCTGTATAAAACTACTTTCAGCTCACGGGCTCGTTTTTTCCCCATTTTTCAATACTTAAAATATTCAAATTGTGTCAAAGTATTGAGAAGATAATTCACTGAAGAAATGTATGCGGCTGCTTTGTAGAATTTTATACGAAAATTTTGGGTTGTGCCGATTTTGTTATATTAAAAATTTGTCAATTTTAGAAAATTTTCTCAATTAATTTTTTTTATATCTAATTAAAAGTAATCAATAATAACTTTTGCAAATTAATTATGGGTACAAATAAAACGAAAAACATTTTTAAAAAATTGATAAATTTTTCGCGTTTCTTAATAACCATAAATTAATTTATGAAATTGAAATTTGTAAATCATGCTGCAAATCTGAAATAACAGCTTTTTTTTTTTTTTTTTTTTTTTTTTTTTTTCATTTTATTTAATTATTTATTTGGTATGCTAACAGAATTTTTTATTATGAATTTCTTGGTCATTATTATCTTCATTTCTGTTAATTTTTGCGGGCGTATTTTCTTATCTGTATCCACTTGTACATTTTTAATTTTTACTGTTAATTTGTTATTTTTACGGGAAATTTTAGAACAGTTTCATTACAGTTTATTTATTTCTTTTTTCTTTTTTAAATACTTTATATATATTTTTTTTTTCACATTGTGTAAAAAACCCTTCAAAATTAGCTGTTTTTTTTTTTTTTTCCCCGAGGCAACCACTATTTCTAGAGAATTTTCACCTGGCAACCCTATGATACTCTAAAGAGAACATTATTCGCTACATTTTATAAACGGTTTCATTTTTAAATATGTTAGGGTAAGAAAACTACTAAAATAACCCCCCCCCCCGACACACACACTTTTCGTGGCAACCTCTTTTCTTGACGATTTTGACTAGGCAACCCTATGCCATTTTAAAGACAATATTATTCTCTACATTTTAGCACCAGTTTCATCTTTACACTTGGGTAAATCACTTTTTACTTGAGTAAATAAATCGTAAAATATGTCCCCTATTTTCGTGGCAACCTCTGTTTCTTGACGGCTTTGACCAGGCAACCCTATGCCATTTTAAAAAGTATATTATTCTCAACATTTTAGCACCGGTTTCATCTTCACACTTGTGAGGTTCGAAAATCATTTAAATTTGACCCCTATTATCGAGGCAACCACCGAATCTTGACGGTTTTGACCAGGCAAACCTATGCCATGCCATTTTAAAGAGCATATTAATCTCTACATTTTAACGCCGGTTTGATCTTTACACTTGGGTAAATCACTTTTTACTTGGGTAAATAAATCACAAAAAATACGTCCCCTATTTTCGTGGCAACCAGGGCCTGATTACCCAAAAGGCACAGGAAGCACAAGCTTCCCCCTAAAATTTAAGAGGGGGCCCCCAAAATGACTAAATACAGGTTCTTGGATTTTCTGTTTCATATTTTCACCCTCAGATTGAATTTTTTCTGAGAAAGTCGCCTAAAGCAAGGTAAAATACACACTATTTCGGGAAAAATCTGTTATTTAGCCTCAAAAATCTGAATGATCTTAATTAATAAGTTATACGATTTTAATGTTGTGTGTAGAAAGCACCCAGGTATATGAATGAAAAAAAAAAAAAAAAAAAACGAAATGAAAGGGGGGGGGGCAGAAATGATACTGAGCTTCCCCTAGCTTCAAAGCTTAATCGGGCCCTGGTGGCAACCACTGTTTCTTGAAGGCTTTGACCAGGCAACCCTATGCCATTTTAAAGAGCATATTAATCTCTACATTTTAGCACCGCTTTCATCTTCTCACTTGTGAGGATCGAGAATCGTTTAAATTTGACCCCTATTTTTGAGGCAACCTCTGAAACTTGAAGGTTTTGACCAAGCAACCCTATGCCATTTTAAAGAGCATATTAATCTCAACATTTTAGCACCGGTTTCATCTTCACACTTGTGGGGTTCGAAAACCGTTTAAATTGTGACCGGAAGTGAGGTTGTTTCTCTTAAACTTGACGGCTTTGACCAGGCAACCCTATCAGATTTTCATTGTAACAATGAATTCTATCTATGGAAAAAAAATCAGCTTCACACCTTATAAAGTCAACTTTTTGCAGCCGCCGCTTGGACTATTAGAAGCACTGTTTAAAAATTGAAAGATTATATTATAAAAAACATCTGAATGTGAGATAATATTTTGAAATGCCTTAGAACATCTCTAATCTCAGCGGGGGGGGGGGATAAATTCGCAACTTTTGAAAACTTTCAAAATTCCCTTCCCAAAAAACCGGGTTTATTCTCTGGTTTATACCCGGGCTTTCCCCCCGCTCACATCTCTAGCTCCATTGTAGAGAATATGTCAAATAAATATGTAGAAAAACAACTTATATAAGTTTTTGATGGAGCATTCAGCATTGCATATATACAGTCGGCTGCAAAATTATTCGAGCACTAGCAATAATCCTTGCCAAAAAAAAGTACACTTAATACAGCTTTGTTAAATAAATCCTTGTCGAGTCATGTTCTTAATCAGTCTGAGAACATGATTCGACAAGGATTTACTTAGCAAAACAGTCTTAAGTGTACTTTTTAAATATAGGAATTATTGACTAGTGCTCGAATAATTTTGCAGCCGACTGTATATACACAGTCGGTAACAAAAGTGCCCGAACACTAGCAAAAATTTCTATGTAAAAAAGTACACTTCATACGATTTTGTTAAATAAGTCCTTATCGAATCGTGTTCTTAGACTGACAAAGAAAGGGATTCGACAAGGATTTATTTAACACAACCGTATGAAGTGTACTTTTTTTTTACATAGGAATTTTTGCTAGTGTTTGGACACTTTTGTTACCGACTGTAGCTCCCCTTGGTGACTTTTGAATTTTTATCGTCAATTTAGACAAAAATACATAATTTATGTTATTTTATTTTTTGTTTCTTTCTTTTCTTTTCGTTTTCCTTGCCTTTCTTTTCTGTTTTTCAATATTTTATAATTTATTTTTATTTTTTATGCGCTACTTGGCTTAAAGTGGCTTTTAAGAGAGTGGAGTCCTTGGCGAAAAATGTCCGACTTATTTCTTCTTCAAAATTTTAAAAACTATCCAGGCTTATCAATAAGTAGAGCTCTTTAATGTAATGCTGAATTAGCTTTTATGACAAGCGCGGTTCATCCGTGCCAAAAACATAATATTTAAACAAAGGGGGAAAAATCTAAAATTGAGGTATATTATTTATTTTATTTTATTTTATTTTATTTTTTATTTTTATTCCATTTTCATATTTTAATTTTTTCATGTGCAGGAGCAAATTTAATATATTTTTTTTCTTTTGCTTTTTTTGCAACAATTAACCCTTTGCGGCGCAAGACAATTCGGATCATTTAAATTATACTGACACCGGAATTCATGAACTAAATTAAGCTAAAAGAAATTTTAAATTTTAAGGTTAAAAAATCGGCCTTTTCTGATATGTTATAAACGTAAATTTTTGCTAAACATTTTCCGGGATGAATTTTTGCAGCTGGATCTTAAATTTTGCGTCCTCGCAGCGAGGACGGGGTTAAAAATTTAAATGTCCATTTTAAAAGCTTTTACTAGGTTATTATTTTCACATTTTAATTAATTTTAAAAAATCTAATCAAAATTTCGTTACAAATAAGGTATCAAATGAAAGGGACATTTTTTCTGAATCCGTCGGTTTAATTAACTTATCGATCGGGCAATTAGATTTTTTTAAATTAACTAAAGTATGAAAAGCTGGTGGCAACTTGCATCAACCACTGAGCTGAAGAACAACTGGAAGAAATGCTAGACCGGTTTTCGCGTGCCGTTTTCTGAAGGTTTGTCTTCCGAGCGTTGCACGGCAAAAAGCATTTGATATATTTATATTTCAAAGTAAAATTGTGTAAAGGTTGTCTGTTCGAACAACCATATGCTAAACATGACATTACAATTTTAAATTTTAATTCTTTAAAGATTATAATAGTAATAGACGAAGCGACAAATGTTGCTTGCCGTGCAAGGCAGGCGAACGATTGCAGAAAAACTGGCACGCACGAACACTGTGTAAATGTATTGGAAGCATTTGCTCCAGTTGTTCTTCAGCTTAATGGCGTCAACACACAAATGCATTTATATATAGAGAGATGACAGGCCGCAAAATTATTGCATATATCAGTAAATGGCTTAGAAAAACAGCCAAAATTTTATCGATTAGCAAAGAAATAATCGTATCGGTAGTTATTTGCGTTATTAACGTACAGTCGGCGGTAAAATTATTCGAGCACTAGCCAATAATTCCTATATTTAAAAAGTACACTTAAGACTGTTTTGCTAAGTAAATCTTTGTCGAATCATGTTCTTAGACTGATTAAGAACATGACTCGACAAGGATTTATTTAACAAAGCTGTATTAAGTGTACTTTTTTTTGGCAAGGATTATTGCTAGTGCTCGAATAATTTTGCAGCCGACTGTACATTTTGACAATTAGCGGCGATATTGTTCCATATTTCACTAATAAGCCACAATTGTGTATTTTGCAAAACAATTTTGAAAATGCGCGAATCTTATCGATTAGAAACGAAATAATAGGGTATTTTGGCAATCGGCTACAAAAATATCACATATCATAGAAAACAGTTTCAAAAGAAACAAGAACGAAAAATTATGCCGTTCACTGTGCTGAAAAAAAAAAAAATATATATATATATATATATATCGAGCCTGATACCATGTTTGCTGATTCTTATGTAAAATGACTTTCTGAATCAGAATATCACTCCCATTTTGCCCAGTCACCCATCGTTTTCTCGGGACCCCCCACCCCCCACCCCTCCCCCAATTTTCTTGGGTTATAGAATATCAAGCGGTAAAATTCAACCTTCGTTGTACAAAGAACCGCTTTTCAGGAACTCAAAAATGCATTGTCCCTCGAACCATTCTTGTGCTTGTCTATATACAACCTGATAAGTGAAACAGAAATACACTCAGATGCTTGTAAGGATGGTTATGGCGCTGTACTAATTCAACGTTCTATAATAGACAATAAGTTTCATCCTGTTTATTTCATGAGTAGGAAAACATCTGATAGTGAACATAAATATTCGAGTTATGAATTAGAAACGTTAGCAGCGATAGGAGCGCTTAAAAAATTTCGGATTTATGTATTAAGAATACCATTCAAGATTGTGATTAATTGCAATGCGTTCGCAATGACCATGGGCAAAAAAGATGTTTGTACTAAAGTTGCTAGATGGGCTCTGATGCTCTCGGACTTTGACTATAAAACTGAACATCGTACAGGTACACAAATGCGCCAAGTTGATGCCCTCAGTAGGAATCCCGTCTGCATGACCATAGAAGATAGCCTTATACTTAAAATAGCCCAAGCCCAAGATTCCGACGAAAACATTAAAACAACCAAAGACATTTTGAATATTAAACCTTATGAGAATTATTTGATTAAAAATAACATCTCATACAAAAGTGTTAACGGTAATGATTTGATTGTAGTTCCGGAGAATACGCAGTCAAGCATCATTAAAACAGCTCATGAAATGGGTCACTACCCTGCAAAACGTACCGAAGAGAGTCTGGCAAATGATTTTTTTTATTCCGGGAATTAAACAAAAAGTAGAAAAATGTATAAAAAATTGTATTCCATATATTCTAACAAATCGCAAGCGCGGCAAACAGAAAGGTATGCTACATCGGATCGAGAAAAATGACATTCCTTTACATACATATCATGTTGATCACTTAGGTCCCTTAGAAAGTACTAATAAAAATTATAAACACATATTTGTTGTTATGGACGCCTTTACTAAATTTATCTGGCTCTATCCAACAAAATCAACGGCTGCCAGAGGAGTTATCTCAAAACTAGAAATACAGAAAGCTACATTTGGGAATCCAACTCGCATCATTTCCGATCCTCGCTTTCACATGAAAAGAATTCGAAGACTATTGTGTCGAAGAAAGCATAGATGTAACGACAGGATTACCACGAGCTAGTGGACAAATAGAGAGAGCTAATTCCATCATCCTTTCAATTTTATCCAAACTCTCATTATAGACCGTGGGCCATATGCCAAAAATGTCATTTAAAAACAAGTTCGTTTCAACTTTTCGGGAGTATTCTGAAAATGTTGCTAATATATTCTTTTTAAGGTAGGTAAGGAAAATATCAAATGTTCTGGAAGTAAGCTTTGCACATAAATTTGGAAAATTGACTCCAATTTGAAGGAACTGAGTTCACATTTACGATGCTGGTTTACAGCTGTGCGCAATATATTTCTGGTAATATTGCGATTCGTTGAATAAATTTTAAATTAATTTGCACACGAGTGCTAAAATCATATACCTGAGAAAAAGTGCTAAATAAAAAGTAAAATAAAAATAATTATTATAATAATAAAGTAAATTTAATTTAGCTACTTTTCAGAGTCAAATTTAGCTTCTCAAACTACAACCTGATTCATGAATAATTATTTATATTTCAACAACAGTAATAAATTGAAAAAAATATTTTATTTTATTTTATTTTATTTTAATGATTTTGTACCCCTTAACAAATAAATTAAGCTCATAAAATGCTAATAAACTTCTATTTCACATGTTGTCTCAACACGAGGCAGATTGCAATTTGTATAATTATGATGACAGCAACACAGTTCAGTTCTATAAAACTATGATGGTACCATTTTGGAAGCTACTTCTGTACTAATGTCATTCTATTTAGGTGGCCAACAAGTTGTAAATGAAGGTGTATTCTTCAAAACCTGTTTTAATAATTGTGCGGATAAATATAAGTACCGTAGTCCAGTTGCATAAGAGCTTGGATTAGAAATAGTATGTTCTACTTCTGCATCAGAATCTTCAGTTTATGTAGTACCTACTGCACTGTCTACATCGATGTCACTGTATATATTTCTGCATATTGTGTCACACAAAACAAGTTCACATTGATTAGCGCGAAGCCGCTTAACAAAACTAATTTGTGGATATAATTTTCGAATCCTCCTTTTTAGTAGAAAATTTCTGCATCCAGTAATATCGACCTTTTCATTTTCATAAACAATTTTCTCAAACAATTCAACCAGTTTGTTTAATCGCATAATTGTATTTTGTTTGGTGATTTTTTCTTTCACTACATTTTTGCAAAAAATTTAAAATGATATTTTATACTGCATATCCACTGGCTGTTTTTTTTTTTTTTTTTTTTTTTTTTTTTTTTTTTGTGTGTGTGTGTGCACTTTTATCTACAGTTAAAAACTTAACATACCTTTTTTAGCAAGATCTATGATAGCACATTTCAATAGCTACTAAATCTTTATCACGAATTTGTAATAACATCATTTCATCCTTTTTCGCTGTTGCTGCTTTAATTAATAAATTTTCTTTCGTTTCATACTGGGCAAGCCTTTCTTTTTTTTTCTCTTGCCACAATGTCTATCAACGACATATTTTTCAGTTTTGCAGATTATACAAACAACAGATAATACAGAAGAGTTCCTTTTCACTTGCTGAAAAAATCCACAGTCACTTCGCATAGAATTCAGGCCATTTAAACTTTCTGGTTGATCTGATATTTTATATTATCACCAGGTTGCGCATTCCGCTTTTTTGCATCTGTGATTCTGTTTTTGTCAGTAAAATTACTGTAACCTTTTCTACCATAAAAAATGTCACAGATGTCCGATGATAGTGTCTAAAGGTAGTTTGGATAGTTCATTAACTGGAAGAAAAAGCAAATCAGTAGTTATTTTTCTTTCACGAACGTTCAAAAATTTCCACTACTCAGCGCACAATCTTACTTTAGCCCAGCTTATTTCAGAAAAACACGTTATTTTTAAAAATATTTCGTCGCCAATGTGCAAACAACAAGTCATTTCTTCGGATATTGTACTATTAACTACACTCCTTCTCATATTTATAAGGACATTTTATATTTTGAAATAACTAATGTAAAAATAATTGTGAACAAGATTATACTAAGTGCACTTAATATATCTAGTATTCTAAACACCAAAACTGCTATATTTTTTTTTAATATGAAACAAAATTAATAAAAATAATGCAAAATATTTTTTTCTCCACGTTTTCAGATGTTCATATTTATAGGGACAATCAAGATTTTTTCGTTTTATTTAACTTACTAGTAGATAAATTACAGTTGGCATGCGAATTCGTTAACTACTGGACTAGATTAATTCATATATAAGCCTTCAATTTTCTTGGACGGACATTACTGATGATTCCTCGAAAAAAAGAACGTTCATGGAGTGAAGTATGATAAATGTGTTTTTTTTTAAGTGGAATGATAATTTCAATCCGCCGAATTTCTAATGAAATTCGAAGATCGAAAATTGCTGAAGGAAATGTGACCAAACTTTGAACTGTTGGTTCGATAGGAGAGAGATCTGATGCAAAATCATAGTTGTTTTACAGAGATCGAAGACTCATAATTCCTCTTACTGTTCTACTCATAATGACTGCTGCTGAATTTGCTCGTAATTTTTAACGAAAGGATGGGGTCCACATTTATGCACGTTTAAAATAATTAATAATATGTTAAAATGAATAAAAAACCTATAATAATCAATAAGCATTTAATGGGGGAAAGAACGTCTATGTTAAAGTTGAATAAAGACAATATTAAATGGTAAAATGTTGCATTTTCGGATGAAACACATTTTATTCTTGATTAATCAAATGGTTTTAACAGTTACTGACACGATCTGAAGATAGCGAAAGACAGAGCAGATTTTCTAAAGGCAGATATAAATCGGGTATTTTAAAGGTCTGGGGAGCTGTTTCTACTGAAGGCAAAATGAATTTAGTAATTCTTTCTATTATTATGAACATGAAGAGAATATCCGCAAATCTTAAACTTGGAATTTTTTTCAACAAGGCTTACATTTTTGCTCTACTTCTAGAGCAATAGGAAATAGTTTGAAGAAGAATATTAAAGAATATATATACCAGAGAGAATGTCTGACTATTTCACCCTAAAAAGAGACCCCAAAAAATATTAATTTAAAGAATAATTGAAAAAAATTACTAAGATTCGAGCTGTCCTTATAATTGTGAACACCTGAAAAATACTTTTTTTTGACCGTATTTAAAGTTTTTTAAGATAAAAAACGATAAAACTTTTTAAATATCGTTTATTAATGAAATTCAAATTAATAAAAAATATATTTGTTTAAATAATAGTGTTCAGTGTTTAGTTAATAAAGAAAAACAGGTGTCCTTATAATTATGAGAAGGAGTGTATATAATAACTCTACTTAAAAAAAAAAAAATAATAATATATATATATATATATATATAAAGAGTAATAACAGAATTCGATCAAAATGTTAATAATACCACCGCCACTTTAGAATGTAGAAAAAGAGGGGAAAAAAGGCTAAAAACCCCATAGGAATAGCATGGTAAGAAAAGCAAAAAATCTCACAATGTCAAGTGTGTTAAAAAAAAAAAAAAAAAAAAAAAAAAAAAACACGCTCACACCGGAAGTAATAAGGGGACAAAATTGCCTAGAAAAAGACATTGAACAGCGGGAACCGGGCGGGCTGGGGCATGGGTCCTATCTTCCAGGATTAATACGACTCGCCTAGTATAACTCGTGGGGGTGGGCGGGAACCACCGCCACTTTAGAATGTAGGAAAAGAGAGGAAGGCCATGCCCCAGAGAGAAACTTTAACCCATCTTATTTGGAAAAAAAAAAAAAAATTAAATGTATTTTATTCTCGATATGCAAGCAATATTAAAATTTTCCTACATTATATTAAACGTAAAGATTATTTAAAAGTATACGAAAAGAGAGCAATATATAATAATAACAGAATGTAGAATATTCAAAAAAAAAAAAAATAGAATAATACACAATATATAATAATAATACAATAATCCAGTAATAATAAAATTGGATCAAAGTGTCAACATTAATCAAGACAATGCAAAAACTAGTATGTTGTGGCCACCAGAAGACTTTCTTCTATATTTTCCTATACAAATTCCCTCAGAAACATGAAAAAAAAAATTACGACTTTTTTTCCAAGTTTTTTTTTTTGTTTTTTTGTTAAAAGTAAAAAAAAAATCGATAACTTTGTTTTAAATTATCACATATTTATAGTTCAACCATTCGTTTTGAAGGTATTGACGAGACCTTTCGAAAGGTACCCATCTTGAAAATTTACCTCCCCCCCAGGGAGGGAAGCGATGTCCCCACATGCACAAATTTTTTTCCCTAATTAACTACTACTATTATCAATAATAATTCATATTAATTTTACAATCACAAGTTAAGAATAACTCTCATTATGTACATTTATACGAAATTTTGTCCTATACTGCCATGCTAAAAATTTAGGAAAAATACGATCACAGCGCCACCTGTTGAGCGATTGATCCCCAAACCTAATCAGCTCCAGTTTATGTCAGGGGCCAACTAAATACCAAGTTTGGTTAAATTTCGTTAAAAAAAATTTTTCTAAGTTTTTTTTCGTTAAAAGTAAAAAAAAATTGATAACTTTGTTTTAAATTATCACAGATTTATAGTTCAACCAGTCGTTTTAAAGGTACTGACGAGACCTTTCGAAAGATACTCATCTTGAAAATTTACTCCCTTCGAGGGGGGGGGGACTTCCCTCCCAGGGGGGGGGGGTGGCGAGGCTCCTACACATACAGAATTTTTTTCCCTGTTGACTATCTATATTATAAATCATTCTTGTAAATTTCATAATGATTACTAAAAAATAATTCTCTTTATGCCCATTTATACAAAATTTTGTCCTATATCACCATGTTAAAAATTTTGAAAAAGCAGGATGGCAACGCAACCTGTCAGACAATTTTTACCGAAAGTTGATAGGCACTAATTTATGTCAAGGTGCAACTACATACTAATTTGTATGAAATTCTGTGCAGTAGTTCCTGAGATACAGTTGCCACAAAATTTTGTCACACACACACACACAGACTGACAGACAGACATTTTCTAAAAATGGTCAAATCGTGTTCTACAGCTCTTAAAACGTGTAAATCCGTCAAAAACCCGAGGTCGAAAATTTTTACGAATCCAATACTTTCTTCTATTGAATATAGAAGAAAGTAATAAACAAAACATATTAAATGCAAGCAACGCGTTAGCGCGCGTATTGACAACAGCCGTCATTGGATCATAACGCCAGCGGAAAGAATATAACGGTTTTGATTGGAGGATAAGAGAAGAAATCAGTAGAGTATCTGACTCTAAGTGTATGTAGAATAGCAAGACCACAGAAATGTCAAATTTGTAGAATTAATGTACTTAATTTTAAAATAATGTGCACATCTTCTGACTAGAACATTGCGAATTCGTAGATAATAGAATATTTTTTTTAATTTTAACACTAATTTGAAATTGCCCTTCGATGATTGAAACGGACTTGAACGATATCTAGCTGAGGTCCACGGCCTAATAGAAAACCCCGCTAAATGGTATTTGCACGTAAATGATGTTCAACAGGCAACAAACTCCTACTTTCCAGCGAATCATTAACACCAGTCCTTTCAAACTTCTTTTCGGCACTGAAATGAAACATAAAAATGACACCAGAATTTTAGACTTACTTGACGAACAATTAAGATCGGATTTCACAAATAATCGCAAAGAGCTAAGAAAGGAAGAAAAAAAAAAAAAAAAAAAAAAAAATAGATTTTAAAGGTGCAGAAGAAAACCGAAAGAATTACGGACTGAAGTTAAAAGCGAAATACCTGGGTTCGTACAAAATCACAAAAGCGAAAAGCAACGACACATATGATGTTGAGAAAATTGGTTTCACAGACGAATCTATACGTACTAACACGTGTGCCAAGTACCACAAACCCTGGCCTGATAAAACGTAAAAAGTACTGTGTATACAATTTGATGTGTACATATGTAAAAAAAACCTTTTTATTCTATCATGTGATCAGTGTCACTTCTTATATTTGTTTTTCGCTTTTATTATTACTACTTTAAGTTTTGGAAAAATCCTTCTATTTTATTCCATGAAATTCAAGTGTATAATTATGTTAAATGTTTTTGAACCTATTTTGTAAATTTGAGAAAAATGGAAAGAGGAGAAACAGAAAGAAAAAAAAAAGAGAAGAAGGAGAGAGAGAGAGAGAGAGAGAGAGAGAGAGAGAGAGAGAGAGAGAGAGAGAGAGAGAGAGAGAGAGAGAGAGAGAGCTTGTCGTGGACTCCTTTAACGACGAAAGAGTATTTGATGACGAAGTAAATTTAGAGTCCACAGGCTGATCATAAGACGACAATTCTTTTATGTGTTTGTAGTTCAATATGAACCAGTTACTGCCGTTTTTCTTTTTTTTCCTCTTTTCAGACATACTTCTACTGTTCCATTAGACACCACGTCCAGATGAGGTCATCTGGAATGGACAGAGATGGCCCATGCGGGAAACGGAATCCGCAGAGCTGTCCCCCAATTCCACAGCCAGCGAACAGTCAGTGGATTACACCTCAACTCCAAGCGAAAGGAAGCGGTTGCGAATCAGGCAACGGGACGAGCGAGGCAGAAGAAGTTTATTTGCAGACGAAGACATTTCGTGTGCTGGTTCTCCGAGTAAGAACCCAAAGAAAAGACGAACGAAGAGGTTTTGTGTTACGAATTACGACGTTTATGACTTACTATGATCTTTTTATCTTCAATTCTTGTATAATATGTAAATAATGTCAGTTTTACTTCAAATTAACGTATTAATTAAAATTAGTTAGTAATTCAATAATTTTTTATGTGTTTTCTTCAAGACGACAATGTGTCAGAATTCTCTCTACATATATTTTACTACATTGCTACTTATATTTTTAATATGTATTAATTAATTAACATTATCATCTCTGTTTGCATTTTATATTGATGTAATTATGATTACATATAATATGCCATGGTAAAATTTGTGAAATAAATAAAAACATAAAAGGATTGACACACTAACTCTCTCCACGTAGGACAATCGAAAACTTTTTTCAAGCATTTTCTTCCTTTAAAAAATGTTTAGATGAGGCTAAAAGTTGGCAATGTTGAGGAAAAAAAAAAGAGTAGAAAAAAAAAAAAAAAAAAAAAAATACAAAATGTATATATTGCAATAACACTATGCAACACTAAGAAAAAAAAAAGTTAAATATTTTCTTTTACGCTTGAACTGTAGCAACATAAAATTACTAAAAGTTCTGCAAATTTAAATGAAAATATGTCGGGTATTAATTGCTGAACTTTGAATGGTATGAAGTATTCTTAATAAGGGAAGACACATTATTGTCATTTATCTGAAACTGTCGAAATTTTAACTGAAAATAAAATATAACACTATAAAATTGCAACCGATATAACTCATCCTGTAATTTTTACAATGCGATTTTATAGCATAGGCCATGCTTAGGAAACCCCGCATCTGTATTTATATCCAAACTTAATAAACTTTAATGTTAAATAAATTCACATGCCCCACAAACGTTAATCCAGAAATACTTGAAATGATTTCAAAACACTGCATATTTAGCATGTCATCGGATATAATAAAAGCTATAAAAATGAACACAAATGGTTATATAGCATTAACAAGACAGAAATCTTTTTAATCTCGCTGCTTTTTGGGTCCTCTCCTTAAGCACGAGTATTACTCGACATATTTTCCTTTTAATTTGTAGAACTTGCATTTTTTTGCACTAAATGTAATGAGGGCTTAGTAAAACCACTGAATATATCAACAAATTCATATGATATATTTACCCGCTCAAGTTTATGAGGTCTGTAAAAATTAAATCCCAAGATCATTATTTAGATTTCTCGCATCATCTTTCATAATTAAACTCTAACATTTAAGGGGATGCTTGGATAAAGCATAGATTTCAGGCAAATTGTGTGTTCGAACACTGTAAATCTGAATGTGATAATTAAGAACCGCATTACAATGTTTTACATTATAAACCATTCATTTCATTTAAACTGAACTTTAGGAGGCTTAGATAAATTAACAGTGCTTATATCTTCGCTTACTACTCCGATTCAAAAAATTAGAATAATAAAAAGAAATATGGTCAAGGGAAATGAAAATCGAATTTATCAAATAAATAATCAACAATATCAAATATAAAGTACTATAATATGAATCTGCATATTTTGCAGATTATAAAAATGTAAACACATTACAATGAAATAGAAAATATATTTAAATCAACTAACAACAAAAAATTCAAAATATTAGAATACTTTCTAACATGGTTCAAAAAATTAGAATAATGAAAATATATTGAACATAATTTAAACTCTAAGTATTTTTACTTGCTAATCAGTACTTTGTTGCATCACCCTTAGCTTTAATGACAGCTCTTAAACGTTTTGGCATGTTTTTAACTAAAGGTTCACAATCTTTTTTATCCAAATTCGCCCATATGCTCTTTATACTAGAAATAAGTTCTTTTTTGTCTCTAGGCGCAACTTCTTGAAGTCGTTTCTTCATAATTCCCCACAAATTCTCGATAGGATTTAGATCGGGTGAGTTTGCAGGCCAAGGGAGTACAGGTACGTCCTTCTCTTTGAGCCATTTAGTTGTTGATTTGGAAGTGTGGGGAGAAGCTGAATCTTGCTGAAACAAGAAATCGTCATCACATAAATCCTCAGCTGAAGGAATCATGAAATGTTCAAGAATTTCTTGATAGACTTCTGAATTGACTGTTGTGGAAACAATACACAACCTGCCTGGGCCTTCAGCAGTCATGCAGCCCCATACCATAACAGAGGTCGCAAATTTAAACGAACGTTTTAAACATTCTTTCTTATAAGCTTCATGTTTGAGTCTCCAGACACGTATACCTTGATTTCCGTGAGACACACAAAACACACTTTCATCGCTGAAAAGTATCTTTTTCCAATCGTCGTGATCCCAAAATAGCCTTTGTTTACACCATTTAACTCTAGCAGCCCTTTGCTTAGATGATAAGAATGGCTTTATCTTAGGCACACGTGATCTAAAACCTAATTTGCGAAGTCGTCGTAGTGTTGTAGATTTGGAGACATTTATACCCATTTATTTCCATTTTCTATGCACATATCTCACACTCCGAAAACGATGTTTCTTCACAATCTTTTTCAATTGCCTTTCATCTCTTCTTGAAGTTACTGGCTTTCGACCACTTTTAAAGTGTTTATTTTGAAAACACTTATTATTAGAATATTCTCTCAAAACTCTACTCACACTTGCTTGAGAGCATTTCACTTCTTTTGCTATAAAAAGTTGTGTTTTTCCTATTTCGTGCAAGTACACAATACGATATTTCACAGCCTCAGATAAATCGCTCTTTCGTCCCATATTAAGCAAATACTACGCTACAATCAAATGCCAAACGACTTATCATTTTCAACGGAGCACATTTTATAGTCCCACAGATGTTAATCCCGCAGCCGTTCTCTCAACTTATAAGAAAACTTTGAATATTCTAATTTTTTGAACCATGCTATCGAGGTATTCTATTTCTTTGAATTATTCTAATATTTTTTAAATAGTTAATTATTAATATATCAGATAAAAATAAATATTTATGTTATATTTATAAATGCTCTGAAGATAATTAGATACTTTTAATATATTTTTTCCTGGACGCAGTATGCAAATTGACGCGTTAGCAACATCAAACTCATCTTTTTTACATTATTCTAATTTTTTGAATCGGAGTAGTATAACTAATACCCTTTGTCATTCTAAATTCGAACCGAGATAATAAATTTTTAGTTCCATGAGTTTTCTAGTTACATCATTTTCGACAAAGGTTGTAGATATTTAACACTCTAGTAGTAAATATTTGTCTAAGCTAAGTTCTCTTTTGCCCGAATTTTCCACATGTATTTGCTGCCTCCATCGTATCTGCTCCCTCCATCGTACAAAGGAAAAATATCTAAATTTTAAACATTTTTTCTGTTCTATTTGTTACTAGAACTTTCTGTTACAAAATAATAATAATAATAATTTTAACTTTCCCTACCCCCATCTCTTCAAGTCAAGTGACAAAAATTCGAAATATATAAAAATAATTCCTGTTTTTTTTTCCTGTAATACTTTGATTGCCCCTGATATCGAGATAAAACTGTGCGACCAAAATAGGGGGACCAAAATGGAGGAGCCAAATTAGCGAGACCAAAACGGTAGGACCAAAATGGCGGGACCAAAACGATGGGATCAGAACGGCGGGACCAAAGTGTCATGTACCCTACATTTTCAATAGGGAACATCCCATAGTGAAATTTAACTTATTGTGAATCGAAACTTTGTGACTTTCGATTGCTGGCAATTAGATTATTTTAATGACTGTCCTCGCTGGTTGGCTAGATATATGGTGTACGCTGTGTGCAGTGTTTATATTTATATTTTCCCTTATTAATTCTTATTGCAAGCGAACTTCTAATCAAGCATACAAGTCTGATGTATATGTTTTCAAAACACAAACAAACTAACAAATCTTAATGTATCAGTAATTTTGGTAGCGGAGGTGCAGGTCGCTCGCTTGTGTTTGGCTGTTCCAAAGAACTTTGCTGTAGTCGTGTGCCACTTCGGTTACATAAGGGTAGTCAGTTCTATTTATTTATTTGTTTTTACCATTTATTATTGTTTTACTTAGTAGTTCTTGGATTAGTATTTATCTGTTATTTTATTTTTCCTCTTTTGTTTTGTAATTCTGTTGTCTATGGGTACTATTGTGTTAAGTGTCCTTAGCTTATTTCGCCTAGTCGGCAGAGGGCTTATTTTTTCTTTTCTCCTCTTTTTCAACATGCAGTCTCAGATTAAAGAAGTGATGCGAGTTCCAACGATCCTAGTAGCTACATCAAAGAAATAATTAGCCCGAATCTTCAGCTCCAAGATGCTTTTTCTAATGGAACCACAAATGTATGCATTTTTATGGACCCTCTTTCTGGTGCTTTGCCACGCAATAAATCTCAAGTCTTAAAATCCGAAATAGAAAAAAAAAAAAAAAAAAAAAACTCTGGTAAGCGTTCTATTACAATTAAAGTTTACCAGAACTGATAAAGTTCTCATAGAAACGTCTAACGACTAACGAGTAATGTGCTCTTACAGTGGCGGAAATAAACTCGCTCATGAACATCCCTATCCAGGTCAACATACAGCAGGGATACATCACCTCCCATTTCGGAACGTCGCCAATTGCCCATCTGCGCAGCACTAGTGCGACGTAAAACCCAACTATCCACCTCCCATTTCGTGGTAAATTGACAATAGTATTTACATTGACAACCGCATTACAATGTTTTACATTATAAACCATTCATTTCATTTAAACTGAACTTTAGTAGGCTTAGATAAATTAACAGTGCTTATATCTTCGCTTATAACTAATACCCTTTGTCATTTTAAATTCAAACCGAGATAATAAATTTTTAGTTCCATGAATTTTCTAGTTACATCATTTTCGACCAAGGTTGTAGATATTTAACACTCTAGTAGTAAATATTTGTCTAAGCTAAGTTCTCTTTTGCCCGAATTTTCCACATGTATTTGCTGCCTCCATCGTATCTGCTCCCTCCATCGTACAAAGGAAAAATATCTAAATTTTAAACATTTTTTCAGTTCTATTTGTTACTAGAACTTTCTGTTACAAAATAATAATAATAATAATTTTAACTTTCCCTACCCCCATCTCTTCAAGTCAAGTGACAAAAATTCCAAATATATAAAAATAATTCCTCTTTTTTTTTCCTGTAATACTTTGATTGCCCCTGATATCGAGATAAAACTGTGCGACCAAAATAGCGGGACCAAAATGGAGGAGCCAAATTAGCGAGACCAAAACGGTAGGACCAAAATGGCGGGACCAAAACGATGGGATCAGAACGGCGGGACCAAAGTGTCATGTACCCTACATTTTCAATAGGGAACATCCCATAGTGAAATTTAACTTATTGTGAATCGAAACTTTGTGACTTTCGATTGCTGGCAATTAGATTATTTTAATGACTGTCCTCGCTGGTTGGCTAGATATATGGTGTACGCTGTGTGCAGTGTTTATATTTATATTTTCCCTTATTAATTCTTATTGCAAGCGAACTTCTAATCAAGCATACAAGTCTGATGTATATGTTTTCAAAAAACAAACAAACGAACAAATCTTAATGTATCAGTAATTTTGGTAGCGGAGGTGCAGGTCGCTCGCTTGTGTTTGGCTGTTCCAAAGAACTTTGCCGTAGTCGTGTGCCACTTCGGTTACATAAGGGTAGTCAGTTCTATTTATTTATTTGTTTTTACCATTTATTATTGTTTTACTTAGTAGTTCTTGGATTAGTATTTATCTGTTATTTTATTTTTCCTCTTTTGTTTTGTAATTCTGTTGTCTATGGGCACTATTGTGTTAAGTGTCCTTAGCTTATTTCGCCTAGTCGGCAGAGGGCTTATTTTTTCTTTTCTCCTCTTTTTCAACATGCAGTCTCAGATTAAAGAAGTGATGCGAGTTCCAACGATCCTAGTAGCTACATCAAAGAAATAATTAGCCCGAATCTTCAGCTCCAAGATGCTTTTTCTAATGGAACCACAAATGTATGCATTTTTATGGACCCTCTTTCTGGTGCTTTGCCACGCAATAAATCTCAAGTCTTAAAATCCGAAATAGAAAAAAAAAAAAAAAAAAAAACTCTGGTAAACGTTCTATTACAATTAAAGTTTACCAGAACTGATAAAGTTCTCATAGAAACGTCTAACGACTAACGAGTAATGTGCTCTTACAGTGGCGGAAATAAACTCGCTCATGAACATCCCTATCCAGGTCAACATACAGCAGGGATACATCACCTCCCATTTCGGAACGTCGCCAATTGCCCATCTGCGCAGCACTAGTGCGACGTAAAACCCAACTATCCACCTCCCATTTTGTGGTAAATTGACAATAGTATTTACATTGACAACCGCATTACAATGTTTTACATTATAAACCATTCATTTCATTTAAACTGAACTTTAGTAGGCTTAGATAAATTAACAGTGCTTATATCTTCGCTTATAACTAATACCCTTTGTCATTTTAAATTCGAACCGAGATAATAAATTTTTAGTTCCATGAATTTTCTAGTTACATCATTTTCGACCAAGGTTGTAGATATTTAACACTCTAGTAGTAAATATTTGTCTAAGCTAAGTTCTCTTTTGCCCGAATTTTCCACATGTATTTGCTGCCTCCATCGTATCTGCTCCCTCCATCGTACAAAGGAAAAATATCTAAATTTTAAACATTTTTTCAGTTCTATTTGTTACTAGAACTTTCTGTTACAAAATAATAATAATAATAATTTTAACTTTCCCTACCCCCATCTCTTCAAGTCAAGTGACAAAAATTCCAAATATATAAAAATAATTCCTCTTTTTTTTTCCTGTAATACTTTGATTGCCCCTGATATCGAGATAAAACTGTACGACCAAAATAGCGGGACCAAAATGGAGGAGCCAAATTAGCGAGACCAAAACGGTAGGACCAAAATGGCGGGACCAAAACGATGGGATCAGAACGGCGGGACCAAAGTGTCATGTACCCTACATTTTCAATAGGGAACATCCCATAGTGAAATTTAACTTATTGTGAATCGAAACTTTGTGACTTTCGATTGCTGGCAATTAGATTATTTTAATGACTGTCCTCGCTGGTTGGCTAGATATATGGTGTACGCTGTGTGCAGTGTTTATATTTATATTTTCCCTTATTAATTCTTATTGCAAGCGAACTTCTAATCAAGCATACAAGTCTGATGTATATGTTTTCAAAAAACAAACAAACGAACAAATCTTAATGTATCAGTAATTTTGGTAGCGGAGGTGCAGGTCGCTCGCTTGTGTTTGGCTGTTCCAAAGAACTTTGCCGTAGTCGTGTGCCACTTCGGTTACATAAGGGTAGTCAGTTCTATTTATTTATTTGTTTTTACCATTTATTATTGTTTTACTTAGTAGTTCTTGGATTAGTATTTATCTGTTATTTTATTTTTCCTCTTTTGTTTTGTAATTCTGTTGTCTATGGGCACTATTGTGTTAAGTGTCCTTAGCTTATTTCGCCTAGTCGGCAGAGGGCTTATTTTTTCTTTTCTCCTCTTTTTCAACATGCAGTCTCAGATTAAAGAAGTGATGCGAGTTCCAACGATCCTAGTAGCTACATCAAAGAAATAATTAACCCGAATCTTCAGCTCCAAGATGCTTTTTCTAATGGAACCACAAATGTATGCATTTTTATGGACCCTCTTTCTGGTGCTTTGCCACGCAATAAATCTCAAGTCTTAAAATCCGAAATAGAAAAAAAAAAAAAAAAAAAAAAAACCTCTGGTAAACGTTCTATTACAATTAAAGTTTACCAGAACTGATAAAGTTCTCATAGAAACGTCTAACGACTAACGAGTAATGTGCTCTTACAGTGGCGGAAATAAACTCGCTCATGAACATCCCTATCCAGGTCAACATACAGCAGGGATACATCACCTCCCATTTCGGAACGTCGCCAATTGCCCATCTGCGCAGCACTAGTGCGACGTAAAACCCAACTATCCAACTCCCATTTCGTGGTAAATTGACAGTAGTATTTACATTGACAATATTATATTGACAATAGTATTCCCCTCCAAGAGCTGGGACAAAAAATAAAAACAAAAAATAATTTAAAAGTTAAGGAAATGCGGCGCTTTTACGTGAAAAGACCACTCTAGGTCTGAAGTACAACTTTCAGAAACGGTGCTTGTCACGATTTTTGGCACCATTCTTCTTAGAGAAGTCAAAATCTATACTAATATATAAATGCGAAAGTTTGGATGGATGGATGTTTGTTACTCAATCACGCCACAACGGCTAAACGGTTCTGGATGAAATTTGGTACAGAGATGTAGAATAGTCTGGAATAGAACATAGGCTACTATTTATACCGAAAATTTGATTAGATTTAAAAAAAAAAAAAAAAAACGGTAATTTTGAAAATAATAAACCGGTAATTGACTTAATAAAAGCCATTTAAATTTTTAATTGTTGCCAAAAAAGTTTACGAGGTATTTTTATTTATTTATTTTTCAACATAAAATGAAATATGCTTTCACGCGAAAAATAAAAAATTACTAAATGTTAAATTGGTCGATGAGAAAATGACACTTTATAATCTATATCATTATATAAAGCGCAAAAAATTGTTTGTTTGTGGAGGGTAATCTCTGAAACTACTGAACCGATTTAAAAACTTCTTTCACTGACCGAAAGCTACAGTATGCCATATTGTTATAGGCTATATTTAATTTTGATAAAATAAATTTTAGTTTAAAATCTGAGCATTTTAATTAAAATCCCCATAGAAGCCGTAATAGAAATGGAAATAATGAAATATTAAAAAAATTAGCTGCTGCCAACATAAAAGAAACATTTACATATTCATTTCGTTTTTAAAATATCTTGACGTGAAAAGAAAAGAAATATATTTGCACGTGCATTAAATTGAAATTCATATAAAGCTTTTTTAATTGTTAAACTTACACGTTAAATCTGACGTCATTATAGAATTAAAAGTGTTTATTTTTCTAATAATTTAATTTGATATGATATGATATAATATCTAAGCATCAATGTTTAAACCACGGAGTCTTTATTACTCCGTGGTTTAAACTGATGTGTGTAAACGAAATTGGAATTTAAAAATAAATAAATAAATAAAATAAAATAAAATAAGAAATTCTATTTTATAATATAGGGCAGTTCCTTGTTTGTAAACAAACATCTCAACTTTTATGAGTGGTTGGCAAAAAGGCTTTGGAAAAGCATAGCGATGGCGGATCGCTATGCGGTTAGCAATGGTGGGCGGGGCGCGGGAAAGTCGAGTGCGCTTTTTTGCCAACCACCAGACGTCACGAGGAAATGCTCTATTATTTATTTTAATTTATAATTGTTGCCAAAAAGATTTACGAATTAATTTATTTTTAGACATATAATAAAATATATTTTCACGCGAACAATAATATAAAAAGTGAACTGGATTTTTTGTAAAAAAATAATGAAGATCGAGGAAAATTATTTCCCCATTTTAATCCCCATATTTGGATATAGATATGTATTAGTTATCATGTGCATCCGTTAGATTAAATTGTTTTTGTTGTAAAATTGATAAAATTGGAATTTTAAATTTCAAAACTCTAGAAAATAAATGGCAAATTTCCATATTCGATTGAAAACATAAACATTTCATTTCAAAGGATGATATTTACACAATAAACATCCAACTAATAAACTAATTAAAAGGGAAAGGATAAATATTCAATCATAATTTGAAGTCAAATTTGTTTTCAAATGTCTAAATAAAGTATCTGATATAATATACTCATATGTTGCAGCGGAATAGATTTGATATCCGTCATCCTTGGCAGAAAAAAAAAATATCGCCAAATTATCTGGCGAATATAATTTAATTCCTTTCAAAAATCATGGTTATTTTAAAAACTTACATTAAGAGTGCAACGAATAATATGAAACAATATTTCGTACAATACATATTACGAAAATATACATCTGGCATGTATATTTTCGTATTACGTTTTTGATCGCCAAATACAAAAAACGCCAAGGGTGACAGTTTTGAAATTTAAAATTAAAATTTTGTCAATTTGACAGCAAAATAACTCAATCTAACGCATGCATACAATAACTAATACATATATATACCCAAATATGAGGATTAAAATCGGGAAATAATTCTTCTAGAATTTTAATTAAAAAAAAAAAAAAAAAATCCAATGAGCGATTAACATGGAAAATCTTTTTCTTGCATCCACAGGCGGTCAGTGATGTCATACTTCGCTTGTGTATTGAGATGTTTAAATTTATTTGGCGACTATTTTTAGCAACTAACAGTTATGGCAAGTAGCTCAATATACATAGCGCATACAGCCATTACTGAAATGTAAATAGCATTTAATTATTTGAGTTACATTATGTTGACTGGAAACCTATTTAATATACCTATGCTCTATAGCTATACTAATATAAAAAAAAGAAAGGTTTATATGCATATGTAGAGAACGATCGCTAGAACTAAAAAGCCGATTGCTTTTTTTTTTTTTTTTTTTTTTTTTTTTCTTTCAATAATCAAAAGTTACACTGTCTCTCTCTAAGTGCTAGAAGCTATAATAAATTTTGGTAAAATAAATTTTTAATTAAAATTTTCAATATTTTAATTGAAAACAAAGCATAGATTTGATATCTATCGTCATTGGCGATTTTTGTATTTGGCGATCGAAAACGTAATACGAAAATCTGTATATTATCGTAGTAAATACGAGATGTATGTGTTTACTTCAATTACCCTACTACCGTAGGTAGTGGAAGTATTGTATAGGTTTTGGCAATTGGTCAGTGTGTGTGTATATGTGCACGTGTGTGTGTAATCTTCTGGCTGTCATATCTCCAAAACTAATAAAAATAGAACTACTAAACTTCACAAGTGATTCAGGTCTGGTGTACAGATAAATTTTCCAAATTTTCGTGAAAATTGAAAAACCGGAATTGGGTCATCGAAAACCAGAAATGGGACCCGAAGCCCATATTCAAAAACACCTCTAATGATTTTCTTCAAAGTTGCTATATAAATAATATATTAGATGCCCTTTCGATTGAAAAGTTGCTTAGTTCAGGAAAATTGATAGGCGTCCTCTATAAACAGCTCAATTTCAGACTTCGCAAGTGCGTTCCTTTAAAAACGCCTGTACGGATTTTTTTCAAACTCGCCATGTTAACTTCCTATTAAATATCCTTTTGTATGTAATTATTGTTTTTAGGTCAATAATTGAGTATGTTAAGTTTTGGTAAAAGTTGGTATCTCAAAAACGGCTCTAACGTATTCTTGAAAATTTTTTCTTTAATCCAATTTAGATAACCTTTCTCAAGTATTACGTGCTTATTACAGGAATATTAACGGTCATCCTGATTAGGTAGTTCAGTTTTAGATCTCGGAAATTCGTGTTTAAAAAAATAACTATCTATTTTTTCCCCCTTATTTTTTAACTCGCTATGCCAACTCTGTTGTATGTGTCTTTATACGTGTATCAAGTTTCTCTTACTCGAAAATCTCAAAAAATGCAAGTAATATCTCCAAAAAATTGTATATATTACGTGTAATAGTGGGTAATGGAAGTCGTGTGGTTGTTTCACACCAGATTCTGTAATAGTATATATTGTACGAATATTGTTTCATATTATTGATTTCTCCTTTAATATACATTATTAAAATAATAATCAATTATGGAAAAAATTAAATATATTTGCGAAATGAAAAAATAAATAATAATTAAAGCTATTATGACGTCAATTTTATCTAAAACATTTTCATGTCATAGGTTTATTTTTCAATATTTTTTATTCATGAGTAAAGAAATGTTTCTTTTTATGAAATAAATAAATAAATAAATAAATAGCATTAAGTAAAAATTGCCAACATTTAACAACTAATTAAAAAAAATAATTGTAAAATTATATTTTGACTTTAATAATATTGCCCGACTATAACATATAAACTAATATATTTCTTGATTTTTTACATATCAAATCCATCTTTAACTAAAATTTGTTCATCAGTGCGAAGCCGGACGGGTCAGCTAGTTTTAAAATAAAATAGTAATATTACAAATCTAAGATATTTCTTCTGAATTTTATTTCATAGCATTTTTTTATATACCTCAACGTCAGATTTTTTTTTTTTTTTTTTTTTTTTTTTGAGTACGGCGGATGAACACGCTTGGCATAAAAGCTAATTCATCATTATATTAAAGGTATTTTGTTATTGATAATTCTGGACAATTTTTTTAATTTTGATGCTGAAGTAGATCGGACATTTTTCGCCAAGGAAAAGATAGAAAGAAATACGCAAGCGAAGTGATGACGTCACTGGCCGTTCGTGGATGCAAGAAAAATATTTCCTATGTTAAACGCCCATTGGATTTTTTGTAAAAAATTATTAAAAATCGAGGAAAATTATTTCTCGATTTTAATCCCCATATTTAGGTATAGATATGTATTAGTTATCATGGCTATGCGTTAGATTAAGTTATTTTTGTTGTAAAATTGACAAAATTTGAATTTTTAATTTCAAAACTCTAGAAAAAAATGGCAAACTTCCATATTCGATTGAAAACACAAACATTTCATTTCAAAGGATGGTATTTGCACAATAAATATCCAACTAATATACTAATTAAAAGGAAAGTGATAAATATTCTATCATAATTTGATGTCAAATTTGTTTTCAAATGTCTAAATAAAGTGTCTGATAAAGATACTAATATGTTGCAGCGGAATAGATTTGATATCGGTCATCCTTTGCAGAAAAAAAAAAAAAAATATCACCAAATTATCTGGCAAACATATTTTAATTCCTTTCAAAAATCATAGTTATTTTGACAACTTATATTAAGATAGTAATGAATAATATGAAACAATATTTCGTACTATGCATATTACGAAAATATGCATCTGGCGTGTATATTTTCGTATTACGTGTTTGATCACCAAATACAATAAGCGCCAAGAACGACAGAGTTTTGAAATTTAAAATTAAAATGTTGTCAATTTGACAGCAAAATAACTCAATCTAGCACATGCACATGATAACTAATTGCATGCCCAAGCCTTTTTGCCAAACACTCATAAAAGTTGAGATGTTTGTTTACAAACAAGGAACTGCCCTATTGGACCACGTTAAAGAAATATTATATAGATAAGTAGAAAGCATCACACGTTCAATATTTTTGGTTAATTACTAGTCTCATTTTTAACTTTTTATTTCACTTTGTCATTTAACGTGCGTTTTCTTACTTTTTTGAATTATAATTTACTTTTTATTTGTTAGTAGTTTTAATTCTTTTGATTTGTTATTATTTCATAGTAATACTTTGTTTTTAGTTCCCTTTTAAGGGTTTTATTATTATTATTATTATTATTGATAGTTTTTCGAAATGCCCGGGAAACGCAAATCTAATCTTTCCAACAGAAATAATAAAGCTCGGGCTATGAAAGTAGCTAGAAGTCAAGAGACGAGTTGTATCACAGAGCTGGGTATTAATATTATAAAATGTACCATTATTACAGGAACTGCTAAAGGAGACAGCGTTTTGATTCCCCGCATACCTATTATTCCCAACAACTTGCCATTTCATTTCAAGAGATTGCAATTTCCATTGAAATTGGCTTTTACAATGACGATCAACAAATCCCAGGGGCAAACCTTAAAAGTGGCAGGCATTCATTTGGGAACTCCATGCTTCTCACACGGTCAATTATATGTTGGTTGTTCACGTGTTTCAAGTGCCCAGAACTTGCATGTGTTGACGGAAAATAATAAGTCATTTAATGTTGTATACAGATCGGTATTAAAATAAAAATAAATTGTATATTTTCCCCGTAGATCTTTCAATGAGTTACAAATTTTTTTGAGTATACTTTATCAGACTCTATTTTGCACAGCACCACAATGATAAGGTTTCATTACATTACATATTATGATCAAACCGTCAGTTCCCACACATACACATCAAAATTTCTACGTGAACGAAGTCGCGGGTAACAGCTAGTGATTTTATATGTTAGAAAAAGTACGTCTGTTTTACG
This sequence comes from Salticus scenicus, assembly GCA_963930645.1. NCBI lineage: Eukaryota > Metazoa > Arthropoda > Arachnida > Araneae > Salticidae > Salticus > Salticus scenicus. The sequence goes on from OZ005652.1 coordinate 199,758,494, forward strand.
ACCAAGCCTTTTCAATGTTTAAATCGTTGGCGCTTTAGTCATGCAACGAGGAAGTGTAAGGCGTGTTATATGCTGGAAAAAATACGTCCGACTTACGACCAAGTCTTGTCAATGTTTAAATCGTTGGCTCTTTAGCCCTGCAACGGGGAAGTGTAAGACGTGTAAGGTTGATTGGTTGGGTTTTATCTCGCACTAGTACTGCGCAATAGACAGTCGGGAAATGTAAGAATGATACTATGTGCCGATAATGTGGTGGCTCAAATTCTGCTGATATCTGTTTCAGTGACACTATCTCTTGCATTAAATGCGAGTTTGTCTTCTTAGCTTTCGATCTTCATCGCTCCGCCAAATCCAAAGAAAAGGAGTTCTTAAAATTCAAGACGGATAGCCACTTACAGTCGGGAACAAAATTGTCCGAACACTAGCAAAAATTCCTATGTAAAAAACGTGCACTTCATACGGTTTTGTTAAATAAATCCATATCGAATCATGTTCTTTCTATTTGTAACAGTTAAAGTTTATTACAGTACAATTCAAAGACTAACTGACTGTTGATCGTTACGTAGGCTGACCAGATCAAAGTACCTTTATAATAGAGAAGCATAAAAAATTGCTACAATTATCAAATTATGGATGCATTTTTTTATTTCTAATAAATAAGGACTAAAAATAAAGTGTTACTGATTAATAATTTAGTTTCTACAATTTTTTAAAACTTAAAAAAATGCCTTAAAAAAAGAAAAGGCGTCCCCATTTGTCCCCAGAAAATGGGGACATTTGGTCAGTATATTGTTACGTAAATCAAATTATTTTATGTGGCACCATTAGAATAGATTTGTAAATGGTATATATACTGTTTTTCAACAGGAATGTTCTGTATCAGTTGCGGCACTCAAACTTTAAGGGTCTCCCGAAATATATTAGAAGAAAAGTTCTACTCCAAAAAATAGTACATTAAATTTTTTCATAATTTATTTTCAGCAAAACCGCACTGCCAGTTAGTACAAATTTTACTTTGCAAACGAACATCATTTAATATGATTTTATCATGTTTTCATTAACTTCAATTCTTGTTTCTTTGTTTGACCAGTTCAAATCTTGCAATCGATTTTTAAAAACTTCCCGACTAACTAGACATTTGAAACTTTCAGGATAGCTCAGAACACGGTGACAATACATTTTTTTAATATACTTTTAGTCAACTGTTTCAGGTCCCTACAGCGTTTATATGATTTAACAGAAAATTTATTTAACTGACATCCCCACTAGACATTTGAAATTTTCAGAATAATTCAGAACACGGTGAAAATGCATTTTTTAAATACTTTTAGCCAACTGTTTCGGGTTCCTGCTGCCTTCGGCAACCTTACCTGTACAAAGCTTGCAATCGATTTTTCACTAACTTCCCGACTAGCGCATTTGAAACTTTCAGGATAGACGGTGACAATACATTTTTTTAATACTTTTAGTCAATTGTTTCAGGACCCTACTGCCTTCGGCAGCGTTTATATTATTCAACAGAAAATTTATTTAAGTAACTTCCCGACTAGCTAGACATTTAAAACGTTCAGAATAGTTCAGAATACGGTGAAAATGCATTTTTAAAATACTTTTAAACAACTGGTTCAGGTCTCTGCTGTCTTCGACAACGTTACCAGTGCAAAGCTTGCAATCGATTTTTAACTAACTTCCCGGCTAGTTTAGAATGTAGAAAACGAGGGGAAAAAAAGCTAAAACCCCATAGAAATAGCATGGGACAAAAACCAAAAAAACTCACAATGTCAAATGTGTTTTTTTAAAAAAAAGGCTCACACCGGAAGTAATAAAAGGACAAAATTGACTAGAAAAAGACATCGAGGAGCGGGTGGGTAGGGCTGGGGCATTAGACCTATCAAATGAATTTTTTTTAATACTTTTAGCCAATTGTTCCGGGTTCCCACTGCATTCGGTAGCGTTTATATGGTTCAACAGAAAATTTAAAAACATGGTATGTAAAAAGTTCTTTTTATCTTGTAATTATTCTTTTTAACTTGTAATCGCGTATTTTATTTTCAAATTCTTTATTCTCTTATATTTGAACAAATTTATAGTCTGGTAATATACAGATTTTACTACTGCCCAAATGTTATTTTGAAATATTGTAATGCTTTTGTTTATCTTTTAATTGTGTGAGTTTAGTCACTTGTAAATTTTGGGTCACAAACTAAATTTATTGTTCGGAAATATTTTCAAATAAAGCCATTTTTCTTTCATGTAGTAACAATCTTTCACTTCACATTGACATAAAGAACTTAGAAAAGTGCTCAAAACAGGAAAAGTTACTCCTTAACTCCAATATAAATTTTTATTTAAAAAAATTCTTGAATAAATAAATAAATAAATAAATATATATGTAAAACTTGACTCTAAAGCAAAAGATGGTGAAGAGAGGTGGCGTGGAGCAAAATATTGATCCAAATGTACTAGAACTATGTTTTTATTATAAAAAATTTGGAGCGAAAGCTCAGAGGTGTACCAAACCATGTATTTATAGTGAGTGTGCCGAAAAACTAGGTCAGCGACCCGCCATCAGCCATGTCCGTGATCGCACCATATACCGCGTTCTTTTTGCCGATAATTCGACAAAATTCCATTTTCTTATAGATACTGGGGCGGATGTTTCAATTATACCTAAATCTGCCTTCCGACGCCACAAATCACCTGAAATATCGATTTTGTATACTGCAAATGGTTCACCTATCAAATATTACGGCACACGTCTACTACATACTGACCTAAGCCTACGAAGATCTTTTAAGTGGTCTTTTCTGAAATCCAATGTAACTCAACTTACAACTGACATGGATTTTCTCACTCATTATAACTTACTCATCGATGTTAAAAATAAACGCCTTGAAGATAATTTAACTAAATTAACTTCTCAGGGTGAAGTTATTAATGGAAATATTTTTCCATCACTCGGTACCTCATTAAACGCTTATTAAATAAAATTGCGAAAGCAATTATTTATTTCTTCAAAAACAGAAGTAATGAAAAATTATGAGCTTACCTTTTCTGTTCTGAAGAGTCTGGCGTCCCATTGGCGTATATCGTCTTCTTGATATTTCTATTTTATATTATAATTATTATTTTCCCTCTGTAAATAATAATCTTATTAATGTGACACAAAAAATCATTTCGAGACCTTTCTTGAAACTAAAACTTGTACATTTAATGAAAAAGAAATTTAAAAGAAAATTAAAAGGAAGCGAGATATATTCTCTCACTTTACATAGTAAAACATAAACACAAACTAAATCAGAATCTATTCTGATGAAAAACAGCCATATGTAGAATCACGTGATAGTTCTATTAATAGATCTTCACGCCTTCAACTAGGAGGCAATGAAAAATTGGGGGGGGGGGGGAAACAGATACATTTTTGTTTTCATTATAATGTTAGTTTTTCACAGAACACATTTTAGAATAAAGGAGTCTTTTGAGTTTGTAATTTTCTGTCATCCCTCCTCAAACGAGGAATACGATCTTAGTTCCAAACTATCGCGGTGTTTCAGAAAGATTGGCTTAGGAGTAGGTTTGGTAAGCACGTCCGCAGTCATTAATTTACTCTGCAGATTTTGTAGGGTAATTGTTCCTTTTTCACACAGGTTCTTCACGCAGTGAAATCTGATGTCGATGTGTTTGGAGCGTGCTGTGTGTTTGGGCGATTCAATCATTTTGATTGTTGACTGATTGTCATCGAATAATCTTATGGGCAGTTCCTGTGGTAAGTCAAGGTCCTCTAGTACCCTGGGCAGCCATAATATCTCTTGGACAGCATTTGCGGCTGATACGAACTCTGCTTCTGCAGAAGACAGAGCTACACACGTTTGCTTTTTTGAAATCCAGTGGATTGGTGTTTTTCGTACGAAGAATAGGTTTCCTGTCATCGATTTGCGATCAGATTTATCACCGGCCCAATCGGCATCGGCGTAACAGGTTAGAATAGGTTTTTCCTTTCCACTTATAACCAAATTTAATTTTTCAGTCGTTTTCAAATAACATATAATGTTTTTCGCAGCATCCCAGTCTTGCTGCCTGGGCTTCTCATTGCGTCTACTCAGAATATTGACTTCTGCTGCAATGTCAGGTCTAGAGATAGTAGCGATATATAATAGGGATCCGATGGCTTGTCTATATTTTGTATTGTTGCTTAGTAAATTATTATCGGAGGCATTGTCTAGATAACCAGGATTCATTGGTATATTTGTGGGCTTAGCATTTTGAAGACTGAATTTTTCTACAAGTTCGTTTATTTTAGTTCTTTGATTTATTAAATATTCTCCTTGTTTTCATTTTTGTACGTTAATGCCGAGGTAGTAGCTTATTTCTCCGAGATTTTTGAGCTCGTATTTTGCACTAAGTTTCTCGATAGTTTCTTCTATTTGTTGGTCTGATCCGGATATAAGTAAGCCATCCACGTAAATAATTATATGTATGGGATTTGCTTCATCTTTCCTAAACAGGCAGGCATCTGCTGTGCTTTGTGCAAAACCGAATTCTTTTAGAGTTTCACCAATTTTCAAATGCCATGATCTGGCGGCTTGCTTAAGACCATAAAGGGCTTTCTCTAATTTCCATATTTTATTTTCGTTTCCACGTGAAATATAGCCTTTAGGCTGTTCCATGTATACTATTTCATCTAAATCTTCATGAAGGAATGCAGTTTTAATATCAATATGGTGAACCTGTCTGTTTCTGTGAGCGGCCCACTGGCCAAAAAGGCTCTAATTGTGCTATGTGATACCACCGGGGCAAAAGTTTCGTGAAAGTCTTCACCATATTTTTGACTGAAGCCTTTCGCCACCAATATTGCTTTATATTTGGCTATTTTGCCTGAGGAGTCATATTTGACCTTATAAGTCCATTTGGACCCAATAACTTTTCTTCCTGGCGGAGGTTCAACCAATGTGAATGTTTTATTTTGTTTTAAAGAATTCATTTCTTCCTGCATCGCGTTTAGCCAGTTTTGTTTTTCTTGTGGGTTTGTTATGTTAAAAAATCGTTATAACCTTTGGGTTCATTAGCCTCAAAGTTTTCTGTTAAGTAAATTAGCCTTTCGGGAGGTACACCTATATTGTGTCTATTTGACCTTCTTAAGGTGTCGTTTGTGTTGTCGTGTTCACTAGTGATATTTTGATCTGGTGAACTTATGTCAATTCTGACAATTTCGCGCCCTATATGCGATTCTGCGTCGGGGTGTTCATTTGTGTTGTTTTCCGAGAGTAATTTTATTTCATTGTTTTCTCCTGAATTGTTTATAGTATCTTCAATGAATTTAACTGTTCTTGCAAGTATTACGTGGTCATTTTTCAGGTAGATTCTATACGCTTTAGCGCTGTTGTCGTAGCCGACAAAAATGCCTTCTTGGGCTTTGTCATCTAATTTACCCCGTTTACTTTTATGAATGTAAGCATAGGCTTTACAGCCAAAAGTTTTTAGTGACTTAAATTTGGTTTGCTACCATGCCATAATTCGTAAGGAGTTTTTGTAGTGGCTTTTGTAGGTAATTGGCGGTGTTTAAAGCTTCCCCCCACAATTTTTTGTCTAAGTTGGCTTCTGATAAAAGTGTACGTGTCATTTCGATTAGTGTACGATTCTTTCTTTCCGCAACCCCATTTTGGGCTGGGCAATGTGGTACGGTGAGCTGATGGTGAATACCATTTTCTTTAAGATACTCTTCTACATTTTTGCTTTTATACTCCCCGCCGTTATCTGACCTTATTGTTTCTGGTTTCTTTCCAAATTTGTTTGTGGTAAAGTTGACGTATTCTTTTAATTTCTCGATTACTTCGCTCTTTTTACTTAGAAAATAAATCATTGTATACCTAGAATAATCGTCAACAAAAGTTAAGATATATGATTTACCGCCTATTGTTGGTATTTGAATAGGTCCGCAAACATCGCTATGTACTAATTCTAGTATTTGTTTTCCCCTGTTTTCTGCAGTTTTTGGATACGGGGTGTCAGTCAGTTTTGTTTTGATGCAAGTTTCGCATGTTATCTCGTGTTTGCAGTTATTGATTTTTATTCCCAGAACTAATTGATTTTTGTTTAGTTCTTTAATAGAGTTGAAATTTTTATGTCTCATGCGTTTCTGCCATAGAGTAATACAGTTAGGATTTTAGAATTCTCCAGTCAGGTATGTGTTATGTTTGTTTATTAGCATGGGCAAGTTTAACTCATATAAGTTGTTATTTTTTGTACCCTCTAAAATGGTTTCATTTTTCATAGATATGTAACACTTTTGTTTAGTGAATGCGACTTTACAGCCATTTTGGGTGGCATTGTGTACAGATATAAGGATTGCCTTTAATTCTGGAACATGTAAGACTTCCCTCAGTGTTAGTTCCCTTTTTTGTTTATTTAGATCCAGGTATTCAATTTTTATTTCTCCTGAATCAAGTGAAGTGAGGGTGTAACCGTTTGCTACACATACTTGCGATTTTTGTGACTCATCTAAATTAACGTAAAGGTCTATATTGTTGCTTATGTGCGATGACGAACCACTGTCTATTATAAATATGTCTATTATAATGTCTATTATAATAGTTGTTCGTCATTGCATTTTGAGTCGTGAAAGCCATTTGTTTTGTTTGTGATGTTATTTGCTTCATTTGTTTTGAATGGCTTTGTTGTTGTGTATGAGTGTGTGGCAACTCATCATTGTGTGTCACTAACTGTGAGGAATTGGTTGTTCTGAATTTATTTCTAAATTGTTTGTTTTTAGTGTTATCAGCATTTCTATTCTTCAGATGCCAGCACTCCGATTTATTGTGATTTGCTTTTCTGCAGTAAGTGCAGTATTTATTTTCCTTTTTGAAATTACTATTATACTGCTGTTTTTTGTTTATGTGAAAAGCTTTAGAAGAGTTTGTGTTGTTTTCGGAAGCTTCTTTTCGACGATTGAATTCGTCGATCAATTTACTGCTAACATAGTTAGGTGTCAATTCATTTTCAGGGCAAGCTTCAAGGCCTATTATTAGGGTTTCGTAACTTTTAGGTACAGAGCACAATAACAATGCAGAAATGTGCGCGAATTTGATTTCTTCTCCAATGGATTTCAATTTATCGATAATTTCCAACATTTTATTTATGTGGGTTTGCATATCGCCACCTTCTTCTAGTTTTGTGCTATATAATTTTCTCAATAAATACAATTTGCTACTTAGATTTGTTCTTTTGTGGATATCACGCAACTTGTTCCACGTTAATAGGGCTGTTTGGCATTGTTTAATATGTATAATTTGGGAATCATCAATGAGCAAGTTTATTATGGCACGCGCTTTATTGTCCTTTTTCCGCCATACATCTGTGATTGGATTTGGCGGGTCGTCTGTTATTATATCATATAACTCATCCTTCATCAGATACACTGACGCTTTAAATTTCCATACTGAATAATTTTCAGAATTTAATTTTTCGAAGATTGGACTTTCTTTAAAAGATGCCATTGTTGATTTCTTTTTGTTTGTAGTGAATACTTTATTTTTGAGAAGAATTTATTTTTGAAAGTTTTGTTTTTATTATTTTTATCATTATTTTTAAGACCTATATTTCAAACTCATACAGATATACATAAAGTAAAATAATGCGTTAAAATTTTTTAACTCGTTAAGGGTTTTTCTATTCATTACTTTTTAGGGGTTAATGATCAAAATGTTAAAATTAAAAGACTACAACAAGTTCATAGTACTGTATGAAAAGTGAACTTTTATAGATCATATTGCATTAAATCTTATTTTAAACAAAATAACAAACTTAACGAAATTTCAAAATGTTATGAAATGTGATAAAATGAAGAGCTTTATTTTTTCTTACTCAATATTCAATTTTTGCAATTCAACAATTGGACAGTTCATTAAAATTAAATATTAAAAAATTTACCCCTGTTCGAAAATTTTTTGTAAAAAATTTTTATTAATGAGTTTCTAAAAAAATTGAATCAACACGTATTAGCTCATTCTTTGGTTAGATAAGCAAAATTAAACACAATTTCTGAAATGGTCAAAATATTCTTCAAAATATTAAAATTTTGTTGGTTTTAAATTAGATATGCATAAAATATAATTTTATAAGGATCCGATCAAATAAAAATACCTAGCACCATGGGGAAATCAGATCCCTTTCCCCTCCAAAGATGCAGTCTTTGTCATGTAAATATCCAACCAAGTACAAATTTCGTATTCTGTAAGTTAATATTCCATAAAACTGTTAAGCCCGTCTCTTTTCCGCACCATTTTTTTTTTTTTTAATTGAGAGAGTACTTTTCATTTTATTTTACCGGAGTTACATTTGGAGAAAATTACTTTAAAAATATACTGGTTTTGAAAAAGGGGTGAATACTAACAATGTGTCGGAATATTAATTAGAATGTTGGCAGTTATATGGTTTACTATATAGACTGATAAAAGAACTTGGATACCTTACTGTTCATGAAAAATATTTTTAAAAGTTTATTTTAATACCTTTATGCTACACAAAACGTAACGAAGTTAATACACCTACACTGAAATGCTGAAAGTCATGGGATAGCAATATGCAAATATCCAGATGGCAGTAGCATGGTGCAATAAATGTATAAATGGATAATGCATTGTCAAACTTTCAAAAAGTTTTTTTTCCAAGTGATTTTGTAAAATGTAAAATGTATGGCCACGTGAGTATGGCCACACGTTCCTATATAACAAACTTTGAATGCAAGATGTTAGTTGGAGCTTAATGCATAGGCATTCCGTTACGGAAATTGTTTGGGGATTCAACATTCCTGGTTCCATTAGAGTTAAAAGTGCACCAACATGTATAATTTAAGGCATTACCTTCTGCTATGGACATTATTTATTAAAATTATCTTCCATGATAAATTCAGACGATTTTCATTCTTCAGAAGTAGCATAACATTAAATACCCAAAGAAAGTCAATTTTATGCTCCATATGACATTTTAAAAAATGCACTTAAAAATAATAATAATAAATAAATAAAATTTCAATAACTTTATTTTAAATTATCACAGATCGATGGTTCAACCATTCTTTTTAAAGACATTAACGAGCTCTTGACGAGGGGGAAGCGATGTTTGTACATACTATACTTAAGTTTTACTAGTTGACTATCACTATCATAAATAATTCTTTTTAATTTAATTATGATCATTAAAAAATAATTCTCTTTATGCACATTTATACAAAATTTCGTTCTATACCGCCCTGTTACAAATTTAGAAAAAGCAGGATGGCAACGCCACCTGTTAAACGATTTTCACCAAAAGCTGATAGACACTAATTTATGTCAAGGTGCAACTACACATCAATTTGTATGAAATTCTGTGCAGTTGCTTTTGAGTACAGTTACCAAAAAATTTTGTCACACACACACACACACACAGACAGACATTTTCTAAAAATGGTTAAATCGCATTCTTCTATTAAATATAAAAAAATAAAAAAATAAATAAATAAATAAACTATTTTTACAGAATTATAATCATTAAAAATTGCAATTAATACAATACCAAATATTGCTAGCTTATTAATATATAACTTTAAAGTTTTATTGAACCGGAGTGGACTAAACGAGGGAGGGAGAGAGAGGAAAGAAAACGGTAAATTCTTACATAATAATATTCTATTACAAATTTCTTTTTCTTTAACTTGTCTTACAGAGAAAAAAATAAAGGAAGAAAAATTGTTTTAAAGCGTATCTAATGTGATTTTTACAGATTTAAACATCATGCGCTTATTTTTATCTCTTTGATCTTTTAAGAGCTTTATTTAAACAATTCCATCCACCGTAAGCTGAAGTGTAAATTATAGCATTTCATTCATAATATTTTTCTGAATGAGCGCGTACTATATGACTTGCCATATGGCGAACAATACTCAAACAACCTGCCCGCTTAATTTAAATATAAGTACTTTATGAAAACTTTACTATCGGCAGATGCGTGTTATTCATCAATAGGGGTAGGATAGAATAACGGGGCAGGTTACTCTTTTTTTTTTTTCTCTTTCACTTTCTCCCATATGGCTCAGGGGTATACAGAAGTTAACCACAGGAGGCAGCATTGAATAGAGTTTTACTGGGACTATAACACCTGTTAGATTATTTCTCGATTACTTTTGTTGAGAGGGAGATCTTGTTTAGATAGAAGTTTAAGACTAAATACGATACAAGTTTTGAATAAAGAAAGGAAGTGTAGAATTTTTAATTGTAATGAAATAAATTTTAATATTATGAGAATTTATCTTAATTTTTCTTGCATATTTAAAATTTTTGTAATTTAATATTGTATACAGACAGAAGACTTTAAACAAATTGCAAGACATTTAAACCTTACTGAAAGGAGATAAAAAAAAAAAAAAAAAAAAGACGTATACAAGAGTCGTATACACGAATTAATAAAAATATCGTGTGGCCACTCACTCTTCTATCTTTTACCCTGAATTTATAGGGAAAAAAAAAAAAAAAAAAAAAAAAAAAACAATTAAAGATGAAGATAAACTAACTTGTTGTGATCATTACAATTTTTTTTCTTTTGTATTATCGTATACAAGTTCGCTCAATACAGTTTTTTTTTTTAATTAAAATTATTATTAGTCATTAAAATTACTTACCCTGATGAATGCAGATGCTTTTCGTCTCAGAGAAGTATAATACTAAATGACCAAATAAAGTCAAATTTGTGCTTCACAAACAATATCTTTGAAAATGAGGTTTTTTTTTTTTTTTTTTTTTTTTTTTTTTTCCTTTTTGTTAAAAAAAAAAAAAAAAAAAAAATCGATAATTTTTTTTATAGATAATCATAGATCTATGGTTAAACATAGATCTATGGTTTTAAAGGTGTTGATGAACTCTTCTGAAAGATACCCATATCGAAAATTTACATTACCCGGGCAAGAGGGGGGGGGGGGGGGGAGCAATGCTCCTAACAGCGAAATTGTTTTCCTAGTTGACTGTTTTTATTACAAATAATTCTTTTTAATTTCATGATGATCCATTAAAAAAAATTCTAACTGTGCATTTTTATGCGAAATTTTGTCTTATACCGCCATTTAAAAGATTTAGAAGAAACGAGAGGCAACGCCACGGTGATTTTCAGCAAAAGTTGATAGATACTAATTGATGTCAAAGTGCAACTACATATAAATTTAAATGGAATTTCGGGCGTTATTTCCTGAAGTACAGTTGCCACAATTTTTTTTGTCAAACACGCACACACAGACAGACATTTTCTAAAAATAGTCAAATCATGTTCTGGACTTTTGAAAGTGTGTAAATCCATTGAAAACCGGAAGTAAAAATTTTTTACAAAGTCAATGTTTTTTTTAAATTGAATATAGAAGAAAGTAAAACTATTGAATATGAAATAAAATAAAAACTATTGAATGTAAAAGAAAAACAAAGTAAAAACTTTGTTTTGAGAATTTCCAAAGTAATTAAAAATTATTGAGTAAGTACTCGAGAATTGTTTTCGAAATAGGTTTGTTTTACATAGATTACTGTGCCCTCGAACCCCTATTTGAATATTGTAACTACATTCGTAAAGTATTTCGCGTTGTTAATAAACCTATAAAGAGTCTTTTGTAATTATTCAGAGGAATTTCGTCTTGAATATTTAAAAATTTAAAGGCCTTTTCCGGCTGATTGTGGGCAGACTTATTAAGAACATAAATTGTACATTGGTTACATTGGTCTCTCACAGTGGGTCCCAAACCGCGTGATTATAGGGATTTTTGTTCCCACAGGAGAAAAAATTTGTGTACGGTCCTGCTAAAGCAGAAGACCGTAGTTTAATTTATTAATATAAGGTACATCGAAAGTTGTACTTCAGACTGATTTGAGGAAAGCTTAAAATGATAAAATAATAATAATAATAATAATAATAATAATAATAATAAATAAATAAATAAATAAAAGGAGGAAAAAAAAGAAAATATAAATAAATAAAAAAAATAATAATTACATTTAGACATATTACATATTATTAACAGAGAAAAGTAAGTCAACGGATGTAGTGTTAAAATTTATATTTAATAAATGAGTAATTTTCGTTTAAGGTATTATAAATATATTTAAACTTTTTAACTTATTATAATTATCTGGATTTAATAATATTGCTTTTAAGTTTTGCCTTATAGTTTTATTGCTATTAAATTTAAAATTGTATTTAATTAATAAACATTTTCCGAATATGTAATAAAAAGGGTTGCCTAATTTCTTACATTTACAAAGTGCATTTGGTAGTTTATTGATTTTATCCAATCTTTTTGTAAAAAAAAATAGAACCGACTCCAAAAAGCAACTATTATTGAAACAACTAAAAAAAAAAAATGGTATGAAATGAAACTGTAAATTGCGCCTAAAAGTATAAAATAATTTTCTTCGCCAAACAACCTATAACACTACAATTATTCGTAACATTTCAAATCGGCGCAAAATTAAATAAAATTAAATTAGTTTTTAAAGGTTTGTTTTTAGATCGGTAGCAACAAATGCTGTTGTCGCGAATGACCCATTTTCATATTTCCTTTATTATTTTATCACTATACAATTGGTCCATTAGTAGCATCTACATAGAACAGTGAACATTCTTCACAATGCGGCATTTAAGACGTCAGTTACCAGCATCTTCGTCAAATTTTGCTGCTTACGAAATCTTATATGTTTTCTTGAATCAAAGTAGTTTTCGGCTGCGTTTTGCGGGTGACAATGTGAGATGTGTGTTTTAAATAGGATTTGATTTTTGTATTGAATAAAGGTATCAATTTTTATTTAATTTTGCGCCGACTTCAAAAGTTACGATTAATTGTAGTGTTATAGGTTGTTTGGCGAAGGAAATTATTTTATACTCTTAGGCGCAATTTACAGTTTCATTTCATATCAATTTTTTTTTTTTTTTTTTTAGTTGTTTGAATAGTAGTTGCTTTTTGGAGTCGGTTCTATTTTTTTACAAAAAGATTTTTTTTTTCTCTTTTCAGTGAAAATTTATTCATATAGCAGAACATCAATAGACGTTCGACGGCAGTTTCACAAATCACAACTTCCAAGAAAAGTGACATAATTCAAAAAATGGTTTATGTCACTGAAAAATACATAAGATGCACCCAATGTGAACAAAAAAGTTACATCTCCATCTAGAAAGTTATCCACTCGAGAGACAGTTGTGCCATTTTTATTCTAATCAAGTTATTTTTAAGTTGTGTCACTTTTCTTGCCTTTATCGGATATGAGCAAAAAACTATTTATTGAATGAACATACGTTAAATTGAAAAGGTCTTTAGAAATGTAAAGAACGGATACGCTGTATTCGTAACCAAAAATTATGTTAGGCATATATATTGAACTTTAGAATGAATACGTATCACCCACTGCTCTGGAAGTTGCGCAGCGTAAAGTTCAAACAAAGAGCAAAATATGCATTGCAGCTGACGGGCAGAAGTTTCAACATCGATACTTACATACTGCTTTTACCAGTGTAGCTGCATGCGTTCAGCAGTTAGAGTCAGAACAGACATTTGTGAGTATCCTGTAATTTGTTTATATCTTAATGAAATCATAATGAAACCTATTTCAAGCCAAGATCATTACGACAACAAAAAAAGTATTAAAATTAAATCATCTCTTATGAAGTTATAAGCTAACAAATTTCAACAACAACAATGAGAAACATGGTTTGTATTGAGAACCTCTTCCTTTATGAAGTCGGTTTAAAACGTCTATGCGTTAATCGATGTGACCGCTTACAATAATCATACTTTGAATTTTACATAGCATAAATGTCACCCGCTACGCTAGCACATATGCAATGTCGTTCAAGTGTGCTCAAAATATGAAATTGTGAACAAACAAATGCACGTTTTATGCGTTTTGTTTTCAGCATTAATGTCTAAACTACCTTTTCGTACTAAATCGATGATGCTCTGCAATTTTATAATTCATTTCTTTCCCCTGTCTGGAACCATTTCCGAGATAGGAACGCTAACTCTACTGTTTTCCACCAGGTGGCGCTGTAGGCGGTTGAATCGCGTAGCACATGTCCACTTTACTATACCTACATACCACTTTTATGACTCTAGCTGCAGCTGTTCAGCAGTTAAAAGAGTCGGGACTGACTTTTTTGGGCACCCTGTATTTTCTTTTGATCGTAAATATGTTACAATGGGACCTATTTCAGACCAAGACCTTTACAATAAAACAAAAAGTATCAAAATTGGGTCATCCGTTCAGAAGTTATGAGCTAACAAACAAAAACAAAAACAAAAAAAACATACGCTTTGAATTGAAAAACTTCTCCTTTTTCAAGTAGGTTAATTAGAGCATCTCTTACGAAGTTATAAGCTTACAAACACCAACAACACATAGCTCGAATTAAGAACACCCTCCTTTCTGAAGTTGGTTGAAAACGACTTTGCGCTAATCGATGTGACCGCTTGCAGTAACAATACTTTGAACCACAGAATATACGTGTCATCCGCTACGCTGCAAAGTGTGCAACGTAGTTCAAGTGTGCACAGTGTAGGAAATTGCAACTGCACGCTTTAAGCGTTCTATTTTTAGCAATAATGTCTAAAAACTGTCTTTTTGTTGTAAATCGATGATGCTCTACAACTTCATAATTAACTTTTCACCCATCTTGAATCGTTTTTGAGATAGGAGCGCTAATTCCACTGTTTTTCTCCAGATGGCGCTTTATTTTCTTTAGATTGTAAAGATATTACAATGGGATCTACTTCAAACCAAGATCTTTACAACAAAACAAAAAGTATCAAGTAACCGTATTTTAAACTATATAGCGTATGTCTCACCAGCTACGCTACAACGTGTGCAATGTAGCTCAAGTGTGCATAGTGTAAGAAATTGCGAACAACAAATGCACGTTTTTAGCATTGTATTTTTAGCATCAATGTCTAAACTATCTTTTCGTACTAAATCGATGATGCTCTACAATTTTATAATTCACTTTTCCCCCCTGTCTTGAACCGTTTCCGAGATAGGAACGCTAGCATGAATGTCTAAACTATCTTTTTGTACTAAATCGGTGATACTCTTCAACTTTGTAATTCACTTTTTTCTCTAGAACCGTTTTCGATATAGGAACACTAACTCCGCTATTTTCCACCAGGTGGCGCTGCAAGTGGTTTAACCTTGTACTGCATGACCACTTTGCTATACTTACATACCATTTCTATCACTATAGCTGCAGCCGTTTAGCTGTTAAAAGAGTTGGGACTGATTTGTTTGGGCACCCTGTATTTTCTTTAGATCGTAAAGGTATTACAATGGGACCTATTTCAGACCAAGACCTTTTCAACAAAACAAATGTATCAAAATGGGAGCATCCGGTCAGAAGTTATGAGCTAACAAACATAAAAAAAAACATACGGTTTGAATTGAGAACCTTCCTTCTTTTTTGAAGTCGGTTAAAAAAGGAAAGTAGGGAAACTACCATGCCCTGAGATAAAGTATAAAGATATTTTATTTGGGCACATAAAATTGGGATTTGCCATTTTAAGAACTGCGTATACGTATCTCATACCTTTATGCGAATGTTGCCACTCTCGTTGCCAATCAGTAACAATTTTGGATTTTATAGTTGATTTTATTAGTGAGATTGGGAAAGGAAGAGAGATCTCATTGATTATATGAATTATTTATTAATACCTCTTTTGCTAGTTCATCTGCAGTTTCATTGCCAATGGTACCTACATGTGCTCTAGTCCATGAAAGTTGTATTAATGAGAAGTCATTCTTAAATATTAAATTGTATAATTCTAAAAGGATATTGTATTTAGGAAATGGATTTTTTAGTGTTTCTAATGTTGATTTATTATCTGTTATTATTGTTACTGGAATATTTACATATTTTGAATTTAAATACTATTTAATATCCTCTATGATAGCTAAGAGTTCTGCTTGAAAAATAGAATTACGTATGTGCAGTTTGGTTTGTAATTTATGTATAATTTTATTATTTTCGAAGACAACGAAAGCACAAGAGGTTCCCTTTGGCATTTTTGAACCATCTGTGTATATTTTGAGTGTTGTGTAATTTGGATTGTCTGTGACTGCATAAATTGTACATGCATCACATAGTGCACTTAAACTTTGCACAGTAAGTAAAACGCATAATAAATTTAAAAGGAAATTCAAGTAATTTCAACTGTAGCCTTAAAATAAACAAATTCTCTTGTGCGGTCCTTTAAACGAATGGCGAATCCTATTCGTACTATTCTCTATATGAAACATTGCATATAGCGTAGCACTAGCGAGCCGAAACACTAACTCACTCTATACGATTATGTTTTTATGCATGTAAAAGACACATGTTATTTCCATTAAGTTCAGAACGGTCTAAAGATGTTGAAATCTACGAATGAGAAATTTAGCCCTTAGACAAAATTATTTGAAATCTTTTGTATGTTCCTGTATATTAAACCATTTTCCAGATCTCATTAAAAATACAGATTTATGATACAGATTTAATATAGTGGTTCTGGACTTTTTTTTCTGTTTTTTAGTTATATTGATAACAGACAGTTTGTCTTGCTGTCTATACGTTAATCTGTCTGTCCGCGCTCTAACTCCCGTAAATATTAATGGAATTCTTTGAAAGTGACATATGTTATGTATGTTTATTATTAGATGTTTCCTATTGAAAATGGAGTAAATATCACCTCTGGTTTGTGTATAGAGACACCCAAAAGTATTCAAAAGCGTTGCATTCTACGAAAGGTATTTCTGTAAACCATATTTTAATACTTTATTTTCCACAATCTTCATGAAATTGAAACATATTATTCATATACATAAAAAAAAATGCTTTACATAGTATATAATAAATTTAGCCTTGATATTTAGAGAGTCATGCAAAAAAATATTCAGATACATTAAAGGTTATAGCTGGAAACTGCTGGAATGGTATTTTAATTTTTATTAAACATCTGAACACTTTGCAACATTATTTAATTGAGCGATTATGATGTAGGTTATTCTTTCTGTTTGTTTGTCTATCTGTCCGTCTGTTCACCTAAAGCATCCTTAAATACTCTGAAAGTTCTTTCAAAATTATCTATGTTATTTATGGTTTGAGTACAAGGACACTCAAAAGAATAGTACGCGAGACATTTTTATAAATCATATTTAATGAACGTCTCACTAAATAATCAAAGGAAAACGCATGATTTTTCATTCTTGTTTATTTAATATTATGAAAGATTAAATGGTTTTAATAAATACGTGGTTTCAGTTAGTTTCATTAAAGTTAAAAAATCAAATAAAATATCAAGATTCCTCTTCATTATTTTCAAAACAAATTTCTCTAAATGCAATTAATTCATGCATACAGAGAAACATATTTGGTATACGTAAATTTGTATCGAAATTCAAATATCCTGCACGTATAAAATTGAACATAAACCTCTGCATAAAGAAACATCAACTGTTTCATTTCTACATGAAATTTATTAATTTTGACAGTGAAAT
The DNA here is from genome assembly GCA_963930645.1 of Salticus scenicus. Taxonomy (NCBI): domain Eukaryota; kingdom Metazoa; phylum Arthropoda; class Arachnida; order Araneae; family Salticidae; genus Salticus; species Salticus scenicus. The sequence continues at coordinate 199,776,016 of OZ005652.1, forward strand.
TCATTGCACTGAAAAATCCATCAGCTTTTTTTATTACATGCTGCACCATTTTTCTCGCTTGATAACACACAATACAACTAGGGTCCGAAAAGCAAAATTCCGAGCTCTTGGCAAAGGAAGTAATGGGAACCTTAATAACCGATTATTACATTTTTACAAAAGATAAATACGGTGACATGAAAGAAAGGTGTTCGAATAAATTACGATGTATTATTGAAAACAAATGTGTAGGTGTAGGTCTGTGGGTTAGCCCGTACATAGCCTCCTTAACTAGATGACTGTCGCGTGGTTCATAAACTTGGCAACAGTTGAAGCGGTAGACAGCGCCACCTGGTACAGATTGCGTGACTTTTTTATTCAACTGTCACCAATAATTTTAAGAAGTGATATATGATACATATAATCGACGTTTCTTCGATTCTATTCGCTTTTTATGTATATCATATCCCACTTTTAAATTTTTTGGTGGGTGTTGAATAAAAAAGTCGCGCAATCTGCACCAGGTGGCGCTGTCTACCGCTTCAACTGTCGTCAAGCTTCGGAGCCACGCGACAGGCATCTAGTTTAGGAAGCTATGGCCCGTAATTACACAAGTTTCGGAAAAAACCAAAGAATATTCCGAACGGGTAGGTCGATGAGCGCAACCTGGGATCAAACCCGATACTTCTCGTCTATTAGCTTCGAGAGCAGAATCTCTCGGCCACTGAATTGAAAATGAATATTCACCGAGAAAAAAATATACCACCTCCATCTAGAGCAAATAAGTAGTCAATTTCTGAATCCCTAAACTAGAAATATAGATTTTCGAGCTATGTGTAGAAGATAAACAAATAACCTTTATAGACGAAATGATCCAGAATTTCTAATATATACTTTTCTAGACGTTGAAACAATATTACAAATTTTATAAATCCTTTGTATTGCGAGAAATTCTCGCTTGATTTCCTAGAATTGGGTCATAAACCAAGATTGTAACTACTAAAACTCGCCTCTTGAGATTGCATTTATTTGTAGAGATTTTTAAACAAGTTCGACCACGATAATATAGGAATATGATCTAGAATTCTAATAGGGGTTTTTAGAACTCGCTAGCAAAGAGAACTAGAATTTATAAGGATGACACGGAACTATGTTTGCTAGAGATACAATTTAGTTTCTAGATGTCAGTCACAGAATTCTTTTTCAGTGTATTGAATATGAAGTAATGAATGAAAATATTGAATGCGAAAATGTAAAACTATAAATTATTTTGTACAAAAATTAACATTAAAGTTTATCATAAATATTTAGCTGATTGAGTCATATATAACTTAAATAATCTGGTGTGTCACTCACACGACTTTCTCTTACACTGAAATTTAATAATATAATTACAGATTGGAGATTAAGGGGTAAGATAACGAGTACTGTTATGCAAACCTATGTTAAAACAATTCAAATGAGGCTTCGAACAGTTTTATTTGACAAGTAATTCTGTGTGAGGGGTGATACCACCTCCCTCAATCCCCCGTTTCATTCCTACATTTATATAGAATTTAAATCTGTTATTGAATTCAAAATTTCATTTAAAATTATTCAGACAACTTTCACAACAACATTCCTTGAAACTTATCAATCTTGATCAAACTTTTCTAGTAACGAACATATTAACTTCAAAATACATCATTTGGATTTCTTGAAATTATTTGTTTTTAATTCACTACGTTAAAAACTTGACTTCGGTTTTAAGGAAGCCTCGAAACGTAAAAATATACAAGCGATGAATATTTAGCTTAAAAAAAAAAAAAAAATACATTATTTATCATATGGCTATGAGAAATTAATTTCAGTTCTTGAGCAGCTTCCCTGAACATGGTAAAATATTACAGTAAAGCACTTGCACTAACAATAAAAAAGAATGTTATGGCTTAAATACTGACAGCCCTGTATATCTTCTGAAAGTTATGTACACATCACATGGTGGAAATATAATCCTATATTAATAAGACACAGCACAACCTGAAGTACATTTCAATCAATTTTCAAGTATTGTCGCTCTATAATTTGCAATTTCCCCCATAAGACATGATATATTTGAATTCTCTTGGGTGTCCCTGTACATGAACCATTTGCTTGATCTCAACGAAAAATTTAGTTTAGCAACCCTATATCATACACATTTAGAATACCAAGTTTGGACTTTTTGCTATAATTTATTTTTGAGATATGCTGATACCAGACAGACACACAGGCAGACCAACCACTAAAAACATGATTTTTAGATTCAGGGGACCTCAAAATGTGTAAATATAATAAAAACTCAATTTTGAAAATTTTACCCAAAAACAATACTTTCTCTACCTTATGGGTAAGAGAAAAAAAAATATGAAAGAACTTAGAGATACGTCATATGAAATAATAATAAAATTATGTATGTTTCTTTTAACGTTTCCATATAGAATGGGTAGCATAGGTCCACCAAAATTTGTACACAGGTGTATACATTTACAAGATCTGGTCGTGCATGAAGCTCTATTTTTAATTTTTAGTTTTGTTCTTGAGTAATTTTATGTTATCCCAAATTTTTTGAAAAGACGTCATGGTTAGGAGGCAATATATATTTGCATGTCAGAAAAATATTTTTGAAGTTGGCGTTATTATTTCCTTTCCTTTCCTTTCATTTTTTTTTTTCTTTTTTTGCCAAATGGATGGAAAATGACATCATGTTTAAAAGAAAGAGCCATTTATATGCAAAAAAGGATTGTGAAATGATATCATGGAAAACTAACATACTTAGGAGAAAAAAAAAAAGTCCTTCCGGCTTATTCGGAACAGTAAGTTGATTTCTTTTTACTTATCTAGGTTGCCATTTTGAAACAAAATGACGAATAAAGTTTATTAATGGACTTGGTGGAGATATTGAGGTGGGCTATGTATATATGGAGTTTAAACAAATCGAGTAGAGTTACATTTTGGAGTGGAGTTACATTTGGAAATGAGTTTTTGGCCTTTCCGCTCAAAAGGGGAGAATGGGTGGAATTTCAGAAAATCCCTAGTGCGCGTTGCATACACATAACCAAGCAACTCACTCAAAAAGTTGGCTTCCTGAGATAATATGAAGCAGAGTTACGCTTGGAAACGCATTTTTTGCCTCTCACCCCCAAAGGGGTGTAGAGGTAATTTTTCTCTATTTCACAAAATCCCGTGTGTTAGTTATATATAACCAAACCACATACCAGAAATAATCTTCCTGAGATAATTTGGAGCACAGTCCAGCTCTGAAACATATTTCAATCTCTCGTACACAAAGGAAGAATATTTCGCAAATTTCCACAATAGATGTTGGATGCAGATTACCAACCCACACACTATAATTAGTTACAAGAGCTCCCATAGATTTCCGAAGAAATATTTAACGCTAATAGGGGATTATAGAATTTGCTCCCTCGTAATTCTCTCCTCTCAAAATCGAAAATCGCAAAATAAAAGAACAATGTAATGTCTTTGGAAATATTCTCAACAAGGCGCACAGTCGTTTTCAACTTCGTTGGGCCATTTTTTGTAGAGTTACACTCAAAAAATCTGGATTTAAAAAAAAAAAGACTTTTTTTTTTTTCTTTTTCTACCTTAAAATAAAAAATTCCTAAATCTTCGAAATTGCCAAGGAAAGGATTTCACTCCAAGGGTACAAAAGTTTCCATCTCAAGATGGAATTCTTATTCGAGCATTTTTTATCATTAATTTCTATCATATTTGAGCAGTAATTTATCGAGATTGATTAAAATACAAAATATACAGAAATTATTGACAAAAAATACTGGTGTCACTGTTGCACCCATCCTTCATTCTTAATAGCTTTTATTCTATCTAAGTTTAGATACACGATAAACCCTCTATAAAACTTAAATAATCTTCTATAAAACGATAAACTTTCTATTAAAAGATAAAAAAATTTCCTTTCTCATTCGTCCTTCACCTCAAGTTGTACAAATGTCAGTATAACTAGCAGAGCATTTTGCTTCTATTTAATTAATCTATTTTTTTTTTTTAATTATTATTTATCAAATGCACATGCACAGTGTCAAAAAAAAAAAAAAAAAAAAAAAGAAGTAAAAATACTACTTTAAATAATTTGTCGGCAAGGGAAGAAGCCAGCGAGACCGTAATCAATTTGAGAAATTGAATTATGTTCTTAAGATAAATATCTGTCCTTTTCCTAATTTAAGATTTAAAAACTAGTATGCTGTGGCCATTATATAATATTTCCCCTTATTTTACTATATAAATTCATGAAATGCAAATTATTCATTAAAATTATCATTTATCAAAATTATTTAAACAGACGATTTTAACTCAGAAAGCAATAACACTAAATGTCGAATGAAAATCGATTTTGTGCCCTATAGACGACTTCTTAGGAAATGCATTTTTCAGCCATTTCTTTGTCAAAAAAAAAAAAAAAAAAAAAAAAAAAAAAACACGGTAATTTTCTTAAAATTATCACAGATACATTTTTCAACCATTCGTTTAAAAGTATTGATGAATTCCATTGAAAAATACTCATATTGATAATTTACAACTTACCCCAAAAGATAAGCCATACATATATACAAATTGTAACTTGATTGACTGTTATTATTATAAATTTTTAAATTTTACAATATTTGGTTAAAAATAATCCTTCTTGTGAACATTTATACGAGATTTTTTCCTCTGTTGTTATATTAAAAATATGTTCTATAACTGAACGATAGTGCCACCTGTTGAGCAGTATGTACCAGAATTGATAGGCGTTAATTTGTGTCAAGGTGTTAATAAATATAACTTTATGTATTTAATTAATTTTGTGCATTATTTATCCAGTAAAATTTATCAGAATATTTTTGTCACTTACACACAAAATGAGAGAGATACAGATTTCCTAAACATGATCGAATCGTTTTCCGGACATCTCTAACCATGTAAATCATTCGAAAACCGGAATTCGAAAATTTTTACCAATCGAATACTTTCTTGTATTGAATATCGAAGAAAGTAATAATCTCTGTTGTCAATAGCTTTATTTATAATACTTATAGTATCCTAGAATGGCTTAAATTGTTTTAAGTTTATAGTTTTTGAACATCATTTCCCTGAAGATGGCTAAAGATTGAATATTAACCGAAACGTCGGAATAAAGATATTTTAAATTATGTGATATGCTCAAAGTATATTTTATTACTGTTTTTATAATTATTAACAGCATATATAAGTGGAATATATATTTCTTTAAAGAAACAATTAAGTTATATAAACTTAAGTTTCTGAAAAGATTATCTTATTGTACAAAGAGTGCATAAGGCGTATTCAATACAGTGTACAATACTAGCATACATAAAAAATTTTAGTTTAATAATCATATTTAGCTCTTATTTGAAATGTTTCAGTAATACATATTGATGTTTGTATAATATTTGAAATTATATTTCTTATCTGTTAAAACTGTGTTAGGGCATAGTCCATTATGGTGTACAAATCAAGATTTGCGAGATATGAGATTCTACATGATATTAATGTTTTAAATTATTTTTAATAAATGAAAAAAATGTATAAATAATAATAATTATTATTATTATTTGCTTTCTATATAACACTTACGATGTCTCTTTTTGCTTAATTTTATTTTCAAATTATTGAATAGATTAAATTTAGTGATATAAGTTAGATACATGGTTTTCCTGAAAAGAAAAAGTGTTTAAACTGTTATTTTAATAATAAAATAATAAAAAATATTCTTACAAATTTATTTTTCAGTTAATAATACTACATTTGAAAACCCACAGCAAATTTAAATCAAAAGGTTTTAATTTACAAAAAAATTGCTTCTTGCCTGTCAATGTATTTTGTAACCGTGATGAATTTCTTTAACAGTCGGAAAGAATCATTGTCTTATTGTCTTATTTCTTATTTATTATGTAAAATACTCACTTTTTTAAAATAGAAAAAATCAGTAATATCTTCGAAAAATCACTAAAAATCACTGCAAATGGTTACTAATTTTTCTATTAAAAAAAGTGGTGTTCAACTAGGGGATCACTAAATGAGCTGTGATATTAATTAAACATGTTTTTAAAATTTTATAACTTAAAGTTTTGAAAGGGGAAATTCACCAAAAAATATAATTCATAATTAATTTTTAATCTCCTTTCATTTTAATTAAAATCAAGATCATTTACTTTAAAAGGGAAAAACATTAAATATATTTAAATAAAAATTTAAGTACAATTATTTTCAATTTAAATATTTTTTTTTTATTTGAAAATATTATAAACATGACATTTTAGAAATACATAATTTACTAGTGAAAATTAAAGTTTTTGAAGACTGTCTAAGAAAATGTGCATTGCAGATAAATTTCAAACTGTTGATTACAGGGCAAATAATAAAAATGTCGTCTGACTAAAATAGATGATTCAGTAACTTAAAGTTGCTTTGAAATAAAGCAATGTTAATAATGATGACATTTAAATTCAAAGGGGGAAAATATTAAAAGTAAATGTTAATTGTACTTGAACATTTCCGAAGGTTGGTATTTCTATCAGAGATTAAAAATTAATGACCTAAGTTTATTTATTCAAATAAAATATTAAAATTTATTTTTTTTTATAAAGTTGATCACTAAGCTAAATGTATGTTCTTGCCCGATCAAAACAACAACAACAAAAATGCATTGTTACGCAAGAATTTTTCAGCGTCGTACTTTTCAGAAGTTTCATTAATTTAAACAATAGAATATCAATTAACCTTTCAGAGAACGCGCGTATGTGAGAGATAAACTAGAGGTGAATTTCCATGTATGTGTTTAAAGCAAAGACTATTTGGAACACTCACCTTTGGCTATTCTTTCAGTACATATTGATCTACACTAAGCCTCCAAAAGTTATAGTACAACCTGTTTTCGCGTTTTCTTCTTTTGCGGATAATTTTGAAACAAATGAACATATAAATATAAAATTTGGACAGTGTATTTGTTATAAAATTATTAATCAAATTTTAAATAACTTTAACAAAAATAATAATTTTTAAACTGATATAACTTCAACTTTTCTCAAAAGTAAGCATTGGAAGAAATGAAAAATTTAAACAATTTTCAATTGCATACTAAAACTAACTGAGAAAGGGTGTTAAAGGCGCATTATAAATAGATGAAGGTATGCATACATCCAAATGTTAGATTAAAAGCAGAGATTTATTCCTGTATTCAACTTTCGTTTTTTTTTTTTTTTTTTTTTTTTTTTTTTTTTAGTACAGTCGGTAACAAAAGTATCCGAACACTAGCAAAAATTCCTATATAAAAAAAAAAGTAGGGCTAATACTGTTTTGTTAAATAAATCCTTGTCAAATCATGTTCTTGTCTAAGAACATGGACATTTTTTTATATAGGAATTTTTGCTAGTGTTCGGATACTTTTGTTACCGACTGTATGTGAATAATTTTTAAAAGAATAAACATTCAAACATGAAAATTGGATGAGTTATCATTTTATAATTATTTATTGACATTTTTATTATTTTAACGATGCTCAATGTTTACAAATTAATAATTATGTTTTTCCAATAAAGTTCCTTATGGAGGAAAAAGAAAAGGGAATATAGGAAGAAAAATCCGATTTTTAGTTTAACATTTGGAGGCATGTGTACCTTCAACTATTTGTAACGCACCTTTGACAACCTTTCTCATTCAGTTTTCTTTTCTAAAATTATTTAAATTCTTCATTTCTTCAATATCATTCTGACTTAAAAAAAAAAAAAAAAAAAAAAAAAAAGAAATTATGGCAGTTTAAAAATTATTACTTTGTGTTAAAGTTATATAAAATTCGATTAATAATTTGATAACGAATGGGTCATCCAAATTTTATGTTTATGGGTTCATTTTTTTCAAAATTATGCACAAAAGAGGAAAACGAGAAAACAGGTTGTAGCATGACTTTTGGAGGCTCAGTGTATTTCCAACACATTAATATGAAGTTGTATAATTGCTGTTTGTTCCGCTGTTAAATATATATATATATTGTTTTTGTTTTAAAAAATATTACTTTAAATATTTTTTTATTGATTAACTTTCAACGTAACACATTTATTAAAAATGACAAAATATCAACTATATGCTTTATTTTATTTTCAGATAATTCTGCATGATGTTTCTTTCACTTCTTTATATTGATCTTGTGCTTTAAGTTTCATTGTTTCAGGTTTCTTTTTAATGAATGTCTTTTGAATTGAATGTTCTTTTCAATTGAAAAGACATCTGTCTTGTTCTTTTGAATTGAATGTTCTTATTAATCCCCAAATGATTACAGTACAAATAAAATATTCAGATACTTGAAAACACATATTTTACAACAGTGTATGTGAAAATTATACGCGACCTTTCGTGTTCGTTTAAGGAATGCGCCCGCTGGAAGCTTAACAAAACTACTGGTCATTTAGAAAATTACTTACAAACAGAAATTTATTATCTATCGATGCAGTTCAAACTAAAAAATAATATATTAAAAAAACGCTTAACAATAAATGTCTACAGTTGGGGAAAAAAAAAAAAAAAAAAAAAAAAAAAGAGAGGTCTTTACCTGTAATTTATTAAACAAAAATAAACTTAAATATAGCTGCATACAATTTCCAAAACATAAGTTAAGTCGCAAACGTTATCATAATTTTTTTACTAATATTTTCTAGTAAAAAATATTTTTATGATGCAATACATACTTTAAAAATTTTAATAGAAAAATGGGAATAATTGTGACTAAAGCAGTTTACGCAAATACCTGCAAGAAATTCAGGAATATTAAAATATAATTTTCACTAGGAAACGTGGTGTAATTTATTTTTTTAACGCTTGTAATTTTTTTTTAACAATCGAATCATATTTATGAAGTTAAACAGATCACGAACGGACAGACGTGCATACAGTCAGGAAGTCAGATCGAAAACAAGTACTTGTCATACAATGCTGAAAAGTATTAAAATCGCTTAACATTAGTAAATTTCTGCTTTCGGCCATTTCCACTTATATCCCGTAATGTATCCGAATCCTTTTGTGTGACCCTGTAAAAGAATTATTGATACTAATGCTATCATTTTCAATGGAAAACACGCTTTTGTTCATCAAAGAAACACATGTTAATTTCATTACATTTAATGGTCTGCAAAGTAATGAAAATACACTTAAAAAATATCCTTCATTGACCACACGCTGTAAAAAATAGGTTCCTTAAAATAAGTATATATTGTCTCTAAATAGCCCCGAAAGAATATATACTTAAATTTGAAAACCCATGTACTCATTTTTGAGTATATTGACATGCTCAAAAATGGGGTTGACCAATAAGAATCCCAATATCCCCATGTTTGACATGTCAATGTACTCAAAAATGAGTACATGGGTTTTCAAATTTAAGTATATATTATTTCGGAGCTATTTTGAGACAATATATACTTATTTTTAAGAACCTATTTTTTACAGTGCAGACTCTAAAAACCATTGGTTATAAACCTTCATAGATCAAAATGTGTCTAAATTATTTTGTATGTACACGCACATAAACTAGTAGCGTCATGCGTATTTTTATGAATAGGAAACATGCAATTGTGACCATCAATAACATACATCAGTTTCGAGGCATGTTAAGAATATTTATGGAAATCAGAGCATGAACAGACAGTTAGACGGACAGACAATTAAGTCGAAGTTAGTAAATACTTTTTAACAAAGCGAAATTTGACGTGGCATACTATATAAAATTACGCAAAATAAACGAAAAAAAGAATTTTTTTATTATTTAACTTTTATTTTGTTAATTAATGAGGAAAGTGGGGGTGAAAAAATCCGAGCTAAAACGACTCAAATAAAATGGGATCTAAGCCCGGCCCGATCCTAGTACACACACAAAATAAATAAATAAATAAATAAAAAATTAAAACAAATGAAAATAAATAAATAAAAATAAATCAGAGTCACAGTCGTCTCAAGGATGAAAAAAAAAAAAAAAAAAGTTAAGCCCGAGTCCGGCCGAAGTTCAAATGTAGAAAATCGACCCGAGTAATGTACTGGGGAGGACTCAGGCATGCGCCCCGCGCCCACTTAGCTATGATTGATATCTATATTAAAAAAGTTATAACTATCAATGCGAGAAATGAAATATTTAGCAATGTTCCTAAGCGATATATGAATATTTGAATAAGATAACATTATATATTTGTGATTTCGTTTTCAGGAAATATTATTTTATTAAAATACCCCAGAAAGAAGGCCCAGAAAAAATGATTGCACTTTTCATTTTTGTATATTTTACTAAAAATAATAAAAATAAATTTTTATAGTTCAAATTGTATATCAGGAAAAGTTTTTGACTAATTGTTTATAAAGTTTTATCGGAAATTAAAAGTTTTGCTGCCAATAAAATTGTTCCAATTTTAAATCCAAAAATTAGTTTGTCTGTTTACAATATTTCATAATATACATATGTAAAAACAGGCTTTGAAAAAAAATATTTTTTTATTACTCAATATATATAATATTTTATTTAAAATTTACTTTCATTATACAATTACTTATAGGTTATAGTAAATGCACTGAAAATTTTGTTTTAAATGATAATGTAACGTTTTTATGGTTTTTATAATTTATGGCTTTTACTTATACAATTCTTATTCTTCAGTTCTGGGGTTATATTATATAAATAAGTTTAGTAAATAATTTAAAAAGTTATAAACGAATTTCTTGTAAATGAAGTACCAAAAATAAAATATCCTTATTCTGTCTGACTTCCCTTTGACAGCATTTAGTCACTCATATATACTAAACATCTTTTTTACAAATCAATATCATTTAGAAAAACTAACTCAAAGCGAAACTAATCTAAATCTACTAGCATCCGCATCCCTCATCCCCGGATGTGGGTTGTCCGACTCTTTGCACCAATAGAATAATGCCCTATCTCCGGATGGGAGGAGTTTAAAAAGCATCCCAGAACATGAGATGAAAATTTCCTGCATGGAAAACTTCACCAATCTGATCTTGGTGCTCTTTAGTGTCAGATGCGGTTTCTGAAGTGGAAATTATTTTTTAGTACCATGGATGAATAATGATTTTGGAAAATAGTTTATTTGCATTATCCAACATCTGTGTTTGCAATTCCTGCTAATAACAAGTTTTTTAAATTGTATTTACTTACAAATTATATATTTAGCGAAATTGAATTATCACAATTTGTGAACATACTGTTGAAGTAAACGTAATTTGAAAAACTTTTTTGTTGTTTGCGTTATATTATTGATCAGTTTAAAAAGCAGTTTTAATGAATGGTATATAATTTAGCCTTTTAAGTAATTAAGAAGAATTAAAAAAAAAGGTTTTATTTGGAATGATACATTTTAATAATTTTACGTATAAGGATTTCTTATTGAATACTTTTTTGCATAAAGCATGGATGCTTTTAAGTGATGTACTGAAAATTGCTATTTGCTTTGCAAGTATTATGGAACTGTAATTACTTCTTTTCTAAATATTCATCAAAATTAAAAGGATCATTAAAAGTTTGCGAAATGAAGAAATCGATAAAAATGAATTCTTGTATTTGAATGAAAATTACAATAGTAACAAAAAAATTGCAACTGTGATTTAAAAAATGTTTAAGTGATTAAAAATCGAAGCAATTTTTTGACAGATTTATATAGCAAATTAAACGGGAGAAATTTTTTCAGTTTACTAGTTGTCCTACTTTATTTTAATAAAACGTATCATTTCGTAAAGATATATAAATCGTAAAAAATATGTTATCGTATTCCAAAAGAAAACCTCACGAAATAAACTGTTGAGAAATTTTGCGACGAAATTTATCTATGGAAAATCTGATATAACAAAATATTAAAAAACTTCAAAAGACAAAACTCTTTTGTAAATATGGAGTCTTCTGCTGGATTTCGACCGCTTATGAACTCTAGTTTCAGTTATGCAATTCCTAGTCACTTGTTTCCACCGCCATCCCTGGGATCCAGAGACAGGTCTTTACCGCCCCAAATGTTACCGGACTTTGGAGGACAATACCATATTGGAGGCTATCACGATATACCTCCGTCAATGCCATGCAGGACACCTTCGCCACCCCAAAGTCTGGGGATGATAGGAAACTCACCATCTTCTCCGAGTGATACTGGAAATACAGATGGGCAAGATACAGCTGATGAACATCCACCAGCCAGTACCGACGACGAATGTTCATCTAGAGATGTAAATGGGCATTCTGGTAAGGACATTCTCTTCTTCTTATTATTATTATCTTGAAAACTTTTTTAGATCACAAAATATTTACTATATAAATATGATTATGCCCAAAATATTTATTAATACAGAGGAAGTACTTTAGGTGTTCCTATAACTAATATTGGAATAACCGAACTAATTTGGACCACACCATGGGCCGAGAGGTTCTTCTCTAAAAGATGGTAGACGGGAGTGCTGGGTTCAATCAGGTTGAGCTCGTCGACGTAACTGTTCAATGTTATTAGTAGTTTTCTCCAAACGGGTTAGGTTAGGATCCTTTAGAAAGACCACCATGGAGGGCACACGACACAGCTATAGGGAACCCAAGCAGTCTTAACCCCAACGCTATACACCACCGAATTAAATCATTCAATTAAATCCAACCTTCTTTGGTTTTTATTTTTTTCGATGATGTTCGTTAGACGGTGAGAATGAACAACCAGATTAGATTTTTATTTATTAAATTATTTAAAAAACTTTTGAAAGAATTTTTAAAGACTATAATTTCTAAAGACTCAGAAAAAAAAAAAAAAAACCATAGAAATATAATATTGAAAATGATGAACATGTATTAGCAAATGACGAAAGTGACTTAGTTCATTTAGGTTCAATATTTTTTATAATATTTCGACGAATTTATTATAAAATGCAAACACGTATTGGAAAAAAACATTAGTCCCCCCCCCCTCGCTCTTTCTTGGCTTTTTTTAAACTAATAGACGAATCTGAATGATTATGAAGGTAAAATCGTAAAAAAAATAAATTAATAAATTAAAAAAAAATAATAATAATAATAAAAATCATTTTCACAAATATAATAAACTATTTCAGAGAAGACAAAATAATTGATTTTACATACATATGCAATCCAACATTTTTGTTTTTTTCTTTATGTGCAAAAGTAGTATGCTTTATTCACATCTTTTAATATATTCTTAAGGATTTTATTCTCAAAACCAATAATTTAAAAGTTGGAGTTTGTTTTGATAAATAAGGCAATATATGATCTAATGAGCCTATATAAAATTCTTATCAACTAGATCGACTGTCGAAATGTACTATTATTTATGTAATTTAAAACTGATGGCCCAAATAATTACTTCCATAAAAGCATCATTTGTGTTCCAAAAAGAATAATTTTTTATAGATCCATAGCAACACTGTACAAATGTTAGGGATACTTGAACAAAAATAGATGTAGCAAGCTAAATTATTGCCAAAGAGAAATTTTATTATTTAGTAAACCATTTGATGAAAACATGCTTGTTGTTAGCCTCATCTCAGTCTCACTTGCAATTTTGTATGTATTGCCCAAATTTAATAATAAGTAAAGTGACATGATGAAATCTGACTTTAAAATGTTAAATTTCCTTTTTGTACTTTTTTTTAAACTGAATTTTTGCTTTAGTAAACCTATGATCTTCATAGCTGTCAATTCTTACGAATTTTTTAGCACTAGTATATCAGGATAATTATGCTCATCTTATATAACTGTAGATTATTAATTTTTAAGTAAAGCAAAAATTTTATTTAGAAATAGTGGAATAAAGAAAATTGGGTTGGCAGGTATGAATTTGTTACTGCTATGGTAAATATAAATAATTTCAATTATTTAAAAAAAAAAATCGTGGCTTGAACAATATAATTTAAGCAGTGACTTAAATAATAATATGACTGTTTATGAATAAGTGGCATACAAGGCTGTAGCCAAGGGGGGAGGGGATTGGGTGTTAAAACACCCCCCGAAATTTTACAGATTTCGAAAAACTTTGAGTCAATCTCCACTTTTAACACTCCACATTACACTCAGAAGTTTGAACTTCCTCCGAAACTTTTGGTATGATATAACCAATTCATAACCAATAGAATAAATCAAACAAATTTGGTAATCATAAAGTATTGATTGACCTCTTTAATAATGATATAAAATATTTGCTTTTTTATGCAGTTTCCTAATGATTATATAGACCAAGTGAACTAGGTCTCAGAGTTTTCTGTTTTTGACACCTACAGATTTGGAATAACTTACCTTCTTATTTTAATTAATCTGCTAAAAAAACAATTACAAATATTTTTCCTTTTCTTCTCAAAAGAAACAAGAAGTTCCTTTTTTTTTTTTTTTTTTTAATTTCTAAAAGCATATGAAAATATATAAATATTCTTTTATTCCAAACCTTTATTCCTTAATTTATAATTAGCACTCTTTAATGAAGTTGAAAAATATTTATGACTTCAGTTTTTCTTTCTGTTTGTCCACGTTTTAACTTTCTAAAATATGCTTGGATTGTTACGATGTTGATATGCGTTATTGAGGTTCGCTTGATTGAGATTATCTTTTCTTTCTTTCTTTCTTCATCTTCATCTTTTTTTTTTTTTTTTTAAGTGAAAAAAAAAATAATGATTATATTTATGATTTATAAGCGGTAATAGTGTTGTATTAAATAAGTCATACCGAAGCTAACATCTACTATTAAGAGGCATTTTAACACATTCTGTATAGAAAATGATGACTCGTATATTAAATCAAAGTTTACGATGTTATATGACATCACATTCCTTACGATCTATGAATGAAAGAACTGTAAAGAGAGTTTTCGGTTGGTGTGTGATGTAATTTTATTTCAAATAAATTTTAATATGCTCTATGGTGCATATAAATTTAAAAATCACATACAATGCTGCAAAAAATTAATTTAAATATCTTCTTCTATTTGGTTCTCCTTTATGTAACATTTAGTGTCTTTTTAATTATGCTGTGTGTTTTTCAAATAATCAAATAAAGAATATTTTTGTGTGATACGGGGTATACGCAAAATTATATAGTGGGTCACACAAAGAATTCGAATACATTCTAATTGCCTAATCAGGCAATTATAGCTTGGAACTTTTATAAAAAAAAATATTATACATTTCTTGACTAAAAGAAATTTCAATTTTTATATAAAATACAAGTAATTCACTTTCTCTGCACCATTGTTAAAAAGTAAAATTTTATGTTTCACCAAAAATATGGTTCTAATTTAACTGCAACCAATATCTTTAGAAATCTGGTGGACTACGTTTCCCCATTTTAGAGTAAGCAATATGAAAATGGTGAAACATTGCATCAAAATATTGGTTGCAGTTGACCCTACAAGGCACCCAGTTCCATATGTAGAACACCGACTTTAATCGTTCCTATAGCTATAAAACTATTAGTAGCGACAGCTCTTGACATCTTGATAGAAGCTACTGACATTTAGCAATGTAGTAATACAAATCTTTAACTAAAGATGTCGTTCGTGTTTTTGTTATAGTGCACTCAGTGTGAAATTTGAATGAAAGTGATACGTTAGTCGTTTGTCTGAATTAAAAAATATATATATATATATACAGTGCGTGTCGAAATGATAGGTCCACCAGTAAAAATGAAAGTTATGTTGGTAAAAAAGGTTTTATTATGTACAAAGTACTTTTTTATAAACTACATTACTTCATTCAATGTAAAATAATACATGAATAATATACAAATAATAGGAATAATAAGAAAAACAAAAATTACATGAAAAAGCTGTTTCAAAAAGATAGGTCCACTGAACCAAGCATCAAATTAATGTTGAATTAATAAGAAATTTTTCCACCTTGTTTCAGAATAAGCTCATAAATTCTATTCGGCATGGTTTCTACAAGTTTTTGCAAACACATTTTTCTCGATTTTTGACCATTCGGAGGAAATAGCCTTTTTCAAGTCTGCAGTACTGTTGTACTGCCTTCCGCCTGCATACACCACTCTTGCGAGTATACCCCACATGTTTTCTACCGGATTCAGGTCGGGGCTGCAAGGTGGCCAATCGATAACATGTACACCATTATCCAGAAACCATTCGAAAGTGGACTTTGCAGTGTGCACAGGAACATTGTCCTGTTGGAACATGAAGAATGGGCCCCCAATGTGCTCTGCTTGTGGAAGAAAATATTGTTCAAGCAGCTGTTGATAGCCTGCTGCATTCACACGATTGTCTACAAATGCTATATCAGTTTTTCCTGTACCTCCGAATCCGGCCCATACCATAACGGAACCACCACCAGCTTTCCTCTTCGAGAATATCTGTCTATCGTTACGAGATCGTACCAGTAGTAGTACTGCCAGCCATCTGGACCATCCAGGTTGAATTTCTTTTCATCACTGAATATCACACGATGGCAATCTTGTTTCCAGGACATCACTTCATGTGCGAATTTCAATCTCTTTTCTTTGTGCTTTTTAGTCAATTTTGGAGCCGCTTTCCTCTTCACGTAAACTATATTGCCGAACTTCTTTACCACTGTATGGACTGTAGATTTTGATATTTGAGGTTTTTGTTGTCTGGCCACAGTGGATAAGCTCATATTTCCATATTTTAACTCCTTTACGATAGTCCTTTTTTGTCAGGGTGTCACTTTTGATGGGCGGCAAGATGATTTTTTACTGCCATAAGCATTTCTAAGTCGTAAATAATTGTTTACAACATTATGTGATCTGTTTAAAAGTTTACCTATTTCTCTATTCGATTTTCCACACGTTTTAAATTCATCAATTTCCCCCCTGCTAAATCAGCAAAAGATTGCAACGACGACCCATTTCGTTTGATTACAACGTGATGTTCAAATCTGTTTAAATACCTCCACAGCAGCCAGCATAGTCCCGCAGTGACTAAGCAACGATATTTATGCAAATTTTTTGGAAATAAACGTGATTGGTGTAAAATTTCTGAAGGCGGACCTATCTTTTCGAAACGACCTGAAAATGAAAATTTGCATAAAATAAAAAGGAATTATTTATTTTTAAGAAATTTCTTCATAAATAGTTATAACAATTACTGATTAATTATCACTACCAAAAAAGTGATTCTTATTCTCAATTAAGTGTCAAAATTTTGAAAAATGCGGGTGGACCTATCATTTCGATACGCACTGTATATATATATATATATATATATATATATACTGTGTGTTATAACGAAGTGTATATCTTGCAGAGGTAAGTTGTTTTCTTTATATTACAATAGTAAACGTATTAGTAAATCATATTTTTATGTAAGTTCCACATACGGTACGTTGAGCTAAAAAGTTGATTTTTCCGTAAAATATGGTTTTATTTTTATTTTTTATAAGTTTTCCCTATCTTCTGATCACTATTTACAACCTATATATTTTTGTCGCGCACTAAAAAAAAAAAAAAAAAAAAAAAAAAAAAAAAAAAATTGAGCCTTGTAGGGTTAAATTAGCTTAATCGGCACCATTTTTTGATAAACATTGAATTTTTATTTTTAAAAGTGACACACACATTTATTTTTGTCAAATTAGTTTACTAATAACTTCTTAAAAATAAAAATTCTAGTTTCCAAAACTGACGTGATTGCTACAAAAATATGTTTAAAAAATAAATAAATAAATAAATAAAATAATAATAAAAAAAGCATTGAATTCTTGAAATTTTTCGACCTCCTGCTTTCGATGGATTTTACGTTTTGAAATGTCCTAAATACGATTTGACAATTGTTAGAAAATGTCTATGTAAGGGTTGTCAAATTTGTTGCCATTGTAGATACAAATTCCCTCCATCCCCGGGCAGGTTGTTTTGTCTAATAAATAAATAAATAAATAAAAGAAAAAATATAAAAGAAAAATACCTTTAGAGCTATAATGACGTCAATTTTACCCTACAAGTTTGATTTTTCACAAAGTTTTACATCAATTTTAATATTTACGTGTGAATTTCTTTTCATTGAAAAAAAAATTAAAATTAACTCTTAAACATTTTTGGCAACAATTAAAAATTAAAATAAATTATGTATTTTTGTCTAAAAAAAGGGCTTCTTCAACTTTTTCCATAATGTCCGTTTTGATACACTGATTAATGATAATTTTCTTTTCTTTTCTTTTTCTTTCAAAAAAAAAAAAAAAAAAAAAAAAAAAGAGATTTTGATGAAATTCTGGCAAAAGCAGAACTTAGTTTAGTATGAAGGACTATTAGTTTTTTTTTTTTTTTTTTTTTTTCAAATTATAACATCACTTTCAAATAATTCAATTATATTTTCGATAAATTTTCGATTTCGATAAATGTCCAACCATCGTAAAACTGGCGAAAATGTTTTATCCATAGATTGAGATTAATAGTCCTCCGTCCTAATAATAATCCTTGGTTTGCTGGAATGAATAAAATAAGTCAGAAGGATGATTTAGCAGGAAAAAAATGTCACAATTGAAACTATATATATATATATATATATATATATATATATATATATATATATATATATATATATATATATATATATATATGTATATCCGTGATAAAAAAAGGAAAAAAGAAAGAAACAGTGATATACTTTTTTAAAAGGATAAAATACAGTTTAAAAGAATAGATGTAATTTTATGCAAGAATCGTCAATTAGCGATTTGGCGGCTTTCTTTCTCAATCACCATTAAAAACCATGATTATAAATAATAAATAGAAATAAATTAATGTCAAGAATATTAAAAATAATATAAATGATAATAAATTAAAACCGGAAATGTATATATACACACACACACTCACACACGCAGAAACGCACACACACACATATATATATGCTATTTTTCTGTTATCAGGATCGGATTCAAGTAGAGTAAAATAAATAAATAAAAGTAATAAATTTGTGGTATTATCTCTTCAAAAAATAAACTAATGAAGATTTTGATGAATTTGAACTGAAGTTAATTTTTACGAATAATAATTAAATTCAATTGACATTTGATTACTCGAATTCCATTATTTTGACAAAAAACACAAATTTTAAATAATTGTTTTTTCATTATTGTCTATTTATCACGACATTTAGCCACTGTTTTCGATTTGACAAATGTGGCCAATTTGAATTACACAGAATTTATATGTTCTAGAATATACAAATTTGAATATACTAGACGGTTCAAAACCGCCTAGTTTATAATTAACTAGCAGGTTTACCCGGCGTAGCCCAGGTTGAAAAAAGTGTTTACAGAATTTTGAATTCAATGAAAGAACTGAACAAAGGTGTAAAAAGTGAAATGCATGAAACATTTTTCGAAGTCTTTAATAGAAAATATTATAAATAAATAAATACAAAAAGCACAGCTTTAGTATGGGACTCCCTTGACGATTTTAAATATTTTAAGTTATTTTTTCGATGAACTGAAATGGCTATCTCGATTGGGTAACTAAAGATCTTGGTGAGAAGCGTCCGAGCTACTTCGGTGCCAACTTTCAAATTTTGCCAAAGGGGTCTGATACTAAAGCTGTTCCATTAAAAAAAAAAAAAAAAAAAAAAAAAAAAAACTCTTAAATGATATTTATAAAATAATAATAATAATAATAATAATAATAATAATAATAATAATAAATCTTAATAAAATCCAATTTATAACTATTTACAATTAAGGTGAGAACATAAAAGAACCTCATAAAGTACACAATAAAAACGAAAAATTTTCATTTACTGTCGGAAAGAAAGTACTGCTTAATTAAATAAAAAATTTAAGCTAATGCTAAATATCTCTATGAAAATAGTTATCCACACGCGAATTCCAGATTTAAAATAATAATAATAATAATAATAATAATAATAATAAAAGCACCAGCTTTCGTAGCGTAATTATTTATTTTTTCTCACTAATTTTCATCATTATTTACGCGAAATTAAAAATACTTTATTTCCGGGTAAAAAAATAAGTATTTTATTTCCCTATTTTGGCATCAAGTATATATATTTTTTAAGTTAAAAAGGGGATTTTATTTAATATCTTTTGATCGAATTATCCGATTGAGCTAAAAAGGCTCCGATACTAAAGCTGTAAAAAAAAAAAAAAATGTTTTATTATATTTACAAAATAAAAATATAAAACATAATAAAATCCAAATTATAACTATTTACAACTAATGTGAGAACGTGAAAGAACCTCATGAGGTACACAATAAAAACGAAAATTTTTGTTTTACTGTAGAAAAGAAAAATACTACTTAATTAAATAAAAATTTTAAATGTCAAATATCTCTATGAAAATATTTATCCACAAGCGAATTTCTGATTATTATTATTCACGCGAAATTAAAAATATTTTATTTCCAGGAAATCTATATAATATTTCTCTAACGTGGACCAGTTTCAATTATTTTTTGTCGAAACGATACGATACGCGAGGATAAAATATTATTTATACATGAACAATATTTAAGCACGTGGACTTAGCTCAATGGACTAATAAGAAAAAAATGACGACATTTGTCTGATGAGATTATTTTACGAAAAAAATGTATTTTTAACAGTTGTTTCTTCAGAATCTTTGCAAGCGTCATTGTTAATCTAGCAATATTTTAAAGATATATACAGAATATGAACTTTTGTGACATAAATTGACTAAAAAAACGCAAGCATAAAAAATATAACCAAAATAGGACTAAAATTAAAAGTACTAAAATTAATAAAAAGTCATCGCCAACATGACGACAAATATTTAAAAGGCATCGTGAGAGTCCTATATTAAAATTGTACTGCCTGTGGAAGTATGAAAATTGGGTCGTGAACCATGAATTTTATTTGGAAACCTTTCTTTAAATGGTTTTGATTTTACTATTGTACAATATTAATTTGGTTTTATTATTATTTGGCTTCTGGTAAATTTTAAAGTTTTAATTAGGTGGTAAAATTGGTATAACATTTATGAGTTTCAAATTTTAAAGGTAAATAAGAAAATAAATAAAATGTGAATATTTCGCATGGGTTTGCTAGTTATAAATAAATAAATAAACTTGCATTTTGTTTCTTATTTCGGCATTAAATGTTTCCCTCTTTTTAATCATTTTAAAGTTAAAATGGGATTTATATTTAACATGTTTTGATCCAATTATCCGATTGAACTAAAAGGTGTTCGATACTAAAGCTATTCAATACAAAAAAAAAAAAAAAAAAAAACTGTTTTATGATTTTTACAAAAAAAAAAAAATCTTAATGAAATCCATATTATAACTATTAACAATTAAGGTGAGAATATAAAAGAACCAAACACACAAAAAACGAAAAATTTTGTTTTACAGTAGGAAAGAAAAGTACTATTTTAATTAAATAAAAATTTTAAGTTAATGTTAAATATTTCTATAAAAACATTTATCGGCACATAAATTCCTGATTAAAAAAAAAAAAAAAATCAACTTTCGTAGCGTAACTTTTTTTTTTCTCTAATCTATATATTAACGGCCCTCTTCACTTACCGTCGCCGGTAGCCCGAGCCAATGTTATTCTATGGGGAAAATTTCTTTACAAATAATTATTAACTAATACATATTTTTAAATTCTGTTTTCACATTCAGAAAATTCCCAACTGTTAAATAGACGCACCTTTTTTGAAAAAGTATTTTTTTAATTTTTAATATTTTATTTTGAAATTTCAAAATGAAAAAAAATTCACATATTGAAAATTCGTATTTTGCAGCTTCGAAGTAAAATATAAAAAATTAAAACAATAATTTTTTTAAAAAGGTCCGTCAATTTAACAGCTGGGAATTTTCATAATGTGAAAACAGAATTTAAAAATATGTATTACTTAATAAGTTATTTGTAAAGAAAAATTTCCCATTGAATAACATTAGCTTCGGCTTCCAGCGGCGGTGAGTGAAGAGGGCCTTTAATAGGTAAACATGAAATCTGTGGTATACTTTTAACATATTAACTATGGGAGCAAAGTATTGAAAGGGGTGTCATTAGAAAGGTATAATTAGCCAAATTTGCAGAAAACAAAAATTATTTTCTTACGATCTCAAGAAGATATTTAAGAATGCGTTTATTTTTTTATATGCTTTCATTTTATACCCGTAATCTTTTGTATTTAAAATATCTTTCATTTCAATCGTCTGAGTTCCTATAGCAACGGCTCGAAATTTTATACTATTGAAGATATACGTAAATTAAAAAAAGATTTGATTTATGAAAGTTCTATTTTTTTTCTAACTTATTTATGATTAAACTTATTTCTTTCTTTCTTTTCTTTTCTTTTTTTTTTCTTAATGGTTTACGGCAGCTCTTTAATCATTATTCACGCAAAATTAAAAATATTTTATTTCCGAAATAAATAAATAAATAAAACGTGTATTTTATTTGTATATTTTGGCATCAAATATTTCTTTCTTTATATTAAATAAATAAATATATATATATATATAGTTTACAATCTCTGTCATAAACCGCCTGCCGATTTCTACCTAATTCGAATTAAAAACGGAAAAAGGGGAAAATAAGTCCTACCGCTACAAATTCGGTACCAAATGAAAGGGGCGATTTTTCTGAATCTAGTGCAAACAATTTTCCAACACGACAATCAGATTTTTTAAAATTAACTAAAGTATGAAAATTAGGTGGCAACACTTCATTTTAATTTTTTCATACTCTTTAGTATGAATCAAGCTAATAGAAAAAGTCTAATTTATTTATTTATTTTTAATTTTATTAATCATTTTAAAGTTAAAATGGAGTTTTTATTTAATATCTTTTAATCCAATTATCCGGCTGAACTAAAATATACGGCGTTAGCTAGATTTTGTCCTGATTAATAAGTGTGCCATTATTCGTGGCAGTCGCTTGAACGGCGTAGATTTGTATAGCGAACTAAATATCCGGGCAAACAAACATTCAGCTTTATATATATGGGATACCTGTAATATGTTTATTTATAAAAATAAAATGAAATTTGGTGTTGTTATAGTTGTTTATAGTTTATAATATTAATCGAATGAAACATATTACCACACTGAATAAAGGAGATTCTAAATCGTTGCACTGAGGGGTCGCACCCTCCCCCCCCTCTTTTTAGGAACCTTTAAGGATGAGAAATTTCCGATTTTTTTGCTACGACTATTTTTATATAATAAAATATATCCTATCTAATCACAATACGCTATTAATATATTTCTGTATAAAAATAGTGCTAGTAAAAATGGCAACAATTTCTCATCCTTGAAAGCGTCCTATAAAATAAAATAAAATAAAATAAAAAATAAAAGGTGGAGAGTGTGACTCCAGTGAACTGTTAAAGTTCAACACTTCACCTCCCTCCTCCCTTCTCAAATAAAATAAAATAAACTAGTATGTTGTGGCCACCACAAGACTTTCTTGTATATTTTCCTATATACATATTCAATCAGTAACAATATTAAAAAAAAAAAAAAAAAAAAAAAAAAACGTTTTTTTTTCCAAAGCTTCTTTTTTTGTTAAAAGTAATACATATTCAATCAGTAACAATATTAAAAAAAAAAAAAAAAAAAAACGATTTTTTTTTCTAAGTTTTTTTTTTTTTTTTTTTTGTTAAAAGTAAAAAAAAATCAAAAACTTTGTTTTAAATTATCACAGATTTATAGTTCAATCATTCATTAATGTATTGACGAAATCTTTCGAAAGATACCCATCTTCAAAATTTATCCCCCCGGGGGGGTACTTCCCCCCAGGGGGGGAAGCGATGCCCCCACATGCACAGAAATTTTTTCCTAGTTAACTATTACTATTATCAATAACTCATATTAATTTTACAATCACAAGTTAAGAATAACTCTTATTATGTACATTTATACGAAATTTTGTCCTATCACAGCGCCACCTGTTGAGCGATTGATCCCCAAATGTAATCAGCCCCAGTTTATGTCGGGGACCAGCTAAATACCAAGTTTGGTTAAATTTCGTTAAAAGTTTTTTTTTTTTTTTTTTTTTGTTAAAAGTAAAAAAAAATCGATAACTTTGTTTTAAATTATCACAGATTTATGGTTCAACCATTCGTTTTAAAGGTATTCACGAGACCTTTCGAAAGATATCCATCTTAAAACTTTGCCCCCCCCCCCCCCAGTTGGGGGGAATTGATGCCCCCACGTGCACAATTTTTTTCCTAGTTAACTATTACTATTATCAACGAGACCTTTCGAAAGATACCCATCTTGAAAATTTACTTCCCCGGGGGGGTACTCCCCCCGTAGGGGGGAAGATACGGTGAAAACAAGAAACCACAGACAGACAGACACACAGACAGACAGACAGACAGACAGACATTTTTTAAAAACTATCAATTCGTGTTCAGGACTTCCCAAAACGTGTAGATCCGTCAAAAAACGGAGGTCGAAAATTTTCGCGAATCCAATACTTTCTCTATATTACATATAGAAGAAAGTACAAAATAAAGTATATGAAAATTTAAAAATAAATAAAAGCGAAATAAAATTAATAAATGAATAAAAGTTCCAATTTTATGCTAATTTAGCTGCAACAAATATTTTGAGAAACTTAACTCCAAATTTCTAAAAATATTTTTTTGCGAATAAATTAATTTAAATTGAAACCACATTTTGGTGAAACATTGATCTTTATTTAGAACAATGTGAAATTTGATTTCGGTTATTGAAAGCCTTTTGTTTCGAACTCGCTTGATTTGGAAATTATATTTTATTTTAGTGATTTAAGATTAAATCGAAACTCTACGTGAAGTATATAAGGATTCTCAATTCCAAAATAATATTAATTAGTTTTTTTTTTCTTTTTTTTTTCTTTTCTCCCCCCCCCCCTTTTTTTTAACACTACATTTTTCAGAATAATAATAATAATAATAATAATAATAATAATAATAAAATTTATTTTATTATTATTTTTTTAAGCAATCAAATTCGATCTTTAGTCATCCATGTCGTATTTTCTTTTCTCTTTTCAAATTGAATTAACTAGTATTTCTAACAACAAAGAAAAGTTATAAAGAAAATGGTTAGCAATGTTATATGGCATTTTTTGCCTGTTACAAAAGAATCTGAAATAAACATAGTAGTAAAAGTTAAGTACGTTCTGAAGGTCGTACTTCCCTTATATGCAGCTTTAGTAGAGAGCAGTTTTAACGTTTCGTTAATCACATTATAAAATAAATAAAAAAAAGTTTTTTAAATATATATAATTTAGTTACTGAAGAGCCATTTTAAAATATAAAAGCAATAAAAATTATCTATATCGGCTTCATCATTGCAATTAATGTGGATTTTAAAGAGTAGTACATTAAAATACTATTGTCACAGATATGTTATATGCTCTCGTCGTACAAGTTGTATGAAGTTTGATATATTTTTTTTTTTTTTTTTTTTTTTTTTTTACAAGGGCACAAACATTTTTTTTTTTTTTTTGAAAATCACAATGGCTTAAGGACTGAAATTACTTGAAGTACGATAGCGTCTAAACGCCTTATATAATAAAACTAAAATTTGGTAGATATGTTAAAGGTCACCAACGCACGATTCATATATATGTTGAAGAATGTGAAATTATAGCTATTTTATAACAAAGAAAAAAAAGGCTACAAATTTAAATTATTTAACTGCACGAACGTTTAGACTCTACATTCAATTAAGATTTAAACTGATAGGCATATAATAGATTATCATCGCTAAAATTGTACATATTTACATGAATGTAGCACTTACAGTTTTTTACTTACTTTGATGCAAAGTAAATGTTTTATACATTGAGGTCTGTGGAATCAAATTATTTAAAGTTCGTTTTAGTAATGTTAAATTGTTTAAAATACAACCGCACACACACACACACACACACACACAAAAAAAAAAAAAAAAAAGAGAGAGAGAGAGAGAGAGAGAGGGAGAGGATAAACATATGATGTTATAAGCTTACCATTCATAATTCTTTTACAAGGACGCACAAAAGAATTCTGGTACAACATCATCCATTAAACACAAACAACTTGGGGAGAAATACTCAAACACTTTTTATCATTTTCTCTTCTGTTTATTTATTACCTTCTTTCATTTAAATTTATATTAAAAAAAAAAAAAAAAAAAAAAAAAAAAAAAGTTTATTACTAAATGTTCGAAAAGTCGAGTAGAGTCAATTCAGATTATTATTATTATTTGTATTTTTTATGCATGTAACTGTGTAGGAGCTAATTTTTAATATTGTTTAATAAAGTATATATTATTTCTATAAGTAAAAATTGGATTTGTTAGATGGATTATCAATGAGAAAACGCATATGTGCTTGTTGGACGAAAACGTCTTTTTGAGTGTAGTTCAGATTAACATGTTTTTGACTGCTGCATATTTTTTCTGAAGAATAACTTTCTGATGCGATATATAACACAGCCACGGAATTATCCCTGGATGATGCTTTTGAATATCTTAAATCAAAAATTGGAATTTTTAAATTTTAGACTGCTTATCGATATTTTAAAATGGAAGTTTTAGACTATTCATTTGTCTATTATTTGTCTTATATATATATATATATATAAAAGAATATTACACCTTTATCAAGTTTAAAAAAATTATGTTTTTGTCTAATATTTAATTAACAATATATATAGACTTCAAATTTTGAATTACCCATTAGTTTTTTTTATTATTGTTTGAAATAAGTTTCATGAAACTATCATCATTGATATTCAATAATATTATATTTCAAATATTTGTGTTCTCAGTAGAGTGAATATGTAATTTTTTTTTTTTATTATTATATATTTTTCTGTTTGCATACTGTGAATTCGTTTCATTTTCCCACGGCAAATTTTGGTAAGAATTAGGTTTGATTTATGGGTGAACTGTTAGATTTTGCACACTAGAGTTGATTAAACTAAGAACTACTTTTTAGCGTTAAATCTAAACCACTAAAATCTTGGTAGAGTTTAAACTTGAATTGCCACTCATCAGTAAATTTTTGCGCAGCAGGGCTTATTCATTAATATTCATTACTCAGATTGAGCTTCTGCTACTTAAATTTGAATCGAACAACACAAGTATTCAATCTCCAAGTATCCACGACTAAACCAGAATTTGAAACTAGTACCAATTAACTGACAACATTTGGGAGATGATATCTTCTGAAAAATGATGTTCTTTATATTATAACAACTAAATGAATCTTTATTAAATCAATTATATATATGCATCTGAATGTTTTATAGAAGAATAAATTTAGGCTATCCAGGTAGTCCTAGTTTCACTTGAAAAAAATACATTATGAAACTTTCTAAATCATTAAATGGTATTTAATAATTTGATAATTTTCTATAAGTTTACTTACATATACATGTATAAAGTGGGACCTGGTAGCAAAACTTTATTTTCCTAATTGAACATATATAAAATTTCCCACCCTCAAATAGATTCGCTAATAGATCCATTTATTTATTACATTATTTGTTCTGACCATCATACTGATACATAAATACTTTTTGGAGAAACTGCATTAAGAAGCATCCTGACTGCTCGAGTTTGGCCTAACTATCCCTAGAATGCGAAAAATCATCGTTAAGCGATGAAATCAAAACTAAACCCTATCTGCTCCAGTTTTGAAATTTCAACAGGACACGAAACAGAGACATCCAATTCTATCATTGTTGGTTCACTTTCTTCTTGGAAAATCTTTTTCTTTTAAATTTATGGAGGGGTCTTGTCTTTCAGTCACATTTGAACTTAAATATTCATCCTCAGTGAATGTGTTTTGATTTATTGGCTATATGCCGGATACACGAAAGCCTGATAGAATGTTTACAGGAGTAAAGGCCGACAGATAGGACTTGCCAACACTTTCAGCAACGTCATATATAGTGACTGGTTTACCAGGGTTTGCCAGCATCCAATTACTATAGGCTGTACTGTGTTTCTTAACATTTTCTCGACCGCTGACGTAGATTCACGTCATTTGAAAATATGAAACTCCTTCAGTGGGCGTTTCTTTTGCAATTTGTATGTTATTTGTTTCTAAAAAGTGTACACAATATTCATATTTGTACAATCAGTATACTATGGATGCAAATACTTTGATTAGAGAGAGAGAGTATGATTATAAGGCATATCCATTTATAATATAAATGTGAATACGGAAAATTTTGTTTTGAAAAACTGTAACTTATGAGAAAAACGTCCACAGGCGGACTTTACTGTCAAAAAGAGAAAAACATGCGGTCGTGAAAGTGTTAAAAGGTCCAAACGCACTGGCCCTAGGTACAGGGCAGCGATGTGGCCCTAGGTACAAGTTTTGGTAACTTCATTCAAAATGCCTTCCATTAAATATCCACATGCAGAGAGGACTAATTAAATATCTCATTTATTACTCAATATAACAAGAAAAATTATGCCCTAGAAATGAAAGAAAAATATTTGACTTGCCTTTGTAAAATAGCAAAAGAGATGAGCTGCAAAATTGTACTTCAAACCATGTAAATTCGTTTTCTACATGTAACTTGTCAAAACTCTCTCCTCAAAAGTTCCAAAGTAGTTGTAAAAGTAGCAGTTGGTGTTGTTACTCGCCCAATTGAGTATTGAAACTTAAAATTAAATATTATTCAAATAAAATGAGGTGGCCCTCGGTACATGATGGCCCTAGGTACACGGGTCTCTCCTATATACTTTGAATCTGTGTTCATTAAAAATTCGAATAGCAAAACAGTCAGCATAAAAAGTTCGATAAATGAATCTATATTCAAACCTTGAAACTCCAAGATCATTGTAGAATTATCAAACACTCCAAAAATTTAGTTTACTTCGAGGAATATATATGTATATATATAGAGAGAGTATATTCACAGATGGTAAAAGGCACTTATTATAATATCTAAATCTGAGATATAAGAATGCTTCAATTTTAATGTTTGCTTTAAATAAAGTGAAATTTATATCCCTTAAAGTGAATAGTTATGCTTTATTTGGTATGAACATGAAATGAAGTGCTCGTTCATTTAGTTTTAAGGGCATTTCAACGTTAAATTTGGAGCACCATCCTTTTCTAGATTTTACAGTTGAATTCAATTAACTGTTTGAATTTGACCCAAAAAAAAATTCTCAGGAAGCTTACATAGATTTGAGAATAAATATAGGTTTTCCAATAAAATTGCTAAATGACTGATCGTTACAGAAAAATTGTATACTTTTTTTTTTTTTTTTTTTTTTTTAATTATAAAAACAAACATTTTGAATTTCGAAATATAAATATTGCAACTATTAATTAACAGCAAGTAAAGTATAACACAATTATTCTATGTATCTATATTAACAAAAATACAAATTGGATAATTTTTTTAAGATTAAGACATTAATATTTTAAATTAATAAAAGGGTATTTAATTAAATGTATGCATATTTTAAGTATGCATATTTTGATTTCGAAATGTTGTGCTAAAAATTTAATATATCCATATGCAAATTCGATTCTATAAATAAATACAGTTAAGGACTTTAAAATGCTTCCTATCTTAAATGCAAAAAATTCTGAATAACTCTCTTTTTACTTATAAATCTACTTAAAATTCTTTCTCATAAAACTTTGCGTTAAATAATCTGTTTACAAAGTACTTTGTTCCGATATTATTAAAGTACTTTGTACCGATATTATTCCATTGCAATAAAGACACTAAAAGACTTTAAAGAGGAGTATTAAAGAAATCAAAGTTACTAAGACTTAAGGTATAGTAAGAATTTAGCTCAGTTTTTATTTTACAGTATATTTGTGTATTAACAATTCAAAATTGCTTCAAGAAACATTTTGAAAATAAAAATTTCTGAATTTCGAAATAATTTATTAGTTAATTAACATTTAATAAAATATAACATATTATTTTATGCATTTTTATTACATAGAATAAAAATTTTATTTAAAAAAGATATTAAAAGAATATTTAATTATGCGTCACGATATATTATGAACTACTCTTCATTTTGAAATGTTTTTAAATAATTAAGATAGCCATATGTTGTTTCGATTCTCCAAATAAATACGATTAAATACTTCTAAATGCTTCATGTAAATGCTAAGAATTCATAATAATTTCCTTTTCTATTTATAAATGTACTTAAAAGTCTTTCTCATAAAATTCTACTTTAAATAATCTGTTTACAAAGTACTTTGCTTCGATATTATTCCATTTCAATGAAGACACTAAAAGACCTTAAAGAGGAGTATTAATTAGAAGAAATTAGATTTCCACAAAATCAAAGCGTAGTAAAAAAGACAAACTCAATTTCGCCTTTAAAATAAATTTGAGTATTAATGATTCGAAATGGCTTCATGAAATATTTTGAAACTAAAAACACCTTAACTTATAATTATTTAATTAACAATTTATTTATGATATGGCTATTTAAAACAACATTCATATTAAATAAAATAAATATTGGCCTGTTTTTTAAAAATTAAAACATTATTAATGTGCTAAATTAATAAATTAATACATTTAATGTTTTTAAATATTTAAGTTATGCATATTATGAATCACACTCCATTTTGGAAAGTTTTACTAATGAATTAAAATATCCATACGTGAGTTTGATTAAATTAATAAATATAAATAAATATCGCACAATGTTCCATATCTTAAATGCTAATAATTTATAATAACTTTCTTTTTATTTATAAACCAACTTAAAATTCTCTTTCATAAAATTCTACGTTAAGTAATCTTTTTTATAAAGCATTTTGCATTGGTATCATTCTGTTACAGTAAGGACTTTAAGAAGGAATATTAAAGAAATTAGAGTTTCTAAGACGTAAGGCATAGTAATGAAACAGTTCATTTTCTACTTTAGTATATATTTGTGTATTAATAATTCAAAATTGTTTCAAGAAATATTTTTAAATCAAAAATTTCTGACTTTCTAAACATTTTAATAGTTAATTAACATAAAGATTGTATTAAAAAAAAAATTAAATGAGTATTTAATTATGTGTCAAGATTTCAGTTATACATATTTTGAATTGCAATTCATTTTGAAATGTTTTGAAAGAAAATTAATATATCCATATGTGATTTCGATTCTTTAAGTAAATACAATCAAAGACTTCTTAGGGCTTTATATCTAAAATGCTAAGAATTTATAATAACTTTCTTTTTATTTATAAAACTACTTAAAATCCTCCCTCATAAAATTCTACATTAAGTAATCTGTTTACAAAGTACTTTGCTTCGATATCATTCTATTACAGTAAAGACACTGAAAGACCTTAAAGAGGAGTATTAATTAGAAGAAATTAGAGTTCCTCCATCCCAAGGCGTAGTAAAGAAAGACAACTCAATTTCTACTTCATCCCCACGCAAATCTTTCAGTCTGACACCGGGGGCAGTCGAGGGTGGGTTTGGGTGAAGCGTCGGGCACCACCTAATGAAATGAAAGACATTGATTTTGTTAAGTGAGCCGCCGGTAAATAAATTTTCCGCCCTCCCTTTACCCGACTCCCCTCTCCGCAATCAGAGTCGGGGTAGCGGAATTGAGTTGCCCTTTTCTGTCGGCTTCCGATCCGTAGAATTGGATGCGGCAGATCGACAGACGCAGGGATGTGGATGGAGGAGAAGGAAAAGATTGTTAGTTAGTAGAGAATAACAATTCTCTAGTGTAAGGGTGAGGCACCATTTATACGATTCACATTGGTACATTTTACATTTTGTAGTTATGAGAAAAATAATTCTTGAGTTCATATTTGCATTTCTGAATAGGACAGCGTAAACATTAAACTATGCTTACTGATACAGCAATTTTAGGCTGAAAGGCCCGTGCCTGAAATATCATTAATATGCCTTCTCCACTGACATTATTGCATTGTAATACATTCCATTTATCTCTAATTTGTTTCTTAGTTTTTCCAGTGACACTCTTTCCTATTTAAGCAACGATATTATTTATTATAACTAAGCGCGAATAATTAAGTTGCTTGTTTAAAAAAAAAAAAAAAAAAAAAAAAAAGAATCTGAGAAAATAGCATGCTTTATTTCTGTCATTAATTTTAATATATATATTAAGCTCACCAATTAAAGATGACTGTCATTAACAACATTCACTTAAAACAGTTTCAATATTTAGTTACTTTACCATAAACTTAGTAGTCAACAAAATTACCAAGCTTGCTACTGAAAATGAGATAATTTATTTCTTCTTCCTTCTATCTTCTTCTTCTTTCTTTCTTTTTTTAACAGTAGATTTCGCTCAGGCAACCTTATGATTTGTGCCCTTTAGCAATGATAATTATCTTTATTAGAAAAGTGAATTAAAAGAAAAATGTTATTTGCAGTCACTGCTTAAAATAATAATTTTCCTCCTTTAGTTGACTGGAGAATATGACTTCCCGGTTTCCTTTTAATTATTTTATATTTAATTATTGCATAAACAATTTTGTTTAAAAAGTCATTTCAGCAACAAAATGATGCATACATTATGAATATCTTATTTTTTAAGAACTGTTTTCAAAGAGGGGTAACATGGCTTATGGGATTTCAATGTAAAATACTAACTTTTATGAAATGTTACATGTTTATTTTAAAAATACGTTTCTAAAAGACAAAACTAAAACAAAATATTAATTTAATATTTTGCTAAAATTAATGCCTAGATACAGACTAAAACAATAAAAAAGATAACCAGGCATCTTTCCTCTATGGAAACTATTGGATTCTTAGTCTTCCCAAAATTTGTCATTTTAGCACAAAACGTTGCACAAGACTTAAATCCGCTGCTACTTAATTTACAAAAAAGGGAGCCGGTCCCCTTCACAAGTTTGGAGGGAAAGCCACACACTGTACTTTTTTAAATTATCTGAATTGTTATTTTTTTCCTGTGTAAACTATTATTTTCATAGCTAATTGAAGAAGGGACAAGTAATTTTTTTAACATTTAAAAGAGAAAGAGAGATTAACTACCAATCCAAACTAATAAAAAAAATTCCTAAAAAATAAAAAATAAAAATAAGTCTCTTTACTGATGTATCTCTACAATGAGTGGCCGGTGACACCCTACGACCATGTGACACGGCATCATGTACAACACGGCATCTTACCTCAACTTACTTTTTATCAATTGTTACAGACATTTTTAAGCTATTGTATAGCTTTTATCGCGGGCTTTGAGCGCGGCGACCGAATCGAAAAATTCCGTAACGAAAAAAAAACCTATCACAGTTCGGCAAACTTCGGCTGTACGAAGCTCGCACGGATCGAGACGAGCTGCTCCGAAATCGGACGAATACGTAAGCAGCTGTTTGTGAGAAAGTATATAGGTGTATCGGTATCTATCATCTATGTACAACAGTGAATAGCTGTACGCGTAAAATTTGTGTATAAAGTAGATCAGATAAAACTTGAATATCCCCATTCGACTTGCAGGCCTTTAAAACCTACTAAATACCTTTTCTCAATTAAAATTTGTTTTCTTATCGGTCACCACGCTCAAAAAGTGTAACTTGAATTAATATCAAAGAAAAAACTTGAATATCCCCATTCGACTTGCAGGCCTTTAAAACCTATTAAAATACCTTTTCTCTATTAAAATTTGTTTTCTTATCGGTCACCACGCTCAAAAAAGGTAACTTGAATTTATATCAAAGAAAAAACTTGAATATCCCCATTCGACGTGCAGGCCTTTAAAACCTATTGAAATACCTTTTCTCTATTAAAATTTGTTTTCTTATCGGTCACCACGCTCAAAAAGTGTAACTTGAATTAATATCAAAGAAAAAACTTGAATATCCCCATTCGACTTGCAGGCCTTTAAAACCTATTAAATACCTTTTCTCTATTAAAATTTGTTTTCTTATCATTATTGTTATCTTATCATTTTTGTTATCTTATTCCTTAATATCAAAGAAAAACCTTGAATATCCCCATTCGACTTGCAGGCCTTTGAAACCTATTAAATACCTTTTCTCTATTAAAATTCGTTTTCTTATCGGTCACCACGCTCAAAAAGTGTAACTTGAATTAATATAAAAAAAAAAAAATTGAATATCCCCATTCGACTTGCTGGCCTTTAAAACCTATTAATTACCTTTTCTCTATTAAAATTTGTTTTCCTATCAATATTGTTATCTTATTCATTAATATCAAAGAAAAAACTTGAATATCCCCATTCGACTTGCAGGCCTTTAAAACCTATTAAATACCTTTTCTCTATTAAAATGTGTTTTCTTATCGGTCACCACGCGCAAAAAGTGTAACTTGAATTAATATCAAAGAAAAAACTTGAATATCTCCATTCGACTTGCAGGCTTTCAAAACCTATTAAATACCTTTTCTCTATTAAAATTCGTTTTCTTATCGGTCACCACGCTCAAAAAGTGTAACTTGAATTAATAAAAAAAAAAAAAAAAAAAAAAGAAAACTTGAATATCCCCATTCGACTTGCTGGCATTTAAAACCTATTAAAATACCTTTTCTCTATTAAAATTTGTTTTCTTATTATTATTGTTATCTTATTCATTAATATCAAAGAAAAACCTTGAATATCCCCATTCGACTTGCAGGCCTTTAAAACCTTTTAAATACCTTTTCTCTATTAAAATTTGTTTTCTTATCGGTCACCACGCTCAAAAAATGTAACTTGAATTAATATCAAAGAAAACACTTGAATATCCCATTCGACTTGCAGGCCTTTAAAACCTATTAAATACCTTTTCTCTATTAAAATTTGTTTTCTTATCGGTCACCACGCTCAAAAAGTGTAACTTGAATTAATATCAAAGAAAAAACTTGAATATCCCCATTCGACTTGCAGGCCTTTAAAACCTATTAACTACCTTTTCTCTATTAAAATTTGTTTTCTTATCATTATTGTTATCTTATTCATTTATATCAAAGAAAAAACTTGAATATCCCCATTCGACTTGCAGGCCTTTAAAACCTATTAAATACCTTTTCTCTATTAAAATTTGTTTTCTTATCGGTCACCCCGCTCAAAAAGTGTAACTTGAATTAATTTCAAATAAACAACTTGAATATCCCCATTCGACTTGCAGGTTTTTAAAACCTATGAAATACCTTTTCTCTATTAAAATTTGTTTTCTTTTCGGTCACCACGCTCAAAAAGTGTAACTTGAATTAATATCAAAGAAAAAACATGAATATCCCCATTCGACTTGCAGGCCTTTAAAACTTATTAAAATACCTTTTCTCTATTAAAATTTGTTTTCTTATCATTATTGTTATCTTATTCATTAATATCAAAGAAAAAACTTGAATATCCCCATTCGACTTGCAGGCCTTTAAAACCTATTAAATACCTTTTCTCTATTAAAATTTGTTTTCTTATCGGTCACCACTCTCAAAAAGTGTAACTTGAATTAATATCAAAGAAAAAACTTGAATATCCCCATTCGGCCTTTAAAACCTATTAAATACCTTTTCTCTATTAAAATTTGTTTTCTTATCGGTCACCACGCTCAAAAATTGTAACTTGGAATTATATCAAAGAAAAAACTTGAATATCCCCATTCGACTTGCAGGCCTTTAAAAACCTATTAAAATACCTTTTCTCAAAAAATAGTGTTAGATCATTCAAATTTGGTACATCGAGGTTTTCGATACCTACAAATCGATTGCGGATATTTTTGATATATTCTCATTGGGGATATATTCTCATTTATTCAATAAAAGAAAAAAATTTGTTTTCTTATCGGTGACCACGCTCAAAAAGTGTAACTTGAATTAATATCAAAGAAAAAACTTGAATTAATATCAAAGAAAAAAAAATACTGCATAAATAAAATAAATAAATAATTATATATGCATAAGTTGATAAAAAATGCTATGCAATAGCTTTACCGCGGCAGTCCTCGAGTGCCACACGTATTTTTTTTAAAGTTGAGAAGTGAAATTATAATAGGAAACGCTCATGAATCGAATGTTAAGCCTCAAATGAATTTTAATATCATTGTTGATTTTTTAAATTACTGGCATCATAAATAGTGGAATTGTATAGTGTTTTTTCAAGCATTATATTTAATTAATTGATGAATTGATTAAGATAAGCATCGATTAACATTGTTTCGTTTTAGATGTTATTTTTATTTATTTATTTTTTTACAAAATATATTTGTAAAACTTTCGGAAATTTTTTAAAGTAGCAATTATTTCGTATAAGGAATTTAGCTATTTTTTAAACGTTAGAATTCATTATAATTTATGACTGGAAAATAAGAAAGTTTTGTAAAAAATTAAACAAACTAAATACTGAATATTTAAAAGTATACAGAAATGCAGATTTTCTTTAAAAGCTGATAAGTAAGCAGAGTTAATTTAAAGAATTTAAAGTGAATATATAAAAATATATAAAGCGGTATAAATTATGAACTTAAATTTACATATTACGTACATTTAATAAATATTGTAATCCTTATTTTATAATAAGTTTTGTTATGTTAATTTTTTAAGTTATTTGAGTATTTGGAAATTTAAGACACACTTATATTGAACATAAAATTTGTAGGTGTGTTTAACTTTACCAATAGAGCGTCATAACAGTTATTGGTGAACTTATTTTCCGTATGTTGTGGTTTTGTATTGACAAACTGGTTTTTGGTAAAGCCGGAAATTTTTAGTTTTTAAAGAAGATAAAATTTTGCATTAAACT
This sequence comes from Salticus scenicus, assembly GCA_963930645.1. Classification (NCBI taxonomy): domain Eukaryota; kingdom Metazoa; phylum Arthropoda; class Arachnida; order Araneae; family Salticidae; genus Salticus; species Salticus scenicus. The sequence continues at coordinate 199,812,686 of OZ005652.1, forward strand.
GGAATAACTTCTATATTTTACTATGCAAATTCACTCAGTAAAAATAATTTATTAAAATCAATATTTAATAAAATTATCTTCCATGATAATGCAGTACGATTTACATATCAGAAAAGTAGTATAACACTAAATATCCAAAAAAAAGTTCATTTTATTCTTCCCCAGGGATTGGGGGGGGGGGGGGACGACGATGCTCCTACACACAAATTTTTTTTTATCTCAGTTGACTATCTCTATTATAAATAATTCTTGTAAATTTCTTAATGATTATTAAAAATAATTCTCTTTATGCTCATTTATACAAAATTTTGTCCTATACCACCATGTTAAAGATTTAGAAAAAGCGGGATGGCAACGCAACCTGTTAGACAATTTTTACCAAAAGTTGATAGGCATTAATTTATGTCAATGTGTAACTTTATACCAATTTGTATGAAATTCTGTGTAGTAGTTCTTGAGATACAGTTGCCACAAAATTTTGTTACACACACAGACAGACAGACATTTTCTAAAAATGGTCAATTCGTGTTCTACACTCTCAAAACGTGTAAATTCATCAAAAACCAGAGATCGAACATTTTTAGGAATCCAATACTTTCTTCTATTGAATACAGAAGAAAGCAAAAAATCGTTTGCTTACAATTTAAAATTTTACTTTTACCCTCTCATCGTACGGAGCATCTGTGTAACAAAAAATTTATTGTACTTTTGGGGTACTTCATTATTATGACGATGTTTTGTAAAGTGTAATTAAAGAAGGGAGATTTTGAGGTAATACGAGGAAATTGTAGTTCCGGCAAACAACATTAAAATATTCAGATAAAATAAAGGAATATACATATGTAATGCCGACATAAAATATTTTAACCTCTTAATTAATGAACTTGTTTTAATGTACACTACCGAAGTCATAGTATTTTTCATGCACTCGAATATTTATGCCCAAAAATTCTACTATCAATGTCACCTTTTTTGTTTTTGGAATTAAAATTTAATAAAATTTAACAATAAGGAAAAATATTAAAAGTATTTTAATTGATTTCTATCCTGATAATTAGGAAAACTAGTATGTTGTGGCCACCACAAGACTTTCTTCTATATTTACCTATACATATTCAATCAGTAACAATATTAAAAAAAAAAAAAAAAAAAAAAAAGTACGATTTTTTTTTTTCGAAGTTTTTTTTTTTTTTTTTTTTTTTTTTTTTTTTTTGTTAAAAGTGAAAAAAAATCGATAACTTTGTTTTAAATTATCACAGATTTATAGTTCAACCATTCGTTTTAAAGGTATTGACGAGACCTTTCGAAAGATACCCATCTTGAAAATTTATCCCCCCGGGGGGGTACTTCCCCCCCAGGGGGAGAAGCGATGCCCCCCCATGCAGAAAATTTTTTTCCTAGTTACGTACTACTATTATCAATAATTCATATTAATTTTACAATCACAAGTTTAAAACAACTCTAATTATGCACATTTATACGAATTTTTGTCCTATGCTGCCATGTTAAAAATTTAGATAAAATGCTATCACAGCGCCACCTGTTGAGCTATTGATCCCCAAACATAATCAGCACTAGTTTATGTCGGGGACCAACTAAATACCAAGTTTGGTTAAATTTCGTTAAAAAAAAAAAAAAATTGCGATATTTTTCTGTCTTTTTTTTGTTAAAAGTTAAAAAAATCGATAACTTTGGTTTAAATTATCACAGATTTATCGTTCAACCATTCGTTTTAAAGGTATTGACGAGATCTTTCGAAAGATACCCATCTTGAAACTTTGCCCCCCCGGGTGGGAACTTCCCCCCCCGGTGGGGGGGCAACCGATGCCCCCACATGCACAAAAATTTTTTCCTAGTTAACTACTACTATTATCAACCTGATCTTTCGAAAGATACCCAATGTGAAAATTTACCCCCCCTGGGGGGGTATTTCCCCCCTAGGGGGGGGGAAGCGATGCCCCCCATGCAAAAATTTTTTTTCCTAGTTACATACTACTATTATCAATAATTCATATTAATTTTACAATCACAAGTTTAAAACAACTCTAATTATGCACATTTATACGAATTTTTGTCCTATGCTGCCATGTTAAAAATTTAGATAAAATGCTATCACAGCGCCACCTGTTGAGCTATTGATCCCCAAACATAATCAGCACTAGTTTATGTCGGGGACCAACTAAATACCAAGTTTGGTTAAATTTCGTTAAAAAAAAAAAAAAAAATTGCGATATTTTTCTGTCTTTTTTTTGTTAAAAGTTAAAAAAATCGATAACTTTGGTTTAAATTATCACAGATTTATCGTTCAACCATTCGTTTTAAAGGTATTGACGAGATCTTTCGAAAGATACCCATCTTGAAACTTTGCCCCCCCCGGGTGGGAACTTCCCCCCCCGGTGGGGGGGGGGGCAACTGATGCCCCCACATGCACAAAAATTTTTTCCAAGTTAACTATTACTATTATCAACGAGACCTTTCGAAAGATACCCATCTTGAAAATTTACTTCCCCGGGGGGGGGAACCGATGCCCCCCCATGCACAAAATTTTTTTCCTAGCTAACTACTACTATTATCAATAATTCATATTAATTTTACAATCACAAGTGTAAAATAACTCTCTTTATGCCCATTTATACGGAATTTTGTCCTATGCTGCCATGTTAAAATTTGCATAAAATGCGATTACAACGCCACCTATTGAGCGATTGATCCCAAAATCTAATCAGCACCAGTTTATGTCAGGGTGCAACTAAATACCAAGTTTGGTTAAATTTCATTCATTGGTTCGTGAGATACAGCGTCCACAAAAAAATGATACAGACACACAGACAGACACACAGACAGACAGACAGACAGACAGACATTTTTTAAAAACTATCAATTCGTGTTCAGGACATCCCAAAACGTGTAGATCCGTCAAAAAACGGAGGTCGAAAATTTTCGCGAATCCAATACTTTCTCTATATTACATACAGAAGAAAGTAAAAATGAAAGGCCTCGACAATACTTAAGAGCACTCTTTATTTATCATCGACGATAACCAAATCCCATATTATTCTATGAACAAATTTGGTAGCCAAATTGGTCATTACCTAATTCATATTTTTAATTTCTGTTTTTAATTTCAGGAAATTCACAACTGATTAATTTGTTTTTGTTTTCGAAAAAATAATCTTCAAAAATTTTAATATTTCGTTTTAAAATTGCAAAATGCAAAAAGTGAACTAATTGCATTTCTCCCTCTTTATAGCTTTTAAAATGAAACATAAAAAAAAAAAAAAAAAAAAAAAAAAAACATTAAGCGATGAGTAATTTGGATACCAAATTTCTTTATAGAATAATATGGGATTCAGCTGCCAGTGATAATCGGTGAATGAAGTGCCCCTTTAAGGCTCCTCTTCCCTCTACAATTTTCCTGTTTCCGGTCACCAGATTTCATGTAACACTAGGGAGAAATTTGCTGATAGAATTACTCTTTACCTAATATCTTTTTTAACACGCTTTTTTTTTACTTCACCTGTATGTATGTTTGTATGTATGTTTGTAACCTCTCTGGGAGCAAACAAAAAAACCTATATTGTAAAAAAAAAGATTTTCCCTACGTTAACGCTGTGGCTGTGAGGTAAAGCTCCGGACTACGAACCTAATGGTCTAACGTTCGATCCCAGTCAGGGGAGATTTTTTAAAAATGGTTATTGTTTAATTCTAAATTATTTATTTAACATGCTTTTATTCGCTTGATATGATGCAACTAATAATGTATGTAACAGAATTTTGCAATTCAATTTTTAATCACTTCTGTTCGTTCGATTGGCCTGAAATTTTGCAAACGACTTTATAGCCGATGACAATAATACATTAAACGGTTTCCAGGCTCCTATCCCATCAGGGACAAACAAAAAAATCTATATATAAAAAACTCTATCGTATGTGGCACAGGATTTGGTCGCATATGTAAAACGTTGAAAGGAAACAATTAATCAATTAATTATTTTTTTTATTAAAGATGTAAATATTATGGTGTGTCACTCACACGATTTTTTCTTACCCTGCATTTTAATACTATAAAGATAGATATTTTGTGCTTTTTTAGTTCACATTTCAATAAAAGCGTGTTCTTTAATTTTTTAAAAGTATAATACTATTTAAATTTCGTTTTGCCCATTCGGAAAATTCACAAACGTTAAATTAGTACTCGTTTTTAAAAAAATTAATTTTTATATACTTATTTTCATTTCATTTTACAACAACAAAAAAAAAAAAAAAAAAAAAAAAAAAAAAAGAGAAAAATGAACTTAATTAATTTTTCGCATTTTTAAGTTCTCTCTCTCTCTCTCTCTCTCTCTCTCTCTGCATATATAAGAATTGGAAAATGAGTACAAATTTAACGGTTATGAATTTTCAGAATGAGAAAATGGAATGAAAAAATACATTGGATAATATCTAATTCTATAAACGCATCTCTCCATAGAATAACATGGGATTTGTCTTCCGACATACATAGAGAAAAATTCCCTTTATTATGTAAATAAATATATTTTTTTAAATCAATAAAGACTTTCAAATGAAAGTGAAAATTTATTTAAATCTTGCATATTTATTTCTAATTTGTTTAATATTTGTATTATCTATATTAGTCCAGTGAATAAATACATTGTACCTTGCAAAAGGTGGGGTAGAAGATTTTATTTTTTTAATTTGTACATATTAGTACTAATATGCAAAAAACAAGTTATCCAACATGGGCGGCCCCGGGAGAATTTTTGTCAGCTGAAAAACCTCGAAAATTTACTAGTTTTTTGTTTTTTTCGAAATATCTCAGAAATGGCTGAATTTAGCGATATTTTTCTATTGTAATGTTTAAAGAGGATTAAATTTCCTACAATTTACTTCATTACACCTTTTTTGTAGTACTAATAGCAAGAGCGTTACAGCTTCTTGAAAATAAGCAGTTTTCTCAAATTCGTAAAAAAAGCGCATTACTCCTTATAAATAATGTATAGTAATTATTAGAATTAGAAGCTTTATTTACAGAAAGCTTAACAACTTTTAATGGTATAGCTCTGATATCTGTCGTCCTTGGGATTTTTGGATTTGGTGATCAAAAACGTAATACGGAAATACACACGCCAGATGTATTTTTTATTTTTTATTTTTTTTTTTTATATATATTGTAAGAAATACTGTTTTATATTCTTGATTGTTCTCTTAACATAACCATCTTAAAATAATCGTGATTTTTGAAAGGAATTAAATATGTTCGCCAGATAAATTGACGATCATTTCTTTTTTTTTTTTTTTTTCACTAAGGACGACAGATAACAAATCTGCTCCCTTTTAATTTTTTCCTTCCCCTTTTTACTAACTCCCCCCCCCGGGCCACGCACTGACAATTCTGGCGTAACAACAATAGTCATCACCAGACTCCAATAACTGCCGATGTATAGTATTCTATCACGGCAACACATAATACACACTCAAACGCATAGAAAGATAAATAAAAAAAATAAAAAAAAATTGTATATAAATGTAAATGAATGAATATTAGGGTGCTAATAAGCAAAAACTCAATGCATTGATGCATAAATATTTTAATTCTACTATTTATTAAAGTATAAAACATTAATGATATTTAGATATAATACATAATGTTGTAATTAACATTAATTCCGGCTATATTAATATTGATGATAATAACAATATACAATCTAAATTTTAAATGAACTTCATAAATAGGCAAACTTGTTTGAAGAACAATAGAAAATAATTAGAAAAGTAAATTGTAGAAATTTAACTTTATACATAAATTATAGGGAGATTCATTTAGCCTTGAAACAAATAAAGAAACGTACATTAATGTATACATGTTCATTTTCTTCGTGGTTGTTTTGAAAGCTCGGGTTCTTAAATTTCAATAGTCATCAGAAGTAGAAGGAAGGTGTGTCATCCTCAAACTGTTCCTCTCCGTCTTGCAATAATTATATAAGCTCTTAGAATAACTTATCATCTTTTTCAGCCTCGTCCAATGATGAAATTAGTACGACATTTTCCTGTTGAGGATCAGAGTCCTTGTTACTATACCAGTTTCACTGAGTATTTTATAGCCAACATTTTGGAAGCAAACTGCTTTCTTGTTGGCAGTTTCGGCTTTTAAAACATCTTCACCATATTTTTTGCAAAGGCATGATGTAACCGTTCTGATGCCAGGACGAAAATCACCCTCTATTTTATTCATCTAATATTTTATGAGGCTGGCACTCCTCCGAGTCGTTTTCAGGATAGGAGTAAATTGATTCCATTGCCTCATCAATGTTACTTGCAGGGTAGTATCCTCGTTTCATCTCACTTTTAGGACTCCAATGCAGTTTTTGATGACAAAACCTGTGATACCCAGCATTTATAGCAACTAAACCTTTTACATTTCCGATGCATTCAAGTACTTTTTTTTCTTCTCTCATCCCCACGATTTTCGGCACCATTTACAATTGTTTCTTTCACACCCAGTTTCATAGCATGGTGGATAAAATTTCTTTCATGCTCAGGAAGTCGTTCCTGTTTTTTAAAGAAATCTTCAAGTATCCCCTCTCCACACAAGAAACACTGATCTTTAAAACTAAAACCTCCAATTCTTGATGGAAGATATGGAGCCGCACTGTTTGGACCAGCTCCATCACCAGTTGTATGACGCCGTACATATGCTGCAGTCATTCGCTATCGTTTGTTACAGGCATTGTGAATTCTTACTTGTTTTAGGTTCTTCAAAAAACACTAATGTTCTTCATTTTGACTTTTTGCATTGCACTTTTACAGATTTTTTGTATACCTTTCTCCTTCAGAATCTTTACTTCACCTTTATTCAAACTGATTTCGAAAATAAAACAAACACTCCGGTTATTGTAATAGAAAACGCTCACGGGTTGAAACAGTACGTTCGCACGTTCGAACTGAACTGAATAACATATATTGATGTTCAGCCGAGGCGCAGCATACTACAGGATGAGAAGACGCGGGAGGAAAGGGAGAGCTTTTTAGTTGAAGTGGGGGGGGGGGGGGGGTTCTTGATACCTTCTTTGCTACGAAGCAAATGTCATTTCCTAAGGTCAGACAGCTGAATATCTCCCTTCCTTTCTTTCCGTTTTCTAATATACGTTCATGCACCGACCCATTTCTTTGAGTTGTATTTTATTAGATTGAGAAAAAATGCCAAGTTTCAAGAGGCTGTAACACGTTTGCTTTTAGTACTACAAAAAAGTTGTAATTAAGAAAATTGTAGGAAATTTAATCTTCTTTAAACTTTATAATAGAAAATTATCGCTAAATTTAGCCATTTCTGAGATATTTCAAAAAAAGTAAAAAAAGTAGTAAATTTTCGAGGTTTTTCAGCCGACAAAAATTCTCCCGGAGTCGATCATGTTGGATAACTCGTTTTTTTCATATTGACACTAATATGTACAAATTAAAAAAGAAAAATCTTCTACCCCACCTTTTGCTAGGTAAGCCCTTTTTTACGTACCTATTGACTGGACTATATCTTTTCTGTAATAAAAAAAGGTGTGCTTAATCTATTAACATTGGACTTTTACTTCAATAAAAATAATAACTCTATGTGAATTGTAAAGTTTGTTATATTCTGGAAAATTGAAATTAATATCCGAAATAATTCTTTGTGTACTATACAATAATCTAAATACGACGTGCAAAAAAAAAAAAAAAAAAAAAAAAAAAAAATTATGGGGAAAAAAAAAAAAAAAAACTCTTTTTTTTTTTTCTTCTTTCCCCCCAGTATTTATAACTTTCAACAAGATTTTCCTGATTCGTTTACGTTTAAACTTTGAAGTTGAGCGTCTGAGTAAATATTATCTCTATTCCCTGACGCATATTAACAAGATTTGATAATTTAAGTTCAGGACTTCGTTACATTAGTAACATTTACACCATTTATTTTTTTAAAAAAATTATTAAACCTAATTTACAACAAATAACGGCAATGTTCTTTATGTTTATTTTTTAACTGAATAATCTTTAGAAAAAAAGAGTGTTACAAAATATTGATTAACTAAAGAATTTTGAATTTGTGCTGCTAAATTTAAAAATGAAAAGAAAAAACGTATTTTTCTTTTAAGTAAAAAAGAAAAAGAAATTTTTATTTATTTTTATTTGGGACGTTTTTTTTACAAGTTTAATACATTGTTGTCGTATGTCACCTTTGTGGTGGTCTAAAGAAAGTTTTAAAGTTTATATTGGGTTATCCCATTATAGAATTTTATAAAAATTAACATGAGATTTTGTAATCTATGAAAACTGAGAGCAAAAAATTTCAAAATATCACGTTTTCTTTTAACGCTTTACCAAGCAGCACTTTGTCGAGTATCGAATATCGTGTAGTTGTAAGAAATAATGATTAGTATATATATATATGAAGAATTTTGGACATCTTGAAATAAATAAAAAAGCATTTTGAACACAAAGTTTGACAAATTTCAAACAACATGTTTTCATGAAGTGTTATAGGCTTTATTAGTCTTCAAATCTTAGAAATATAAAAAGACTGGTGGTTTTTGGTCTTAATTTACAAAACAACAGATTAGATCAAATATATATATATATTTATATATATTTTTTTTTTTTTTGAAACATTTTTGTATATTTTTAATTTTTACAGTTATTATTATTATTTTAAATTCCAAATCAATAAGTTTTACAGCTTTAAAAATGGCTTACTTTCATTTGAACAAATGTATGACTAAAATTTTATTTTCTTAATTTTATGTAAGGATTTCTTTTTTTTTTAAGTTTATTTTATATATACAATTTTCTGTACTAAGATTTCATAAATTATTGCATGTATTATATACACACGGGATGGTAATAATTAAATTTCTGTTGTAAACAGCACTCTATAGTTAAAAACAGAGAAGTAAATCTCGTGAATCATAGTTATACCAATTTTAGTGGCAATTTACTTGCCATATTAACTGCAAATAGCTGTTTATAGAAAAGCATGATTATAATGACTCTGCATTTATGTTTTCATAATTTTTTTATTTAGTTTTTAATAACCATCTATTATTAATACATTTGTTTTCAATAATGTGTAAAAAAGATGAAATTAATACAGGTTCTAGGTATTGCACGAGTACCGAGTACTTATTGAGTAATCGGTACAGTTCTATTTTCTTTCATTGACATATTATATTAAAGATATTGACAGACAAATTATATCAGACGATAAATATCAATATATTCCGTATATATATTTTAATTTATCTAGATATTTACATTGCCATTTAATATTTTAATCATCGAAATGAATTATTTATATTGAATATGTTAAGTTGTTTTTATTAAGTAATTATACATTAAATAATGTTTTATTTAAAAAGAAGTTTTTTTTTAAAGATTAATATTTTTTATGCTTACAGTATTTTATTCAATTTTAAAGCAATCTATTTGAAAATCGTGATTTTTATAATTAATTGTCATTCAGACAATTTAACTATAATGACATAGAATCATGTAGAATTTTACATACTCCTTTTTAAAAAAAATGTCATTTTCTTCTTATCAAAATTTTCTAGAAGTATTAAAAAGTTGTAAGACGATAATTTTCGCTGCCACTTTTTTCTGCAATAATAAAAACTGGTTTTACTATAACATCAATACTAAAACTGTGACTGTAGAACTAGTTTCACTGCCGAAATATATTTGAGTTTCGGTAAGCAACATTGAAGGGACGTGGAACAAACAAAGTTGCCTATAGGATAACAGCAATTTTAGCATGGTTCATTTAGAAGTAAATTTATGTGCTCGCTAATAGCGTAACTTGGCTGATGTCGTCCCCTAAACACAAGTTTCGTTAACTTTGTGTTTCAGCTTAACACACTGGATGATGCAGATTGCCGACTGATCATTTTGCAAGACTACAGTTTTGAAATTGTTTTAAACTAGTTAGCATAGGTGGACTCTGCCAGCTTGATACATTTACACTAACCTTACCCTAATTTGTTAATTTATTTTATTAGGATCAACTTCGTAGTTTAATTTGCATGTAATCTCATATTATTCCCAATGCAACGATCCCCATAATGCAAATTTATATGGAGTATTGGCTCTATTCTGTTATATTGAGAAAATCTTAAATTTCGAATAAATTGCAAAAATTTCAAATTAGAACATCTGTAGTCAATGATGTTCAAACCACTATCTTGATAATTTGAAAGTGGTCTGAAATCTTTGCGATGAAATATCCCTCAAAATAGACGTTTATGCGAAATTTTGCCCTATTGTGCCATGTTAAAAGATTCGTGAATTTTAAATAATTTACGAAGTTTAAAAATTTGAATTTTCATAGTTAATTAGGTTCATTTCGGCATCATAACTGATATTTTGAAGTTAGTCTGACATCCTTACAGTAAAAATATTACTTTTAATGTACGTTTAAGCGAACCTTTGCCCTATTGGTCCCTGTTATAAAAATCATAAATTTCGAATAACTTACGAAGTTTTGAAATTAGAATGTTGAAAATGAATAGGATTCTTATCACTGTAATTAGTGATATTTTGAAACTTATCTGACCTCTCTTCGATCAATAGTTCTTTAGATACCGTGTACACAGACACACAAACTAGCTCATTGGCACACTAACAAACTAACAAACTGACACCCTATAGACTACTACTATACATTTTGGAAAACAAGAAGAAATTTAACGATTGTGAAAGCGGAAATGAAAATGAAAATTATACATTAAGTAATGAGTAATTCTGTAAAAATAATTTCTTTGTGTGCTTTTGGTTGTCGATTAGAACGTACATTTTTAATGCTCCATACTGTATTTTTAAATTAAATAATTGAAACTTTTCTTAATCATATGTTAAAAATTAAATTCCTATTCGTTACAGTATTAATTACCAAGTTCATTTCATTTACATTTTATTTAAAATATTAATACCACAGCATACCAATTAAAAAAAAAAATGATTTTCTAGTTAGGATAAGAATTCGATTACTTTCAGATATAAAAATTAACTTCGTCATTATTTGCTGTAGAATATTTTGAATTTTGCATTGTAAAATATAATATATTACAGAATCTGTGAGATTGCAATTATGTAACGAGGAAAAGTATGAGTCAAAAATAGGACTTTGGTACTAACTTAAATTCTGTTTGGAACAAATTTTTAGAAATTAACCTTTTAGTTAAAATCTAAAACGTTGATTATTTTTAGTACGACAGGTCGCACTATTTCTTTCAGACAGCGTCGTTACCAATTTTTATCTATCGTCTTGAATGAACGTGCAAACACCTTTTTTTTTTTCTTTCTAAATATAAGTATATAAAGTAAAAAAAAAAAGTTGTTATTGTATTGTTAGATTTTATAAGAAAAAAAAAAAGTTGGAACACTTATTAATCAGTGCAAAATCTATCTAACGAAATATTTTATAGTGCAATCGGTTGATTTGTTCGAAAGGTACTAAATAAAAACCCCATTGTAACCTTAGTATTATTATATTAAAAAAAGAAAAAAGAAAAAAAAAATCGAGAAAAATGGTGCTAAAGAAATGGAACAGCTTTAGTATAAAATTTCTTGGTGAAATTTGAAATTTGGCATCGAAGTAGCTCGGACTTTTCTGGCCAATATCTTCTATTACGCAATTGCGATAGCCATTTTAATTAAATGCCAAAATAACAACAAAAATGTAAAAGTCGCCAAGGGACTACTATGCTAAAGCTGTACAAAAAAAAAAAAAAAAATAAAAAAAAAAAATAAAATAAATGAATACATGAAAATAAAAATAAATAAATAAATAAATAAGAAATAAAGAATAAGAAATAAGGTATTAATGATACTAGGGAATAAAAAACAGTTACTGCACGCCTTTATGTGGAAGAATAGATTAAAATAAGACCTGTCGTACTAAATTCTGCTTTGTGCAGAATTTTTTTATCTCTTACTTGGGGGGGAAAAAATGTATGGTGCATTTGTATGCAATTTTTAAACACTGAGCTGCTATTCTTCTTATTTTAAAATATAAAATCTGGAGAAAAGAGAATGTTTATAATAAACATCTAGAACTAAAACCCGTAAAACTAAAATTCGTATTCTCACTTCATTTACACAAAGAGAAATAGTTCATGCATTTCATTTGAATTTCACATTCATTAGTACTAGAATCCTATTTCTCTCAAACAAGAAAAAGTGCCATCACACTTGGTTGATGCAGAATAAACATTGAATTTTGCATAATAAAAATAAGTCTATTAAAGAATCTTGCAGTATAAATACGTAAAAGGAAAAGTCTGAGTTAAAAATAGGATTCAGGTACTAAAATTTTCGGGTACATATTTTTTAATTACTTTTTGTTCAAAAAATAATATAAGGATAATAAAAAAAGTAAAATATTTGAAACTAGCAGAAACAAAATATTTGAAATGTTCGCTTCGCTGGCCACTATATTTAAATGAATTTTCAAAAGAATTCGATCAGTATTCTTTTATACCACTCTATAAATAAAAACTAAAAGAAAATTACATTGAAATTGCATTACATCTCGCTTCAGGCACCCGCTGCCCACAGCATCTCTTATTCCGCCCGCAGTGCATTGGGTCCAGGTTCCCACTGCCTGCGAGATGTAGCAAAACCTCGACGATAGCTTCACGGCCCTGAGTACAAGACCTTCCCGAGCTTCGGTTACATTTTCATGTCAATTCTGACCTGATATTCTTTCCGACGTTAGCCCTTCCCCCTTTTTCCCCCCTACACACTTCACATTGTGAGTTTATTCCTTCTCGTCCCATGCTATTTCCGATGGATTTTTAGCCTTTTTTCAGCATTTTCTACATTTTAAAGGTTTTTCCTGGGCACTTCAATTTATGTATTTATCGACGACAGGTGGATCTGCTATTATTTAAGAACTACGATTTTAAAGATGACTGTATCTCAGCATCTATTAAATATTTTAGTTTTTGAATCATGTATTTTATAGCCCCCGCTATTTACACTATATTACGATTTGATTCCAGCCACTAATAAAACGAAAAGTAGATTTTCTTTTAAAAGGAATTAAATACATAAAAACAAATTAATTAGTTTAACCCTTTCTACTGTATATTACCATGTTTTTCTATAAATACTATAAATAAATAAATAATAATAAAAATAAAAAATAAAAATAAAAATAAAAATAAAAAAAAAGAAGATTTTTCTTTAAAAGGAAATGAATCATTGATTAAAAAAAATGAAAAATAAAAAGTTGTTTAACTATAAAAATTTTACATGAACATAACTGTAATAAATACTTTTTAAATTTAATTAATTTAATTTTTTCTACTGCATTCCCATTTTATTTTCAATAAACATAATAAATTAAAAAAAGGAAGAAAAAAAAAAGATTTCGCCTTCAATTGAATGTATTACACAAAAAATAAAGAGCGTAATAGCCGTTGTTAAGGTACGCAGGCGATTACAATAAAAGAATTAATTTATGGAAAATGAAACAGAGGCGAATATTAAATTTTTTTTTTTTTTTAAATAATAAAAAATAATAAAAAATAATAAAAAAATTCAAATTCGAAAAAATCTCTATGAGGTACACACCTACAGGGTCCCAGGTACCCTTCTGCCAAGTTTTGTAGTTCTACGATCGGTAGTGTGAGCACCAGAGCGCAGGCAGAAACACACACAGACAAACACATAACACTTCTCTTTATTTATATAGATAAGTAAATAAGTAAGTAAATATGTACGGTAAAAAATGTTGCCTAGCAACTACTAATGTTATCTAAAATGTGAACTGTTACTTCTTTTAAATAAAAGAAAAATCGTGAATTTCATATGTGTGTGTGTGTATATCGATATAGGATTTGCACACACACACATTCATATAATAGGCACACACACATATATATATATATATATATATATATATATATATATATATATATATATAGATATATAGATATATAGATATCTATTAACAAGAATTTTATAAATATATAAGTTGAACAGATTAGAAAAACCAATAGGAGAATTACAAACCAATGCGCAAAATTGCAGCGAAAGGAAATGCAAAACTTAGATGTAGGAATTTATAAATGTAGAAATATATAAACAAATGAATGAAATAAAAGCCGAAAATACACTGAGATCTTCATCAGGGAGGCCCCTCAGCGTAGGGGTGAATGAGAAGTTTCTGAAAGGACAGTAGCTATAAGTTAGTAGGTATAAAGAACAGTAGCTATAGTTATTAGCTTATAGCTACTGTCCTTTCAGAAACTTCTCATTCACCCCTACGCTGAGGGGCCTCCCTGATGAAGATCTCAGTGTATTTTCGGCTTTTATTTCATTCATTTGTTTATATATTTCTACATTTATAAATTCCTATATATATATATATATATATATATATATATATATAAATTAACATCGCAGTAATTGTATATACTTAAAAAAAAAATAAGGTTATTTGTGAAGGTGTTATAGTAGTTAATTTATTATATCAAACTGAAATTAATTTTAATTAGTGTCTTTAAATAATAGGAAATATATACTAAAATGGTTATTGGTATCTTTAAAATTACCCAACTCGTCTCTTCTTTTTTGAATATTGCGTATATCCACGTAGAAATGATTGTTGTATGGTAATACGCTTATTATTAGCTACTTTTAAAATAGTACATATAAAGTTTTGTACGTTTTGCTACTTAATTGCATTTATATTTATTGATGATCAATTTAAATGTTTGTTTTTCATTTATCACTATGTTAACTGTTTAAAAAGTTTACTCTTATTGTTTCTTACATTAATATTGTATTGTGTTCAATACTCTTAAATTATTTTTGATTCGTGTAAATTAATGTACTAATAGATAATGTTTGGTAATTTTCTTATTTTATTTTTTTCCCTTCATCTTGTCATTCAATTCATTTTTGAAATATCTGATCTGTTGGGCAATGATAGCGACTTTATATGATCACATATATCACTGTCTCAGAAACCATTTTCTATTCCCCTGCTGTTATAAACCTGCTGCTTGCCCTTGATAAAGATAAAGCAGTTCTCTGGAGACTTTAAAAGTTTTTTTTTTTCTTTTTTTAAATATTTATTAACCTTTTCAATATCTTTTGTTTCGTACAAAACTTCACTTTTATATGTAGTTGCTTGTTGTTAGGTTCAAGTCTTCTTGAATTATCTATATATATACATATATACACTACCTACCAATAACATTTGGACACTTCCTAATTTAGACATTTTGTCAAATATATAGAAAAATCCCTTTGGAATCATTTTGAAACTTTGGTAGCGTATAAAACATGTTATACTTCATATATTTTAGGAAACGTTGTGTCCTGAAAAGGAAAAGGGGACTAGTGAAAAATTAAAAAAAAAAAAAAAAAAAAAAATCAAAATGTTTTCAATCACCCTGTAAAAAGAAATGCTTGAAATACATTTTGGCTGCAGCATGTGATTAAGGGGAATATTCTCATTATCTGTATAATTTTTAAGAGGCTACCACATATATTCATGGAAATATAACTTTTATTTATTTATTTATTTATTTATTTTTTTTTTTTTTTTAACAGTTAAAAAAAAAAAAAAAAAAAAAAAAAAAAAAAATCCCCTTTTTAAATAATAACACGTAGGATATCAGGCCCAGAGCAAAGACATTTTCAGAAAATTTGGCATACTTCATTAAACACAGCATACTGCAATCGGAATGCAAAAATGTTAAATATCTTACGAAATATGAGCATTTTTACTAAATAATTTTTAACTACGCATGCGCAAGCTTTGTAAAATTTCATTTGCATAATTTAATAGCCAAATGTATTGAGCAACTTATATGAAAACCCCCCAAAAATATCGTGTAAATTTAAAGAGTTATGAGAGATAGAATGAACAGAATTTTAGTTCTTCTAAAGAAAAAAAAAAAGAAAAAAGAAAAAAAGAAAAAAGAAAAAAGAAAAAAAAGAGAGGAAGATGATAGGGGTTTTATTAATATTTATTTATAATCAGCGAACACTGTATTGCCACTGGGCATTGATTGGATCAAAATAAAAATGTGAGTAAAACCCCTGTATAGTTTAGCTTTTATTTTGAGAGAACTGAAACTCTGTTCATTCTATCTCTCAAAACTTTTTAAATTTACACGATATTTGTTTGGAGTTTTCATATATGTTGCTCAATATTTTTGGCTACTAAATTATGGAAATGAAATTCTTTAAAATTTAGCGCATGCATACTAAAAATTTATTTAGCGAAAATGCTCATATTTCGCAAAATATTTAATATTTTTGCATTCTGATTGCAGTATGCTGTGTCTAATGTAGTATGCCAAATTTCCTAAAAATGTCTTTGCACTGATTCTATTAATACCCTACGTGTTATAATTAAAAAAGTGGAACTTTTTTTGGCAATAAAAAAAAAAAAAAAAAAAAAAAAGAAGAAGTCATACCTCCTTGAATATATGTGGCAGCCTCATAAAAATTTATGCAGATGATGAGAAAAATCTTCATAATCACATGTTACTGCCAAAACGCATTTAAAGCATTACTTTCTACAGTGTGATCCAAAACATTTTGATTTTTGTTTAATTTTTTTACTGTCCTCATTTTCCTTATCTGGACACAAATTTTGCTGAAATATATGAGGTACAACGTGTTATTTACGCTGAAAAAGTTTCAATTGATTCCAAAAGAACTTTTCCAGATATATAACAAAATGTCTAAATTCGAAAATGTCCAAATACTTATTGGTAGGCAGTGTATTATGATGAAAATAAGAATGAGAACGGAAAACAAACAAATAAATAATTCGCCACAACAATCCACGAAAGCCAATTTGGTAACTAATTAACTTAATGAAATCTTTTTAAAATAATTTTACCAGAATTTTTTAATTAATATTTAAAAAAGAAGAAGAATGCTTTCTTTAAAATAATTCTGATAAGAATACAAAGCATGTAGAAACATAACAAGAAGGAAGTTTTTAATGGTTGTGATTAAAAGTTTTCTATTCGAACTGACAGTAACAAAAATAACCAAATAAATGAAAAAAGCTGAATTTATGGAATAGGAACAAATAATTGAATAAATAATAAAATTAATGGTATATATATATATGTTTATAGAATGTGATAGTTTTCATTTCTTCTTGTGAAATAGTTTGAAAGGTTTTCACATACACGTACACACATATATATATACTGTAACAAAATTCTAGAATGCAAGAGAAACATATGATGAAATGCCAAAATTATCAACAAGATTAAATATTATATATATAAACAGAAATATAAATATAAATATATTCCTGATTATAATATATTGGAGTACACACACACATATATATATATATATATATATATATATATATATACTGGATGGCTATTAAGTATGCGGAAGAAGTATTTGATAATAAACAAATATGTGAAATGGCAAACAAATTTAAAGCTTCTTTTTTGTAACAAGTAATGTGTAATAATTATTTTTTACCATGAGTTTTCGAAATGGCGGTCATCATCTTTGTTGTAAGCTGCAATTCTTCTTCGGAAGTGAGGTGACAGTGCGGCGCAAGTAGTTTGGATCTAAATCATCCTATATTTTGCTCAGGGCTTTCTTGAGTCTATCAAATGTATGATTTTCTGTGTTCGCAATTGTTCTTCTAAGAGCCCACACACTGAAAAATCCATTGGATACAAATCAGAGCTGTTAGAAGAACACAGATTTTTGGTCAGATACCTTTTCACTGTGACATCGATTAAAGCAAACGTTGATTTGACTCCATGGGCCGGAGCACAAATTTGGTGAAGGATCTTAGCTGGGTGATTTTGCTTCCATGGCAGTACAGCTTTCTCTAAAACATCTTTTTGATAAACTTTTCCATTATTTTTTACGTTTTCTTCGAAAAAAACCAGTTGAGTCTTTCCATCGTTGCTAATCTCAGCCAAAACCATCAAACATTTTAGAAACAAAGACCTTGTTGCATTTTTTCCTTTTCTTGTATTCAAAAGTTTGGGATGATTTCGAGAGTTTTTAGCGACTTAAACAGCAAAAACTTTCTCATCAGACCTCAAAATATCTTAGATGCGCCGCACTTTGAAAAAATCACGAAACTTTTTCATTTATCTAATAGATTTTGCTTTCCCTGATCACTCAAAAACTGCCTGTTGAGTAAATGCAAATTATCTTAATGCATAATATTTAATGATAAAAGCATTACAACAACAAAAAAGTGGTTATAATGAAGTAGGCAGTCTATTAAAGCTCCTCAATTTTTTTCCGGGTACTTAATAGCCACCCTGTATACATACGCGCTCATGCATATTTACTCGTGCGTTTTTTGTTTAATTAGTTTTGATTGTTAGTAAGACCATAGAATATATACAAAAAAATAATGAGATAGATACGCGTTTTATCATACTCAAATATCTCAAATTGCAGTGTGAGGCTTCACTGAGAATATATATATATATATATATATATATATATACCACCTTAGTCTAGAATGAATAAGTGGTTATTTTCTAAATGTTTTATCGAGAAATATAGATTTCCAAGCTATGTGCATAAGGCGCGCTAATAAACTGAATGGACGAATTGATCGAGAATTTATAGTCTACACATTTCTAGATGGTGAAATAATATTCTGAATTTTTTGTATTGCAAGAAATTCTCGCTTTATTTTCTAGAATTGGGCAATAAACCAAGATTATAGTTGCTGAAACCCGCCTCTTGTATTCGCATTTATTTGCAGAGATTTTTAAATAACTTTGCCCTTGAGAATATACACAATTGCTCTAAAATTCTAATAAGGGTTTCTGGAACTCGCTTTCAAAGGGAACTAGAATTTATAAGGATAAAATGGAACTTTTATTTTATTTTTTTTTTTTTTTCAGAGCCACAATTCTAGATGTCAGTTACAGAATTATTTCTCAGTGCTCTCACGAATTTACTGGTTTACTTATTTCTCTCTTATTAATACGGTTGGATTTTAAAAACTTTTTTCTCAATGTACCCGAATTCTTCAACAAAATGCCTTAGCCTTAGAGTCATCATTATTTAAAAAATTTTCAATTCATAAGATTAAATTAAGATTAGAAAGAAGGAGAAATATTATATTTGGCAATTTTTTTTTTCTTTTTTTTTTTTAAATATTCTTTTAAGGCATCTCTAGCTAAAAAAAAAAAAAAAAAAAAAAAAAAACTAATATGTCATTTTATAAAATTAGTTTATAAATGCATTCTGTTTGAATTATGTTGTAAAAACGGTGAACACCTTTTTGAAATATGAAATTGTTATCTCTAAACTAATATACGCTTTTTTTTTATTATAAGAATATTAATGAGACAGATAAGAAAATATTCTATGTATCTTCTGGCATATGTATTTGATTTTAAAAGTATTAGTAACTTTCGTCAGTGTTTATGTAATATTGTATAATAATGTCTACTGATGACTGTTTACATATAACATATGTAATTACATTTTTCATTAAACATTTTATATTCTTTTTTTGTGAATATAACCTTTTGATGCAAAGATTAGATAACATTCACTTCCTCCAAAGTAAATCAAAGCAACATAGCTTATAAGTTTTATTACAAATACATAAATATTAATACTTATTATTTAAAACGTTATCTACGAGAATTATTTGTCTTTCAATGCATATTTGCATTCGTTTATTATTATTATTTTTATTTATACTGTCATACTAAAACAATGGATTTATTTTTTAACGTAAATTTTTATGCATTTCAAATTTTGTTGTATTCTACACTTGTCTTGTTTAGAATTCATGCAACCTAAGTGTTGTTTAGAGTTAGACGTAGGTTTGTAAATTTTTGTGTAAAAATTAATTCTCTAAAAGGAATGTTGATTAAAATAACTATATTTTGTGTACTAGAATATTAATTCAATACCCTATAACATAAAATTATCAGTATTTTATTGGGAGTATCGGGTCATGTTCGGGCCAGATTACGGGCCGAAAGTCATTTTGCTGGGTCGGATGAGGATGAAGTTTATTCGACTCACGCGTGACTCAAACAAGAGCCCTTTTGAGTTTAATTTAAATACAATATTTAAAATTTGGTACGCTTTTAAAAAATTGTTTTTGTTATATATTTTTTCAAGTATTTACCTTCATTTTAATTTATTTATTCTCATTTATTTATTTTAGGTTCATCGATGCGTGATTCGAAATCCCTCGGAGATGACTATAATGGTAATTCTTCTCTTCTTGCTAACAGTTCAGGCAACTCTTCCAATAAGAAACAATGCCGTCATGCCAAGTCCGTCAGATTAAGTATCAACGCTCGGGAACGACGTCGCATGCATGATCTTAATGATGCCTTGGATGAACTTAGGGCTGTCATACCCTACGCTCACTCACCCTCGGTTCGAAAACTCAGCAAGATTGCAACTCTACTTCTCGCAAAGAACTTCATTTTGATGCAGGCGAACGCCCTTGAAGAGATGCGAAGGATCATTTCCTTCATGAACCAGGCTGGAGTGCCCTTGCCGCCCGCCGCGGCTGCAGCAGCCGCCGCAGCAGCATCAATCCCCGCCCTAAATGCTGCTGGACCGGATGGGGCGTTTCCCGCGCAAGCTGCAGGAGTGGCTACGAACGTACCACCTGTGCCCTATGCGGTTAGGCAAGGGCCCGAGAAAGAAAATGGTGTCCCCGTACTTTTTCCAACTGCCCCATGCAATCAGTGTGACAGAGATAAACCCTGATTAAGACAGTGAAATTTGCTTGGATCGCAATTCATTAATTTAACATGCAAATTTCAATGAAGAAAGAGAGAAAAAAACAAACAAGTTTTAAAAATAAATGCAAATACTGCAACTGCAATTGGTAAATGAACTATTGTGCTAGTATTTGCATTCTTTTTTTTCAAATATGATTGTATAAAGAGTGACATTAATAAAGTGAGATATTAGGTGCTGGATTCATGTGCATAATAAACAGAGAAAGGAACATTCGTAGAATAATAAATTTGAATGTAATCCGATGAAAATGAAAACAAACTACGCGACATATTTTTTCATAAGTTAAAACTTGTTACGATTTCTGATTTCAGATAGTCCTGTTGTGTTAAAAATTTGAAATCAAACTTGAAACGTCAAATGTTTTACATGAAACTGAATACATAACATTGGAAAGTAAACAAAAACTATAGACTTAGATTCGCTTGTGGAAAAAATAATGGATAACATATAAATAATTTACACTTCAATAACAACCATTTAAGTTATCAGAGCAACCCATGAAGGTAATTAAATCTAGAGGTTTCCAATTGTTCAACTGACTTTAAAATAGCCAGTGTCGTGATTCTCAAAAGAGAACAAATTAAAAAATAACTGGTTGAATTAACAGAAACAAGAAACCATACAAGACAGATGTCAACTATTTTAAGAACTTTTTGTAATTACAGACCCTTAAAAACAGCAACATGAAAAAAAAAGTTTTTTTTTTTTTTTTTGTTTTGCATCATTTGATTATTGCATTGTATAATAAATTTCTGTTTAAAATTTATCTGTAAGTTTAATTATATGATTATTATTATTATTATTCTAATTATTTTAGTAAAGTCTATTTTTTTTTTTTTTTTTTTTTTTTTCTGAAGGAAAAGAACAATTCTTACTTAGAAATATTAACTTTACACTATACCATAGCTGCCAAATGTTTCGAATTTTAGATATAGTTTTTTTTTTTTTTTAATAGAAATTGTTTCATAACTTCTTGCAGAGTAGTCAACTTTTATAATTTATTCCAGAGCACCTGCCTTTTTTAAGACCAGTATTTTTAAAGAGTAATTTTCTTTTTATTTAATCGTAGTCATCTATTGGAGAATATTATTCTACATAGTAGTAATGTGAAAAAAAGGCGTGTACTAACAATGTTAAGAAATAAATTTAAAAAGTTGGCAACCCTGTTCTTATAGAGGTTTTCTATGTTTAAAGAAAACAAAACATAATAATAATAATAACAACAACAACAATTTGTTTTTTTAAATTTTTGTAGCAGTTTTCTGTATTAAATTTAGGAAGAAATTTATATATATATATATATTTAAAACCTTTTCAAAAATTGCAGAAGATGAAACCTAGTATAACTTGAAATATTATAAAGAGCATGAATAAAGCTTTCTGAAAAAATTAAGCATCCATTAATGAATACATACATCAATACTTTTTCAATGGTATAGATTGAATGGTGCATGCAAAGTAAGTGTTATTTCGTATACCGGTAACCAAATTACCGGTAACCAAAATACTGCACACACGGCAGCTATGACATACAGATGTGTGAAAATTATTATAATAATTGTGAATTTATATATATATACATATATTTGCTTAATTATTATTATTTTAAGGCATGCAATTGTTCAATAAAAATAATTTCACTTGTTGATACAATAGAACTTTTTCTGAAGGAAAAGAACAATTCTTACTTAGAAATATTTACTTTACACTATACCATAGCTGCCAAATGTTTCGAATTTTAGATATAGTTTTTTTTTTTTTTTTTTAATAGAAATTGTTTCATATAATTTTTTTTAATAGAAATTGTGCACAAATAATAATTGTGAGGATATTAAAAAAATTCTTGAAAAAAGTTTAAAAGTGTTACAGCTTCGATTTATCTACTTGTCTAAAAACGCTTGTATTTCGAAGTGAACGGTGGATAGCCTAATAGGCGGGGATTTCGTTCTGTCACTGTATCAAGCTTTGGTCAAATTCATTTTTTAAAAAAATGATTATAATATGTCTCGCACTAGAAATTTATGAGAACATAAATATGGTGGGGAACTGAGCAGAGTCCACCTATGCCAACTAGTTTATTTTTATTTTTATTTTTATTTTATTTATTTATTTTTATTTTTATTTATTTATTTATTTATTTTGAGAATTTTATAGAAAATTTTCTAGCTGTATTTTCCGCCATATCGTAAATACTATGCCATAAATATTTTTTGACATGATTGAAAATTGTGAAAAACACAATGTACAACTAAAAATATGCATGCAGCAGTCTCTCATAATTATTTTGAATATTTCTAAGTCGACTTGTAAATGAATCGCTAATTGCATTCTGTAGAAGAAACATCCTTTATTACAATCGAAAAATGTATGCTGATTTCTTATGTTTAGCTCAGTATAAAGATGTTGAAACATGTTTATAAGAAATTCTTCTCTTAAAACTTAACGTATTCGAAATATTTTGGGAGTCTTTGTACGCGAATCAGCTGTGCAACATGTGAAATTTTCCATAAAAAGCATTCTACAATAAATCTGAAAACCCTGAATAATATATATCAGTTTTGTGGAAATCAACAAATATTTATGGAACAGAAAACGCAGACAGACGAACCGAAGCCATGGACACTTTTAAATTTAAAAACAAACAAACAAATAAATAAATCCTTTAAAATATTTTTAAAGAATGGAAGATAAATTATGTGACTATTTTTCTTGAATTACTGTTATGTATTAAAAGAAAATAATAGAGCATACCTACATAAAATAAATAAATAAATAAAAATAAAAATTCTTAATTATATTACTAATTTTCAAACATTTTTATGTATTTGCAGATTTATTTTGCCAAGAATGTTATTTGTATAGCTAAACTAAGCAAATATTTTTTTCATTGCAGAATTTTTCATAAATATCTAAACTGTCTTATTATTCAGTAGTTATATTTGGCTCATTATGTACGAAACTTGGCAGTTTCAAATAATTAATTAACGAAGTATAAACTACTGCATGAAAAATAAAGGACTAAATTAGAGAGTAAATGCATCAACATTTGACGCAGAATGTAATAGAAGGAATAACGACTCTTGTAAACTATACAAAAATTGGGACACAACTGGTTTCGAAAGACTACATCTTTCTTTATCAGGTGCACTTTCCTCCTCTACAAAAGCAGAATGGACACTTTTTCCTTTTCCTTTCTCTTTTTCGTTTTTCATTTCTCTTTGCAGTACCTGATGAAAAATGACGCTGTGTTTTGCGTTGTGTAATATCCTTTAATGATTTTTTCAAGATGTGTTGCTTTTATTTACTGATTAGAGTAATTAAATTTTTGGTAGTGATATTGTCCGAAGAAATTTCTTCTAGAATGCCCGAAATTTGACCTTTAACAGAGGAGGCTTTTTAAAAAAGGTTGTTCAGAAAATCTTAATTGAGGCAACAAATTCTATAAAAATTGTTTTTAATTACTCAAATTAACGTTATTTGTCTACTTAACTTTCTAATAATCATCATCATTAGTTTATTTGAATTTGAAATCCTTTGTAATACTTTTCTTTTCAAAGATTATTCAAGAACTTATGGTACTCATAGAAACGATACAAAGAAAATAATAATAATAATAATAATAATAATAATAATATATATATATATATATATATATATATATATATATTTAAATAGAATTCTTATACATTGAAATCTATGTACTTAAATTAGAATTCTTTAAAATTCTTTAAAATAATATTAAGTGGTTTGAACAGGGGAGAAAGAACCTGATTCATATTATGTCTTATGGTGACTGATTTTCTAAAGTTCATTAAATAATATAACAGAAAATGAAACAAATGCATGTTGTAGAATTTTACGATCGTCACTGGATATTGTGTGCTTACATTTGAAGTTTTTTTCCCCTACTAGGATTCACAAAAGAGTTCGGATACATTCTATAAACATTATAACTTGAGGAGAAATATTCAAAAACGTTACTGTAATATTCACATTTATTTAGTCACTCTAATATTCAATGAATTATAATTGTTTAAACGCTGGGTCACTACCAAATATTCGGAAAGTCGAGTGGAGTTATTACAGTTTTTTGAGATTAAAAATGTAAAGTTATACATATTTTGTAATTTTAATGTTCTGTGGAAGTCATGACAATAAATAATAATGTAAAATAAAAATTCATTAATAAAATAGAGCTAATATACATTTTTAAGTAATTAGTATTTAAAAATATATTTAATTTTACAATGTGAAATTTGAATGACAGAGAACTTTTCTTTTATTACAATTATATTGGTTCAAACTTATCACTCTAACTAAAATGTAAAATAAACACTATACATTTTAAAGCACTTTTGTTGATGCTGGTTTTGTACCCTGGATTTTTAGGACTTCAAAAGTTCATGTTTTTTAAAAATTGATATTTATTTTTAGCAAAATAGAATAACTTTTCCTTTCTGTACTTTTTTTTTTTAAATCAGATAACAGATGTTAAATAGGTAATTAAGCATTTGTCTCTTCTTTTTTTTGTTGGATATAATTCTTTTAAAATAATCTTAATATTTGTTTTAGTAAATCAATATACGACTATTAATTATTTGGAAAATTAAACGATATTCTTGTACTTAAAAATATCTAAAAATTGGCGGTAAAAGAAATAATCTGGTGTGTCACTCACACGACTTTTTCTTACCCTGAAATTTAATACTATAAATACAGGATGCAGATTAAGAAGTAAGATAACGAGTACTCTTATGTAAACCTGTGTTAAACAATTCAAATTAGGCTTCGGAAGAGTTTTATATGGTAATTAGTTTTATGTGAGGGGGCTACCGCCCCCCTCATTAATGCACCAGTTTAACCCCCGCCCCCGTTTCATTAATGCACCTACATTTATATAGAATTTAATTCGGTTATTAAAAAATAATTCTGTTTTTTAAAAATAATTTATTAAAATTATTATTTAAAAAAATTATCTTTTATGATAATGCAGACTATTTCCAAATTAGAGAAGTAGTATAACACTAAATAAAAAAAAGTTGAATTTATTCTTAATATTACATAAAATAAAATTGTTAAAAATGAAAAAAATCGATAACTTTATTTTAGTAAATTATCGCAGATCGATGGTTCAACCATTCGTTTTAAAAATATTGGCAAGATCTTTTGAAAGATACCCATCATGAAAATTTACCTCCCTCGAGGGGAGACTTCCCCCCAGGGGTGGGGGGAAGCGATTCTCCTACATACACAAAATTTTTTTCCCAGTTGACTATCTCTATTACAAAAAATATATATCCGTTTCATTTGGTTTTGTGCAGTCTATAGATGTTAAACTCTACTTACCTGCAATTTCCCCCATAGACGTAATGTATTTAAATGCTTTTAAGTGTCCCTGTACACGAACCATTTGCTTCATCTCAACGAAAAGCTTACTGTAGCATCCCTATATGATACACATTTAGAATACCGAGTTTGGAATTTCTGCTACTATTTGTTCTTGAAGTATGCTGATAACAGACACACAGACCATTCGCTAAAAACATGATTTTCGTATTCAGGGGACCTCAGAACATGTAAATATAACAAAAACTCACGTTCGAAAATTTGACCCTAATACAATACTTTCTCGATCCTATGGGTAAGATAATATAAAAGGAATTTGCTGCGGTCCACACACTAATTTGTTTTACCTTGCATTTCTAAAGCAGATGTAAAATGAGAATTATATTGACTGAACTTTCCAAATCACACTAAAAATAGTTGAAAATTGGTTAAGAAAGATTTTTATTCCGTGTATATTGCTATGTGAGGAGGCTGTTATTTCTGATTATTCAGATAATTTTGCCCAGACTATTCTTTAAAACTAATTTGACTAAATTTGGTAATACTGTATATTTATTGTAAAATACATTACACATCACATTATCTAGAGGTTGGTTAAGATTTGTATGCAAGGTGATAAAAAAATGTCCGGTTAGAATTTAAAGAGGTTAGAGGGGACGAATATAACAGGATTCGCAGTATAATGCATGTCAGGAAACGCCACAGGAAGGTTGTAGGTTGCGCGGTGTAGGGCAGTCGAAACAAGGCGGGTATGCGGGAAGCTTGTCATTCTCCGCTGTGGCTAAATACAGCATGCAGCACTTCACAAGGGCTGGCATATCATAATATATATATATATATATATATATATATATATCCCGCATTGCCGGCTTGTTTTAACTCTCTACACAGCGCCCTCTATCACCTTCACGCGGCGTTTCCGTACACGTACTTTAAGGCGAATCTTTTTAAATTCGTCCCCTCGACTACCAGCCAGACATTTTCTGATCACCCTGTAATCTGCGATTTACTTACTAAAATCTTTACACACTCACATTTATTTATTTATTTACACAAAATCTACATATAGATTGTGTATTGTGGTCTACAATGGTGTTTCTTGATATTTAGATTCTTTTAAAAGAATTATTTAAACTTATTCAGCAATATTTATTCAAACACAAACAGAGAATAATGTAAAAAAAAAAAAAAATTACTCTTCAAAATTATTCAGTCAATGACAATTTTAACATAAATGCATATCTCATTTTTATTTATTTATTTATTTATTTTGGTGGTATGTAATATAAAGCTAATTGAATTTAGTTAATGAAATATTTAGTATCAATTTCGTTTATTATTTCCATTACCCTACTACCGTAGGTAATGGAAGTATTGTATTCGGTCTGAAAATTCGATATCGCGTTTTCACCTGATTTACACGTTTTAAGGTCCCCTGAGTCCAAAAAAGTGGTTTTTGGCAATTGGTCAGTGTGTATGTATGTGTGTGTTTATGTATGTGGAGAATCTTCTGGCTATTATAGCTCAGAAACTAATAAAGATAGAACTACGAAACTTTAGAATTGAAACAAGTCTGGTGTACAGACTAATTTTCCAAATTTTGGTGAAAATTGAAAAACCGGAAGTGGGACCGTAAGCCCGTATCTCAAAAACGGCTCTAACGATTTTCTTCAAATTTGCTATATAAACACTCTATTAGATCTCCTTTCGAATGATATAGTTGGTTAGTTCAGGAAAATTGATTGGCGTCCTGTATAAATAGCTCAATTTCAGGTCTCCCAAGGGCGTTCCTTTAAAAATAGCTGTACGGATTTTTTTCAAACTCGCCATATTAACTCACTTTTAAATATCCTTTTGTATGTAATTATTATTTTCCGGTCAATAATTGATTTTTTGCAAAAGTTGGTATCTCAAAAACGGCTCTAACGATTTTCTCTTTAGTTCACTTTTATGTTTTCTGATCGCATTATCTCTCAAAAATGCATATAATATGTGTAATAGTGGGTAATGGAAGTCGTGTGGTTGTTTCACACCAGATTTTTTTTAAATATAAAAATAACTTACAATTAATTTAATAAATTAACCAAAATTAAACACTTTTATAAAAAGAAAGAATCTAAGATATATATACAAAATGTGTGTTCCACAAATTAAAATAAACTAACCAAAACTCAAATTTTAAAATTTATTTAGGATGTAATTATCGATCACAGGAAGTATTCAAGGTTTAATAACAAACTTTGGGGATTCATTTTTATTATTAACTAATACTATGATCATTTTTGTCGTGCATTAACTTAATATTAATTCGTTAATTTACTATAAATCATTGGTTTCTCTTTTAAATTTAGAAAAATACTAAACCTTAATCACTGAATATAATATTAATTTAAGTTGAATATAATATGTATCATATTTAATAAAAAATCAAATTAAAATTCAAAATATTTAGTTACATCTCAATGTAATATTTTTTAGTCATATAATTAAAGTTTTCCCATTAACTTCAAGTTATTTCTTTGTGATAGTAAGTACATTGCTTCGTAAACAGGTTTGTTAAATTTTAAATTCTAATGACTCCATCTCAAAGTTATCTCAATTGACTAGAGCCTTTTTATTTTATTTTTTATTTAATTGAATTAGATAATTAAAAAGAATTCCTTTCACCCACCCATCTTGCATTAAACTCTCTTTTAGCTAAAAGACAATAATGTTAGAGAGAGAGAGAAAAAGAAGTAGAGAGACTGAATAGAACACAAGAACGACTTGTTTACAAATACATTTAATGTCAAATTTTATTTAGGAACATTCATGATATTCTTTTTGTTACAATATTTATATTAATAGTGATTTGATTTTCAAGTTAATGATTTAAAATCGTTTTACAAGATAACATAATTAAAAAACAATTACATCTCAAAAGGAAACATTCAAAAAATATTGAAATATATATATATATATATATATGATTCTACTCTTCCTAAAACACCAGAAAGTGAAAAAATTATCGGCGGAAAGGAATTACAGCGACCACAAAAAAATCATCAAAATTAAGCATATTTGGCGATTTCACATTGTTAGGCCATTGATTTTGAGACTTGTTTAATTTTGATAATTTTTTGTGGTCGCTGTAATTCATTTCAGCCGTTAATTTTTTCGTTTCCTGGTGTTTTATGAAGAGTAGGATCACATGTATTTTTTTTCAATATTTTTTGAAGACGACACCTTTTGAATGTTTCCTTGTCAGTTAAAAGATAACATTTAGATAACGTTAATACTGGAAGCTTCTATTACTTCCACATAAAAAACGTTCATTGTATCACAATATTTTTAATTTTAAATCATTTTCTTGTAACATTTAGAAGGAGCCTTCAATTCGTCTTTCTCTATCACTTCTAAACGTGCTTAACATGTGCTTATAACTACAGTCGGCAGCAAAAGTGTTCGAGCACTAGTCAATAATTCCGATAAAAAAAAAGTACACTTAACACAGTTTTTTTAAATAAATCTTTGTCGAATCAGTCTTAGACTGACTAAGAACATGACTCGACAACGCTTTATTTAACAAAGTACTTTTTTTAAATGTACTTTTTTTAGACAGGAATTATTGCTAGTGCTCGGATACTTTTGCTGCCGCCTGTAAAATACTTCTCACCTACATTGTTAAAAATAAAATGGTACGTTTCACCAGAAAAATGGTTCTAATTTAGCAGCAATCAATATTTTGGTACTATGTTTCATTATTTCAGTTGGTGAAACAGCACCAAAATATTTGTTGCAGCTAAATTGGTATAATTTTTCTGGCAAAACATACCATTTTATTTTTAAACCCTGTCGGGTTAAAGAAAAAGGTCGAATAATTTCAAACAGAAACGGAAAAGTGACAAGGTTAGAAGTAAAAGTCCTTAACTCAATGTACCAAATGTTCAAATCATGGAGCTAACCTGATCGAATCCAACTAGTACCACTCGGTAACTTGAAAGTTGAAAACAGGAATAAAAAATTTTCATCTAATTTCTAGCACTATTTTTAAACAGTAGTATACATATTTAAAAAAAAAAAAAAAAAAAAAAACTGAGAATTTTCATCTTTGTTCTTCAATTTTTATTATTTCTATCGCTTCGGAGTGATTTACGAAGTTTTGTTTCCTCGTCTTACGCACATAAAGGATTAATTTAGTGATTGGCATATTTCAATCGTTAGTTAATTGAATCAGCCATTATTGTGAATCAACGATTAAGGGATTATTCACTTATATGGATATTTCTTTAACCGTTAACTTATAATGAAAAGTTATAATGTTTCATTATTAAAATTAAGTCAAATATGATAAATTTTCTTAGTTAAGCATGGTGGAATTTAAATGAAAAATTTTGCCATCTAATATTCTCTCACGTCGTGCCAGTGTGCCGTAGAATTCTGGTTGAAAAACATTTGATTCAAATGCATACTTAATAACATTAAAATAAATAGGAACCCCTCTCCATTTCATAAAAAAAAAAAATCTGTTATTAAAGTGAGTATTCTTGAGGGTTCTAGGAAATTTCATCCCCCACAAAACGTCCCCCAGAAAAAACATCCTCAGATTATTTTTAATACATTAATGATGCGCGGAAGAATTAAAAGATCAATAAATTTACACAAACTTACACAAACAAACAAACAAACAAAATAATAATAATAATAATTACTTTAAAATAAAATGAGATTATCGGTATTTAAAAAAAAACACTTTTCATAACCGTTTAAAGCGCAGCGCGTCCTCGGCGTGAAGACGCAGTTACTAATTCCCAACTGCAAAAATTCATCCCGGAATTCTTTAACAATATTTTACTTTTATAATTTCGCGGGGAAAAAGCCATTTCTTTTGTTTCTTTTGAAATTATTCATTAATTCTGGTGCCTTTCGATATTAAAAAAGCGTAATTACCTTGCCTTTCAAAGGATTAATTATTGGAGTAATAACAGTGAATTTTAAAAGTAATATAAATAGTATTATTATATTAAAGAATATTGAGTAAATTTAACTAATTTTGAAACTATTTTTATGACATTAATTTCTAACATAAGTTGGTATGATTTTTATTGAATGAATCTGGTGTAGCACCACATGAATCCTACTATGCATTTGAATACTATAAAGACAAATTACAGATTAAGGGGGAAGATAACAAATACTGTAAACGTACTTTGAAAACAGTTTTATAAATAGATTTATTTGACACGTATTTCTATGTGCTGATTGGTCATACATTTATAAAATATATCAAGACTTTTATTAAATTTAAAAGTTTATACTAAACTATTCAGACAAATTTCACTCACAAAACTCCTTGAAAATTTATCTTAGTCAAATTTTCAAGTGATAATAACCCCGTATGATTTTCAGAATACTTAACATGAATTTCTTGAAATTATTATTCTGAAGATTTTCAGATAACAGAAATACGCACAGATCAACCGCTAAAACCTTGATTTACGTAGTCAGGAGACCTCTAAACGCCTAATTATAGCAAAAAATCAGCATTGATACCTGAAATCCAAAGTAATAGTTTGTTTACGATATAGATACGAGAAAGTAATTTTCAATCCTAAACAGATTTCCTGGATTTAGTAAAATTTAATAAAGCGCATCTATCAATTATATTAAATAGAGAAAAACGCATTCACTCAATTTTGGTTATCCCTGTATATTGTCTATAAATTATATACGTACATACTGCATACTATATTTTAATTTAACGCAGTATAAAAAACATATAACACAATTTGAAAGGTATTTTCAACAATTTTCAAGTACAGTTTTAATATATCCTAATTCTTACGTGTGGCAGAGTAAATGAATAATGAACAATTTTCATGTCATATCCTTATTATAAACATGCCTTTATGCATATGAAAAATATATGTTTACTTGAATTTGTTTAGTGCAGTTTAAAAGTGTTAAACTGAATATGGCAGAAATTTCTTCTATAGACGTAATTAATTTGAATTCTCTTGTCTGTCTCTGCACATAAACCAGCTGTCGAGTTTCAATGAAAGGTTTTAAGTAACATTCCTATATGATATTGATTCAGAATACTGAATTTGGACTTCCAATTAATATTTGTAGCTCAGTATGTTAATAACAGGCTCACACACAGACCAATCATTAGAAAAATGATTTTCGGATTCAGGAGGCCTCAAAAATGTAAAAATAGCAAAAATTAAGTTTCGAATATTTGATCTAAAAACAATATTTTTTCTCCCCTGATACGTGTGAAAAAAAGTAAAAAATTCACAGTTTAAATAAATAAATATATATATATATATATTGAAAAGAATTTTATAAAACAAAGATTTTAAAATCCGCAATCGATTTTTTAACATAATTTTAATGTTACTTTAAATTTTCAGTAAAAATTTCATATACATTTATTATTTTTAACACTTTCCAACAAGGTTGAAAAGTGTTTATGACTTGAGTTTGTCTGTCTGTCTGTCTGTCCGCGCTCTAACCCCCGTAAATATTTATGGAATTTCTTGAAACTGATATATGTTATTCAAGTTCACTATCGGATGTTCCTTATTGAAAATGGAGTTTATACCTCTACTGGTTTGTGTACAGGGACCCCCGAAAATATTTCAAAGCATTGTGTTCTATGAGAGGTATTTCTATAAACCATATTTTCATACCCTTTCTGTACAAAAATCTTAATGAAATTGAAATATGTTATACAAGTTCAGTATCGGATGTTTCCTATTGAAAATGGAGTTTATACCTCTAATGGTTTGTGTACAGGTACCCCGAAAATATTTCAAAGCATTGTGTTCTATGAGAGGCATTTCTATAAACCATATTTTCATACCCTTACTGTACAAAAATCTTAATGAAATTGAAATATGTTATACAAGTTCACTATCGGATGTTCCCTGTTGAAAATGGAGTTCATACCTCTACTAGTTTGTATGCAGGGAACCCCTAAAATATTTCAAAGCATTGTGTTCTATGAGAGGCATTTCTATAAACCATATTTTCTTACCCTTTCTGTACACAAATCATAATGAAATTGAAATATGTTATACAAGTTCACTATCGGATGTTTCCTGTATAAAATGGAGCAAATACTACCACCGATTTGTGTACAGGGACATACAAAAGTATTCCAAAGCATTGCGTTTTATGAGAGATATTTCTATAAACTAAATTTTAATAATATTACTTTGCACGAAGATTTATGAAATTCAAATGGGTTATTTTTAAGCACAAAGGAAAATGCTTTGCATAGAATATAACATGATTAGCATTAGATTTACAGGGTGACACAAAAATATTCTGTTATATAAAGAGCTATTAATAAATATTTGCTAAAAGTGTACTTTCGTTTACATTAAGCGTTTTTAACACTTTTTAACATTTTTAACACTCCCCAACAAGGTTGAAAAGTGTTAATGACTTCGGTTTGTCTGTCTGTCTGTCCGTCTGTCTGCCTCTCCGCGCTCTAATTCCCGTAAATATTTGTGGCATTTCTTGAAACTGGTATATGTTATTCAAGTTCACTATCGGATGTTCCCTTTTAAAAATGGAGTTTATACCTTAATTGGTTTGTATACAGGGACACCCGAAAGTAGTTCAAAGCATTGTGTTCTATGAGAGGTATTTCTATAAATCGTATTTTCATACCTTTACTGTGCACATAGCTTAATGAAATTGAAATGTGTTATTCCAGTTCACTATCGGATGTTCCCTGTTGAAAATGGAGTTCATACCTCTACTGGTTTGTGTACAGGGGCACCCGAAAGTATTTCAAAGCATTGTGTTCTATGAGAGGTATTTCTATAAATCATATTTTCATACCTTTACTGTACACATATCTTAATGAAATTGAAATATGTTATTGAAGTGCACTATTGGATTTTTCCTGTATAAAATGGATTAAATACCAACTCTGTTTTATATTCAAGGACACTCAAAAGTATTCTAAAGCATTGCGTTCTATGAGAGATATTTCTACAAACCAAATAACTTTACCTTCCACAACATTTTAGGAAATTGAAATATGTTATTTATATGCACAAAAGAATGATTTACATAGAATATAGCATGATTAGCATTAGATTTACAGGGTCACACAAAAATATTCTGTTATATTAAGAGCTATTATTAAAAATTTGCTAGAATTCTACTTTCGCTTACATTAAGCGTTTTTAACACTTCCTAACATTTTTTTAGGTGGGAATATGATATCAATTTGTGTATCTGTCCGTCTGTCTGTCTGCCAGCGCTCTAACTCTCGTAAATATTTATTGAATTTTTTGAAACTGATATATGTTATTCAAGTTCACTATGGGATGTTTCCTATTGAAAATGGAGTTTATACCTCTACTGGTTTGTGTACAGGGACACCGAAAGTATTTCAAAGAATTGTGTTCTATGAGAGGTATTTCTATAAACCATATTTTCATACCTTTACTGTACAATATTTTCATGAAATTAAAATATGTTATTCAAGTTCACTATTGGATGTTTCCTATATAAAATAGATTACATACCACCACTAGTTTATGTACAGGGGCACTCAAAATTACTCCAAAGCATTGCGTTCTTTGTGAGATATTTCTATAAATCAAATTTTAATAACTTTACTTTCCACTAAGTTTAAGAAATTGAAATATGTTATTTATTTGCACAGAAGAATGTTTTGAATAGAATATAGCATGGTTAGCATTAGATTTACAGGATGACACAAAAATATTCAGTTATTTTAGGAGCTATTAATAAAAAATTGCTAGAATTGTACTTTTGTTTACATTAAGCGTTTTTGACACTTTCTATCATTTTTTTTAGTGTGAATATAATTTCAATTTGTGTATATGTCTGACTGTTCTTCTGTCCGTCTGTCTGTCTTTCTGTCTATTTTTCTGCGCTCTAATTTTCGTAAATATTTATGGAATTTCTTTAAACCGATATATTTTATTTAAGTTCACTATTGGATGTTCCCTATTGAAAATGGAATGGATACCTCTTCTGGTTTGTGTACAGGGACACCCAAACGTATTCGAAAGCATTGTGAGGAGTTTCTATAAATCATATTTTAATACCTTTAATGTATAAAAACTTTAATGAAATTTTAATATGTTATTCAATTCCCTATCGGATGTTTCCTATGTAAAGTAGAGTACATTTCTAACTGGTTTGTGTACAGGGGCACTTGAAAGTACTCGAAAGCATTGTGTTGTATGAGAGTTATTTTTATAAACCAAAATTTAATAATTTTATCTTCCACAAAGCCTAATGCAATTGAAATGCATTATTCGTATGCACAAAAAAGCGTGTCTTCTATGTAATATAGTATGGTCAGAATTAGATTTACAGGGCCACATAAAAATAATCAGTTACATTAAGAGCTATTAACAAAAAATTGCTGGAATTGCACTTTTGTTTACATGAGCGTTTTAACGCTTTCTTATAATTTTAGTGGGAATATGATTTTAATTTTTGAATCTGTCTGTCCGATTGTCTACATTTCGATCTGTTTGTCTTCGGCTCCTATCATCCGTGAATATTTTGAGAATGTTTTAAAAATGGTACACTCATGTTCCCTGTAGAATGTTCCCTATTTAAAATGTCATTAATAGGTCCTGCACAACTAGTTTGTTTACAGGGACAACAACAACAAGGATAAAAAAAAAGCCAATGTATTACGTTTTAGGACAGAATTTTTTTAAAGTTATATTTAAAAAACTTTGTACTACAAAAATCTTAAAAACATTGACATTTATTATTAATATTCTAAAATATTGTTTTGTATAGAATATGATATGATTAACTTTCAGCATTACAGGGCTACAGTAAAATATTCAGAGAGTTTAAAAGCTGTAATTATAATCTAACGGCTGCATTTTCTTTTGCGTTAAACCTTTTTAAAAATTTCCAAAATGCCTAAGAGTAATTTTAAAATCAATTAGTCTATCTGTATGTTTTTCAGTCCTTCTGTATGTTGTGCGATAACGTAGGCAAAGAATATTAATAGTTATTCGATACAACAATTGCGTACAGTTGGAAAGTGTTACTAATCAATGTGTACTGCATGGTTTTTCTTTCTTCTGTGCATCATTGAGGTATTAAAAACAAATTACTCTTCTGGAAAAGATTTTTATTCCTTTTTTTTTTTCTCGGAGATATATTTTCCAGTGGACTTTTTGTGGTGGGCGTTTTTACTTTCTTCTATATGTAATATAGAGAAAGTATTGGATTCGCGAAAATTTTCGACCTCCGTTTTTTGACGGATCTACACGTTTTGGGATGTCCTGAACACGAATTGATAGTTTTTAAAAAATGTCTGTCTGTGTGTCTGTCTGTCTGTGTGTCTGTCTGTCTGTCTGTCTGTCTGTCTGTATCATTTTTTTGTGGACGCTGTATCTCACGAACCAATGAATGAAATTTAACCAAACTTGGTATTTAGTTGCACCCTGACATGAACTGGTGCCCATTAGATTTGGGGATCAATAGCTCAACAGGTGGCGCTGTGATCGCATTTTATAGGACAAAATTCCGTATAAATGGGCATAATGAGAGTTATTTTAAACTTGTGATTGTAAAATTAATATGAATTATTGATAATAGTAGTAGTTAACTAGGAAAAAAATTTTGTGCATGGGGGGGCATCGGTTCCCCCCCTGGGGGGGAAGTACCCCCCGGGGGGGTTAAATTTTGAAGATGGGTATCATTCGAAAGATCTCGTCAATACCTTTAAAACGAATGGTTGAACCATAAATCTGTGATAATTTAAAACAAAGTTATCGATTTTTTTTACTTTTAACAAAAAAAAAAAAAAACTTAGAAAAAAAATCGTATTTTTTTTTTTTTTTTTTTTTTTTTTTTTTTTAAACGAAATTTTACCAAACTTGGTATTTAGTTGGTCCCCGACATAAACTGGTGCTGATTATATTTGCGGATCAATAGCTCAACAGGAGGCGCTGTGATAGCATTTTATCTAAATTTTTAACATGGCAGAATAAGACAAAAATTCGTATAAATGTGCATAATAAGAGTTATTTTACACTTGTGATTGTAAAATTAATATGAATTATTGATAATAGTAGTACGTAACTAGGAAAAAATTTTTGTGCATGGGGGGGCATCGCTTCCCCCCCTGGGGGGGAAGTACCCTTAAAAAAAACAAGTACCCCTCCAAAAAAAAAACCCTTAGAAAAAAAAAATTGTATTTTTTTTTATTTTTTTTTTAAATATTGTTACTGATTGAATATGTATAGGAAAATATAGAAGAAACTCTTGTGGTGGCCACAACATACTAGTTTCCTGATGTTCTCCTGAATCCCACTTCTTGTTGTTACCCAAATAACTGGTTTATATGAATAATTTACTAATTGAAGTAGCCATTGCTAAGATTCAAAAATTTAAGAAATATTAACTTATATGCATAAACGGTTAATTAAAACTAAATCAGCAGTCTATATGACTCAGTAATTTAATTCATTTATTTAGATGAATCAAATGTTAAATGAGTAGTCCATTTTTTTTTTTTAAATTAATAGTTAAATTCATATTTTGATCATCAAATACTTAAATATTATTCAACCCTTTCAGTCCTAAATATTTATTTTTCATTCTCATAAAAAAGTAAATAATATATTTATTTACAAATATATCTCAAAAATAGCAAAATATACTTTTTGAAAACTCGAACAGTAAGAATACAAATGCCTTTATAGTTTGCTTGGTATTGTACACTGTTAAAAATAATTGTAAGCACTATTAACCCCAGTTTTTTTTCTTCCCAAAAATAAAGTAAATTAGGGATTTAATAGGTCAAATAAAATAGAAATAGCAATATTCTGCCAAAATAAAAACAAAAATTAACTGCAAGGGCAATTGTGGAAGTGAGACATACATCCTCCTCAGGTCTTTCTAGATGGCACACATCTGTCCCAATAGAGTTGAGGTGAGGATATAAAATGTAGTGAAAAGTTCAGTTCCCTAGCTCTAAATTAATTTTACAATACTTTTGAAACAATTTCATTGCATCACACCTATTCAACATTATTCACGCATGGTTCATTGCAAAACGATTTTTGCAGAGTGCAACTTTACACATGGCTCAAGCAGTTTTTGTTCGGATTTCTTTATTTTGTTGGGCACAGCAGACACATATTCTTGTTGGCCCTTCCAACAGCAAACGATCTCCAACATTCAACATCAGTTTTCTTGCATTTCGCGGTCGACCTTTCAATATCACTGGGACATATATGTCCCAGTGGGGTTAAAAGGGTTAAAATGGTGTCTTATTATTCAAATAGCGCTACTAAAATAGTAAAACATACAGCACCAAATTTCTTAAAATGTTGCAGCTAAAGTTTTCTAATTTGCACCTTTTTTAGGGTAAAACACTGAACTATTATTTTAACAGTGTATGGTTTTGTTATTATTTCTAAAGGAGTTAATATAAATCGTTAATTCTATATAGTATTATTTTAATAAAATATTTAGAGTTTACTATTATATGTGCCTTAGTGTTATGTGCTGTTTAATTTATATTTTTCTTCCACATATTTTTAAAACTATTAAACTCTAAAAAACCTATAAGTAGTTATTTAATTATAAAATTTTATTATAATACAAATAATGTTATTGCATTATAAACTTTCTAGTATCTACTACATAGTTTGTACCTATTATTTCTTAAAAAAAAAAAAAAAAAAAAAAAAAAAAAAAAAAATCACATGCATTTTTAACACAAACATAATAAACTCTGAAACAATCATTTAAATATTTAATCGAGCTAATTTGAAATGTCTCAGTCTTTCTGTAACATTTTCTTAATGATATCTTCATTACATTCACATTAGCTTCTAAGATTTAAAGCACCGATAGAAAATGATTAATTATTAAATTAATCAAACTCATTAACTCTTCGACAAATACCTCTCCTACTTAGATCACTTTCCTCTGAAGGCGATTCCTGGATATAAAATGAATTACCACTCTGATTTTCCAGAGCAGGGTTAACTAAATTCCGGAAAAGCCTCGGTAAAAGGATCGCTGATTGGCAGATAAGCTCCGACAATCGGTAGGGGACATGATAATTCCAACCCCCTCACTTCACTCAATTCCGGAGGGTGCCATTTAGACAGAGTGCTTGAGGATGTTCTGTTCTCTTTGCGTCATAATAAGTTGGATAGCGTGATGCTGAAGAAAAAGGAGACTGCTGTAAGTTAGATAGAGTTGCAAGAGGAAAATGATGAAAGAAAATAGAAAGGAAATATGATGAAATAAAATCACTATTGTTTCAGATGAAAAATTTATGTAATTTGAAATTAGTTTTTAGTTTTTAGATTTCAATTTTAAATCTCTTTTTGTAAACGATAAAAGCTTTTTTTTTTTTTTTTTTTTTTTTTTTTTAACTGCTGAAATTTTTTAGTTAAAATTTTATAAAGAAAAACAAATCTGGTTTACACACACACACACACACACACACACACACACACACATATATATATATATATATATATATAACAGTAACCGCCGTTTAATAAATTCACTGGTTAATAAAATCAGCCGCCTAACCTGATAAAATTGCGAGGACATCAGGAATCAAATCAATACAAACTACCTTTAAAGCCGCCGCTTAATAAAATCAGCATTGCCGCTTAATAAACTCAAAAATATCTCCACAGCAGCCAAAAATATCACTTATGCACACTAAAAAATTTTTATTTATATCTTTTTTTTTTTTTTTTTTTTTTTTTTTTTTTTTTTAAATAGAAAAAGAATTTAAAGCACAACAAACCCTCTGTTATCGCTCGTTGTCGAAGATTTTACACTTGCAGCGGAGTTACAAATTAAACACGCCCCATAACTTATCTCCGCAACAATTTCAAGGAACGTATTCTTCAAAGCTCAGTAAAAAGTTAAAAATTTGATTTGATTTGTTTTTTTCTTAACTTCTAATTATTATAAAAAAATTTCTAGTTCTTATTTTGAAATTACTATAACTCACGAGGCTTACACGGAAAGGTTTTAAATTTCTAAGAATATCGCATGAACATTTAGTAAAGTAATGAGATTTTCCTCAAAGGAAAGCTTATGGGAACTAGGAATGCGTTTTATTTACTTATATTGAAGGAACAACCAATTAATTATCTATCAAAAATTAATTAATATTGTTTACTAATTCCATTATTCGTTACGGTTACATTTTGAAGTTTTTTTTCCAAATTCAGGAAAGTAATACCTTTTCCTTAAGTGCAGGAACGTTCGCCGGATATAAAAATCAGCCGCTTTATAAATTCACTTTAGCTCAGAACGAATGTGATTTTAATAAGCGGCGGGAACTGTATTCCAAATTATTTAGACAATTTTTACCTACACCACTTTTTAAAACTTATTTGATGAATTTTAAGTATCCTGTACATTGTATGTAAATTTTATACGCACGAATGGTATACAGTACCCGCCGTTTATTAAAATCACATTCGTTCTGAGCAAAGTGATTTTATTAAGCGGCGGATTTTTATATCCAGCGAACGTTCCTGCACTCGAGAAAAAGGTGTTACTTCCCTGAATTTGAAAAGAAATTTCAAGAGATACCAAATAATGGAATTAATAAACAGTATTAATTATTTTTTAACAGATAATTATTTAACCCAAGCTCCGGTGAGTTTTCCTTTGAAGAAAATCATCATTTTTTAAAGTTCACGCCTTTCTTTAAAATTTAAAATCTTTCCGTTTAAACATCTTGCTTCTTAGTTATTTCAGAATAAGAATTAGAAATTGTCTTTTAATAATTAAAAATTAAATAAAAAAATCACTGACGAATTAAATCAAATTTGTAACTTATTAGCGTGCTTTGAAGAATACATTCCTTGAAATTGTTCCTAAGACAAGTGATGGAGCGTGTTTAATTGCTGCAAATGTAAAATTTAATGTAAAATTTTCGACAAAGAGAGCTAACGGAGGGATTTCTGTATTTAATTTCTTTTTTATTTAAAAAATAAAAATTCACAATTTGCTCAGCGTACATAAATGGTATTTTTCCTTCTGACGAGAATTTTTGAGTTTATTAACCGGCGATGCTGATTTTATTAAGCGGCAGTTTTAAAGTTGGTTTGCATTGATTTGATTCCGGTCCTGGCAATTTGATCAGATTATGTGGCTGATTTTATTAACCAGTGATTTTATTATGCGGCGGTTACTGTACATTTTTAAATTTAGTAACTTTGTTAAATGTCTTATGAAAGTAGCTATATTATTCTTTTCAAGCGGAAAGTCGTGGGTGATGGTAGTGTCACACAGTAAAGTATGCCAAATGAAAGCATTTCTAAAACTATATTTTGAACTGCTTTTAAAATACACTGAAAATGTCTGAAACCGAAAATTGTTATACTATGTCCATAGAAATGTTGGAAAGTGATAGCAATAGTGTGATTGCCCCCCTGGATTATTTAGTGTTCATACTTTACGCTGTTAAATTGATATTCAAATGTTTTTTGACAATTTTTCCTTTATTGGTAATAAATGCTTCAGGAAATATGACCATCTTCTGTTCCATTGCCAATTAAGACAGAAGATTAAGTGCATTCTCTTATACATTAAAAGGGAAAAATATAAATTAGAAGGAAACAATAACGATGAAATCTAAGATTTGGAAGTAAAAATGACAATAGTCATGCATAGTTAAAGTATAATATTGTATATTACATAAATTTATTTATTTAATTATTAAAATTTATAACAAGTTAGGAAATTTCATAACAGTATAATAAAGAATACTTTTTGCTTAATAATTTTAAATGATAAAAGACAGGGAAAAGGTGAAATAAAAAATTAATTGAAATAAGCTTCTACACATCTCTAAGAAGTATCGGTATGGTCATAAAGTTCAATTATTATTACAATTATTATTACAATTTCAATTAAGTTTAAAAAAACTGCTAAAGTTATTTTGTTTTTATTTGTTTAGAATAGGGATATTAATGATTTTCCGATTTAAACCACTTTTTATAGAAGAAGAAATATTTTACTTCTGATATATTTTCTTATTTTCTCTTCTCTTAAATTTCTCCAAATGTACTCTCTAGGAGAAAACTTCATCGATGATTGGTTGACAAGTGAATACGCGGAAGGAATGTATTTAAGCTTCCCCAACACTCCCCCATTTGTTGGATCAAAGGCTTTGGAGAGATTTTAAATAAACGGTACAGTAAAATAGCCCCAGGAGGGCAATTTTCCAAATGGAGCGAATAGCGTAGACAAATGCTTAGTTCACGAAAAGACTTTCTATTTTTTATTAGGAAATAGAATTTATTTATTTATTTTATTAGATAAAGTATAAATAGCGTATAAAAATACAAATATCTTTCGTAATATTTTTTTTTTATCGGAGACATTTGTTTCTTTCCAAATGAATAAGAATAATATCAGTTACTCAAACTGATTTTAATTAATTTTTAATCAAACTCATTAAATGGATTTCTATTTCAAAGCTTGTATATGTAATTATTAAGTATATGCATGTATAAAAACGAAACAGTTTCGAATAATTACAGTATAAAACTTTTATTACAAATTACATCTTTATTTATTTTCGCAATTATTATAAACAATAATATATCACTTTAGTAATATAATGCAAGTTAAAATTATGTATCTCCAGTATTTATTTCAGATTTATGTTTTTGATTGTCTTTAAAAAGAAATAAATGTCAAAAAAATAATTCTCCACACATTAACTTTATAAATTTCTACATTTATATCAGCCTTATTATTATTATTATTTTTTAATAGATTTATTTACAAAAACAAAATATTTTTTAAACAAAATCTGAATCACATGAATCACGAACAAATTAACAAAATGTAATAAGATTGTATTTACACATTAGAACGTTTACTCTATTTTATTTTACATTCATTATCCTACATACTACATTTTGCAAACATACAGAATTTTTTTTACAAATTTATATTAATCTTACAATGCATGTAACAAATATACATTGCAACTGTTACTTACTTATAGATTACTATACTTTATATATAGTTTCAAAGATTATTAATGATGTAATATCACAGAATGTAATGATGTAATATCACAATGATTATTAATGATGTAATAATCATTGTATATAGATTATTACATCATGAATATACAG
Organism: Salticus scenicus; assembly: GCA_963930645.1. Lineage (NCBI taxonomy): Eukaryota > Metazoa > Arthropoda > Arachnida > Araneae > Salticidae > Salticus > Salticus scenicus. Next base: position 199,855,966 of record OZ005652.1, read on the forward strand.
ATTATTTCACTTATAGATTACTATACGAATAACAAGTGTATGCTACATATTTTTGAAACATGTCTTTATAATGCGGGCCGCGGTAGACTGGTCAGCAGAGTGCTGAGCTCGTAATTGGAAGATTGCGGGTTGGATACTCGAGCCGGCCAAAGACCGTCGTACACTAATGGTGGCTGGTGCACGTATAACCCGACTTGGTCGCAATTCCCTCCATGCTCCCATCCAAATTACAAGGTCTGATAAAAAAATATGGTGAAAATTTTTTTATACTACCAAAAGCTGATGCTACATTCACTTGAAGTAATACGTTCAATAATCTGTCGGCTTCCAGAGCAGGAATAGTGAGGTCGTGTGTCGTGTTTACGGTATCTGTCGCACATCTTGAATTTTGAGCAACTCGCTAACATTGAATTTTGTTTTAAGTTGCAAAAGAGTGCCAAAGAAGCTCATGAAATGTTAAAATCAGTGTATATGGCGATAATGTGGGGACTCTGTAGGCTGTTTATAAGTGGTATGAGCGATTCAAAAGCGAAAGTGAGTCAACTGAAGATGAACAACGATTAGGAGTCCTTCGACTTCAAAAACAGATGAAAATGTGCAAAAAGTGGCAAAAATGATTCGTACAAACCGACGATTGTCTATTCGGGAGCTTGCCGAGGAACTGAGCATCTCGTATGGGTCCGTGCAAAGCATTTTGACCGATGATTTGCAAATGAGACGAACCAGTGCGAAATTATGCTCTCATCTCGATTCTGATTCGCGAGTTTTTGGCCACAAAAAACCTCGATGTCTGTCCACGTCCACCTTACTTTTCGGATTTTGCACCATACGATTTCTGGCTCTTCCCAAAAATAAAAACCGTGTTAAAAGGAAAGCGTTTTGACACCATTTCCGAGATTGAAAGAGTCACGTTAGAGCAGCTAAAGGCCCTTCCGAAAGAAGCCTTCCAGAAATGCTTCCAATCATGGAATCAACGTTTGGATAAGTGTATCGCTAGCAAAGGAGAGTGTTTTGAAGGCGATTGAATAAAATTTGATCTAAGCTTGTTACTTTGCACATAATAAAAATTTTCACCATATTTTTTAATCAGACCTCGTATACATCTGGGAATCACCGAAGCGGGGGGTCATCCCCTCCATGCAGGATCAAAATTGTGATGGCATGTCTCCGGACCATCTTTAGGGATGTGTTCGAAACCGTCGCCAATTATCCATAGCACAGTACTAGTGCGACGTTAAACCCAACCAACCAACCTTTATAATGCATACATATACACTACCTTTCCATAATAACCGGACACTTTCAATTTCAGACTTTTTAAAAATAGCTCAAAAAGTACAGAACAAATAATCTAGAAACTTCAGAAGTGTAAAAAACATGTTATACTTCATGTACTTCAGTTAAAGTTTTGCGCCAAAAATGAAAAGGGGACCAGTAAAAAAATTAAAGAAAAATGAAAGTATTTGTCATCACCCTGTAAAAAGTAATGCTTGAAAAATGATCTGGCTGTAGCATGTGATTATCGAACTCTTCCTCATTTTCTGTATAAATTTTTAAGTCTCTACCGCATGTAATCCGGGAGATATAAAGGTTTCTTTAAAAAATTGCCAAAGAAATTTCACCTTTTTAGCTATAACACGCAAGGTATTTAACCCAGTGCAAAGCTATTTTCGGAAAAACCGACACACAACATTAAACATAGCATACTTACTGCAATCAGAAAGAACAAACATTAAATATCTAATTAAATGTGAGCATTTTTACTGAATAATTTTTAACTGCGCATGAGTAAGATTTAGCGAAATTTCATTTGCATAATTTAATACCCAAATGCATTGAGTCAATTAAGTTAATAAATAAACACTTTCATTATAAAAAATATTTCCGCATACTGTTTATTCTCCATGTTTTTTTTTTCCCTCTCTCTTTTTCCCTCATTACTTTACTCTTAAAATTTTGTTTTAAAATTAACAATCTTCTTAAGATTATAGACCAATGTTTTTTTTTTTAATTCATCGCGAAACTTTTATTTCTGTATGATTTTTACTTTGAAATGACTGTGATTCCAATAATTGTAAAATGGGTTCCGAAGTTTAATTTAATTTCCTTTTGATTTTTACTTTGACATATAGATGGTGGCAGTATGCAGTCAAACAGCTTTTAGTACGATAAACAAGATATTAAAACATATTATTAAAATTAAAATTAATTATGCTGATTAATTCTCCTTGCACTAAATAATAAATTATTAAAATTTGTTATGCTGAAAAAATAATTGTTAAAGTCGTTAAAAATTACTTTTATTTTATTTTGCTTAATTTATTTGTATATTTTATATATTTGTTTTTAACTGTAAATTGGGCAAATTAGAATTTAACTTCGTATCGGCTTGCTATATTATACTACTATCTGAATGTTAAAATTTCAGGATGTATTCTGTCTTATTTTCATTTAGTTAATTCAAGATAATATTTTTGATGCAGCTACCTTTGTCGTAATATTGTTTACCAAAAACGGAAACCTTACATGATTCTTTAATCAGAACTTTAGGGGTGACTATTGAAGAAGTCCTATGGCATTTTGATCTATTTTATTTAATAATCTATCCATTTTTTTTTTGTGATATAGTCCAAAAATATTTTGAAAATCTCAACTTTTATAGTTCTTCTTGTTATTGTAAGCTCGATTTTTAATCTTTTTAATACTATCCACAGTTCTTTCTTTTCTAGTACCTTTCCCTGAAAAATCCTTCTTTTATATGTTTTCAACAAGTTTCGTAATCTAACAAGTTTTAAACTAGGTAAGTAATTTTATTAATTATCTAATACATTTAAATTAATATAACAATTCAATAAATTAAAATTATTAAACCTATTCTTATTAACTAGTTACCTAATTGGCCTTTGTGGGTTGTTGTGGTGAATTATTCAACTGTTTAGTTTTCGTTCTCATTGTTTTCATTATACTCATGAAATATATATATTGGGTTGTTCGATAAATGATGTCGTTTTTTTTTTTTTTTTTTTTTTTTTTTTCATGTTTTTCAAAGTGAATTTATTTATATTAACAACAAACATTAATCAATGATATATTGACCATTTTGTTAGATGACCTTTTGCCATCTTTCAGTAAGTTGAAAAATTTCACGTTCGAAGAAGCCTTGGTTTTTAGAAGCGAAGGTTTTAAAAAACGACATTATTTATCGAACAACCCAATATATATATACATATATTTATTTTATTGGATCTGTCGTTCGCCTCCTAAAGGCGTTCTTGACAAAATCTTTGCTGGAAAATATCTGTACTGATAAGTATAAAGGGTTTAAGTCCAAAAATGTCGATTTTGAGTTAAGTACATAGTCAGACTCAGAAAAAAAATTTTTATCGATTGGTATAAAGGATTTAAATCCATATCATTTAGTCTTTGAGAAAATCCATTGGTAAAAAAAGATTCAAGTTAGAAATTTATCATTAATCTTTGATATAAAATATTTAATTCAATTTTTCCCTTTATTAAATGAAGATTGACAATCACTGAATGGTATAAAACGTATAAACCAACATAATCCCTTTTTCCTAAACGATTCTTCTGATCAGTTTTTAGTTAGTTTAACGTTATTTTTCGTCTCCTGAAAAATCAAGAATATGGACTTAAATCCTTTATACTTATCAGTACAGATGTATGGAAAGATATATTTCCCTTAATCCCCAAATTCAAGAATAAAACATTAAATATTTCTCGAGATATTCGACAAAACGTAAAAGAATGAAGGTGTTTCATTATTTTGTCTAACACCTGTATATCCCAGTTGATCTGTGTGACATTTATCATGGGTACATTTATATAACAGATTGTCCTTCAAATTTTTTTTAAAGACTTTATCTTGAATTTTTTAATTTGAAAATTTTTGTAGTCAAATTCCAGACTTTCTGTTGAATAACTCATTAATACATATTTAAATAAATGTGTCCATTGTTTTTATACTGTTTCAAAGTGAAAAATAATAGTTTAAATAGAAAAAATAAAAACTAATTAAAAAATCCATCAGATTATTATTATTATTTTTTTTAATTAGTCATGAACATAGGGTGATAATTTTGCTAATGTTGATCGAGTTAAGCTGCAATTGAAACTAATCTTCAAAAGTATTCATGCTTAAGTTATATTAATAATTTTTGACACTATTATATTTATACATTTTTATGTTTTTATTTCACCGTTTCTGGTTAAAATCTGTAATATTTATCCAAACAAGCCCCTTTCTCTGTAAATTTGAATACATAAAATTCCTTTTTGTTTATGTATCAAAGCACCTGAATAGTAATAATAATAATAATATATGGTAATATATATGTTATTCAGTAGAATACTATTGCGTAAAGGAAGAAGCTAAACATTCAGTATCTGGTAAAGTGTTAAATGCACAAAACGAATGCAAAAGTTTTATTGCCGCTATTTCATCAGAATTATGTCTTATGAATGGTTCAGATGAATCACTCACATTATGAATTATCATATCGTTCTTATATGATAATTTTATAATTTATCATTTATTGTAATAAAATTATATTTTAGAAATAGTAATGAGTCTGTGATATCGAATCACCAAAATGATTGATGAATACACACGTTTAGTGAATAGGACAATATTTAAAATCTTTCTCCCGTGAAATTTTGAGAATGGCTTATAACAACTAGTAAGAAAAGTTCCATATATATATGTTTAAATATGGAAAGGCACATATCAGTAACAAGACACAATAGGTCATTTAAAATCGATTCATCTGATTTTTGTAATTAACACATGGCAAATGTAAACTAAGACGTCTAAGTTTCAAATGCATCATGAAGAGTCAAAACCATTTGTACTTGGAATTGAGAAAGCGTGATGACGACGAGTATGACCGAAGAGTTGGTACAGTATCGTTTACAACATGATTATCGGTGCATACCTGGCTTTTTGAACCACATGTTGTAGAAACATTTCAAGCAGTCATTGTAGAAAAACGACACTTAGCACAAATTGTTGTGTCCTGTTGCAAACAAAGAAGAGCTCGTTTCTAGTCAAATGTCAAATACATTCGTCAAGTAGATGAATACTGCATGACATACATGTGAGACTATTAGCAACTAATATCTCAATTTATTGAAACAAGGCCAGTCGTTTTTATAAATATGGTTCATTCGTCTGACAGTTTAAAAGTTTCATTCCTTTATCACCGTATGATCAGCAACAATCATTATGCTGATACAAAAATCATAAAAATTTGGCTGCTCAATATTACGTATGAGAATAATTTTAGAGAAGCGATTGATTCTGGATTTCAACTGACATTTAATCATATTTACTAGTTACGACGTTGTTAATATAACAGAAGAGGTGTTGTTTAATCGGACATCGTCATTAGTAAATGGGAGAACAGTTTGCATATTTGATGTCACATTGACATTTTTTGCCTATGTATATCTATTCCCAAACACTAAATTACTTTTTTTTAATAGATCTACATCTGATTAGATTCATGTTATGTGTGAGTTGCTGGAACAGAAGCATATCGTTTTAATAAACTGGTCAGCGATTTTCTCATTTCATATCCCATTCTACTGTAAATGAGTAACATGATTTTTTAAGATGTCTTATATCAAACTTACAGCCGTCAATGAACACAGCTAGAGGAGTTGATGTTAAAGCAAATAATGGACATTATCGATCTATGATATGTTAGATGCATAGTGTTGAACCTGTGAAACCGATTTATATCCTCAACAACAACAATTATTCTTAAAGAAAGTACGTTTCATACACTTTCGTGACACTTTTTGTTTGATTCCTTTCACTGTAAAGAGTTTTTATACTTTAATTTTTATAATACACTACTTTAAGTTGTAGGTCCAGATTAACTCAGCCCTAGTGGACAAAAAAAGACCGTAAAGTGACAATTAAGTGCAAAGTGACCATACGTTTTACATCCATATACGCTTGTTTATTTTAACAGCCTGTTTTAATGCAACCTTTTAGTACTTAGTAAGACACTGTGAATCTTTAGTGGCCAATAAGTAACTTTCTGCAAATTTATGATTCAAATCCAATTTGTCTATCAGTTTTGGGATAATGTTAAATAAATTAATGAAAAATCTAAAACTTCCTTTTCGAAGCATTCTGCGTTTGCTTTGAATCACAAGTCTTAAAAAAAAAAAAAATCTTTTGAATATAAATTGAAATACAAGGGAGGAAGCACAGTAGCAATGGCCTAGATCTTCCAGTTGCGTAAATCTGTTGTTGTACAGCTACTTTAAAGTTTTATTGCAGAAAATATCTTGACTATAAAGTAACCAAAAGTTCTTCATGTTTTTGATGTTCCGTTAATCATGTGCAGACAGAAAGGAACGAAATGACCCACGTACTTGCCAAGCAAACGAGAGTTAGTATGGACATTAACCTTCAATAATACACGCACGAGGTTCCCACTCAACAATCATAGCTCATCCAGTGTCAAAGAGAAATGAAGTGTTTGTTGTATGACTGCAAATCAGGCTTGTCAGATGTTGCATCAAGTTGACAAATATCCCAGGCATTTGGGAAACATACCGTGAAAAAACGTTAGGTATTGGTGCCAGTAATTTTCTACAGGAGATAGGCTCATTGTTGATGACCCACATAGTGAACGATTACATGTGTTGGATGACATGGCCCTAAAAGCAGCCATCGTGGAAGACAGTAGAGTAACGTGTCATGAACTGGCAGAAAAGTTTCCTGCTTTCTCTGAATCAGTAAAGCTGCACCTGCATTTGATAAGCAAGTCATAGAAGTTATACAAGTGGGTACCCCACACGTTGTCGGCAACCAACAAAAAACAATGAGTGACAGCCTGTTTTTTTTCTTTTGATCACTCGGCATCTGAACATATTCATATTTGATTTTTTGTTCATCGGGGACAAAAAGTGGTCCTCTATGACTTTCACAAACGCACCAGACATTGGTTGTCCTCCCGTGAGCCTATTTCCTACACTTAAAGACCATTTTTGCGCGCATGCAAGGTTATGCTCTCTGTATGATGCACTTGTTCCCAAGAGGTGCGTTACGAGCTTTTTCCATCTGGTCAGACAATCACTACCAACCTCTATTCACAGCAGTTGCAGAGGGTATACTGTTCATTGTTGTAGAAAAAGTTAGCTTCAGTGAATCGCAAGGGTGTGCTGTTCCTGCATAACAATCCCAAGTTATATGTGGCAAAAGGGATACGAGATGCCCTTCAACAACTTTGTTATGAAACACTGCGCAATGCGCGATATTCAGCAGATCTTGCGCCAACAGATTAACACCTAATTCATTCTCTCGACAACCTCCTTCACGGGAGATTCTTCGACAATGAGGGAGACATGGGGTACACACTCATAGGGTTTTCTTTGCCTTGATGGCCACCGATTTTTATCACCAGAATATTGTGCAGCGATAGGAATGTTTGCGAAAGGGGTTGGATGGCTATGAAGATGACTTTTAAACCTACAGACATATATTGCTCTTTGTTTATCATTGATATAAAACAGCAAGTACACTCTTGTTTATCTGGGCTTCTGTCATATTGTACAAACTGCATGTCTCTTGTAAACATTGAATGAAATTTTATAAAAAAAGAATAATAGTTACAATTAAAAATGTGGTAAATTCTGTTGGATATTTGGAATTGTTTTACTTAGCAAGCAAAGCAAGACAAAAAAATTTTGCATGCTGTGATCTTCATATTTGTAGAAGTTACGATTTTTCTTCTCAGGATCTGAATTTTGCTCTTTTTGCTTATTTTAAAAGATAGTTACAACACGGCATAAAAGAAAAGATCATGGCACTTTGGATCTACTAGTTGAAATTATCTTAGAATTTCTTTGGGCAAGATACTGGAATAATTAAAATAACTTAAATCTAATGTCATCAGCAACATATAGAAAACGATAACATTCTGATGGGAGAAGTAGTGTCTCTGATTAAAGTCGAACTCTCTACGAGGCGAGAAGACGTTGAGCGATTAGTAACGACTTACTCATAGGAACCGCGGGAACCACGGTTATGGCAATCCACCCTTCCGGATAATTCGGTTACTTCCCCCCGAAACAATCACATCGCACCCCCAGGCTGGCCGAAATTACATGGCGACATGGATTACGCTCAATCCGAGTGGCAACAACGCTTTTGGTATTCTCTCCTTCACACAGCTTCGGGGCTGGCTGGTGCGGAAAATCAATTCTTGCAGAGATCTTGCTTTTCAATCTCGGGAACTCTGGGGAAAGATAATATACGAGCGTTAGTTGAATAAATCGGTCCGCTCCGCTGCTCTTATTTTAAATTATTCCTGCGGATTTGGGGAGGTTCTTTACGGCGTCTATATGCATGGAGATCGCAGAGATGAACAGGCCGACGGCGCCTTTCAGAAAGAGTTTTTTTCCCCTCTCTCTCCTTCTTACTCCCTCAAAAGCAATCTTTTTATTAAATTGAAGAATGAGTTTTAAATGGGGTTTAGTGTGTTGTGTTTCGCTTGGGATGGTGTAAGTGCCATTGTGGAAATGTCTTTACAGTTTAAAGATTTGTGTTCGTGTTATTGATTCTTGCTTTTCTTTATTTTTCATCTCTTTTTATAAGTGAAAGTTTTTTTTTTTTTTACTTTCTTTTTTGAATTTATGAGTTTTGACTTGAGGGAGTAGAGTAAAAGTTTGTTGTTTGCATGTAGTTATGGATGTTTTATTTTTCTTTATTTTTTTGCGTTCTTTATTCACTCATTTCTGTAAATTGAGAAGAAAAGAACTAAATATTTTCTTATCACTGCACGAGATAATATATGAGTTTTGCTTTTATAGTTTTTTTTTTCTTTTTTTACAGCATGAATTAGGCAGCAAGCGACAAAATAACAATAAAAAATTTATAGTAATAGAAAAGAAAATACTAATGACAATGATGGCAATAATGATAATGATAAAAATAATGATGATACTAATGAAAATAAAGGCATCGATCCAAAACATTCTATTTATCAAGAAAGATACTATTTGTGGTTGTGTTATAATTCTGTTTTAATAACGGCATTGAAGATATATTATATTCTCTTTCTGTTTCTGTATTTTTCGTTCTTGCTTTTTAATAACTCTTTGTATTTAGCATTATTATCGAGTTTTTTATAATGTTAGTTGCGCAAAATTTGACTAGGATCTTCTTCCTACAAGCAGTTAATCTAACTGATAGAGCCGAATCTGAATTACTTACAGTAATAGTGAAGTTATTATTATTTTTATCTATACTAGTAAAAGAAAGTATTTGCCTGTCTGTGTGTAACATACGGAAAAACAAACAAACAAACAAACAAACAAAAAAAAAAAAAAAAAAAAAAAAAAAACACGTAAAGTTATATATATATTTTTTTTCTTCTTTAAATAAAAGATTGTGTTTAGTTCTGCAGCGTGGTTTTAGAATTTCGATATTCCTACTAGATTTTTTAAATTTTAAGTGTTATGCGATTTTTGGATTTTTTTCTTTGACATTTTTCTTCGAGATGTAATTTAAAGCCGATGCAATAAAAATAAAGTGCTTACAACTGTTTATTTATTTATTTATTTTTTAACATAAAACAAATATTTATTTACGCCTGAATAAAATAATTAAATTTTTTTAAATATATATATATATATTATTTATTTGCAATTTCAATTAATCAAATACTCTAATATGTTCTTTTATTCTATATCATCTGCAAACAAATGTGAATTTATATCTAAAATTAATGTTTATTTAAAATTAATGTTTCCAACCAAAACATAACCAAAACTGAAATAAATAAATGTCTTTTACATTTCATTAACGGCTCTAATCACGGTACTTGATTCTAGTTTTGATTGGCGAATGTAGTCGGCAATAGAAATACATTTATTCAAACGCTTCATTTATTCATTTTTTTTTTTTTTTTTTTTTTTTTTTTTTTAATTCATTAAAATATACTGACCAGCGGAATGGGCAAAGACTGAGTGTATTTTATAAAACTTTTAATTTATTACTGAGATATTAGAAACAATCTATCGGTTTTTATATGAACAACTGTTAATTTTATATAATTTTATTTTTACGTGCATCTTTATCTTTAACTGAATGCAGTACATAACGTTTGTTTAATTGTTTCAAAAAGCCAAGTTTTTTTTTTTTTAATTTTTTTTTAACAAGAATCTTCTTATTTCATGTCAAATTTGGCTACATTTAATCAAATATAACAAAACCTGGCAACAATATTAGGCGCAAATGTGCTTGTGAGTTTGCATACATGCTTACATACAAATATTTTTGTAAAGCTACGTATGATCATTTTTTATGTTTTTTTTTTTTTTCGAATATTCAAACCATTTATCCTTTAAACCAAACATTTCTTTAAATATCCAAATCATCTTAATCATAACATCAAAACATTAAAAGATTGTGATGGAAAATTTTCTGTTTAGTTTATTATAATAGTTAATTTATATTGAAAAGAAACAAAACTGTAATATATATTTTTTCCACAATGCAACAACTTCTATAATAATAATAATAATAATAATAATAATAATAATAAAAGCAAAAAATTTACGTGCTTCTTATTCTATTCCATTATTGGAGTGTTCTAAAAATTTTTATAGTAACATTTTTTTCTGCAATTAAATTTTATTTTATTTTAACTACATATAATAGAAAAAGTACTATTTTTGTGTGGAATCTTGAAACTGAATTTTTCATATACTTACGTGTTTTGAAGTCCACTGAATTCGAAAGTCATGGTTTTTAGTGGTTGGTCTCTGTATCTGGCATCTGGCATCTGGAAGTGTGGATGTCTGTTATCAACATAATTCAAGAACAAATACTAGCAGGAAGTATAAATTCGGTATTCTAAATCTGTACTATATGTAGATACTAATTGAAACTTTTTATTAAAATCGAACTAATAATTCATTCACAAGAAAAAAAAAATTCTTCAAATTACACTAAATAAAATAAAATAAACATGTATTTATTATGAGCTCAAAACATGCTTCATATGGAATATGATATGTGAAGCATTAATCATTCGTTTACCTACACAAAAGAATTCGTATTTATTTAGGGTTATATCTGGAACTCTCTTGAAGTACATTTTAAGTGATGTTATATATTTGTTATGCTGGACTAATTTTAAGTGCACTATGTGGCACGTATACAATTTACAGAGAATATAAAGGTGCATTCAAAAGTAAGCAAATACATTTTTTTAAATTGGTTATAATTTATGAAAGTGCTTCAGAAAATCATATCTTATCTAAGGAATATGCTTAATAATAATAATAACTTCCTCTTACTCATGTGGTAGACAAAATATTGGTTGGAGTCTTATTTTCAAAGTTGCGTTTTAGGTTGATTTCTTTAAAAATCGACCTATTGCAATCACTTTGTTTATCTATCTATCTATCTGTATATATACAAAGAAAATATTGTTTTCACTATAACTCCCGAAATAATACTCCAAATCGACACCAATATGGACAGCGAACTTATCTTAAAAATATCTTGGATGAGTTCATTAACCAAGTTGCTCCGCCTTTTTATTTTCAAGTGACAGCCACTTGAAAATTTCAAATCCGTATTGTAAAAAGCGTATTTAAGGCCAGATTCGCTTGAATTTTGATGTAAATATAGACCACATAAGGGACTCAATCAAGTTTATTAATGAACTTTATCCACCATTTTTAACAAAGTGGCGGATATCTTAAGTTAAGTGGGGACACTTGAAATCAGGCTACCACTTGAAAATTTAAAATCACGATAACTCCCAAAATAATACTCTAAATCGAAACAAATTATTGTTAACTTTAATTCAACAGGAATTGCTGTATTTGGGAAAAATTATAAAATTAACAAAAGAAGAAGAAGGAAAAAAAAAGAAAGCTCTCTTAAAAATCAACGTTGCAACTCCCCCCCCCCCCTTCCATAAATCAGAATTACGTCTAAAGATTTTACTTACAGTGTACTTTTTCCACCTATGAAGTTCGTGGTGCGCCGTGCGAAAAAGACTCCCAAGTTCAAAGGGTTAATAACATAACTAAGTACTTTAACTGATGCAGATAAGTTTTTGCTCCTGCAAAAAAAAATTAAATTTTAAATATTATATTGAATATTAAAACTATTTTGTTTTCATTTACAATTCTCGTTGCATTATTCAATGTATATCTAAAAAACTAAATTTTTAAATGCATCTGAACTACATTTAAACTTAAATATCAATTTAATTAACAAAACTTATTCCTTTGTCAAATACTTGTCGAACATTCTAACTTCGTCTTTCAGAACATAACGCCGCAAAGTCGACAGATGGCTTGTTAACGCTGGGTCGTGCTTATTTGGGTATTGCGTCTATTGTATGCGCGCGTGGCGGTGAAACAACCTCCTCCCCACTAGAAAAAAGAGGGCACTTGTCCCTGATTAAATGCGTCCAGCGGTGATTGAGGGACTAGATGGTAGTTGACACTCGATCTATTTGAGGAGCTTCGGGATTAGTAAAGTTTCGGGGATGGGTGGCCAGACACGATGTCAACAAGAGAGAGAGAAAAAAAAAAACCTTTGTGGGTTCAATATATTTAATGGAAGTGTTAACGCTAAAAGTAATTAAGAAAATACGCAGACTTTTGCCATATAAAGTACTGGACGGTATAGGTGAATATGAAATTCTAATCCATGTACTTACTAAACGTTTTTTCATATTGATATTCCGCCTTAGTTAGAAAGTACACATTTTATTATACACACCATTAAGTCGAAAAACAGATGATGTTAAAATAAAATGATTTAATTATTTTTAATGCATAGATTTTTTACAGGAAACTGTTTATAGAAAAAGTTTATGTCTTGAGGTCCTAGTATTATCGTTATTGGATATTAAATTAAACACCTGGTATTGCTTATTTTATGTAAGATATATTTCTGCAGCAACCAATGGAAAAGGCAAATTTTGCAACTATTAAAATGTAGTATTTAACATATTTTTGTGTCGAATAAACTTTGTAAAAGAATTTTGTTTATAATTATTTTTCCAAACATAACAGACCTTATCTACTGAAAATCCAATATTAATATAAAACTAATCTTAAAATTAATTATTTTTTGATTTCATTAACAGCTTAAACAACTTTGCGCAAATTGTTTTCTCCCTCGTGCAATCGATTTATAACCCGTTAGTAGTCGCTATCGACAGCGCCACCTATTACAGATTGCGAACTTTTTATTTAACTCTCACCAATAATTTTAAGAAGTTATGTGATCGACGTTAAATCGATTTTATTCGCGTTTTATGTATATTAAATGCTACTTCTAAAAATTTTTGATGGCTATTGAATAAAAAAAATCTGGAAAAACGGAAGGATGGGCGGCAAATCGACCAACTAGCGACTACTAACGGGATAATATACTTCTACGGAGAAATCACCCATTCACTATTTTCCTTACTACTGCACTATTAGGAAGGAAAAACCAGTTTCACAGGCACGGAAGCAAATACATGGGACGTAGAGCAGTCGGTCATCTAATTCATAATCATTTATTTTTCCTGTCTTCTTTTCAGTTACACTAGAAAAGAGAGAAAACTGGTTTTATAAATTTAAAAGAAAATAGATATTTAGAAAATATAAATCAGAGTAAGATTTTTTTTTTTTTTTTTTTAAATAAATCATTTACTATTGCTGTTTATTAGAATTCTCTTTACAATTCTTTCAGATATTTTCACAAATTTTCATCTTCAAAAGATTTTTCGCTATTTTTCAATAATGTTAAAGCTTTAATAAACGGTCTAAAATTTTAAAAGAAATACTTGAATACAATTTAGTCATAAAATAAAAAAATATATATGTAATAATTTTTTCGTATTAACAACAACAATAGAAACATAATTATTTTATTCAAAATATAATAAAAAAAAAAAGCCCAAATTTCCCGAAACAAACACTGATTATGATATCATAGCTAAAACTATGGAATAAAGAAAGCTAAATTATTTTCATGGATTCCAATACGTGCATTTCAACTGAATAAAATAATGAAAAGAATTTAGCAGACAAACTTACATCACAATCGCAGCAATGTATTGAGGTAAAGAAAATAAAATTTTATCCATGGTTTACATGATTTTGGAAGATTCTTTCACTGATTCAAACAATAAATTTAACATGTACAATTCCCTGGTCCATTTAGAGAGATATATTAAAAAAAAATCAGCATAGTATATAATAGTTATCATCGCAAAAAACAAACAAACAAAAAATTAACCGAAATTTATTTATCCATAAAACAAAGCTTTAATAACACAAAGCAATTTCAAATTTTAAAATAGTTCATTTCTTTGCTATGAGACATTTTGATACGTCATGGTAAAATAATAATAATAATAAATTAAGTATGTAAAATTCAATTCGATAAATCAATAATATAAATAAATGAATAGACGCATGACTTTAAAATTTATCTTAAAGAATTAGGATGTTATTTTTAATTTCTTGGAGACGTTTATATTTCAAAACATATAAATTTCATGATGTAAAAGATGAAGCCATTTAATTTAAATATCATGTAAAATTTTTTTTGAGTATTTTGAACTGGCAAGGAGAAATAAATTTGGAAATATATGTGTAAAAATTGAGTACTAGTCGGGAGCAGACAAAGTAATATTAGTAATAAAAATAACAACAGGTTTAATTAACAAATCAAATAATCAAAATTTAAAAGAAAATATAGAAAAACTATTTTCTTAACCCTTTACTCATTTACATCTTACCCTTGTAAGATCTAAATTTAAAATCCCAGAAAAAGCGACGCTTAACTTTTCAAATGAAATATATCCTGTAGCTAAATTAGGTTTTTTATTTAAATTTGTTAGCCCCACCTTCACGTTTCTTTGTCAATCTATCTTCCACTCTGTGTGTTATAGAAATACAGCCGAACCTCGTTAACGTGAACACGCTTAACGTGAATTTCTTTTAATTTGAACTGTTTCCACAATCCCCGTCAAAATGAAGATGAGTTTCTGGGTTACTGATAGCATGAACATTTGATTACATGAAGAAATTTTACATTCCCCTTGAGATTCACGTTAACGAGGCTCGACTGTACTATCAACAACAGCAATTATTTCTTATTGGTCCTCATTATTACCATGTTTTCACTAACTTCGATTCTTGTTTGTTTGTCCGGTACAAATCTTGCAATCGATTTTTAACTAACTTCCCTACTAACTAGACATTTGAAACTTTCACAATAGCTCAGAACTCGATGACAACACAATACTTCGAATCCCGATTTTCGAATTTCTGATTAGTTTTGTTTTAATTAATTAAAGTATGAAAATAATAACCTCCTAATAGCTTTAAAAAAGCCATTAAAATATTAGATATAATTTAATTGTTGCCAAAGAAAGTTTACGAGTTCATTTTCTTTCGACATAAAAGTAAATACATTTAATTAAACGTAAACGTTAAAAATATGTAAAAAGTTAAATCATGCTTCTCACAAAAATTGACGTCATTATAATTTTAAAAATTTTATACACATTGGTGAAGTGCTAATGTAGTTCTATAGCTATGATTCAACAACAACAAAAAAGGTATATAATTTTTTTTTTTTTTTTTTTTTTTTAATCTTATAATTATTTATATTTATCAAGTGACCATTAACATTCCTTAATAAAAAATATTTATTTAAAAAATATATTTATTTCAATGACTATTACTTATTTATTTAAATGTTCATTTAGAAAAAATCGGAGTCTATCATTAGTTCACGTTTGATTTTTAATCAAAAAAATTTTAAATCCTAATTTCGACTTTTGAGAAAGTTTTGGACATCAATGTGAAGATTATTAAAACTCTCTTGGTGTACAATAACCACTGAAAGAAAATCTTGGAAATTATATAAAAAATAATATTTTGATTTATTTAAAAATATAAGAATTAAGGAAAAAAGAAAGAAGCGGTAACAAAGGAAAATGTATATTTAAAGTACGATGTTAATTCGTGAAAGTATTTTTTTTTAATTCTTTATTCTCCATCTCTCCCTCTCTCTCTTCCTCCCTTCTCCCTTAAAAAAAATAATAAAGAGCTCTGTTTATTTTTTCAAAAACGAATTTTCAGCACTTTATTATCGTGTATAAAAAACTAATGACATAAATTCCTATCAACTTTAAAATGTTTACTTTGTAAAAGAAAATTATTGAAAAATGTACTCATTAACTTTAAGAAATTTACGGATTATTTAGACATAAAAAAAAAAAAAAACCGTCAATTTCTCTTTTGTGTGATACTTTTATCGGGCAAGTATATTATATGTTAAACAACATTGTAATTTTAAAAATTGATAATCAGATTTTTTTTAAATACATGCATGTATATTATAATTATTATTTGCTTGAGCATTGCCAAGAGTCCACTTAAACTTTTTTTTTTTTCATTTTATTCTTTGTCAAGTATTAACTGAAATCATTATCTATTAAAGTATCAATTATATAAACACAATTTAAGCAATAATGTGTGTCTTTAATTAGTTTCTGTTTTGTACAACACTTTTTTAAAACCCAGAATAATCCGTGTATGTATTTTCGACTAAACAAATTTTTAATTTTAAATATCAATTAATAATGTGGTTATATGTATATGAATATACAGTCAGTAACAAAAGTATCCGAACACTAGCAAAAATTCCTATGTAAAACAGTACACTTAATACAGTTTTGTTAAATAAATCCGTCTAAAATAAATGACTAAAGCTGAGGATCACTATATAATTGTAACTAGTAAACGTGATAGAAGAAAGATTGCACCACAAATTCAAGAAGAGTTAAATAAAACGCGATCAAAACCTGTAAGCTACGAAACTATTCGTTCTCGCTTAGTAGAAGTAGGACTGAAAGGATATGTTGCTGCTCGAAGACCACTTTTACAACCGATTAATAATAATAAATAATCTGGAGTGCCACTCACATGACTTTCTTTTATCCTGAAATTTAACACTATAAATACAGATTGGAGATTAAGCGGTAAGATAACGAGTACTGTTATACAAACGTATGTTAAAACAATTCAAATTAGGCTTCCGAACAATTTTATTTGACAAATAATTCTATGTGTGTGTGTGTGGGTGGGGGGGGGTACCGCCCCCCTCAACCACCCATTTCATTATTGTATCTACATTTATATAGAATTTAAATTTGTTATTAAGTTCAAAAGTTCATTTAAAATTATTCAGACAACTTTCGCATGCACAATTCCTTGAAACTTATCAATCTTGAACAAACTTTTCCAGTAACAAACGTATCAACTTCAAAATACCTCGTTTGGATTGCCTGAAATTATTTGTTTTTAATTTACTTTAACAGACACAAAGATCAAACTATAAAACTTTACTTCGGTATTCAGGAAGCCTCAAAACGTGCAAACGTTCAAAAACCAAGCGATGAATATTTAGCTTAAAAAAATACATTATTTACCATATGGCTTTTGTTTTATGGAATTAATTTCAATTCCTGAGGAGCTTTCCTGGACACGGTAAAGTATTATAGTAAAGTCCTTCCACTAACAAATTAAAAAAAAGTTATGGTTTAAATATTGGCAACCCTGTATATCTTCAGAAAATTGTGTACACGTCACATGGTGCACATAAATATAATCCTATATATTAATGACACACGGCGCAACCTAAAGTACACTTCAATCAGTTTTCAAGTCTTCTCACATTATGATCTAGTTCTTTTGTGTAGCCTTGTAAACGAACAGTGAATAATTTATGTACCACATTCTACATGAAACATGTTTTTACGCATATAAAAATATATATTCATTTCATTTGGTTTAGTGCAGCCTATAGATGTTAAACTGCACTTACCTGCAATATTACCTTTAGACATAATGTGTTTGAATTCTCTTGGGTGTCCTTGTACACTAACCATTTGCTTGATCTCAACGAAAAGTTTAGTGTAGCATCCCTATATGATACACACTTAGAAAATCAAGTTAGAACTTTCTGCTGCAATTTGTTTTTAAGATATGCTGATAAGACACAGACACAAATACACACAGACAGGCACACACACAACCTCTAACAACATGATTTTTTGGATTCAGAGCACCTCAAAACGTATAAATGTAACAAAAACTCTCTTTCGAAAGTCTGATCCCAAAACAATACTTTCTCTACCTTATCGTCAGAGAAAGGAAAAAATTGATTGGCATGGGCTAAAAGACATAAAATGGAGTGCAATTGAATGGAGAAGAGTTTTATTCACAAACGAGTCCAAGTTTAAGCTTTTAAGTCACAAAGATAGGTAATACGAACGTCGTATAAAAGGTGAATGGATAATCTAACAATGCACAGAGCCCACAGTAAAACATGGAGGAGGATCTGACACGGTTTGGGGATGTTTCGGTAATCACAAAATTGGTGATTTAGTGAAAATTTAAGAAATAATGACGAAAGAGTCATACCATCACATTCTAATAAAACATGCTATAACCTCTGGAAAAAGACTAATAGATCAGAATTTTATGATGAAACAGGATAATGATCCTAAACATACATCTAAATTGTGCAAAACTATTTAGAACAAAAACAAAAGAAAAGGGAACTTCAAAATATGATATGGCCCCCTTAATCCCCAGATTGCAATACCACTGAGTTCTTATGGGGCGAACTTGATACAGCTATTAGAAAAAATGCACCAACGAATGTTAATAACTTATTTGATTATCTTCAAAAGTGTTAGAAGTCAGTTACAGAAGAACAACTTGAAAAATTAACCAACAGAATGCCTCGTCAAGCAATTATTACATGAAAAGGCGGATATTTTGACGAATCAAAAATATGAAATATTTTTGTAAAACTTTGTTATATTTATATATAAAGCTTCAGATAATATTACTATATACATATCAGACTATAAGTATTTAATGTTTAAAGCATTGTTTTCGTATTAAAAATTATTACATATCAATTTACACTTATAAAACTTAATTTAATATATTTGTCCGGAAACTTTTCGGGGATAGAGTATACATATAATTTAGAAAAGTGTGCGTTTTAATCATCCTTTTAAAGAGCATTAACAATCCAAAATAAATGAGTTTTATTCTGAACCAAATCATAAATAAAAATGTAAAATCAGTTTTAAAGCTCATATTTTATATTTAAAAATACGAATGAATTTCTTGCTATTTAAGATAGGCTAATAACAAATGACTGTACATATATCTCATTTTCCTGTTGAGTAATTCCGCTCCGGGTAAAAAATAGCAGTTTATCTTCTTTAACAGTTATTTTCAGTTGCGTTTTGAAAATTCTTCTTAAAGTAAATATGTAGAATTCCAGCTGAACTTATGTTTCTATTAAAATGTAGAATTACCACAAAACTTCATTGTTTTTATTGTAAATGTAGAATAAAAAAAAAAAAAACTTCAATTATTTTGTTGGAAATGTAGAATATGACAAACAATTGACATTGTTCTAATTATCTTGCAGCTATCAGTGTTATAAGTATCTTGATAACTGCATGCACTCAGTCTCATTGTAAAAAACATTTCTAGTGTAAATAAAAATATTTTTTTTTCGGAAATATATTCCTTATTTGCTTGTCCTGGATGAAGCATAGATTACATTTTTTTTTTTTTTTTTTTTTTAGTTTGATCGCTAATTTTTATCTTCAACTTACTTTTTTAAGAACAGTATAAGACTAAGATCATGACTCGACCAATGTTTACTTAACAAAACTGTATTAAGTACATATCTTTTAAATAGGAATTATTACTAGTGCTTGAATAATTTTGCTGTCGACTGTAAAAATTAATTTTCCTGGAGATAAGGAAAATTCAAATTGAATTATCATCTCAAAACTCTAAATATAAATGTTTATCAAAATCATTCAAACAGATTCCTTGAAAACTAGGTTTCTGCTACATTTTGTTCCAGGCAAACTACGGATTAACATTGACTGCTAATTTCGCCAAAAAAAAAAAAAGGAAGATAAGTCAGATCAGTTAAAAAAAAAAATCCTATAATCCTATAATATTTTTCAAAACCGTTCAAGTGATTTATAAGAAAACCTAGTTTCTGACATGGAATACGAATTATCAATGAATGCTAATTATTCTGAAGATGAAAGTATTTTAGATCGAAATGACATCTCAAAAACACTCTAATTCTAAATTTTCATCAAAATTATTCGAGCTTTTTCGAAGAAAAGAAATTTTCTGTCATGTTTTCTCGAACGAAGCACTGGTTACCGGTGAACGCTAATTGTTCCGATAAGGAACGCAATTAAGATTAAACTGCTAACTCAAAAGCGTTTAAATCTGAATTGTTATTAAAATCATTCAAGTAGTTACTAAGAAAATTGACTTTTTGCCATGTTTTGCCATGGTCGGAATAAGGGTTAACAATAAATGTTAATTTTCATGAAGATAAGTCACATTTGTTTCTAATCTTAAAAAATTAAATAAATAAATAAATAAATAAATAATAATAATAATAATAATAAACTTGACACTAAGTTTTTATAAAAATCGTTTTATCAGTTTTTGAGAAAACCATTTTTCTGTTATAATTTGCAACGAGCGGTGTCGGAGTTGACAGTGATTGCATATTTTACTAAAGTTAAATCAAATAGTTTTTAAAGGTGAAAAAACACTCAACCCTAAGTTATTGCCAAAGTGGTTTATCCATTTTCGAGAAAATCAAGTTTCTTCCATAGTTTGTACAGATGGAGTAAGGTTAACAGTGAATGCTAACTTTCCTGAACATGAGAATAATTCATATAGAATTGTAATGTGAAAATACCACAAACTATATATAATTTAAAAAATAGTTTGATCAGTTTCCAAGAAAATAAAGTTCTTGTCGTATTTTCCCCCGGCGGACTGAGGGTTAACATAGTAGTGAACGTTAATTTTCCTGAAGATGAGGATAAGTCAAATGGGTTTCTCATTAAAAAAAAAAAAAAAAAAAAAAAAAAATCAGTATTTTATGAAGAATAATTTCGAATATCGTCACTTATTTCGCGGTTGTGTGTTGCTACTTTGATGCTACTTTTTTGCCTTCTTTTTTCACCTAGCAAAAGGTTATACTATTATTCTGACTGGAAACAGTTATTGCGAGTTTGTGATATTTAAAATGTTATCTTACAATATTTTTCATTTAATGTCTTAATATCTTTTTTTTTTTTTTTTTTAATCACTACTATTGATTCATTTTTGAAAAAAATTAGAAGTCTTGCAATTCATGAAAGTAATTTTAACATTATGGAAGTCACTTCTTATTAACAAAAAAAAAAAAAAAAAAAAAAAAAAAAAGTTCGTTTTTATTTAAAAAGGGAAAAATCCAAAATATCTATTTTAGAACTATTAAAAGAGTTGCTTTGATTTATATAGTATGGACAACTTTAAAAAATGAACTTGACTCAGAAGCAAAAAATTCATGTTCATAAATTATATAGCTCACTCGCAGTATATTTTGGCCCATGTTCAATTTTGTAAAATTCTCGAGATGATGGAATTCTGGAATGATTTCTAACATTTTTATTTTGTTTTATTAATTTTATTAATGTATTTTGAATTCATTGAGATTATGTTATCATTTCATCTTATGGAGATTAACTATGAATGTTTTTTTTAACACCTTTCAACAAAGTTAAAAGCTATTTATGAGTTCGGTTTGTCTGTCTCTTCCTGTGTCTGTCGACGCTCTAACTTTTATGAATAATCTTAGAATGCTTGAAATTGGTATATGCTATTCAAGTTCATTATGGCATATATTGATTGTATAAATAGCACGGATATATTGCTTTCTAGTGCGAAAAATTACGTCTGAAATAAACAACACAAATATATACAAAGCGCTAAAAATATAACAAAATTTAAATTTAACTAGAAAGTTGTTGCGTTCAACTATACATCGGTATTAAAATGGGGGTCGAATTATCACGAGAAAATTTTCAAGTTAAAGTAGGTTCGCACTTGTGGAGAAAGGCTTATTGACCAAATGACAAATATCAGTTTTAAATTACATGTGAAATATTCCACGAATACCAATAACGGACATGATAAAATCGTTAAAGGCGCTACTGATTCCACAGTGACTTGAATCCAGACCTGTTGAATTGAGTAAAATAAAGTCATTGCATTTTATTTCTATATTTTTCAAAGTCATATATTTATATAAAGGTTAAAGGTCAATCAATGTTATATGTTCCTTTTTGTTCGATGACCTGTTGCCATCGTTCGATGAGTTTCATAATTCCCCATTCGTAGAAGGACCTGTCTTTATTTGCGAAAAACTGAACAAGGGGCTGGTTTACAGCCTCATCTGAATTTAATGTTATTCTACGCAAGAGTTTTGAAGAGAGCGAAGGAAATGGAAGTCTGACGGCACAAGGTCAGAAGAGTATGGTGGGTTGGGCAATACATCCCATCCAAGCTCCAATAAGTTTTTATGGGTCGCCAAAGATGTGTATGTTATGTCGTTGTCGTGATGGAGCACTGCTCCTTTACGATTAACGAGCTGCGGACGTTTCTGGATGAGAGCCTCAATCAAAATGTCGAATTGCCTGCAGTGCACATCCGAATTTATTGTTCCGTTCCTTGGTTGGAGCTCAAAACGCACCACACTCTTCCAATTCCCCCACACTGAGAGTATATAACCTTCCTCTGATAAAGTTCTGCTTTTTTAAGTCGTTGACAGCGAATCATCACCTCGGGACCAAAACCGTTTGTGCACGATATTGTTGTAAACAATTCACTTCTCATCACCAGTTATCATTCGTTTCAAAAAAGGATTGTTTTCTTCACATTTCATAAGCATATCGCAGATGTTTATTCGTACCGTCAAATGAACTTCTTTGAGTTCATGAGGAACGCAAATATCGAGCTTGCTTATGTATTCCTGTTTCTTTAGGTGGACGAGTACACTTTTTTGACTGAGCTTTAATGTCTCTGCAATCTCTCGTGTCGTGTAACGTGGGTTTGACTGGATCAATGTCTTTATCTTGCCATCATCAATCTAGGTAGGCGTTCGTGATCGAGGAGCATGTATGCTAAGTAAAAATCACCAACGTGAAATTTCTTGAACCAGTTTTGGCACTGTCATTCTGTAGAGCATTGTTACTCATTGTAAACTTTACGCAATTTTTCACAAGCTTGATGCGCGTTTTTCCATTTGCGAAAGTAAAACAGTAAAATATGGCGAAAATGAACTGTTTGGTCTTCCATGTTCAACGTGCTGTCAATTCTCCAAAACTCAACGAAATCACTCAATTTGTTCTTTACAATGAAGCTTAAACTGTCAGCTATCAATGATGAAACAACTACTATTGCAAATGCTTAATCAACAATTACACTATGAATTTTATCGTTAATGAAAATGCTCAGTTAATTCTTTGTCGATTAATTGAAGTTTGCAAAGAATTTATTTTTAATTTCATTAATAGGATGGGAACTTCCTTTCCTCCATGTTGGGTTGATGTGGTTACTCTGATTTTTTTCTATTTTTCTCACTGGTTTTCTTGATGATTTGATTTAATATTACATGTTACATGTGGTTACTCCGACATTTTCTATTTTTCTCACTGGTTTCCTTGATGATTTGATTTAATATTTTGTTTCATTTCTCATTCAAAATGGTTTTGTTGCTCGATTTGGGCCTGAACAATATAAATTTGCTATTGTTAGCTATATTGTTTTACGAAATCGTTGTAGCTTTCACAGCTTTATGAAGTACTTGTCCCCAGATGAGTTAATTCTTCTACATTTAAGCATTTTTTATTCCAATTATTAATCCATTTTTTATTCCAATTACTATTCTGAAGTCCTTTAATTACTTTCTCTGCCATTATGTTTAATGGTACTTTTTTTTTTTGTTGTTCAAGTGGGCGTAAGTAATTTAAATTGTTTTTGTCTCTTATTGGATCTTAACACGTATCGCAACCTTTTTGTGATAGTTTTAGCAATGTGTTATTATCAGTTTTTTTTTGTTGTGTTGGTATTGACATGTATCTATTAAATGCTAAAATATTAAGGTTAAAGTTTATTAAGATATTTATCATTTATATATATATATATATATATATATATATATATATATATATACTAATGTAAATGTTTTTCTTTTCTTTTTGCGGATTGTGAGAAGATCGTTCACGAAATACAGACAACCTATATAGTGATAGACTTATAGCTCAAAGACATAGAACGAGGAAGAAATATAACGTCCCTCTCCCATAAAATTATTTGTACGTGTTCGCCTATTGGCAAGTAGTCGTTTTAAGTAAGGATGCATGGTACATGCAATTCATAATATTTATTCTGTGCTTTACATTAGTCAGTTTTTATTTTTGTAATCTTTATATACCTTGTAACCGTATTGTATATATGTGTTCAAGTTTAATTTATAATTAAATGTGTACATTAAATAAATGCTATCTCTCATCTTTTCATATCTAAAATCATAAAACAAAGTATGTAAGCAATAAATGCTTATAGTTCCTATATACAGGCACCTAATCCGAATTCATCAGTATTCTTGTAATGTTCAAAAATTTTTCATAATCTCTGAAAGATGTTTTTCATCCTTGTGTCTTTGATGTGTAAGACATATAATTAACAGTAAAACCCACTTCTATGCTTCGTTTTTTTTAAACTTCATGTTACAAAACTACGAGAGTGCACTAATGCTTTAGATAGCTCTGTTCCAAAAAATATATACAGATAAATTGAGAAAAAATATTCTCTACACTTACAATTACATTAAAAAGTTAATGTTACCATTATGTATTTAATTTAAATAGATGGTGTTTAACATTGTTTAAATAATCCTAAAAATGGAATGAATTTAAGAGGGAAAAAAAAAAAAAAAAAAAAAAAAAAAAACTTGTTTTTTAACGATCAAAACTGAAATATTTTTCTACAATAATGTCAATTTTATCAAATCTTTAAAGGGCCAAATATTGTGTGAGTGCAAAAGTTCTACCCATTTTTCTACCCATAAAGAAGAGTAAACAAACGAAAAATGAACAATACCTATTATTGTGCATAATCCCATTATTATCTATGACCTCTTGCCACCTTTCTGGTCGGAGATGAATCCCACTGCGGTGAAAGTACGGCGGTTTCGAGTCAAAAAAGACTTGGATGGCAGTTTTCACAGCATCAAGATCATCAAAGATTCTCTGACTGAAGGAATTGTTCAACGCACGAAATAGGTGATAGTCAGTTGGTGCCAAGTCAGGAAAATAGGGAGGGTGGGGTAAAATCTCCCAACCAAAGCCCAGTAACTTTTGGCGAGTGATGACAGCAGTATGTGGCCTGGCGTTATCGTGGTGAAGGATAACACTGCGACGATTGATGAAACCTGGCCGCTTTGCTACCAAATTTGAATGCAGCCTGTCTAACTGTAGACAGCAGAAGGAAGCATTGATGGTTTGGTTGAGTGACAGGACCTTCCAGTGAATTATTCCCTACACATCCTACCACACACTCAATAACACCTTCTTGGGATGAAGTTCAGCTTTCGAAGTCGATGCAGGCGGATCAGAAGGACGACACACAGTCCTAAGACACTTTACGTTACGGTACATAACCCACTGCTCATCTCGTGTCAAGAATGGGCCATTTTTGTACCGGGAAAGCAAGAAAACACAGATGGCGATTCGGTCATCCCGTTGATTAGCTGTCAGGTTATGTGGAACCCAACGATCCAACTTTTTCGTAAAACCCAACTTAACCAGGCGTCTCTCGACCATTGTCCGGTGTACGTTGAAGGTCTCCGCTAATTCTTGCATGGTTGGGTTAAGGTTGTTCCTTATGGCTTGGTCAATATCATCGTCTCCAACGTATGATGGCCGTCCACCCCTACCCTGATCTTGGTACCTTCTGTCTCCTTCCCTAAATTTACAAAACCATCGACGACATGTGCTTTCGTCTATTGTATCCTCCCCATAAACTTTACAAACATTGCGACATGCTACGGCTGCCGTACTCTTTTTATCGAACTCGTATAAGAAACAATGTCGTATATGCTCCTTCTCACTTTCCGTGGTACACCCTCTGATATTTTTTTTGAGATGATTAACTTTGTGCGACACGATGCATTTATATATGAGGCATCCCCCCATTTGATTGGCCGACAATTTGCTTCATTACAATGTCCTGTGTGACGACAAATTTGCATATCCAAAAACGGATAGAACTTTCGCACTCACCCAATATTTTCAATTGTAAAAATGACACTATTCGCAAAAATGTTTCCGAATGAAGTCCATTGTAGTTGAGAAATGTACAAAGCTTTTCAGTTATAATGATCATGCACTAAAATAAAATAATACTAGAAATCTTTATTTATTCGACTTTGTAAATATAATTTCCTATTCGTCATATAAGTTAAATATGATTTCCTTCTCCAGCCCTGCATGCAAGCTATTTTATGTAATATTAGCACAATACCCTTTATTTGCATTGGAAAATGTAATAATAAAAAAAAATGCTTAAAGCTTTAAAGTATTGAAGATGTGTAAGATACATGGATTAGAGAGTAGCTTAAGTGTCGAAGCAATTCCTGTGTATAGTTTTTATTTACGAATATCAAAAATAATTCAAATGAAGAAACATCCTCGTAATATTGAAAATTGTTTCACAATTAATGGAAAATCCATGATTTGACTTTTTATGTTTCTTAGAAAGGATGAAATCGCAATTTATGCAATTACACAATTTAAACAAATTTTTCACGGAGCAAAAGATCAACAAACTATAATTGTTTTTTTTTTTTCTTTTTTAACCAGAAAATAAGTGTATTTCAATATTTATTTACTGTTTGTTTAGTTTAAGAAGAAATTATTCTACTAACTTAGAATTCTTTATTAAGAAAGCAAAGATTAAACAGACACGATTACCAAAATTTTCCATCCATAATTATTAAAAGTAATTACATCAATATTAATATTTATCTATCCCCATTTCGCAGAAGAATTGTTAAATTTATGCAAATACAGCAAAGATATTTTGTTAAAAGATAGGAATAATCCTATTACTTAACAAAATGTTACGAGAAACTTATTTAAATCTTTTCTTGACTTCTAACAAGAGAGCTAATATGAAAAATTTCTAGCTTTCTCACTTCATACATTTCAACTAAAAGCACATCTTCAGAGAATCAGTGAGTCCACTGCTCGGAGCATTTTATCGACAGTGTGCCATGGGGGAGGGGAGTCAAACAAACCCCATAATCAGAGTGAGAGCGGCATGACACATCCCGAGGGCCTCGTTACATCATGATGGAGATAAGGAGCAATTGGTTTTTGCGGTAGCCGCGCAAGTAAATAGTTCACGAAAGTGAGGAAGAACACTATTGAATTGTAGGGGGTGATCTCTTCAGTTACACTTTGTATTCCCTAGAGTGTGAGGATGTGGCAAACCTCTGTGATTCTGCTCATCATTTTGGGTTTTTCTCATGGGTATTGGTTATTGTTGGAAGGTTTGTGGTGAATTTATTTACTCATATAAGTAAACGCTTGAATTCGCATTACTTTGATCCGGAGTTAAAGTTAATTGTAAGTCAGATCTTTAAATATCAAGTGCTATTATAGTCAATATCATAACGTTTTATCCCTTTCCTTTGTTCTAGAGGTGCATAATCTTTTAGGAGAGAAGGCCGCTGATATAGATATAGCTGACTAATTGAGCAAGGGGGTGTGGAGGGCCACTCAATAGAGATAACTAGGGTATGGAGGGGCCGCTACCGATAACCGATATAATTGTCTGTTTAATTAATCTATATAATCTATTTAATCTATAAAATTGTTATTAAATTTACCTTTCACAGTACAAAAATGTTCACCATTTTTTTAAAAAATAGGTTAATAAATAATTGCGCTGTTCAACGAACTTTCAAGAAATTTTTGTAAATCCATTCAAATGATGTTTTCTACATTTATATGATCATGAAAGGACAGAAGGGCATAAGTAAATAATTTACTGTAGTATGTGAAATGTGAGATATTAGTAATAAAATTAATGAAATACACAATGGACTTTATGCATGAATGCTAATGGTTGCGGGTATTTACCGATTGAAACAACTGATACAGCAGTAAGCAAAAGTTTCGAGTTCAGCGGTTAGCATAGAGACTTTTTATACCTCAGTGACGCGCGGTGCATAAAGTGTATTCATGGTTACAAAGTGAAATTTGCAAAAACCTGCAACACTTTTCTTGAGAATTCTGATGACAAACTAACATTATTCAGATGAAACTGTATAAGAAATGATTAAATAAGTACATTTATTGCAAATTCAATTATTGAGAATGGCTGAGGACATGTTTAGATAGGTTATACCAGGTGATTTAAAAGTGACAGAAAAAATAAAAATATATATTATTCAAAATGTATTGAACGCAGCACTATGCGATTTTCAATGGAATGTACAGTAAGACATGGGATTCCTTTTAGGCAACAAAAGATTTATTAGCAAATAAGTTTAAATATTCTACATCAGGCGATGCTATAATTGTAATATTATTTTTTTACAGGGACACAATACATTAAACAACGTAACTAAAAATATAAATGATGAATATCACGGCCGTCATTCATTTGAATGACCATCAGACATTGCGAATTAGGAATTCTTCTAAAAAGAGCTTCAGTATTTGCAATGTGGCGTCATTTGATCAGGCGGATCTGTTTAAAAAGTGACAGGATACTGCGAATACAGTGTGATATGTTGTTGAAAAAGTAACGAATATATATATATATGTATGTATGTATATATATAAATCATGCTTTTTTGTAAATTGCAGTGAAAACCGCACAGAGCTATAGTCAGTCCATTTTGAATAATATATATATTTCTTGTCCTGTGTGTGTCTTTTGGATCACCCGATATTTCTTTTAGAAATTTCTTGCCAAATAGGTGGCATCATACAAAAATAAGAGCCTGTTGAATGATTTGTAGATTTTTTCCAAGTCATAAGCACAAAATTATAACCTGATTACTCAAGTTAATAATGGCACAAGTATTGCATACAATATGAGGTGAGCATGATTCATCTTATCTTGATCTCTAATTCGATAACCGAAATAACAATTTTATGTTGTTTAAATTAGAGGCATAATAGCTTGTCTTTGACTTGATACTTTCCCCTAAACGTAGATTGGAAGGAAAGTTTATAAAAATTCAAGGCAACAAGAAATAAATATTACGAAACTATAAACAAATGATAACAAGAGATTAAATGGAAATATTCATTTTTAAATTCGAATCAAGCAGTAATTGTACAGCCTGTACAGCCATAATTGTGTACCTGTTGTAGGTATTGTATTTTTTTTCTCTTGGCTTTTAATGAAATAGACTTTTATTCCGCAAAATTTACTGCATTAAAATTCTCTACAAGAAATGGTCGTTAAAAAAAAAAAAAATAAATAAATAAAGAAAAATAAATAAATAATAGAAAAGAAAAAATTAGAATAGAAAACTAGAGCTAATTTTCACACTATTGATTATCATTTTCGTTTCAGTAGCATCGAAACCATACAAATTTTCCACTTTTATTTAACCCTTTCGCTACCAGCGTCACATATATGTGACGATCCGATTTTCTTACCTGAGCCCGGCGTCACAAATATGTGACGGGTGTTCATTATCAGTTTATGATAACTGTTTGCACCAAATCGTGTTGCACACAGACGAGTTATGTTATAAAACAATAAAATAGATACAGGATGTTATTGGATGTTATTAGAACGTTATAGATACATCCCACAAAAATAAATGACAATTGGTATCATATTTCAATAATAAGACGTCTGGGCTGTGGTGGCAGTTTTTCTCCTGAGGCTCTGGTAGCGAAAAGGTTAATTTACAACTTTGTTGTTGAACAGTGTTTTTAATGTAAGTAACTGAATAAATATAATGGACAAAAACAGTTAATTTATAAGGATTTTACAAGGGCCACAAGTTATCACATTGACGGCTACATTTGACCAGTGATTATGCACCACCATTTTTTAGTACCTTTTCAATAATATTTTAAGCGAAGTTTAAAAGTGTTTTTAATTTTGATTCGTCAGTCTGACAGTACTATAATTTTCGTAAATACTTTTAGAATGTTCAAAACTTGATATATATTATAAATATAACTACTGGTTTGAATACAGGGGCTCAAAAAATAATTTAGATGCATTACAGTTTACGATAGATATTTCGTTAAATGGTATTTTAATAACGTTATATTGCAGAAAAGTGAACCAATTTACATTATCAGATGCACAAAATCATGTTTCCCATGCAATTGCATTCCAATAGATTTCGTGGTGCACAGGACCACGCAAAGTATAAATATGCATACTTGCCAACATCCTAATAAATATTCCGTAGTATTGTTAAACCCGCCTTTTTTTTTCACACCAGTATATTTTTGTAGTATTTTCTTTCTTATTTAATCGCAATTACATATGCAGAATATTACTCTAAAATTTTACTGGTGTGAAAAAAAAAGGGCGGGACTACGGAATATGAATGAGCAGGTTGGCAAGTATGAAATATGCATTGTTGGATATAAGAGGAAATCGTTAGAAGTGTATATTGAGTTGTGTTGTGCATTTTTAACATTTTTCGCCAAAGGTAAAAATTGTCTGCTCCTTTGTGTGTTAGTCTGTCTCTCAGCGTTCTCATATCCTTAAATAGTTTTAGAATGTTTAGAGTTATGAATAATTTTGGAGTTATTCGATTTTAAGTGACGATATTCATACCATTAAAGTAAAAATTTAATTCATCTGACTAGCTGTCTGAATATCGTTTTTCACCTCGTTTTTCTCAATATGATTGAATCGTAAAATAAAATAATATTTTTATTTGAACGAGTTGTATTTAGACTCAAATATGCTGTATATAAATTTGTCGTTTTGGATGAAGCATTTGATAACATCACCCACACACCGTTATTTTCAGAATAAAATTCATCCTATCGATTTTCGACTTATTAAAGAATATTGAATGACTAGACATTTTGTAACTCTAATCAGAAAAATAAACATGAGCAGAAACGATTTTAGCACATATAAAACAATGTCTTTTTAAAAGTTTTATTTTTATTTTTATTTATTATTATTATTATTATTATTATTATTTTAATGAACATTTCGAGCATAGGAAGGCATAAAAAAGATAGTGTAGTTGCCATTTGTAGCACTGAAGTCTGATAAGCATAGGACACATTAAGAGTACCTCCTCTTTTTTTAACCGACTTCAAAAAAAGAAGGAAGGTTCTCAATTCAAACCGTATGTTTTTTTTATGTTTGTTAGCTCATAACTTCTGAACGGATGCTCCGATTTTGATACTTTTTGTTTTGTTGAAAAGGTCTTGGTCTACAATAGGTCCCATTGTAATATCTTTACGATCTAAAGAAAATACAGGGTGCCCGAAAAAATCAGTCCCAACTCTTTTAACTGCTAAACGACTGCAGCTATAGTGATAAAAATGGTATGTAAGTATAGAAAAGTGTCCACGCTGTACAAGGTTAAACCGCTTGCAGCGCCACCTGGTGGAAAATAGCGGAGTTAGTGTCCCTATCTCGAAAACGGTTCTACAGAAAAAGTAAATTACAAAGCTGAAGGGTATCACAGATTTAGTACAAAAAGATAGTTTAGACATTCATACTAACGTTCCTATCTCGGAAACGGTTCAAGACAGGGGGAAAAGTGAATTATAAAATTGCAGAGCATCATCGATTTAGTAAGAAAAGATAGTTTTGACATTGATGCTAAAAATACAAGGCTAAAAACATGCATTTTTTTGTTCGCAATTTCTTATACTATACATACTTGAGCTCCATTGCTCACGTTGTAGCGTAGCTGCTGATACATACGCTATATAGTTCAAAATGCGGTTACTTGATACTTTTTGTTTTGGTCTGAAGTAGGTCCCATTATAACTTCCTTACAATCTAAAGAAAATAAAGCGCCATCTGGTGAAAAGCAGTGAAATTAGCGTTCCTATCTCAAAAACGGTTCAAGATGGGAGAAAAGTTAATTACGAAGTTGTAGAGCATCTTCGATTTACTACGAAAAGACATTATTGCTAAAAATAGAACGCTTAAACGTGCAGTTGTTTGTTCGCAATTTCCTACATTGTGCACACTTGAACTATGTTGCAAACTTTGCAGCGTAGCGGATGACACGTATACTCTGTGGTTCAAAGTACTGTTACTGTAAGCGGTCACATCGATTAGCGCAAAGTCGTTTTCAACCAACTTCAGAAAGGAGGGTGTTCTTAATTCAAGCTATGTGTTGTTGTTGGTGTTTGTAAGCTTATAACTTCGTAAGAGATGCTCTAATTAACCGACTTCAAAAAGGAGGAGGTTCTCAATTCAAAGCGTATGGTTTTTGTTTTTATTTGTTAGCTCATAACTTCTGAACAGATGATCCGATTTTGATACTTTTTGTTTTATTGTAAAGGTCTTGGTCTGAATAAAATCCCATTGTAAAATCTTTACGATGAAAAGAAAATACAGGGTGCCCAAAAATGTCAGTCCCGACTCTTTTAACTTCTGAACAGCTGCAGCTATAGTTATAAAAGTGGTATGTAGGCATAGTAAAGTGGACATGTGCTACGCGATTCAACCGCCTAAAGCGCCACCTGGTGGAAAAGAGTGGAGTTAGCGATCCTATCTCGGAAACGTTTCAAGACAGGGGAAAAAGTGAATTATAAAATTGCAGAGCACACTTATGCTATGTAAAATTCAAAGTATGGTTATTGTAAGCGGTCACATCGATTAACGCATAGACGTTTTAAACCGACTTCATAAAGGAAGAGATGTTTCTCGTTGTTGTTGTTGAAATTTGTTAGCTTATAACTTCGTAAGAGATGATTCAATTTTAATACTTTTTTTTTGTTGTCGTAATGATCTTGGCCTGAAATAGGTTTCATTCTGATTTCATTAAGATATAAACAAATTACAGGATACTCACAAAAATCTGTTCTCACTCTAACTGCTGAACACATGCTGCTACAATGGTAAAAGCAGTATGTAAGTATCGATGTCGAAACTTCTGTCCGTCAGCTACAATGCATATTTTGCTCTTTATTTGAACTTTACGCTGCACAATTTCCAGCGCAGCGGGTGACGTATTCACTGTAAAGTACAATATATATGCCTAACAGAATTTTCGGTTACGAATACAGCGTATCCGTCCTTTACATTTCTAAAGACTTTTTAATTTAACGTATGTTCGTTCAATAGATAGTTTTTTGCTCATATCCGATAAAGGCAAGAAAAGTAAAACAACTTGAAAATGCAGCATTTGAGAAAAATCAACTTAAAAATAACTTGACTATAATAAAACTGGCACAATTGTCTCTCCAGTGGATAACTTTCTAGATGGAGATGTACCTTTTTTTTTCACATTGGGTGCATTTCATGTATTTTTCAGTGACATAAACCATTTTTTGAGTAATGTCACTTTTTTTGGAACATGATTTGTGAAACTTCCGTCGAACGTCTTCTGATGCTCTGCTATATAAATAAGTTTTCACTGAAAAGAGAAAAATAAAATCTTTTTGTAAAAAAATAGAACCGACTCCAAAAAGGAACTACTTTTCAAACAACTAAAAATGAAAGAAAATTGGCAGAAAATGGAACTGTAAATTGCGCCTAAAAGTATAAAATAATTTCCTTCGCCAAACAACCTATAACACTACAATTAATCATAACTTTTGAAGTCGGCGCAAAATTAAATAAAAATTGATATCTTTGTTCAATACAAAAATGAAATCCTATTCAAAATACACATCTCACATTGCTACCTACAAAACGCAACCGAGAACTAATTTGATTCAAGAAAACAAATAAGATTTCGTAAGCAGCAAAAGTTGGCGAAGATGCTGGTATCTGACGTCCTTGGTGAAAGAAAAATCGCAAAATTATCTGGCAAACATATTTAATTTCTTTGGGATATCAGGATTATTTTCATAAGGTATATCAAGAGATAAATCAAGAATATGAAATAACACATCATACAATATATATTATGAAAATATACATCTTGCGTGTATATTTTTGCCTTACGTTTTGATCCCCAAATTCAAAAGCCATCAAGGATGATAGTTATCAAAGTTATACCAAATTTGCAAAGGAAACTCCAACTTCGTAGAAACATAAATACCGCATTGTGAAGAATGTTCACTGTTCTATGTAGATGCTACTAATGGACCAATTGTATACAGTGATAAAATAATAAAGGAAACATGAAAATGGATCATTCGAAACAATAGCATTTGTTGCTACCGGTCTAAAGACAAACCTTTAAAAACTAATTAAATTTTATTTAATTTTGCGCCGACTTCAAAAGTTATGATTAATTGTAGTGTTATAGGTTGTTTGGCGAAGGAAATTATTTTATACTTTTAGGCGCAATTTACAGTTCCATTTTCTGCCAATTTTCTTTCATTTTTAGTTGTTTGAAAAGTAGTTCCTTTTTGGAGTCGGTTCTATTTTTTTACAAAAAGATTTTATTTACAATAATTTTTCACTTATTTATGACACAAGTTCTGTTTTTTGATTAGTAAATGATTTAATAAATATTAGAAAAGAGTAGTGTTTAAGAATCTAATTTATAAATTATCTCTAAAAAGAGACCTTTGTTAAGATACGTGTCATTGATAAGATTAAAATCACTTTTAAA
The DNA here is from genome assembly GCA_963930645.1 of Salticus scenicus. Classification (NCBI taxonomy): domain Eukaryota; kingdom Metazoa; phylum Arthropoda; class Arachnida; order Araneae; family Salticidae; genus Salticus; species Salticus scenicus. The sequence continues at coordinate 199,890,698 of OZ005652.1, forward strand.
AACACGTTTTCTAAAATTATACTTTATTTAAAAACATTTTAAAATTATCCAAAGATTTTCGCTTTGAAAGATCAAAGCATCATCAGGGATTTATTACATGTTTCCAATGAGCAGTTTTTATATATTCTTTATATTTCACGGTTGACAGTTATGTCCTTTAGTAAATTGAGGAGTGTTGAACAAAAGCAATAGTAACTTGTGAAGTCTGGTGAAAGTTGGATCAAGGAGCGAAGAAAAGGAAGGAGTGGAACTCTTATGGTTACCAGGGCACAACATGTAGGAGTTGTAACTATTGTAGGATCAACAAAGTGCTACAAGTAGAAGCTGCAACTATTGCAGGATCAACAAAGGTGCTGCAAGTAGAAGCTGTAACTATTGTAGGATCAACAAAGGTGCTGCAAGTAGAAGATGTAACTATTGTAGGATCATCAAAGCGCCGCCTGTAGAAGCTGTAAATCCTTGCAATGTTGAATCGTATTTCAACAATTCGTGCAGCAAAAAAAAGGAGAGAACTAAAAAACCTTCATTATTCTCAAAACTTAATTAACTTCTTATTTTAATGGTGCACTTTTGTGAAATTAAAATTGCTAAAAATAATTCGGAAAATGTGAATCAACCAGGGATGGACATTATACAATACGCTGTCCTCTAAAAGTTAAAATACAATCTGTTTTCTTTCTTTCTTTTTTTTTTTTCTTTTTTTTTTTTTTGAGTATACTTTTGAAGCAAATGAACTAATGAATATCAAATTTAGATGTCATATTCGTTATCAAATCATTAATCGAATTTTATATAACTTTAACACAAAGTAATAATATTTTTACTGTTATTAATTCACATTTTCTCAAAAATGAGCCTTAGAAGAAATGAATTTTTTTTCTTTTAATTTTAGAAAAAAACTAAATGAGAAATAGTGCTAAAGGTACATTACAGATAGATAAAGATGCACATGTATCCGAATGTTTGATTAAAACCAGATTTTACTTCCTGTATTCACTTTTCTGTATTTTAATTTTTCTTACTTTATATGTGAATAGTAATAATAATAATAATAATAATAATAATAATAATAATAATATATATATATATATATATATATATATATATATATATATATATATATATATATATATATATACGAACATGAAAATTAGATGTTATGCTAGTTTTAAAATCATTTATTGGCTTTTTTTATTATTTTGATGCTGCTCAAGTTTACAAATTAATAATTATGTTTTTCCAAAATGTCCCACATTAAAAAAAAAAAAAAAAAAAAAAAAAGTAAAGTGAATATAGGAAGAAAAATACGCTTTTAATTTAACATTTGAAGGTATGTGTACTGTACCTTAACCTACCTGTAATTCACCTTTCATAGTCTTTCTTTGTTAAGTATGTTTAAATTTTTCATTTCTTCCAACGCTTACTTTTAAGAAGGTTTGGAGTTATATGTAATGTTCAATAATCATTATTATAATATTACATATAGAATTCTATTAATAATTTGATAACGAATATGCCTTCCAATTTTTACATTCACATATGTTCTTCTTCTTCTTCTTTTTTTTTTTTAATTATGCGCAACAGAAAAAAATGAGAAAAAAGTAGCTTAACTTTTGGTGTACAGTGTACTTGCAAAATGTATATTATGTACAATACACAAATACTCACCCATTTTTGCTTTAAATATACAATATGAAAATATTTTTGAGAATTTTAGAACATATCTAATATACGATATACTATTGATAGAAAAAGTATATTCGATATACTTTTAAATATATATATATATATATATTTAAAAAAAAATAGTAGTAATATTTATAATTACATAAAGGTATGTCTGTTAATTTAATTAAATTTTTTTTTTAAATGTCTGATTAGAAAAGGGTGACTTAACATTTTATTTAAAGATAAAGTTAATATTCAAAGAAAAAATATTTAGACTTTTAGTAATTCCTAATTACAGAAAATGCACTAAAACAAAAATATTTTTAGAAGATAACTTAGATTATGATAATGAAATTACATTTTGTAATATATAATGCAATACAGTATAATACATAGTGCCGTTATTTTCTCTGATTAGATAAGAGAATAATATGAATAATAATTATAATTTGTTTACGTTTTTAGTTGAATTATATTTTATTGAAAATTTTTTATTGTGCGTTTTTATCTACAAATATAAAATAAGCTGTTACAAAAATTGACTATCTCATAAGCTAAATATTCTTGAGAAATAATTCATTTTTCATAAAAATGTAAATTTGTATATTTATTAAAATCTTTTACTTTCTTCTCATGATAATGGGTTTTGGTTTATAAACATAATTTATACATATTACACTTACATTAAATAAGTTAAAAATATACTTTTTATTAATGTCTATTTATGTTATTTATCATAAAATATTCATACATTTAATTCTTTTAGAAATCAGAACTTTGTCACAAAGTATATTCTAAATATTAAATTTCATAAAATCTACAATATACAAGAGAGAAATTTATGTTAGATACAATATACAAATACTTTTCAATAATAATAATAATAATAATACAAAATACAATGTACACTATTTGCCAATAAGTATTTGGACACTTTCGAATTTAGACGCTTTGTCAAATACCTAGAAAATTATTACTTCCATTACCCTACTACCGTAGGTAATGGAAGTATTGTATTCGGTCTGAAAATTCGATATCCGGTTTTCACCTGATTTACACGTTTTAAGGTCCCCTGAGTCCAAAAAAGTGGTTTTTGGCAATTGGTCAGTGTGTATGTATGTGTGTGTGTATGTATGTGGAGAATCTTCTGGCTATTATAGCTCAGAAACTAATAAAGATAGAGCTACGAAACTTTAGAATTGAAATACGTCTGGTGTACAGATGAAATTTCCAAATTTTGGTGAAAATTGAAAAACCGGAAGTGGGACATCGGAAACCGGAAGTGGGACCGTAAGTCCGTATCTCAAATACGGCTCTAACGATTTTCTTCAAACTTGCTATATAAACACTCTATTAGATGTCCTTTCGAATGATATAATTGGTTAGTTCAGGAAAATTGATAGGCGTCCTGTATAAATAGCTCAATTTCAGGCCTCGCAAAGACGTTCCTTCAAAAACGGTTGTACGGATTTTTTTCAAACTCCTCATATTAACTCCCTTTTAAATATCCTTTTGTATGTAATTATTGTTTTCTGGTCAATAATTGATTTTTTGTAAAAGTTGGTATCTCGAAAACGGCTTTAACGATTTTTTCTTTAGGTCACTTTTACGTTTTCTCATTACATTATCTCTCAAAAATGCATATAATACGTGTAATAGGGGGTAATGGAAGTCGTGTGGTTGTTTCACACCAGATTTTTTTTTTTTTTTTTTTGTAATTATTTTGAAACTTTAGGAGTATAAAGAACATATTATACCTCATATACCTCAGCGAAAGTTTTGCCCTGAAGAGGAAAAGGGGAGCAGCAAAAAATTAAACAAAAATCAAAATATTTTGGATCGCCCTGTAAAAAGTAATATTTCAAATGTGTTTTTGCTGTAGCCTGTGATCGTAGAGATTTTTTTAGTTATCTGTACAAATGTTTATGTGGCTATCACATATGCTCATGGAACTATAATGATATCTTTTAAAAAATTGCAAAAACAAAAAGCCATTTTTTTTAATTTTAACACGTAGGGTATTATATCCAGTGCAAAGTCATTTTTAGGATTTCGGCAGATTTTTTACTGTGTCTGCATTAGACACAGCATACAGCAATCAGAACACAAAAATGTTAAATATCTTACGAAATATGAGCATTTTTACTAAATACTTTTTAACTACGCATGCGCAAGCTTTGAAAAAATTATATTTGCATAACTTAACATACAAAAGTATTGAGTTACTTATATGAAAACCCTAAATTAATATCGTGTAAATTCAAAACGTTATGAGAGGTAGAATGAATAGAATTTTAGTTCCTTTCAAAATAAAAGCTAAGCTATAAGGGGTTTTACTCACATTTTTATTTTTATGTAATCAATAGCAAATGGTTATACAGTATTCGCAGATTGTAAATAAATATTGATAAAACTCCCCTATCATCTTCCTTTCTTTTCTTTTCTTTTCTTTTTTTTTTTTTTTAAGAACTGAAATTCTGTTGATTCTATCTGTCATAACGTTCTGAATTTTCACGATATCTATTTGGGGTTTTCATATAAATAACTCAGTACTTTTGGCTTTGCAATCTGATTGCAGCATGGTGTGTCTAATGCAGTACGCCAAGTTTCCTAGAAATGACTTTGTACTGGGTCTAATACCCTACGTGTTATAATTAAAAAATAAATGTTTTTTCTTTTTCTTTTCTTTCTTTTTCTTTTTTCTTTTCAATTTTTTAAAGAAACCGTTATATCTCTATGAATATCTGTGAATATTTATGGAGATAAAGCGTGATAAAAATTTATACAGATAATTAGAAGAATCTGCATAATCATATGCTATAACAAAAACACATTTCATGTAATACATTTTACAGGGTAATCCAAAGCAGTTTGATTTTTCTTTAATTTTTTACTGGCTCTCTAACTTATATGAAAACTCCAAACAAATATTGTGTACATTTAAAGAGTCATGAGAGATAGAATGAACAAAATTTCAGTTTTTCTCAAAAAAAAAAAAAAAAAAAAAAAAAAAAGGAAGATGATAGGAGTTTTATCAATATTTAATTAGAATTAGCGAACACTGTATTACCATTGGACATTGATTGAATCAAAATAAAAATGAGATTAAAGTCCCACAAATGAGAGATAAACAAATTTTGATCATAGAACCATTTCACAGTTTATATTTACACTTCGACATCACAAATAATCATATCGCCATTTTATGAAAGCAACTCCTATGGATGTTAACCTATATTTCTCATTTTATTATCTCAAAAATTTGTGACCAACTGTAGCCATTGTTTTTCATACAACTTCATGAGTCTTGTTAATATTTAACCCTTAAATGCCTGATTATTTCTAAATCAATGTAAAAATGTTTTACTTTTTCCTCTATTAAATAAATCACGATAAAAATACTTTTAAAATCATACTTTATTTTATCTATGGTTTACAGCTAAAAAGGAAATTTGTTGCTAATCGGCAAACATGAGAAATTAGAGCTTCAATATTATTCTAATAATACTTTACAAGACAAAATTGTGTATGTTGCGGAAAGGCAACATTCGGCACTTAAAGGTTAAATAAATAATAAATTTAGATACAGGAATATTTGTTCATTGTCTAAAGTGAAAAAAGAGCAAATTATTAAAAAAAAAAAAAAAAAAAAAAAAAAACTTTCTGCTTTTGAAAAATTACAGAAAATTTGCAAAGATTCCTGACATTTAAAATCTCTGAATTAAATGGAAAGAAGTAAATTTGAAAGACGGGGAAATGATGACTAATTAATGAATGTCTCAAAAGAGAATATAAAAATATTTTAATTTATTGGTATTTGGGTTTAAACTAACTAAAATTTGATAAAATATAATACGATTATCCTGTTCATATACAGAAACAAGCCAAAAAAATAATTTTTCACACCATGTGGTTAAAATTAACGCGACACCAAGATTTGGCTCATTCTATCTTCGAATTTAATTTTTAACAATATATATAATTAATGTTAACTTATTTAGACATACCTGCATAGTAGCTTTTATTCATTAGATTTCAACTTCTTTTTAAGAAAGATGTAATAAGAAAAATCAATGTTTTCTTCAAAAATTATAATAAAGGTAAAATGATATATGTGGTAACAAATGAATCATCAGCATGGCAGTACCTTAACTCATTTTTTCCGCAATCAGTAATGAATGACAATACATGAAATACAAATATTTTTATTAAAAATGTGTGAATGATGTAAGGGGAAATTCGTATTCTAAATTTACTGTCTTTTTGAATATTTTGATTCTGAACACCTTAACATCGCATCTTTTTGCTATTCTGGACTGTACAAGTGGATGGATACGCAACTGCCTATTGAATTAATAGAAGCCTCTTTTTTAGAGGTTAGTGAGAAAAAATAGTGTATTACCAGAAAAATATGATTGAAGATTTTTTTTTTTTTTAAATGGAATGTATTAATTAACAACCTTAACGCTCCAAGAATATAGACTTCACTTATATAACCAGTCTCATACAAATAATTCTTTGCCCATTCCAGCATATCAATATCGGTACAATTGAAGCTTTGAACCTTTTCGGCACTTACACTTACAAAGGGCAATTAAAACAAAAAGATAAAATCCGACCACAATCCCTTTACATGGCATTTTTTTTTATTTAATTCCCATTAACTCAATTAATATCCTTTTGGGAAAAAATCACTTTCATTGTGCTGATAGCCATTATCCGCAATCGGTGCTTTTCATTTGCGGAGTGAACCGTCCTTAACGAGCGAAGCCACTCGTGGACTCTTCCCTTCGCGGTTGTTATCTTCTTCCGTACAGGACACTCGGTTATTATTGAGTGCAGTTTTGGAATGATGGGTCTTTAATCAATAAAATCCGATTATCCAGTTTTTTCTCCTCTTCTCTCCGTTTTCTCTTTTCGGTTTTCATCGCTTCTCATTCGGGTGGTTTTATTCATTTAGTGTTTTACTTTTTTTTTTTTTTCTTTTTATATTTCACAGGCGAGAGTTTGTGGTCTTATCGACCCGATGACTCCATCCCTAATCGAGGTTAAATCATTACGCGATAACATTGACGTTTATTTCTCTTTCGATGGATGTTATTTTGGGTGCTTTTGGAAAAAGTAATGAATTATTTTTTTAAAAAGTGATTCGTTTGAGTCATTTTCTAAGAAATCAATCATAAAGAGTAAATTATAATTTATCATCAATCTCAGTAGTTTTTATGTTATATATATTGCATACATACACATATCTTTGTTTATTATTATTATTATTATTATTATTATTATTATTATTATTATATATTTTTGGTAATTATTTTTATTTGGATCTTATTATTATATTTGCTCAGGCAAATATATAGACCTCTGGCAAATTAATGGCAATACTTCGAATTATTTAATCCATTACCATTATCAGAAACAGCTTATAGTTCATCGCCCTCTTGCAATAACTTTAACTTTATAACGATGTTTGTAAGGAAAAGTACTTTAAAGTTCTTCTTCTTTTTCTAATTTGTGTTTGACTAATCTTTATTTTATGTGTCATTTCTGATTTTTATTTCTGATATTTTTTATCCTTGTTATGCATAGGTTTCCATTCTCATGTTCTATATCTATTTCTTCCTGAGAACTGTTTTTAAAGGTTTAATATATATATATATACATATACACTGGTTCTCATAATTATAAGGACACCCGTTTTTCTATATAAATTAAACACTGAACACTATTATTTAAACAAATACATTTTTTATTAATTTGAATTTCAATAATAGACTATGTTTAAAAAGTTTTATCGTTTATCTATCTTTAAAAACTTTAAATACGGTCAAAAAGATAATTTTTCGGGTGTTCACAATTATAAGGACAGCTCGAATCTTAGTAATTTTTTTTTTTCAGATATTCTTTAAATTAATATTTTATGGGGTCTCTTTCTAGGATGAAACAGTTTGACATATATATAATTATAATTATATATACATATATATATATATATATATATATATACATATATATGTACATTTTTTTTTTTTTTTATTCTGTTTCAATACCATTTCATACAGCATAGATGATATTCTGAATACATTTAAACTATTTAAAATTGCTTTAAACTTGCATGCACTTTTCCAATATCATAAGTTAGGGTTTTTTTTCAACTTTTAGGCCACGGGAAAGGCAATAATACAGAAGTTTCTTTCTTCAAACTATTTCCTATTGCTCTAGAAGTAGAGCAAAAATGTAAGACTTGTTGAAAAAAATATTATTACCCCCCAAAACCTAACAAAAAACTGATAATTCCACGTTTAAAATTTGCGGATATTCTCTTGATGTTCATAATAATAGAAAAAATTACTAAATTCATTCTGCCTTCAGTAGAAACAGCTCCCCAGAGCCCCATAGATCCACCTTTAAAAGGCCCGATTCATATCTGCCTTTAAAAAATCTGCTCCGTCTTTCTCTAGCTTCAGATCGTGCCAGTAACTGTTAAAACCCTTTGGTTAATCAAGAATAAAATGTTTTTCATCCGAAAATGCAACATTTTACTATTTAATATTGTTTTTATTCAGCTTTAACACAGACGTTCTTTCCCCCATTAAATGCTAATTGATTATTACAGGTTTTTTATTCATTTTAACATATTATTAATTATTTTAAACATGCATGAACGTAGACTCCAACCTTTCGTTAAAAATTAGAGCAAATTCAGCAGCAGTCATTATGAGTAGAACAGTAGGAGGAATTATGAGTCTTCGATCTCTGTAAAACAACTCTGATTTTGCATCAGATCTCTCTCCTATCGAACCAGCACTTCAACGTTTGATCACATTTCCTTCAGCAATTTTAGATCTTCGAATTTCATTAGAAATTCGGCGGATTGAAATTATCTTTCTACTCAAAAAAGACATTTATCATACTTCACTACATGAACGTGCTTTTTTTCGAAGAATTATCAGTAATGTCCGCCCAAGAAAAATTGAAGGCTTATATATGAATTAATTTAGCCCAGTAGCTAACAAATTCGTAAGTCAACTGTAACTTATCTGCTAAAAAGTTAAATAAAACGAAAAAAACCTTGCTTGTCCTTATAATTATGAACATCTAAAAACGTGGAGAAAAAAATATTTTGCATTATTACTTTCTTCTATCTTCAATAGAAGAAAGTATTGGATTCGTAAAAATTTTCGATTTCGGGTTTTTGATGAATTTACACGTTTTGAGAGCTGTAGAACACGATTTTAACATTTTTAGAAAATGTCTGTCTGTCTGTCTGTCTGTCTGTATGTCTGTCTGTGTGTGTGTGACAAAATTTTGTGGCAACTGTATCTCTGGAACTACTGCACAGAATTTCATACAAATTGGTATGTAGTTGCACCTTGACATAAATTAGTGCCTATTAACTTTTGGTAAAAATCGTCTTACAGGTTGCGTTGCCATCCCGCTTTTTCTAAATTCTTAACAGGGTGATATAGGGCAAAAATTTTCAAGATGGGTATCTTTCGAAAGGTCTCGTCAGTACCTTTAAAACGAATGGTTGAACTATAAATCTGTGATAATTTAAAACAAAGTTATCGATTTTTTTTACATTTTAAGAAAAAAAAAAACTTAGAATTTTTTTTTTTTTCTACCCTTAATTTTATCAAACTCCCACGGTTTCCATGTTCTGACAAACTTAAACTAGTTTTTGCTTTTTTCCCCTAATTTTGTCAAAGTCCTACGGTTTCCGTGTCTTGACAAACTTTACCATATTTTTGCATTTTTCCCCTAATTTTGTCAAAGTCCCACGGTTTCCGTGTTTTGACAAACTTTGACAAAATTTTGGGTAAAATGTGAAAATTATTCTAAGTTTGTCAAAACACGGAAATCGTGAGACTTTGACAAAATTGGGGGAAAAATGCAAAAATTTGTTTAAGTTTGTCAGAACACGGAAACCGTGGGAGTTTGATAGAATTAAGGGGAGAGGGAAAAAAAAAGTGGGACTTAGACAAAATTTTGGGTAAAATGTGAAAATTTGTTAAAGTCCCACTTTTTTTTTTTTTTTTTCCCTCGCCCCTTAATTCTATCAAACTCCCACGGTTTCCGTGTTCTGACAAACTTAAACTAATTTTCGCTTTTTTCCCCTAATTTTGTCAAAGTCCTACGGTTTCCGTGTTTTGACAAACTTAGAATATTTTTCACATTTTACCCAAAATTTTGTCAAAGTCCCACTTTTTTTTTTTTTTTTTTTTAATTATTGTTACTGAGTGAATTTGTATAGGAAAAGATAGAAGAAAGTCATGTGGTGGCCACAACATACTAGTTTTTTATTAATTTTGTTTCAAATTAAAAAAATTATAGCAGTTTGGGTTTTTAGAATACTAGATATATTAAGTGCGCTTAGTATAATCTTGTTCACAATTATTTTTACATTAGTTATTTCAAAACATAAAGTGTCCTTATAAATATGAGAAGGAGTGTATATATATATTAACTTTTTCAGACATTGCAATAGTTGAAACCAAGTATCACTTGAAGAAATAGAAAAAAGATAAATAAAGATTTCTAAAAATTGGGCAGTCTGATATTAAAACGTTGGGTGCAATGTCAGCCATCGATGGCTGACACTGAACTTTCCGTTCAGGCCGCGTTAACCACCGGTAGCTGACAGTGACATATGATAGAAAACTAAAAAAAATTACATTGTTTTAAGTAATAAATGAAAATTTATTTAAAATCTACTTAATTTTTATTTGTTACAGGATTATATCATTAAGAAATTTTAATGGATTTTATTGAAACACGGTAAACGTAACACGCTTCTAAGCAGCGCGCGTGAGCTGACTGGGATTTCCTTAAGAATTCGTGTGGCGCTCAACATGTTAAAACATACAACATCATTACTTTTTCAAGAGCATAGTATGAATGTTGCATGCAAATTAGGTGATATTTCTGTCGTGCTGTATAGAATTTGTAAAAAGTTTACAGCACGCTATGCTCAATACCACCCATAAGATGACTGTGAAATGCAAGAAAAACATATGATCAAATATCAAAATTATCCGCAAGAACCAAAACTAAAGATATCCATGAGTAGTTGAGTAGTTTTTTTTTAGAGGTAAGAAAAAAATGATCAATACTCACTTTATAATGAACCATAACAATTCGTATTTACTCTAATAAATTTATATGTCCTTCAGAGGTGTTAACTCACCGGATTACTTCTTACCAATAATTTTTAGGTGAAATATTCTGTTTATTTATTAACGAAAATCCCGTTATTAAATAAGAAAAAAATATTTTACCAAAAATAGTAGTGTGAAATAATTCGGAGAGTACGTACCACTTGCCGTATCACATAAAAAAAAGCAAACGAATTCTGTTTAACAGAGGAAAAACTAAATAAATGAAAGTAAAAAATATTAAGAAATAAAAACAAATACAATAAAACACCTTTTATACATCTTTCAAGGGACTGACGAAAAAGGACGTATGAATGATGAAAAGTCGTATAATCGAAATAAATAAAATAAATAAATAAATATATAAAATAAAGTAAAACTTCGATGACTGAAAATCTATAGGCACTGAAGCAAAATTTATGTGAAAATATTAATTAATTAAGCTTTTATTTTCCGAACATATACATATACATATAAGGAATGTATTGTAATTATGACGAAAATTCGACTTTGAGATCTTGGTGTATCTATACGTTTTGAGGTCTCCTAAGTTCAATTTTACTATTTTTACGTTGATACATGCGTGTGTGTGTATGTGTGTATGTATGTGTGTATGCAATTATGTGTATGAGTGAACATGATAGCGTCTAAGTGCTTTGTTCGAATGAGCTGAAAGTTAGTGCGTACGTCATAGGTCAACGTAGCCCAAAATGTACAGGTTTTGGTAAATCTCGCTCTTATTATTTTTTACAGGGTACAAAGAAAATGCTTTATAATTACAGCCTATTGCTGAAATTATTTGAAGTACGATAGCGTCTAAAAGCCTTATTCTGACTTATTTCAGACTTCTCTTACTTTAATTTATCTGAACAACCATTAATTATTTAATGTTCAGAAAGCCGAGTGGAGATTTTTATAAGATAGTAACTAATATATTACTTTAAAGTAGAGTTTATGTTTGAAAATAATAGCTAAATTAAAGAAAAACTAGTATGTTGTGGTGACCACAAGACTTTCTTCTATATTTTACTATATTAATTCACTAAGTGCAAATAATTTATTAAAACTATTATTTATTAAAATTATCTAACAGGATGAATGCAGACGATTTCCTTTCTAGAGAAGTAGTATAACACTAAATATCCAAAGAAAGACAATTTTATTGTCGATAAATAGCATCTTAACAAATGCATTTGTATAATGGTTATCTCACATATCAGGTTTCGTACAGTTATATGCCATAGAAGTTGAGACATAGCCTTCCTATTATCGAGGAAAATTGCAGTATAGCAGCGCCACCTATTGGCCGATAAGCATAAAAATTGAATCAGTGTAATGTCTCACAATGGCCTTCTCACATATCAAATTTTATTTGATGATAGGCAAAAGAATCTGAGATATAGCCTTCCCTTAAACTGCAGAAATCGCTTCGTAGCAGCGTCACCTTTTGAGAAATTGACACTAAAAGTTGATAGGCATTAATTTATGTCAAGTTGCTTCTACATATAAATTTATATGCAATTCTGTGCAGTAGTTCTTGAGATACAGTAGCCACAAAATTTTTGTCATACACACACACACATTCATAGACAGACAGACATTTTCTAAGAATGGTCAAATCGTGTTCTAGAACTCTCAAAACGTGTACATCTGTCGAAAACTGGAAGTCGAAATTTTTTACGAATCCAATACTTTCTTCTATTGAATATAGAGAAAGTAAAAACTATTTGTAAAATGTAGCAAAATTATACCATTATGAGTATGAGTACTGATGAGCATGATATGAGTACTGATTACATATCTCCCATCTTGAGTATTGTATTGCATATCTTGAATACTATAATGAACACACCTTGAGCATTAATTATAGATACTGTGTATCAGTAATAATAAGCATTATACAATTTATGTTCATACAGATAATTATTTAGTTACATTAAAATTCTTTAATATTCCTGGTCGTGCTGACTGTCTGTGTGTATTAAGAATTGTGTGACTTGAATTCAGTTCATTAAATATTTCTTCACTTGTGTTTTGGCCCACCAGCGGCCGAGCGGTTCTGCGCTCAAAGCTGGTAGATGGGAGGTGCCGGGTTCGATCCCAGGTCGCGCTCATCGACCTAGCCGTTCGGAGTTTTCCGTGGTTTCCTCCGAAACTCACGTAAATACGGGCTAGGACCCCTTAGAAAGACCCCCACGGAGGGCATTCCTCCTCTAGGCCTAGGACACATCAGGAGTCAATCGGCCTTAAATCCTACAACCAATCACTTGTGTTTTGACAAACAAAAAATAAGTTCAAAGTTTTTCAATACAATCTATTGCGTCTTTAAAGAAAGGTGGAATAATTTCTTCGTGTTCTACATTATGGACGCTTAAGCCAACATTAGGCAATTTGTTTTCAATTAGTTCATCGATTGTGAATATTTCTGAAGTCATGATCAGTTCACGTAATCACCAAAACTGATATTTAGGATGGATTTAAAACTATATTAAGAATGGAAAAATAATGACTGGTCGAGAAATTTTGTGAATTTTAGAAAAGTAGAAAAGACTGATAACTGATATTGAAGAAGAATTTTACATTAAAATGAATAACAATGTATCGGGACTTCACTAAAAGGAACGTATGAATCTGAGACCGATAAATGGTGTATTACTGAACTTAAAAAGAAAAACAAAATTGTAATATAGATATACAGGGGTGGTTATAATTAAACTTCCTCTATAAACAGCATCTTACAGCGCAAACGGGTTTCATAGACTATACACGAGATGCGCTCACGGAATTTCAAAAAAATTTTTTAGTTCCAAAATGTCCACCAGAGGGTGCCTTTTCCGGGAAAACATTAATTTTAACACAATAAACAACCAAAACGGAATACAGAAACAATATTAACATTTATTGACTACTTTATGATCCCCTTCTTATCGAACCAGATTAAGTAATACCTGTTTTGCATAAAGCTTCCTCTTCTTCGCAAGCATGCAAATCTCGACATTTTTTTCCTAGAACTGATAGCTTTTCCCGGTTTTACATTTTATTACTCATAATTCTTGTTCTGGATTGTTAATATTGTTTCTGTATTCCGTTTTGGTCATTTATTTCGTTAAATATAATGTTTTACCGGAAAAGGCACCCTATGGTGGACATTTTGGAACTAAAATTTTCTTTTTCTAGATTCCATGAGCGCATCTCGTGTATAGTCTATATATCAAATTTTGTTGCATTCCGTTCACCTGTTTGTGCTGTAGGATGCTGTTTATAGGGGAAGTTTAATTATAACCACCCTGTATATATATATATATATATATATATATATATATATATATATATATATATATATATATATATATATATACATATATATATATATATAAATTACAATAACCTGAAAGAACGTTAAAAATTTTTTTTTAAATATTCTAACAGCGTAAAGTTGCAGTGAGCAGTAACAGTTAGATCATTAGTTATTAATTTTAAGAATTTATATAAACATATAAAAATAAATAAATTAAATCTTGTATAACAAATGAATAAATTAATGCACTTTAATTCATTAAATAAGGATTAATTTAAAGATTAAACAATTATATAAATAATTATTATTTTTTAAATAAAAAATATATAAAAAAAAGTATAAATATTCTCTATAAATTTGTGGTGTGATATAAATTAAATTTAAAGCAAAAACAATGGTATCTGAGTCAAGAAAATAATATATAGTATAAAGTTGCATGTTAAATGTATACATTGGGATGGAGTCCAAAAATTACTACTCCTAAATTAAAAACCTGTATGACGAACCTCTACAACGAAATCACATTATGTGACTGCGGTTGTTAAAATAACACTGGTTGGCATCAAAGTCCTCCCTGTAGAAGTAATGATCGTTTGAGTCAAATTAAAAAAATTATGACAGTTAAAATGTTCCATCACCTCCCCCCCCCCCCCATTTTTTTAGGAGGAATTATCGTTTTCAAAGATAAAATAGTTTTCTGAGCGTTAACATTGCGCTATTTCTTTTTTTTCCTTTTCTTTTTCCCACCTTATTTCCTTTTTTTTTTTTTTTTTTTTTTTTTTTTTAAATAGAAAACAATCCCTATGCTTTTCTAAAAGTATTGTGTACCCTCTTTTGAAGATCTAGTCAGAATTCACACACGCGCAGACTCTAAAGGCAAATGTGAACACAATGCCTTTTCCGTGATATATTTATTTTTGAAATAAGGTAGTGAAAATCGTTAATTTTTCACATTTTTTGTTGTTTTGTAGCATAATCAATGAATGCGGGAATGGAAAATTTTATAATAGTATTAAAACTATATAAAGTATGCCCTCGATTATCCGTGGAATTGGATGACATGGATTTCGTGGATAAAGAAAAATCGCAGATACACCCCCTAAAAGGCTGGAAATAACAGGCAAAATGATATATAAAAAAAAATATTCTAGCTCAAAAATACGAGTTTATTGTACATGAAACATAATACCAAACAATGCAAATGTTCACAATTAGTAAAGATATTTGTATTTTGTATACTATATAAGATGTAAGCACAATAAACAAAAAGTGTATTTTCGATGAAGCCAAGGTACAATATGTAAGCTAATTTATCCACTAACTTAAACAGTTCCGCAAGCATGCCGACTTGTTTACGTTAATATATTTTACTGTCAGTTGTCTATATTAATTTAGAAGTGAAATAATCAGCTAATAATATTTTGCAAAATTAATTCGGGCGTTAACGGGTTAAATAGTATTAAGTGTTTTCAAATTTATATCTGTAAATGTTTAAGCATTTTAAAAATCATGATTTCATGAAAAAATGCAAAATGAGAAAAAGCAATTTAAAGATTTCAAATCTGTAAAAAAATATATTAAAAATTATTAGAATTGTTGCCTGAATATATATTTTATCGAACAAAACCTATACTCTTGTTCAAAAATTCAGAAAGATTTGCAAACGATCAGTTTTTTTCAATTAAAAAACTTACCTCTCGATGAAGTGTTTACAAACATTGTATATTTAAAGAACTGGGTCTTCCTCATGTTCTTCAGTAAAGACTGATTTAAGACAACATTTAGGGGGCCGGTAACAGATTGAGTAAAATCAATAATATTTGTGATCACCCTGTATCGTTAAATGAATGAAATGAATTTTAACTTTAGGATATGTTAATATAGACCCAGTTCAATTTGTGGATGAATTTGTGTGACGATGGCATGTTAAATAACGGTAATTTAAGCATTTATTAAAAAACAAACAAACAAATAAATAAATAAATAAAAAATAAATAAATAAATAAAGTTGTTTTTTACTTATAATATACAGAGTTTTTAATGAAAATTATTCTCACTTTCAGATAAGTTGGAAAAACACTTTTAAAACAATATACTGCAATTGGAATACAAATATCTTAAATATCTCATAATATATGAGCATTTTTATGAAAAAAGTTTTCACTGCGCATGTGCGAAAGATAAAAGAAAATTTATTGCATAGGTTGAAAGCTAGATATATTGGGCAACTTTTGTCAAAAGTGCATTTGAATAGAATAAAAACTAAGCAAATTATCCGAAAAAGAACAAGCTAGATTTTAGATAGTTTCCAAGAGTTCAAATTTCTTAAGATGTTTTTAATTTGAAGATCTAAATATTTCAACCATGCTCAAAATGTACTTTTTTGTGAAAAACCCCTTATAAGCTTGTAACTAACATATTTTTGTATATTTACTAAAATTTGTAAGATGATAAGGGGTTTTTCACAAAAAGAATTTTTGCTAAGTGGTTAAAATAACTGGATCTTTAAATTAATTACGCTGCATGTGAAAACTCCTTAAGGAATTTCAACTCTTGGAAAATATCTAAAATCTAGCTCGTACTTTTTCTGATAATTTGTTTAATTTTTTCGCTATTCAAATGTACTTTTGAGAAAAGTTGTCCGATATCCAACCTTTCAACCTATGCAATAATTATTTTTATCTTTCGCACATGCGCAGTGCAAACGTTTTTCACAAAAATGCTCATATATCATGAGATATTTGTATTCCGATTGCAGTACATTGTTTTAAAAGAGCTTTTCCAACTTATCGGAAAGTGGGAATAATTTTCGTTAAAAACTCTGTATATTATAAATAAGAAACATGTTGATTTTTTTTTTTTTTGTTTTTTTGAGTTTTAAAATTAATGTTTATATCTCCGTTATTTAATATGCTATCGTCACGCAAAATCATCCACAAATTGAAATGGATCTGTATTAACATATCCTAAAGTTACAGTTCATTTCGTTCATTTAACGATACAGGGTGATCACAAACATTATTGATTTTGCTCAATTTGTTACCGCCTCCCTAAATGCTGTCTAAACCATTCTTCACTGAAAAACACGAGGAAGACCCAGTTCTTTAAATATCCAATGTTTGAAAACATTTCATTGAGAGGTAAGTTTTTAAATTGAAAAAATATGATCGCTTGCAAATCTTGCTAAACTTTTGTGAAGGAGTGTAATATAGTTCAATTTATAAACATTAAATGGAAATACGAATATGACTTTTATATGAAACATCAAAATCTAAACAAATCTTGCGATAGTAACCTATAACATACCTATAGGTTTTAGCTAAATCAGACACAGCGCTTAGACACTATTGCATTTCAAATAATTTGAGTTCATTGGCCGTAATGAGAAAGAATTTTTATTTGTGTCCCTGTAAAATGTCTATAAATTCTGAACTCATCAAAATGTTTAGAAATCGTGCTAAGGTTACCTGTAACACACTTACTAATTTTTAGCTCATTAAAATAAGGGGTTTTGACGCTTTCGTACTTTAACTAATTTGAGTCGGTAGGTAATTATAATGAAAAATTCCTTTCTGTCCTTGCAAAAACATTATAACTTTTACAATCATAAAAACTAATGCAGCTTTTGTAATGGTGACCTATAAAATGTCTATTATCTTCCAGCTGAATTGAATTTGACATGTTATATCGTTATTGTATTTTAAAAAATTTGGGTGATATAGCCAAAAGAATAAAGAATTTTTCTTTGTTTCTCTATGTAAAAGAATTATAACTCAAACATACATTTCAGTCTATACAGTTCGTGACGGTGATCTAGAAATATGCCTACAAACTTTCAGCTCATTCGAATAAAACGTTTAGAAATTACAGTGTTCACTGGCACATATACAGACATGCACACATTACCCTAAAAATCGCAAAAATGAACTCAGGAAACCTCAAAGGGTATAGATACATCTGAATATCATAGCCGAATTCTTTCCTGATTACAACACTTTAATTAAATAGAAAAAAATCGGAAAAGTAAAGGAAAAAAAAAAAAAAAGGGAAATTCGTAACTATTCTAATAATTTTCACATATCTGTATACAATTATAAAACTATTATTATTATTATTATTATTTTATTGTTCTATTTTATTAAATCCTGTAAAAGATTTCTTTTAACGTTGCAATGTAAATATAATACATTATATATATATATATATAATTTTTTCTATATGACGACAATTTTTTCTACTTCACCAATAAAAACTTACATTATCGCTGCAAAATTAATATCATTTATTCAATCAAATACAATAATAAATGAAAAATAAAGCGATATTTTATTTTCCAAAACCCTAAAACACCCACGATAAAATAAAATAGCATCTCGACAAATTGCTCGGAGTTATGATTCATACATAAATGCATACACCCTTCTCTCCTCTGTTGAAGCAGGGGGAAGGGGGGATAGCACAGGATAAATTTCAGTTCATATGACAAATACATCATATATCTCGGAAATACATAAATATCGGAAACTTGGAAGATAACGAGACAGCGAATGTAAATATGGATGAAGTAGGTGGGAGAGGGGTTCTTCAGAACTTTCTCTTTTTTTTTTCTCCCACTCCATTTGGACTGCAGGGATATCGACATTTTGCGAGACAAGCGTAACGAAAACGAGATATTAAGCGTCGCTATCGGGTTGAGATATCTCAAATGTGTCAGTGGAAACTCCGAATAAATAATGTCTACCATTCATGAGTTTATTCTTGAGCCGTAAAATCACGGCGACATCCTGTTATCTGGTCGACTGAGTAAAGTGTCTCTACAATTTTCTTTGCAATTATGTTTAAGACAATACTTGATGGAATATTTTCTTTAGTCATTAGTCATCATTTTCTTTTCCTATCTACAAATGTATTTTATTTGTTTTGAATAAAATTATTGTTCATTTTTCTCTAAATTGAAATTTTGTGCTACAAATGAAAGTTTTGATTCAAATTGCCGAAATTCTTCACAATTATGTTTATAGAATGTGGTTATAACGATATACAAACAACGATAACGATATTACTACACTTTATGCAAACACGTTTGTACAAAATTCACGAACTGCATGTATTTAAGATTTTTTTCGTATGCCGTAAAATCATGGCGATATCTTGTTATTTGGTCGACTGAGGAAAGTATTCCAGAAATTTTCTCTGAAGTTGCGTTTAAGACAATACTTGACGGGATATTTTCTTTGGTCATTAGTCACCATTTTTTATTTTTTATTTTTATTTTTATTTTTATTTTTATTTTTAATATTTATAATTATAATTGTATTTTATCAATTTTGAATAAAATTATCGTTAATTTTTTTTCGAAGTTGAAATTTTATGCTACAAATAAAAGTACGGATTAAAAATGCCGAAATTCTTGAAAAGTAGAAAATTATATTTATATAATATGGTGCTCATAAAAGAATACGAAAGTGTTTGTACAAAATTCATGTCCTTCATGTATTTATAAGCTTCTTCACGAGACACAAAATCACGGTGATATCCTGTTATCTGCTCGACTGAGTAAAGTGTCTTAGAAAATTTTCTCTACCAATTGTGTTTAAGAGAATACTTGATGGAATAATTTCTTTGATCATTAATCATCTTTTTTTTTTCTGCCTACAGTTGTATTTTATCTATTTCGAATAAATTCATCTTTCATTTTTTTTCCGAAATATTTTCTTTCATTGTTGTTATTACTATTATTACTTTATTATAGGTACTTAGTCATGTGCTTGGTTTCTTTCTATCTACAATTGTGTCTTAACTGACAGTTTTGAAAGAAAAATCATTGTTATTTACACGCTGTTAAAATTATTTCTCAAAAATGAGCGAAATTGTCTCAAAAAAGCTCCGAAACAGTATAAACTTAAATTTGAAAATCCCCTGTACTCCCTTTTGAGTATACTGACATGCTCAAGAATGGGGTTGACCACTAGGAATCAAAATATACCCACTTTTAAGCATGTCAATATACTCAAAAATGAGTATATTGACAAATATATTGACGGGTTTTCAAATTTAAGTATATATTGTTTCGGAGCTATTTTGAGACAATTTTGCTCATTTTTGATAAACCATTTTTAACGGTGCAAGGAAATTCAAATTAGTTCTTGATCTAAAGCTGCTACTTTTTTTTACATCCATATTGACAGACAAACATCATTCCATAAATTCACAAAGCATGTTCAGGATTTCTTAAAGCATATAGATCTTTCAAAACTCGACTGGAAAATTTTGAGGATTCATTACATTTTTTTTTCTTAACAATAATAAGTTTAAAATGTTTTATATATTTTTTAAATATGTTTCCTTAGCTAAAAGTTCAATTAATAAATGCATTTCTGTATAAATTATGAAAGCTAAATTCTTATGTATTCTCTATGTTCTACCAGTTATATTTTGAGATGTTACCTTTATACAATTTCATTTAAAAAAAAAAAAAAAAAAAAAAACCTCCCCTTTTTTTTTTTTTTTTTTTTTTTTTTTTTTTTTGGCGCTTAAAAACTACCAAGTTCTAGAGCATTAAGTATCTACTATCAATTGGTTACATGTTTACAAAGTAAAAGTTCGGACAAACAATAAGAAACCTTATTAAGTATTTAAATCCAAATTATTATATTTCTATTTCATTGTTATAATTAGGAATTTTTTTATGAGGCTTATCAAATTGAACTTTATTATTTTTAAATTTAATGCATATTTCTGAAAAAATTAATAAAATCAATACTAAATATTTGTCTGTTAATTAAATTTTCGTATAATTCCCTTTTCTCAGCACAGAAAATGCTTCTACTTTAAGCAGAGAAACAAATTTGGCCATAGAAAAATAATCATTTTATCTGTACTTAATAAAGTAAGAAGGAAATATGAGTCTGAGGGTGAAGTAATCAAAGTATGAGGAAACATGAAGGTCTTTGATTCGTTTGTTAAAAAAGGTTTCATTGAAGTCAAGAGAAAAGGTTTCGTTAAAATTTTTTCGACGAAGTTGATTTTGATTTGTTTTTTAATAGAAATTTAAATGACAGCAAAAGACAAAGTTTCGATAAAACATTTTTTAACAAAGGTGATTTTGATTTGTTTTTAACAAAATTTTCAAGGAAATCAACAGACAAGGTTTCGTTAAAACATTTTTGAAAAAGTTGTTTTTGATTTGTTTCATAATAAAAATTCCATTGAAATCAAGGGACAAGATTTCGTTAAAACATTTCTGACAAAGCTGTTTTTGATTTGTTTCTTAATAAAGTTTCAAGGAAATCAAGAGACAAAATTTCGTTAAAACATTTTTAAGAAAATTGTTTTTGATTTGTTTCTTAACCAAAGTTTGAATGAAACCAAGAGACAAAGCTTCATTAAAAGATTTTTGAATGAAAAGAATGCAAGAAGTTTTTAGTCAAGTGTCCTTTTATCGATATAAAGGATCAAAAGATACATTTTATAAATGTGGGATAATTGAAATTTGTTTTTCGTACAATATAAACAAGGTAAATGGGTTTGTACGAATTCCGAAACATTACTCTTTATTAAACGACATACAACTTGGTGATAAATACTCGAACACCCTATTATAATTTTCTCTTTTATTTATTTAACGATTTCTCTTATTTAAATTTATTTAAACAACCGTTATATACTACATGTTTGGAAAATCGAGTGGAGTCGCTCCAGATTTTTACAAGTAAGACAGGATTTTTAACATGAAGTTCTCTGCGTAAAAATCGCTTTTTGCTGAATGTATTTTATTGCTCAGAAAGATTATATAAATACAATAGAATTGTCTTTTAAAGGAAAAATATAATGATATTTAAAAGAAATATTCTAATTGTTCAATTTACAGAAAATGACCTATACGTCTCTGTAGCTAACTGCTGAAGATATATAAAAGGTAACAAACCACTTTAAAACACGTAGATACAATATTTTTATTAAAAACAACACAAAGCTTTTCGTCATTATAACAATAGCATCATCAGGTGTAATTGCGTTACATAGAACCAGCAATATATAAAACAAGAGAAGATATTGTTATAATGGCGAAAAGCTTTGTGTCGCTTTTAATAAAAATATTGTATCTACGTGTTTTAAAGTGGTTTGTTACCTTTTATCAAGAGACTCGGCAGAGTCTCAAGTGACGCAAGCGGAAAAACAAACGAATGCCACGACACTCAGCGGAAACGGAAAAACGAACGAAAACTGCGACACTTATATATACATATATACAGCTATTTAAAGATCAAAGAAACCGCTGAAAGCCGACACTTAATATCTCAGGAAATATGGGAGGTTATGTTCTGATATTTTCAAAATAGTCTTTTACCTTTTGTCTGATCCTACCCTAAAATCGCTATATTTCTGCGTGCAATATATTTCGAGATATGAATTGGCTCATTTAAGTTGTAAATGGGCGGCGTATGTGAGGAACAAATTTTTCTCGAATATGGCTCGAACGAATGTCGTTTAATTGATATATGATATTAATCGCTTTTATCTGATGTGCCTGACGTCTCCTTTTCCCTAGGAAAACTCTTGTTTTTTTTTTCTAACTCAGTTTGAAAATCGAACAATTTTTACTACGCGATGCACATATTTCTTCTGGCAATTCTCAGAATTCTCAGTAGGTGTTATTCGGTTTGGTCTTGTAGTTGGTTGGTTGGTTCAAACTTAATGCTGACAATAAAATATTTAGCTTTTTTTTATTAAATGCAAAAAAGAAACTCCATTCTTTGTTTAAAATACCTATTATATATATACTAAATTAAATTTCACTTAAATATTTTTTTCTGTTCTGATATGATGAAAATATTTTAGATTTTAAAATTTCACATTTCTTCAAAAAATTATTTTGATAATATTTTAAATAAGGAACTATTTTATAATTATGGTGCTTCTATTTCATAATTGCTGATAATAAAGTTAAATTTTTTTAAGGAGAAAATATTTAATGTATTCATCCGCCAGTAAAACATAAAAAGCAAATTTCTGATTGGCAACACTACTAACAAAACAACGCTACGCTAATTAGTTTGTTTTGTTATTTACTTCGCGTTCGCTTACCCTTTTTCTAAATGTTGTTACATAATTTTTAAAACAGTCTGTTGGATTACATTCGGATTACATTTACTTAAATATATTTCAGGTAAGAATTAGTATTTTAATAGTTTTATTTTATTCTTTATATGCATTGTCCTATTGTCCAGCTTTTATAAACTTTGTACATTTAGCTTCTCAGTTTTTTTTTTTTTTCAGCATTTTTATGTTTCTGATGTATATTTGTTCTTTTTTCATACACTGAAAATTGAAATAAATATTTATTAGTCTAATGCAATAGATTTTGTCATCAAAATTCAAGTATTTCATTTCTATATCTTGTCTTTGCGTACAGTTTTAGCTTTTTTGTATTTTTGCTAATTTCGTCCCTGAATTTTAAAATTTTCCCAAAATTCCTCTTTTATTAAAACATGTGTACCATGAATCAATAACTCATGATAAAAATAATAGTAATAAAACATTAGCAGAATTTTCTGAATCTATCCGCAGAAAAATAAAGTCAATCGGCCTTAATCCCAAACACAAACACACTCAAACCATGAAGGCCGAACCACGTCTGGTATCGCTAGGAATAATAGCAATTCATAAAATAAATTTGTAGTTGCAAATTTTACATAAATTAAGACTATACAATATAGTAATCTAGAGATACAATAAAAGTGTACTGTTAAGCATAAACATTTGTTTCTTTTAAACATTTGTTTCTTTTTAAGCATAAACATTTGTTTCTTTTGTTGTTAAATTGATCTGCAAAGTTTTAAACAATCTTATAACTTTTTATATTCACTGTATGTTTTTCATATTCACTGCATATATGCATGTAAACTGTATGTTTTTTGCTTTTCTGTTTTTCTTTAAAAAAAAAGTTCATGAAATTATGATTATTCCTAGTAGTAGAATTTTCTTTGCAGCAAAGTAAAACTTGTCCATAATCCAGAAATGCCAGACCAAGTTTGGTATCGCAAAAAGTATTAACAATTCATGAAACATGTAAAATTTGCATCTTCATACAAAGAAAAAAATTAAGAATTTACGACAAATACAGTAATCTAGAGACAAAATGTAATATGGCCGTTCCTATTCGGACCATCGGTGCGATTAGTGTGAAGGCTATTCAGACCGCTTCCTTGTTGCGCTGGTCATAATAATGATTTTGCTTGTTTGATCTTGAATTTTTCTCTTTAATATACTAACAGGGTTCCCACGGGTCAGGGAAAACCTGGAAAAGTCAGGGAATTTGAAATTACTGAGAAAGGTCAGGGAAAATTGTAAATATTGCTCAAAAACCTGGGAAAATGATGATATAAACCTGGAAAATGCATTTTAAACATTCAATTTTTATCACAAGCCACGTTACTATGTTGTCTTTTATGTTGCAAGCTATGTTTTGTTTTATATCGTGAGCTATCTTTTATGTCACAAACCAAATTTTGTGACTGGAATTTTCTAAAAATAGACCTGGAAAAGTCAGGGAATTTTATTTTTGAAATTTAATGGGAACCCTATACTAATTATTTTGCTTGTTTCGACTGCAAATTCAAACTTTTAACATTTTAAAAGTGTATAATGCGATTGATCTACAATCCATGTTTATTTCAACATTGCTGTCAACATTATAAATAAATAAGTACAAAAAAGTCCTTTTCAGAAAAATCATACATATATTTTATAGAAAATTGAGTTCAGTTTGCATTGAATTATATTAGAACTGTTTAATTGCTAAAAAAAAAAAAAAAAAAAAGGAAAGACGGTAAAGAAATAAAAAAAACAAATAACATCAATGTAGTTGAATATGAAGATTTATTTATACATATTCATAAACAAACATATTGCGAAGATTTTTTCAAAGATTGAAAATACTCATTTACTAAGATCTGTTTTCATGTTGCATTTTTTTGTTTTTATTATTCAATTTTCGAAGTCTTTATTATTTTCATTTTTGCTTTATAAAAATTAATTTTGAGTTATTGCCCTTTTTATGAAGAATTTTAGCCTCATTTAGAGTACAAAATCTCTGTGAAAATATTTAATCTCTACCCCACTCCCGCACTCAAAAAGAAGTAAACAAGATAATTTTTAACTTTAAAACTTTTAAAAATATGAAGCCACGAATATAATTATTATTAAACAAAAACCTTACTTCAGCTTTATTGATGTAACCTTTTTAGCGGCGAAGTACTTTCAAATCAGCCCCCCCCCCCCCTTATTTGAAAATACTTCGCCGCTAAAAAGGTTACATCAATAAAGCTGAAGTAAGGTTTTTGTTTAATAATAATTAAGATAATTTTTCATGCACGGGGACGAGACACATTATATTATTTCAAAATTTTACTCTTTTATCAGTGCTAATTTATTCTCCTTGGAAAAGATGGTCCAAATAGCTTGTACACTAATCGCACCGACAATCCGATTAGCCACTTCGGTAAAATATATAAAGTATTTAGATGGATAATATTCCATTACATAATCTTACGGTATTTTTTCTTAAATCTCTTCCTATAAATTTTGAATTGGAGAGTCATTTTCTTAAAACTAAATTAAGAATTTTATTATTACTATGGTAACTAATTTTTGATTTATTCATTGATTTTACTGAGCAATGATCATACTGAGTATCGACACTTTTTAATAGTAACCTTTTTGTATCGGAACTTCGTTTAACTGTCTCGGAATTTTGTTTTTCTTCATGCGTCAGCCACTCATATATGTTTATTGTAATGCAACCAAGGTGAATGATTTTTTAAATGCATTTTTGAAATTTAAAAATTAATTTTTGAGTGTATTTTATTATTATTAAATTAATGGAATTATTTAGGGAAAAAAATTGTTCATGGTAGTGATGCAGTACAGATTTTCATGCACTTTCCGATCCTTGTCCGATCAATTTAGGGGTATCCAGTGATGTTTTTATGGTTTTAATATCGGGATACTAACCGCTCCGGTACAGATTTTTATGCATTTTCTGATTTGTGTGCTATGAATTAGGGCTATCCAGTGATGTTATTTTTTAGTTTTTATATTAGAATACTGAACGCTGCAGCACAGATTTTCATCAGGGCTTGAAATTAGTGGTAGTTAGTTGTATTTTGCAAATAAATATTTCATTTTGATTACCATAATTTTGTACTTAATCATCACTTTGACGCCTAACATTCTTTTTCCCCCTTCAGTGTGCAGTTATAATGTGTGATGAAAATAAAGGCATTAGCAACGAAGTAGTAGAATTAAATTCCTAGCTTTCTTGTAAAAATATTTGCTCTAACACATTTTTAAAATGGAAAAATCTAACTAGATAAGGTATCAGTACTTTAATTAATTTCTGTTTATGTATAATGTTTATGCACATGTTTCTACGTGTAAATGACAATTTCGAAATGGCACCTTAGTACAACATAATTGCAACTAAGAAAATAATATTAGTTGCCTTTTGGCTCCCAACTTACTGATTCTAATTTTGACCCCTGATTTTCATGCATTTTCAGATTCATGTACGACGAATAAGCTGAATCCAGTGATTTTATTTATTTTTTATTTTGTGATTGCTTCTTTTGAAAATTTGTGGAAAATCTTCATGTTATACATCATTTATAACACTGAATTTTATGTGCTAAAGCTTAAAAGCCCTCTGATTTTTTTTTTTTTTTTTTTTTTTTTTTAAGTGAAGTAGCGCAAATTTCTATTAATGTTTTGAATGTTTGCTTTATTAATTTTAAAAGTATGCTTAATTTATTTCAGTGAATTTCAAAACAAACACACCAGAGTGAAACAATTTTTTTTCTTAAAATGTATTTTTGATGTTTTGTAATGATTCTGATTGTGAGTATCAGTTCGCACTATCGACTCATCTGGTAAGCTGTACATTGGCAACAGCAATGGGTGGCTTATTTTATCGTATAGCTGTTCCTCATTCTGATTTTGAATAAACATAACAAATTGCTTTATGCTAAAGCTGCATGTTTGTTTACATTTGCATTAGCAAATAAAGTACGGTGAATATTTTGATTTAAAATATATATTATCATAAAATTTGATTTTTTTTTTTCACAAATATTCGTATTTTTCTGACATGCTATTAAATTATATTTTTATATAGATTAATTTAAATTTTGTAGTTATAAAAAAATATATATAATAGGAAATTGCTTTTAATGTTTTATATTAAACAATGAACAGGGAATATAAAAACACGCTAATGGTTGTACATACATACTGATAGTAATTTACTCTTGTAATAAGAAATAAATTTATAAATTATATTAACAAACACATGTTTTATAAAAACATGTAATTTTCAGTAATGCTGGTATTGAAAAAGTATTTTCCAAATTTTCTTTCACTCAGAATAAATTAAGATATATTTTTGTTTAGATAGATTAGCATATTAGCAAAGTTAGTTATATGCCATAGAATACTTCGGGAGAAAAATAACATGTGAATGACAAATTTATTCTGTAAATACCATAAAATAAGGATTGTATAATATTATAGTATTTCATTAAAATTTATTTTTTATGTAATTTATTTTTTGCTTCAATTATTTACTTAGGTATTTTTTACAGGAATCATTTTTATTTGTATGAGTGGAGAGTTTTAATTTCTTGCATAAGTTCATATTGTCTAATGTGTCAAAATATTATAATTTTTTAGTAAATTTAACTTTTAAAAAATACTTTTAAATAGAAATTAGACAACATTGAATAACATTAGTGAATTAAAAATGTTTAGTACAGGATAACCATATAAATATATCTGGTTAATAAAGTTATTCTTTAGCCTTGAAACAACTATATATATATATATATATATATATTAATCAAACATAGTTCTTGGTATGTTCATTTTAAAAATTTCTGATTAATTACTTACATATTGAATACTTATGTAAATTTTATGGATTATTATAGATTAAAATTCTTATTTGTATCATTCCTTAAGTTTCTGCCGCTTATTGCCACTTACTGGCAGAAACTAGTTTCTGCGATGCCAGTTTTAACTAGTTATAGCCAGTGGTTTTAACTGCCCTGGCAGAAACTTGCCAGCCCTGTTTCATTCACACAATGTTGCCTAGTGTCGGTGGAAAGTGGGAGTGGATCAAGGGAAATTGTTGTATACTTGTTGAAATAATGGTGGCTGAATGTTTAACCACTTCACCGGCCATCCCGAGATAACTCGAGAGAAACGTAGCCTTCCACATACTACAGTGGCCGGTGAAGTGGTTAATATGTTCTGTTTTGAAGTGAAAAGTTGAAATGATTATTTCCATCTAATAGTAGGCATGTAAAAATATGTTGGTGATTTATCATTGTAATAAAAAACCTAATATATATATATATTTATTTATTTACATTTAGTGGTGATCTATTCACATGTTTCCAGTTTAAAGTTTAATTACAACCACTTTGATTACATTTTTACAAATCCCCCCTAACGATCGGCAAACAAACGCTTCACAAAAGCCTTGGGATTTCTAATCATTTTCCGTCTGCAACAAAAATGTAATTGAAATGTGATTGAATGCAAATTTTACACGTTTTATGAATTGTTAATACTTTTTGCAATACCAAACTTGGTCTGGCATTTCAGGATCATAGACATGTTTTACTTTGCTCCAAAGAAAATTCTACTACTAGAAATAATTATAATTTCATGAACCTTTTTTTTTTTTAGAAAAACAGAAAAGCAAAAAAACATACAGTTTACATACATACATAGAGTGAATACGAAAAACATAAGTTGTATAAGATTGTTTAAAACTTTGCAGATCAATTTAACAACAAAAGAAACAAATGTTTATGCTTAAAAATACACTTTTATTGTATCTCTAGATCAGGGCCCGAAATTTCAACTCAGATTACACTCGTCAAAAAAAAAAAAAAAAAAAAAAAAAAAAAAAAATTACTCGCCATAAATTAGTGTTGTCAATTTTTTTTTCTTTTTTACGCATTTTGTGTTTTTTATTTTTCCCAACTGTTTGAAATGCTTTTTCAAATATGCCTAAAATTATATACCTTAAAATTCCTATAGTAACCCCCCCCCCACCTTTTTTCAAGGGGAAATTTGTCAAAATTGGGTGAGGGGTTATATTCGGAAGTTTTCGGAAAAGTACGACGATTTCGGAAGGGGGGAGGTTATAATCGGAAGTTTCACAATCTTTTTCTAGAAGTATTATTAGTTTTATTCATATTATAATACATATTAATGGTTACTAAATTGTATTAACAATATAATAATACTCATTATTATTTATTAAAGTTTATTAATAATAAAAAAAAAAATATTAATAAGTTTAAATTTTTATTAATCAGTTTAAATTTTTATTTTAGCAAAAAAAAAAGTATTCGGAATAACAGAAACAAACACGAACATGTGATAAACAAATCGCGATCACGAAGCGAAGCAGTCTCATAGAATAATATTTGAGCAGTCTAGAATTCGCTAGCAGTTAAAAAATCAGTTAATTGCACTGTTATTAACTGATATGAAAGAACAAAACAGGGTGAACAATAACTATTAAAGTTACATATGCAAGTGCTATTACGGAGTTATTATGCTGTTTAATGATTTAAAATTAAAAAGAGAATTTAAAATTTAGAAAAGAGTTGTGATCTTAAAAACAGATTTGCATAAGCAAGATTGTGAAAGCCACGACCGCCTGCGGATAGCAGTTAACATTTTGGAGTTTAAAGAATGTAAACAACACCACATTTTTTTTATTTGGAGTTATTTCACTTTAAAAAGATGAGTAAAAATAACACTTGGATACGTTATATGCAAAATAAAGTTTCTAAATAAACATATAAAGACTTCAGAATTTAAAAAATGTATGTTTGCAGCGCTCATGTGAATAACGAAAGAATGGCGAACTTAGCCGCCAAAGGTAAGGGAGGGGGGTTATAAACAGAATTTTCCGAAAAAGTAAAGTGTGCCAGATTTCGTTATAATCGGGAGGGGGGTTACTATCGGTATTTTACGGTATATTAAAAATGTGTCACATATCATCATATCTCATAATCATCTATAATTAAAAATCATTATAGTGTACTATATTTGAGATTTGAAAAAGATGAAAATATCCAATAACATAAAATGCAAAGATTCATTAAAGAAAAAAAGAAGAAAAAAAAACTCTGTCAAACAATATTCTGTGAAAATCTTTTTATTTGAAACGTTAAGCTTCCTTATTTAGTTTACCTATTTACCGTGTATTTCCGAATATAAGCCAAGAGTACGTTTTTCCCTGCAGAAATTTGCCCAAAATTGCCAACCCATGTACAAGCCAAATTGAAAAAATACTCTTTTAAAGTTCGAGTATATTGCTAATCTATACAACTTTCAGGATAATCTGTCCAATGAAATTGCACGAAATGCATGCTTATCCAATAGAATTCCTTGCCTTGCTTAGCTATGACGTAAAACGATCGCAGTGTGTTCGCCAATGACGATAATTTTAACTCTGGCAACCCTATCAGAAGGGAGGCTAGCACAGACGCACTTGCACACACAAGTCCCGGCAGCTGAAAACAATGGTTGCTTTGCCGTAATACCAGGAGGCCTAACCCTAACGTCGATGATGCAGCCGCTGGATGATTACATAAATAAGCCGTTAAAAGACCGATTGCATTTTTTTTTTTTTTTTTTTTTTTTTTTTTTTAATGACGTATCTAAATTATTTTGATATTTCTACTTTTGAGTATTTTTATCAGTGCCTCAAGGCAATCTTAAAAAAAAAAAAGAAAAAGAAAAAAAAGAAACTTCTATATAAAAAAACGAAGATTTGCCACTTTTTTTGCTAGTGTAAGCCTAGAAAAATTTTAAACAGATATGATTTAATTGTATAAATTAAAAATATGATCAGGAGTCCTGTTTTTTCAAGTTTTTCTTATACTATTTCTGACAGAGTAGTTACTCCGTTCGTGCAATCTGCCGATGATGTCAGTTACCGACAGGTAAAAAAAAAAAAAAAAAAAAAAAAAAAAGAAATGTAACACACGTGACTACATCGAGCATTTCTTGAAATAAATTTAAAATTGCTAATTTAAAAGTTTTATATGTGCTAATTATTTAAAAATAGGGTTTGTGCAATCTGCCAATGATGTCAGTTACCGGCAGGTCAAAAAAAAAAAAAAAAAAAAAAAAAGAAAAGAAACACACTGACTACATCGAGCGTTGCTTGAAATAAATTTAAAATTGCTAATTTAAAAGTTTTATATGTGATAATTATTTAAAAATAAGGTTTGTGCAATCTGCCGATGATGTCAGTTACTGGCAGGTCAAAAAAAAAAAAAAAAAAAAAAGAAGTGTAACACACGTGACTACATCGAGCGTTTCTTGAAATAAATTTAAAATTGCTAATTTAAAAGTTTTATATGTGATAATTATTTAAAAATAAGGTTTAATATCACTATTTTACTTTATATATAGTTTTTAAGCTTAAAATATATGTATTCAATCATTGTTTCTAATGTGCGTTTTTTCCTAAAAATGTGTACTCGTATATAAGCCAACCCCCGACTTCAGCTTCCGAAAAATTTCCAAAAATTCTCGTCTTATACACGGAAATATACAGTATTTATTTAACTTTTTTCAATAGAGATGTCTTTTTTGTCCGTTTTTATTTTTGTAATCAGACGGAATGTCGATGTGTATAGTTTGTTCATTATTGTCATTTGAAATAAGCATTTCAGAATAACTTTTTTGATATAATCATTGCTTACAAATCATTACAAGCGGAAATCCTTGGCGTTTCAGTGAAAAACTGGAGAATGTGAACTGTTTTTTGGTATTCAACAAAATAAAAATAAGCAGTATCTTTAAAAGGGCTCGAGCTCATTTTTATGCACCAATATCGCATAGGCAAACTTTCGTGTTTCTCTTCTCTCGGATAGAGGTCGACGGGCAAAGAGGCTCTCTTCTCTGCTCGTCTGTTCTCACCCAGCTTGGAGAAATTAAAGTGAGAGAAACGAAACTGACGTAGAGATTAAAACTTTTATGCATGTACTAAGCATTTTACCTTTCCTAGGCTGGGGCGATCGTCGGACAGCGCGCACACAGACTCAACACTCCGAGAAGAGAGAAAGGAGAGGTTATAAGATCACAAGATTTTGTCTTATTTAAATCTATAAAAAGAATGTTTTCTGTCACCATATCGTGTAAGACTTCTATCTATAACTTGACCAAATTTTTATTCGCCACAGTAGAAATTCCTCTCGCCAATGACGAGTTGGTGAGCGGAAATTTCGCGTCCTGCTCTAGATTACTATATTGTATAGTCTTAATTTATGTAAAATTTGCATCTACGAATTAATTTTATGAATTGCAATTATTCCTAGTGATACCAGACTTGGTTCGGCTTTCATGGTTTGAGTGTGTTTGTGTTTGGGATTAAGGCTGATTGACTACACGGTGCTAGGCCTGAGAGGGAGTGGAGTGCCTTCCTCCTTCACTATTTGAAGATAAATTATATTTTTTTGCGGATAGATTCAGAATATTCTGCTAATGTTTTTATTATTATTATTTTTATCATGAATTATTTTATGATTCATGGTATACATATTTTAATAAAAGTAAAATATTTATTTTAATCTTCAGTGTATAAAAAAAGAACAAATATGGATCAGAAACATAAAAAAGCTGAAAAAAAAAACTGAGAAGCTAAATGTACAAAGTTTACACGTGCTTCACAATGGACAATGTGTATAAAAAGTAAAATAAAACTATTAAAATACTAATTCCTACCTGAAATATAATGTATGTAAATGTAGATTAATCCAAGATTTTACCGAAAAAAAAAAAAAGATAATTTTAAAAATAATGCAATGTATTGGTTTGGTTTGGTTTGTTGAGTACTGAGATTTATTGCTTGCCTCGAGGGCCGCTTATATCTCGAAAATCCACACCACAAGGGTTTGCAAGTTTTTATTAGAACAAGAACAGATACATGAATCACATAAACAAGGACAATACACCCATGCCTTATCCGGGATTTGAACCCGGGCCCAACAGCATAGAAGTCAGGGCCGCTAACCACTATACCGCCTGGGCGGCTAATGCAATATAATTTTGTAAGCAAGGGTAACAAAACAAACTATTGTTGTTTGCAGTGTTGCCAATCAGAAATTTGCTTTTTACATTTTACTGTTTGTGGTGCAGTGGATGAATACATTGAAATATTTTCTCCTTATAAAATTGTAACTTTATTATCAACAATTATGAAATAGAATCACCATAATTATAAAACAGTTCCCTATTTAAAATATTATCGAAATAGTTTTTTGACGAAATGCAAAGTTATAAAATCTAAATTTTTTTCTTCATCTATATATGTATTTTTGTCTAAAGTGACGATAAAAATTCAAAAGTCACCAAGGGGAGCTACATTAAGGCTGCCTGTACCATGATCAGGTTTACATATTTCATTATGTGTGAAATTGTTGTCATTTTATGGTTGATCGATTAAATAAAATAAATATAGAAAATAACGTGAAAGAAAATATTATGTGCACCACATATAGTGTTGTTCATATGTAATTGGGATTCAAATATAAAATGGCTACTTCAATCTTTTTGAAACTGTCATCTGATAAGCACTCAAATGGAAGGCCACTGGTAAGCAATCGTCACAGGCAATAGGGACAGACAGCCGAGAGAGTGCGAATGAGTGAGTCGCTGCCGAAGGCAGCGGGGAACCAAAGCGAGCTTTAAAGTGCTTCATGATTTCTTTAAATTTTATTTTTGTTTGTAAAGCGATATAGAAAAGAGTTTCCTTTAAATATAGTGACCAGCGAAGCGAGAAAAGCCTTCATTGATTCACTACCTTCATTGATTTCATGAATTAAAAAATGGTCGTATAAATGTAAAAAATGTTGAGTTTTTCTGTATATATAATAGAAATTTTGTGATTACGATAATTTTTGACATAATACTCAAAGTTGAACCAAAGTTATACAGCAAATTTATCTTACAAATATCTTAGATAACTACGTTGCTTTGCAGTTTGTTTTCAAGTGGTGACTACATGAAAATTTCAAATCCACATTGAAAAAAGGTTAGTTAAGACTGTATTTGCTTGAATTTTGATGCTTACATTGACCACATAATGGTCTCACTCAACCA
Source organism: Salticus scenicus (assembly GCA_963930645.1). Classification (NCBI taxonomy): domain Eukaryota; kingdom Metazoa; phylum Arthropoda; class Arachnida; order Araneae; family Salticidae; genus Salticus; species Salticus scenicus. The sequence goes on from OZ005652.1 coordinate 199,925,015, forward strand.
AGTATTTATTAATAAATTTTTTATCTTCCATTTTTAACAAAATGACCGATATCTTAAGTACGACCATTTCAAATCAGGCTACCACTTTTAAATTTATCATCAGAATAACTTTGAAATACTGAATCAGTTGAAGTTGGACATTGAACTTATCACACAAATATCTTGGATGAATTTTGTTCTAGCATTTAGTTTCCAAGTTGCAGCCACTTGAAAATGTGCCACCACGATAACTTTTAGAATACTAAACTGGTTCAAATCAAATTTGGGGAGTGAACTTATAATTCAAATATCTTGGATAAGTTTGCTAGGCAACTTGCTCCACCATTTCGTTTCCAAGTGGCAGCCACTTAAATTTTTTTCATTACAATAACTTTTGAAATACTGAATCAGTTCAAATCAAATTTGCGCAGTTGATATATCATTCAAATATGTTTGATAAGTTCACTGGGCATCTCAGTCACTCTGTCCTTTTGTTTCTAAATGGTGGCCACTTGAAAATTATCACAATAACTTTTGAAATGATTTGCTTAAAACTGCATATATACATAGCCCTCATTAATAAATCCACCAAGTCCATTAATAAATTGTAGCTGCCATTTTGAAAACAGTGGTGGCAACTTCATAAGAAAAGATAAATCAACCTAAACTTCTTATGGTCGAAAGGACTTAATTTAATCTTTTGATTAATAACCTATAAAAAGTAATGATATCAGTACAAAAACCCTTAACGGGTTAAAAGTTTGTGACGCAGCTACTTTATCGCTATAAGAATTTGAAATATGGGTCTTAAACATAATGATATCAAATTTTAAGTGACGCTTTGCTATTAGTTAAAAGATACATAGATTTTCTTATTTGACCATTTGCTTTTTTCTTTTCTTTTATATTTACAATGCAAACTAAAAGTAAAATTTATAAAGTAAAATTTATGTAAATGTTACTTTGTATCATAGTATCCAACTAAGTGAAAATTTGTGCAAAGAGATAGTGTGATGCAAAGAAAACATTTGCACAAATTTTACTTGCAGTTTTGGATAGCGTGACGCAAAAGACAAATCAATTTATTGAAATAAATAATTTCAATTTATAATGCAAACTCAGTGAAAGTGTGATTATTTGACAGTATATATTTGAAAATTAAAAGCACTGTTTCAATGTGTAAATATACTTTATTAGACAAAACAAAGGTAATTTTAGTGGAGTCTAAAAACAAATTTTTTAAAGTGACATTGAGGCGTCACTGGAATTTTGATATCATTCCTTTTAAAACTGTTATTTTGAAATTGAAATGAAAATGCATCAGTGAGTATATTTTATATATTTGTCTTATCTTAAAGTTAAAAATATGTTTGCATTGTAAATATAAAATAAAAGAAAAATGCAAATGATCAAATAAGAAAATCTATGTATATTTTAACTAATAGCAAAGCGTCACTTAAAATTTGATATCATTATTTTTAAGACCCATATTTCAAATTCTTATAGCGATAAAGTAGCTGCGTCACAAACTTTTAACCCGTTAAGGGTTTTTGTACTGATATATGTAATTACACCTGATGATGCTATTGTTATAATGGCGAAAAGCTTTGTGTCGTTTTTAATAAAAATATTGTATCTACGTGTTTTAAAGTGGTTTGTTACCTTTTATATATTATATATACACGTGAAATGTTTTCTAATTTTAAACTTTTAATAGTTTTTAATCTTAATTGTTAAAGATATAGTTTGAGAGATTTGGACACCACAGATCATTCTACACTTAGGTATTTAACTAATTACTATAACTAAAAGTTAAGATATTCTCCCTATCTTTATTTAATATAGAGAAAAGCATCGGCTACAATATGTTTTAAACATATGTTGATACATAGCTTATAAGTTATTAAAAATATATTCTATAAAACCTTTTGAATGAAAGATTGCAAACACTATTTTAATAGCAAAATGCATAAATTATTTTAATAAAAATATCATTCATAAATTATACATTTTGTCGTTAGGAATACATCAAATGTTGAAAACATTGTAAAATAAGTTTCTTTTTCCCATATCCATAAAGATATAATTGGAACGAATTACATTTGTTTCGGATCCCGCTTCGAATTCGTGGGAAAAATTCGCTTCTCTGCACCGTAACTAACGAAATTTTGCGTGAAGTTCCGAGGCTTGTTGAAAAGAATGATGCAGTATGGGAAAATTTGCTAGCAGGAAAAAACATATAACGGGGGCGGATTGATATGGTTAGATAATTTGTTAGGCTACTGATTGATGCGACTGAAAATTTATGAATATGGTGTACGTCATCAGGCTCTACTTTTATACTCAAATGCGCATTAAAATGCGTGGAACGTATTTCTGGACTGGATTAATCATTGGAGTTATGTTCATGTGGGAGAGACGAGTTATAAAATGCATTACTTAAGTAATGCATTTTATAACTCTATCAATAGCAGAATTCTATTAATAGCAGAACTCTATTAATAGCAGAAAAATGCACTGAAATTTGGTTTTGAATGAAAATTTGTAATTTGTAAATGTAAAGGTGGATGTGAAATTTGTATGTCACTTGAATCCGAAAAACATGTTTTTAGCTGTTTGCCTGCGTGTGTGTCTGTGTGTGACTATAATTAGCATACCTCAGGAACTCCAAACTCTGTATTCTAAATCTGCATCATATAGGAATGTTACCGTCAACCGGGGTTACTTAGGCCGGCGGGGTAATAAAAGCCATTTTAATAGGTAGATTTTGAATGCTGGTTTGGCAACACTGTGTAGATGTCTGGAAGTTTGCTTTGATGCTATTTTTTGCATTATTTAACAGAGTTTTCACTAGTCTACAAATAGCTATTTAAGTTTTTAAAGGTAAGTTTACATAAATATTTTTGTTTCGATGTTAATTTTAGTGAAATCTTAAAACCTTCATAACTTCACTGACCCCAATAATATTTTTAATAGAATTTCAATAACAAATGTTGTTCAGCCCAACCTCAAGCAATACTTTTTTATTTTTGCCATTTCACAGGATGCATTTCCATTTAGTTTTATATATTTTATATATTTTATATAAAAAACTAAAGATGTTACACAAACGGGGTAACAAAAGCCAGTGGTTTTTGTTACTCCATACTACATTATACCACATAAAATGAAAAAAAAAGTACTGGTTATTAACAAATTACAGTAATTATTAAATAAATGATTTTTATGCTTTCCCTTGATTCAGGACACAATATGCCTCGAAAGTATCAAAGGCCTGTTGGTGCCCGAAAATACAAAGATTACTCAGTACAAATACAGGATCTTACACCAAATGTATATGTTATTGTAGAACTTATATTTAATGAAAATACAAAAAAAGAAGCGAAAAAACAATTCTATGCTATTGTTCAAGAAACTAAACCCGAGGAAGAAACAGCAAAGGTAAAAGTTTTTAGGAAAAGCTCCAAATCACTGGGAAATGAGTATGCGTTTCCAAATGTTGATGAAGAGATGGACATCAAGATCACAGACATTATCACAATTGTTAAGCCTGTTAAAGTTAATAGAGGACGTCATACTTTCTCTTTTGCACTTAATAATTAAATGTTAGATTAAATTATCATTAATGCCATTATTGTATAATTTTTTACTAGTACATCAAATGTAAAATATTATATATAAATTTATTTTGGCATTTTATGTGGATTTTGTTACCCCTTGGTGAATAATTGAAGTTAAACATTGATTTACAACCACTGGTTTTTGTTACCCCATATCACGGGGTAACTAAAACCACCAAGTTTTTATTTTCTTATAATTACCATGCATGTTTCAGAAAATTTTCTTATATGTAATAATAAAGTAGAGCAATAGACCCAAGTTTTCCACAAATTATTTAATCTCTAATATAAATAGTTTTTGAGTGATAGGTGTTTGAAGTTGAAAAGTGGTCTAAGTAACCCCGGTTTACGGTACACTAAACTTTTCGTTTATACAAAGCAAACGGGTAGGGACATTCAAGAGAGTTCAAATGCATTATGTCTAAAGGTAATATTGTTGGTAAGTACAGTTTAACATCTATAGGCTTCACTAAACCAAATGAAATGAACATATATTTTTATATGCATAAAAACATATTTCGTGTAGAATATGGTATGAAAATCATTCACCATTCTTTTATAGGGATATTAAAAAGAACTGGAATATAGTGTGACTATGCTTGGAAATTGATAAAAGTGCATTTCAGGTTGCTCTATGTGTTCTTAATAGAGGACTGTATTTGAATACACAATATGGTATGTACATAATTTTTAGAAGACATACAGGGGTATTAATAATTAAGTAAAAACGTTCTTTTGTATTGCATGTAATTGGTGGAAGTGCTTTACTGTAATATTTTACCTTGTCTAGGAAAGCTTATCAGAAATGAAAATTAATTTCTCATAACTCATACGGTAAATGAGGTATCGTTTTAAGTTAAATTAATTCTCAGCGTTTTTTTTTTTTTTTTTTTTTTTTTTTTTTTTACAATTATACTTTTAAAGGTTTTTGGAATATTAAAGTTAGGTTTTTAATGGCTGGATTTTTGCGTACGCTTCTTATCAGCGTAACTTAAAAACAAATAAGTGTGGACAATTCTAATGTTCTATTTTGAACGATATCAGGTTGCTTTTTAAAGATTTTTAAAAACTGCTTATAAGCTTGTAACGCTAAGATATTTGTATTTATTTACGAAGATTTGTGAGTTCATAAAGTTTTTTTTACAAAAAAGAATTTTTGCAACGTAGTTAAAATAATTGGATCTCCAAATTAAATTGGCATGGGAAAAACCCCTTATGAAATCTCAAATCTAGCTCATTCTTTTGCCGAGAATTTGCTTAATTTTTATTTTATTCAAATGAACTGTTGAAAAAGTTGCCCAATATATCTAGCTTTCAACCTATGTAATAAATTTTTTTCTATTTTTTGCGCATGTGCAGTAAAATATATTTAGTATAAATACTCAAGTCTCAGCGAATATTACACGTGTGAATTTTGTGTTCCAGAATAATGTTTCCATATTACTTTGTCAATTTTTCTGCAAGTTATGGAAATGTTTATGGAAATCCGTTCTAGTTACAATAAGCAAAAAACTTGCTAAAAATATTAATAATTTTTGAAAAAAAAAATATATATATGCCTAAATAATTGCACAAATCCCATAACAAAATGTATAACCGTTATACATAGAATGTGCAACAACATATTAAAATTACAAGTCATTAGCCGCTTTTTATGATACAGGGTAATCCAAAGTATTTGCGCTCTTCTTCAATTTGTGGTTGGTCCCCTTATTGTACTCTGGACTAAATCGATAGTGAAAATGTGAGTTTTTAAATGTTCTTTGAATGTTTGAAGTTCCAGGCCATTTCGTCTAGTATTTTTTTTTAAAATCTAAAAAAATCTAAAAAAATGTAAAAAAAAAAAAAAAAAAATCTTGTAATTTGGTCATTCACTGTAAGACAGATAAGTGTAATATAATTCACAGATAAAATTCACTGTAAGTCAGTGTATAGATAATTTTTCCAGATTTTCGTGGAAAATGGAAAACAAAAGTTAAACCGCAAGTGCGTATCTCAAAAAAACGGCTCTTCCGATTTTTTTTCGAATTTGCTGTATAAACTCCCCTTTAGATGTTTTTTCGCATGTATTAGTTCGCTAGTTCAGGAAAATTGAGAGGCGTCCTGTATAAGTACTTCAATTTCCTTTAAAAATGGCTCTACCGATTTTCTTCAAACTTGCCATAGTAATTCCCTTTTAGATATCCTTTTGTATACGTACTTGTTGAATTGAAGGGAACTGTTGCGTTTCCCAAGTTTTGGTGAATATCGGAAATGGGATCAAATGTCGGTCCAATCTCCAAAGATCTCCAAAGATCTCCAAATCGGCTCTAACGATTATTTTAAAATTTGCTACAGAAGCTTTTTTTAGATGTCTTTCGCATACATTATTTGGGTTACTACAGGGAAAGTGACAATCGTCCTGATTTGGTAAGCCAGTTTTAGATCTCGGAAATTGGAGTTTCAAAAAACGTCTCCACCAATATTTTTTTAAACTTTCTATGTAAAGTCTGTAAGTATATCTTTATGACGTATGTATTGGTTTGCTCTTAGGAAAATTTTGGGTGTGTTTTTTTAAGTTGTGCGTTTTTTAGGTGTGTGTTTTTTAAATGATTCTGCAACTAAAGTTTTAAAAATAAAAGATAGGAAAAAGTAAACGAAACTCAGCTCTAAAGTCAACTTCCTTATTTAGAAGCAATTGAATTGCATATAATTTTATTAGCTAACGAATAGTTCGACATAAAATTTACTTTAAAAGATTTGAACTTCCTCTAAGTGTGAAATTCAGAAATATGAAATCTTATCATTTGCTTCTTTTCGCTACACACATAAACATTAAATTATATAGTAGACAATGACCAGTTTTAGTGAAGGGGAAAAAATCTGCTATCGCAAAATATAACCAGTTAGAGAGGTAAACATTTGTACTTAGGCCTTTAATAAAGGTAAATTAGTATTAAAATCCTTGAAAAAAAAAAAAAAATTAGACTTTGCAAAAAAAACAAAAAAATGGTCGTAAAAGGAGGTGACCCTTGAGTAGAGGTGGTCTTTTAGGTTTTTTTTATTTATTATTATTTTTTTTTAAACTTGTTTTTTTTTTCTTTTCACTAATTTAAAATAGTAACATTCGCTTTACTGCGGCGTTTGCGATATTTTCTCTTCATTTTGGGCTTGATATTTTGTATGCGACGTTTCTTCCCTAAAATACGGTTATGTGTAATAGTGAATAATGAAAGTCGTGTTATTGTTATACACCAAATTGTTTCTTCTTCTTCTCGTACCCAAAATATTTAGAAAAACGTTTATAGTACTACACAATACCTATTCTCACCGACAGCCGAATCCCATGTTATTTTATGGAGAAATTTGTAATCAGAATTACTCATTATCTAATACTTGTTTTTTTTAAATTTAATTTTATTATTATTTTTTTTTATTCCGTTTTTACATTTAGAAAAATTACAACCATTAAATTTATTATATTTTTTTTGCAAATAATGATTTTATTTACTTTATTTATTTATTTTTATTATTTAGATTAAAAACACTTTAAAACACGTAAAATTAAACTTTATTTAAAAGATTTTAAAACATTATCCGCAGCTTTTCGCTTTGAAATACCAAAGCATCATCACGGTTTTTTATTATTACCCCGAAGGTGCTTTGGTATTTCAAAGCGAAAAACTTCGGATAATGTTTTAAAACCTTTTAAATAAAGTTTAATTTTACGTGTTTTAAAGTGTTTTTAATCTAAATAACAAATAACACGTGTTTTAACTTAACTCTTTTTTAGAGATAATTTATATTTTTATTATGCTACATTTTGGAGCTAAAAAAAAAAAAAAAAAAAAAAAAAAAAACCGCTGTGTTTATATTTTAAAGCTTGTTATTTAGCTCTAAAATGAAATTTCAAGTACAAAAAAAAAAAAAAATAATCTGGTGTGTCACTCACACTACTTTCTCTTACCCTGAATTTTAATACTATAAATACAGGTTAGAGATAAGAGGTAAGATTACGAGTACTGTTATGTAAACCTATATTAAACAAATCAAATTAGGCTTCGGAAAAGTTTTATATGATAATTAGTTCTGTGTGAGGGGGGGCTACCGCCCCCCTCAATCCCCCGTTTCATTAATGCACCTACATTTATATAGAATTTAATTCGACTATAAAAAAATAATTCTGTTTTTAAAAAATAATTTATTGGTTGGTTGGTGTCGTGTCCATGGGGAGAACTATAGAAAACCATGAGTGTGCAAAACACAACCGGCCAACTCCTTGATGTTATCGGAGTACAGACTCTCGATGTCAAAGGGGGAGAATTCCCCAAGCTGAACCAGGGATCTTAAGATGGCTGGGCAGTCAAAAATATGTTTTGGTGTTAGTGGAACATCATCACAGTTGTTGCAGAGACGGTAGGTTCTATTGCCATCTCCCAGGATCTTCATACCTCGATAATGACCAGTTCTAAGGCAGGTGACAGTTTTGGTAAGGTCTCTGTTAGCGTTTATTTCACAAATCTGCGAGTCTTTTTTAATGGTGTTTTCTCTCAAACGGAACCTTGCGATCGCATTAACATCGTCGAGAGTGACCTTGGCGATATTTTCTTTATTGAGATTTCTCCCTTTCTTGGCAAGTTGATCTGCTTCTTCGTTTCCAGGGATGCCGACATGCGCAGGGATCCACTGTAGAATACATATCTTGTGTAGTTTGTCAATTTCTTCTAATTGGTGTTGGATATTGTGGGTTAGCCTTGATTGACCTTTATTTAATGCTTCTAAAGCAGCTTTGGAGTCACAAAAGATGACTATCCCGTTAGCTTTGTCAGTGTTGTTGAGTAAGATGTATTCATGCAATGCATTGTATATTGCTTTAAGTTCACTGGTGAAATTTGAGGCAATGGAACCAGTGCCCAGTGAATGGTTCGTAGTTTTGCCGTTGGGTAGTACAAAGTGTACGCCCACACCGCCTTTTTGAAAAGTTTCGTCAGCTGAGCCATCAGTGTATGCGTGGACAAAAATAATTTATTAATAAAAAATTTAATTATTTTAATTAAAATTAAATAATAATTTTAATAAAAATAATTTACTAAAATTATTATTTAAAAAAGTTATCTTTTATGATAATACAGACTATTTCCATATTAGAGAAGTAGTATAACACTAAATAAAAAAAAAAAAAAAAAATTCAATTTATTCTTAATATTACAGTATTTTTTTTTTGTTGTTGTTGTTGTTAAATATGAAAAAAAAAAATCGATAATTTTATTTTAAATTATCGCAGATCGATGGTTCAACCATTTGTTTTAAAGGCATTGGAAAGCTCTTTTGAAAGATACCCACCATGAAAATTTACACCCCTCGAGGGGGGACTTCCCTATACACAACAACTTTTTTTCCAGTTGACTATCTCTATTACAAAAAATATATATTCGTTTCATTTGGTTTAGTGCAGTCTATAGATGTTAAACTCTACTTACCTGCAGTTTTCCCCATAGACGTAATGTATTTGAAAACTTTTGAATGTCCCTGTACACGAACCATTTGCTTCATCTCAACGAAGAGCTTACTGTAGCATCCCTATATGATACACATTTAGAATACCGAGTTTGGAATTTCTGCTGCTATTTGTTCTTGATATATGCTGATAACAGGCACAGAGACATCCACACAGACAGACATACACACATACCATTCGCTAAAAAACATGATTTTCGTATTCAAATGAACTCAAAACATGTAAATATAACAAAAACTCACGTTCGAAAATTTGACCCTAAAACAATACTTTCTCGACCCTATGGGTAAGAGAAGGTAATAAACTGGCTATTTCTTTTTTTTGTCCGCTATCATTTAATATTGTTAATATAAAATTTCCTGAAAAGTAATATATACAGGGATGGAACACGGGCGCAGAATTCATACCACTATCAATGTAAGAAAATTTTCTACCTCTTAAATCGAAGATATTATAGGTAGAGAAATTTCTTAAACACATTCCGGTATGAATTCTGCGCCCGTGTTCCATCCCTGTATATACCTAATTAGTTGCTTTCGCGAGTTATTTTTCGACATGATTGAAAAAAGGCAAGAAGCAATAAAGATATGAATTAGAAGAATTTAACTTTAAAACAACATTTCATTGTGAAAATGCAAAGTATGTAAAGTTTTCATGGTGACAAAAATTGCTTCAAATCCTTTGTGTATATCAGAACAACAAGAAGGAATTTGCGGAAGATCAATAAATTTACATTTTTTAATTGAATGGTGTACACTTAGGCGTAATATTAATTTCAGAACCAATGATTAAGCTCTTGGACTATACCAAAGGTTGACATGCTAATTAAAATTAGCGGTATTTTAAGGTTAAATCCCTTTAACTGCTAAACACGCTGCAATTCTCACATGGAGTCTGTCATATAAGTGCTGATATTGGCTTCGGATATACTGAGTTCCAAGTTCCAAGTTCTAAGTTCCAAGCAACCTCAACTTGGATGTGTAAATCTGGAACGGCCGTTTCTAGCCGTGGAGACCGCAAAACTTTTCTGCTAAAATGTGGAAAAAGAAAAAAAAAGTCGCACTTCGATATTTTCTATTTTTCTTTCTTCAACCGTCAACTTTATCATTGTGAGAGCAAATTTTCGAACAGATTTTATTATGTCGTCCTCCACGTATTATTAAGGATTAAGCCAAGTGTAAAAACAAAATGTAATTGTTAGGAAAACTGAAAATTTATAAAGTATTTAAAAAATAGCAAGGATAGGGCAATTAACGATACCATAAAAAGTATTAATTTTAGAATGAAAATAAAAGAAATATTTTAATACGAGAAATGACAAAATAATTGAATGTTAATTAAATATTGGTGAGATGGATTTTAGCAAGATATAATTTTTTTTTGGCTGCTTAAACTGAAAATTTGGCTCTAGGCGGTCACGTTATCCATTCAAGCGACATGACCGCAGTTAGAAAGCCAGTGATTAAAAAATCGGTTTGTATTACCTTTAGAACATAGAAGGGACAGGGACTCAGAAAAAGTGTCTAGCAACACAATTTCTTTAAATACAGTCCAACGACGATTAAGCAAAGCAAGTTAAAATGCTAGAAAAATCTGAAGGGAAAAAAAAAATATCCAAAAGAATTAAGAAAACAAGACTCCAATGGACTTAAAAAAAAAAAAAAAGATCAGTTAATTATTGGGTAAAAGTAATTTTCTCTTATGAGTGAAGTTTCATTTATTTTGAGCTGACGGAAACAAGCAGGTCAGATGACGAATATGTGACAAATTGAAAATTACACTTACAAAATAGTGAAATATTATTCGCACATTATGATACAAGACTGCATAAAATTTCAAGGAGTTGGACAAGTTTTCATGCTCCAGGGATCAATTAACTCGAAATAAAACATAGCCATTATATAAGTGGTGCCTGATATACTATTTTGGAGGTATTTCAGACTTTTCCCTAACCAGCATTTCAAGATGATAATGCACCTTGCTGAACGGCATCTGAGGTACGTTAATTTGATTCACATTGTTAAAATTACCCATTCCCTATGAGCACCTATAATTCTATAAGTAATCATAACTTTTTTCTCTTTAAGTTAAATCCCACAAAGAATATCGTAGAATTTCTTCTTTACCAGACCTGAAAGTAGTCTTAATTAGAATCCGATCGAAATCCTTTAGTCTATAAAAGGGGAGAGAGATTCGAAATTTGTAACCTACAATTTTCAAGAACTAGAAAATTTATTTATATGATAGTTGGCTCAGTGAAATTTCTGAGATTTATCTTAAAAAACTGTATAATAGTATGACATTGCGCATTAAAGCAGTAATTTCATATAAATGGGGAATTACTCAATGCAGATTACATATTTTTATAAAGTAATTGTTTAGATCTAACAAATAAATAGTTTTATTTCATATATTAAAATGTAGCGTGTTTATTTCATATTATAAATCATAATAGAATACAAAGTATATGTTTATTATATAATATTACATTTAAAAAGGAAGTTTTATGTAGATTTTTATCAAGTACTCCGTAGAATGTAATAAAGCGAATTACTAAATCAAAAATGTGCATAGGTATCGTATTATCTCTTTGGCATTAAGCAAACCTGACAGTTTTATTTGTTTCAATCATTAATTTTGAATTTATTACAAATAAAAGAATTATAAGGCTTTTTTTTTTTTTTTTTTTTTTTTTGTTTTGTTCCACATTGTTTATTCCAAACATGCTGGATGGGAGAAAAATTCGGTGAACGTGGAGCTTATAGGAATCATCTCACACCTCGAAAAGCATGTTGTGTTGCAATGCTGTACATGGGAGTGCATTATCTTTATTATTATTAAACAACATTACAAATTGCATAATGACAGATTCAATGATGTTATTGATGTGCTAAATACCATGATCAACGAACTCGGCACGAACACTAATTATGTACGGTAGTGGTAAGTAATCACCATGTACACAAAGAGACCAAGTGTAGGTACTGTAACGTTGGTGGATGCAAGAATTGTTGAGGCGCTTCCCTGTACGTTTTGAACACAAATACGACCATCTGGGGCTCCTAAACAAAATCTGCTTTCATCACTGAAAACTACACTATGTTATTCCCTTCTCTAGTGCAGGTGCAGACAATGGCGACATAACTGAAGCCGTTCGCAAAGAGAAGGCTGGAGTCAGAGGTACACATATCCAAGGCACCCAAGCACGTTGTCTTATTTGCAGTAAGGTAAACGTTTGGGATTTGTTTGGACTGTCAGCTCAGATGCCCGCTCATCAGTCCGTATCTGAGCCCCAAATATATGTATTTTCTGGTGGGAAAATTATTCGGATCATCTACTCCATCAACGTATTATCACTGATACATCTCTCACAATGTACTCTGTAAAACGATAAAACCAATTGGACTACTGAAAACTGTCGACCAACCAGACTGTTGTTCCTGTAATTGCTGAAAATAAACTCTTCCTTCCACGACTAGGCATCGTAGCTACAGTCGGCAGTAAAATTATTGAAGCACACATCCCCATTTTTCATATTTAGTTTGATTGCTAATTTTTATCATCAACTTGCTTTTTTATAAGCAACATAAGACTAAGATCGTGACTCGACAAATATTTACTTAACAAAACAGTATTAAGTGCACATCTCTTAAACAGGCATTATTGCTAGTGCTTCAATAATGTTGCTGCCGACTACCCTTTAAGCTACTGTCAAGCTCAGTAATCCGACCGTTTTTTACATTCATTTAACCCAACCCCTTAAAATACCGCTGACTGTAATTTGCATATTACCCCCTGCTGCAGCGTAAGAGCTCAACAATTAGCTCTGAAATTAACATTACGCTTTCGTGTACTCCATTCAACTAATATATGCAAATTCAATAATCGTCCTCCAATTCCTTCTAGGGTTTCTTTTTTCAATTTTCAGTTGTGCATTTTTAATTGTTCCCCTCAAAAATATTAATGTTATATATTATGAAATTAAAGAGATATACCACTGTCAAATTTTTATACGTATATTTAACAAAATTATTTCAGGTTGATTTATGAATTAATCACTAGCGCATTTTAATCAATAAATTAGGAACTTTTATCTTTGTGGGATTGTTGAACTAATAATAGAATATATCAAAAAATTTATCCCCACAATTTCCAGTATACTACTAACTAGTTGGCTTTCGCCCGCCTAGCAGTCGATATTTCAAAATGTTATTAATTTTTTTGTTATTAATTATAATCATTTTAAACTTTTTTTTAAGGATTTTTCCCCGTTTTAATTTAGCTTAATGTTTTGACCATAATTTGGCGCTTTTTTTGCGGCGGCCAAAAAAGAATATCGCCAAGTGGTGGTCCTTACGAGGCATAACATCTATTCTTTAAACTATTGTTTAGATTTATGTTATTTATTTCAAATCACGGGAAAAATTTATTTTCTCTCAATACATTTTGTTGCAATTATGACAGATTTTTATGCTAAATGATGCTTCTTCCATTATTTTATCCATTCCTTCAAACTAGGAAATATATATACATTTCTTTTCAACACATTTTGTAGAAATGACATTAGTTTAAAGCGTTAGTTTCGAAAAATTTGGGCTTTTATTACTAAGAAGATAATGCATAACGTAAAATCCAACATATCGAAAATTAAATAAAACTTGATGTAAGCATTTTAAAAGAAGTTATTATTTATTTTAATGAGTCAAAACTCTTTTTTTTCTTTTTTTGTAACTAAAAGCAAATTTTAAAGCCGAAAACACCATAAATAAAACATCACATTCAGGAATAATATTTTTTTTTCACCCGCGTAAAAGATTGTAGCAAATTGTGGCGCAGAACTAAATAGTGTTTTTGGATTAAAAAATAAAAAATAAAAGGTTTACGTGTATGGAAGAAGCCAGACAGAAACTATTATGGTTTCAGTTTCTGTAGAGATATGATGTCGTTTTCATGCTTACAACAGAAAGATTTTTTTTCTCTTCCCAAAATGTTCGTTATGTGTTCTATTGTATTTTTGAAGAAATTTATTGAATTATATTAGTTATTTTGGGAAATTCTAATCCCCACTAGTGGTCGAACGATTCTGCGCTCAAAGCTGATTGCTGGGAAACGTCGGGTTCGATCCCAGGGCATGCTCGTTGACCTAGTCGTTCGGAGTTTTCCGTAGTTTTCTTCAACACTCGCGTATTTAAGGGATATGACACCTTAGAATGACACCCACAGAGGTCATTCCATCCATAAGCATAAGATCCTAGCGTAGTCAAAGGGCCTTAACCCTCACAACAACAACCTTACGCAATTTCATGAAAATATGAAGATAATATCTAAAATTGACATTTTTCAGGAGAAAAGGCCAAGTATGAGGAAAGATAACTTTCAAAATTATATTTTATATTTATAGAAAGAATATCTATATTTATATAAAGGATTTATGTGAATGTATCGCGAAACTTTATATTTATGAAATTTCTCTGGATTACTATGCAATATATTAACAGTGCAAGCTATTTGTAAAGCAGATCTTGTGAAGGTAAACAATTCATTATTATGAAAAAAAGTAATATAAAAGAAAAGAATAATAGAATATAAACTAAAATAGATATAAAATTGTTGTCAAATCGTTTACAACCCCACATCTGTACATTCAAATAAAATTTAGTTATAACAAAGCTTTTTTAGGACTATTAGTTTCAATCTGGATATTTTGTAGACCAGTTTTGTGTAACACGAAAATAAATTAGAAATATGAGCCCTATCATTACAAATTCGGTACCAAATGAAAGGGGCAATTTTTCTGAATCCAGGGTTGCAAATAGTTTTTCGAAACGACAGTTAGATTTTTCAAACTTAACTAAAGTATGAAATTTAGGTGTCAACACTTCATTTTTATTCATTTTAGTCGTTTTAAAAAGTACGTGACCCAGTTTTACGGTCAAAACATGAGATAAAAAATAAATTAAAAATTAAAAATTTAAATTTTACAGATTAAAATTAATAGTCCACCGTACTAAACTAAATTCTGTCTTTGACAGAATTTTTAATAGCTTTCATTACTATTTTTTTTTTTCAGTACATTGTTGCAGTAGTGACGTCATTATTTCTGTTAAATTAAACATATATATATATATATATATATATATATATATAATGATACAGAAAATTAAGATTAAGAATATTCAACGTCCAACATTAATGTATCATCTAGTATCTAGCATTGTTATTTATGTACAAAATTTTATTTTCTTGCCAAATGCTGAAGTAGGAAAAAAAAAGTGTATAAAGAAAGAAAAAGAAAAAACAAGATATTGACGTATTTGTTTAAATGCAATAACTCTTGACGCACATCGTTATTTACAAATACGAGTGCACGTCATTGTCTCCAACGTTAGATGACAGCTGTTTACATAGATCATACACTACACGTAATAACAATTGTATGTTTTTTAACATCTGTCAGGACTAATTTTTCAGGCTCTATAAATATTCAGGATCTGAAAAATCATTTAGCTACTAAAATCTAAAAAAGGCTTACTACTTTTAGATAATTACATAAATCATGCGTTTCCCGCTTCGCTGGTCACTATATTTAAAGAAAACTATTATATATATGTATATAAACACACATTTATATATCGCTTTATAAAGAAAAAATAAAAATAAAATCTATTGAAATAGCTCAAAAACTCGCTTTAGGTTCCCGCTACTTTCGGCAGTGTCTTTTTCACCCGCAAATGTTTGAGTGCATGTCCCTATTGCCTGCGACAATTCGAGGTGCATTAGGAGAGGTCAATACGAGCCTCCATGCAAATTTGTGTAGCTCTGCGATCAGCTGTTTTCCTAAAAAGCGCCGGATATATACATGCACATACATCAAATTTTATACATATACATGAATCATTTCATCCCTTAAATGCAATTCGTATACAAATAAATAAATAAATAAATAAATAAAATAACTTTTATATATTTTATTCTACTTCATCAATATTGCTTGTAACAATAGAATATATTGCAAAAGAAGGGTTAAAATGATGACATCATGTAAAAGTACAAATAACAGAGTACTTTAAAATAGCAAAACTTTTTTTTTTTTTTTAAATCTTGGTTGTTTAACTTAAATAGACTGAAGACAGAAAATTTAAGTTAAACGCTTAGACTTTATAGATTTAAAAATATAAACATGTTCGTTAGAAAATCTTAATTCTATCAAAACATTTTTGTAAGCCTCGCATTATACTTCGTGGTGCATGCGGTGAATAGTATTTTAATAATAATAATAATAATAATGATAAAATTAATAATAAAACAAAAATAGAAATTAAACATTAAACATGTTTCATTATTTTTTAAATTCAATATACATTTAATAATAATAATAATAATAATAATAATAAATTGAAAGCATTAATACAAAATCGTTAAAAACTCATCTTTTACTTTTTCTAATATATATCTTATACTATCTATACCTTACGATATTAGACACTGATTTGTGATAATATCTTCATAATAATAAGAATAACATAGCCATTATATACGCCGATCATATCACCGGATGAGTATGATGTCCTAACTACAACAATGTACTTAATTAAGATGAAGAAAATAATATTTTATTCATGATCTTCGAACGAATAAAGTAGCTGAGAAAAGGGATAATTTAACAAATTTATCAGAAAAGGTAGTTTCAGAACCACAACAATGCACTGAGAATAGAAAGTAAAAAATTTTCCATAGTTTGAAACGAATTAAAAATAAAGATAAAATAAAAATAAATAAAGACAAAAAATAAGTAAATAAGTAAATAAACTTCTTCTTCTTCATATTTTACGCAATAATAGAGCTCCTGATTACGTTATTATTTTAAATTTTTGTTCTGTTCTGTAATTCCATTTATTTTTCCGCATATATTTTTCGTAGTCCAGTTATTAGTTAAGAGAATTCAAAAGTTTTGTATAACATAATTTAAGTATAAAAAAATTAAAGATTAAGAATGTATTTTCTTATCTAATAGGAAAATTAAGGATGTATACTTCTTTACGCACTATGAAACAGCTGTATGGAAAATTCAATGCAACTGAGTATTTAGTTCTAAATATGACGAACAGATAGCAGCATTGATCATTTCGTGCAAGCCCATAAACGCGTAATATGCGGACCAAGGCTTCCTATATAATATTAGGGAGTCTTGATGCGGACTAAGGATGAGGAAATATTTAAAATTTAAACCCTAAACAAAAAAAAAAAAAAAAAAAAAAAAAAAGTTAGTTTAGAGTAAAGATGTGTATGTAATAAGTTTGTGATATATAACACAAATGACACATGATTGTTAGTTGTTTCAATCTAATGATAAGAGCGAAATGTAACGTGAATGCGATAATTTTTAATATATATTTAAATAAATAAAATAAAATAAAATAAAATAAAATAAATATTTCAATAAAGTTTCTATTATAATATTTTTATATAATATTAACTATAATTTTTTTTTTATAAATATCTTCTTTTGTTTTAATATGTATGCGTCATGTTCACTAGAAGATAAAAACGGTAGATGGAGAATGTTCAGCAGAGAAAAAATCTGTTCTGTGATGGCTTAAAAAAAGAAGGAATAATCTAGATACCGAGTTTAAAACCCAAAAATTTTTGGAGAGCCAAAATCTGAGAAAAATAAAGCAAAGAGAGTGGTTGGGAGAGAAATGCACTACAAGGCCGTTAATAAATTAATTTGTTTTCATTTATAAATGATATTTGCAGAGTATTCTTTTATACAATTATCAATGATTAGTTTTTAGAACTTAGCATTAGGTATATGATATACATGGAGTATCAAAAATTTTTTTAACAAAATATAGTTGTTTAAATACGGTGCAGATATCCTAAAATGCAAAATAACTAAAATATAATCACTTACTTCCATAATAGTTTATTTTTTTTTAAATATTCAACTTAAAAATACATATATATTCTTCTATAAACCATGGCCTATGGGTGGTATTTGAGATTAATAAGAGCTTCTCTTGTTATTTATTACTTCATTATAAAATAGAAAATTTTCACTGAACTGTTTGTATAAGAGAAAACAAATTCTCTCTTCTACAAATGACTTCAGATGGCAGCACTGTTAAATGATCTTGCTAATAGATTTTTAAATTTTTTGTAGTATTAGTGGCTGAGTTGTATTATGTTGACTATGCCACTATGCGAAGTCGGAAGTCCTAAACTCCTAAATCGAATTAGAGTGCTCTCCATGTAGTTCTTTCTAAAAGGTTCTAGTCCATATCTACACGTTTTGAAGAAAACCACAAAAATTCCGAACAGCTAGGCTCATGAGTAGGGGCGGGTTTTACCCGACCCGAACCCGACAGATGAATTTCAAATCAACCCGAATCCCGACCCGAACCCGTCAAAAAAAATTTCATCAACCAGTAAACTGACCCGAACACGACAAAAAAATTTTCATCAGCCCGAAAACCGACCCGAACCCGCAGTAAAGAATTTTTGCGACACCTGCACCCGACTTCTCTTACCCGAACCCGATCCGAAACCCGAAAACTAAATGAACATTACTTATTCACCAAAAAAGCATACAAAGCAAGGTATAATATCATATCTCGTATAATATCATATAAAATAAGGTAAATTTTCATTTACCTTCATTTGTCATACAGATAGTAAATTATTTTTTTAAAAAGTTAAAATGTAATTACTAATTGTATAAAGTTAAAAATTTAAAAAATCTGAAAAATGAATTAATAATAATGTGTGATCTTTTATGTGAGTTTTGAACTTCAAGAATGTAAAAATGTGCATCGAGTTCAGTGTTAGTAGTTCGTTGTTTTATGCTTATATTCTGAAATTAATAAATAAATAAATAAATAAAAAAAAATAAAAGTCATAAAGTATTAATAATAATAGTAATAAAAGTTAATCTGATTAGACTAAGTCTTCATTTTTTTCTCATTATATAATTGAACTGAGTCCACGAGCTTAAATATTGTCCATTTATAAATCTTATTTTATATTTTATTTCAATTTGCACACGCGCTTTTTATTTGCTAATTCAAAAAAAAAAAAAAAAAAAAAAAAAAAAAAAAAATTAATACTGTTCATTTCGAAACTGATTATTATTAATTTTCTTTTCTTTTTCTTAAAAAAAAAAAAAAAAAAAAAAAAAGATTTTGATGAAATTCTGCAAAAGCAGAATTTAGTTTAGGACGGCGATCTATGTTTTATTTTCATTTTTCAAATTATAACATTGCTTTCAAATTATTCATTTATATTTTTGATAAATTTTCGATTTCGATAAATGCCCAACTATCGTAAAACTGGCATCGTAAAAATCCGTAGACTGAGACTAATAGTCCTCAGTCCTAAAAAAGTGTATCTTTATTTATTGTTTTCGTTCGATGTGGACGTTTACTTTACTATAATAATTTGGGTAGCGCGGATAAGATTCACAATTAAACATCTGCTTTTTCTCGATCTTTTTAAATTCACACGACCAGCAAATTATCTCCCTTCAGTTGCAGTTTTGATGCATTGTATATTTGTTCTAGAGAAGACGATAAAGAAAATTATCTGCCTTGATGAAATCCGTTTCCAAAATAAAATGTGTCTATTTTACATTACTTTTAACTTTCTTCTATATTCAATTGAAGAAAGTATTGGATTCGTAAACATTTTCGACTTACGTTTTTCGATGGATTTGCACGTTTTGAAGAGGTCCAAAATATGATTTGATCAATCTTAGAAAATGTCTGTTTGTCTTACAAAATATCTGTCAATAGAAGTTGACCCGACCCGACCCGCGGGTCGGATCGGGTTCGGGTAAAATCGAGTTACCCGCGACCCGATGAGGACTCTACTGATGAGCTAGACCTGAGTGTGAACCTGGAACCTCCTGTCCACCAGCTTTGAGATAATATAATAAGCATTTGAATTTGGAAGAATTAACACATATTATTCCAATATATAGTAGCCGATTTCCTCAGTTGTTTGAAAATATACGTATGTAATAAATTTTAATTTATGACATGAGTTATAATTATATTACCAGGCAGTCTCGGTACAAAATTGCTTTCTGCAGTTTACTTCAACATTAAAACGAACTTGAAGGAATTATGTTTATTAGTTTTTGTAAGTGTACTTTTCTAATGAGATGGTAAAAAGGAATTAAATTAAATTTGATATTTTAATAGGAAAAAGAAAAAAAAAAAAAAAGACAAATTTCTTTATTTTCAAGGTTTTTATTTTTATTTATCCCTAGTTGGCTTTGTAAGCTTCGCTGGTCACTATATTTGTATGAGTGAATTTTATTATAATAAGTTTAATTTTTTTAGTTTTTACCTTTATTAATTAACTACGGAAATATGAACAATTATCGCTTGCTACTATTGAATTATTGCCCATGTACTAGTACGACGTAAAACCCACTCACTCTCAAGCTAAGCTACTAATGAATTATTTCAGAAATAATTCATCTGTAACCCTGAAGTGACAATGCCCTTAAAAAAAAAAGAAAGAAAAGTTGATCTAACAAAACAATTTGCCTTCTGGATCCGCAGGTCCCATGTTCGAATACCGATGCGGTCATGGATGTTTGTGGTGTCCAATGTATTAAAAATTTCTGTACATTGTTACTGTGAATTGTAATATGGATCATTCAAGATAAAATTCATAGTAACTGTAAATCTGAAAATTGTCAGATAAAAAAATAAATGAAAGAACTTGATTTTATTATGTAGATGAATAAAATATGTATCTGTAACATGCAAAAATCTTCTGACATTATGTCGTAATTTGGAGTTAAGATTAGTATTTCTTACTGTTTATTCCATCGGTAGTAAATAAATGTCCTAAACAGGGCCATATAGAGAGATTTGGGGTCCCAAAGCTAATGTTAAGGACACCGGAATCTTCGTTGCCTATCCTGAGGGGTGAGTGTACAGTCGGCTGCAAAATTATTCGAGCACTAGTCAATAATTCTTATATTTAAAAAGTACACTTAAGACTGTTTAGCTAAGTAAATCCTTGTAGAATCATGTTCTTAGACTGATTAAGAACATGACTCGACAAGGATTTATTTAACAAAGCTGTATTAAGTGTACTTTTTTTGGCAAGGATTATTGCTAGTGCTCGAATAATTTTGCAGCCGACTGTAGTTTGTTTTTGAGACAATAGCATTAAAAACATCTTTAATATTTTTTTATCAGATATCTTTAATATATTTTGAAGAATCGGCAGTAAGTGTAAGAACGCCCTCAGTGGCAACTGAGGTAAACATTTGGATCTATTTTGGTTAAATAAAAGAAAGATTTCGAACATTTTTTTCTCAAATTTGTCATTTTCAATGCTAAGTAGGGATAAATGAGAAAGGTGGTCTTGTTTCGTGAGATCTCAATCTGTTTTTAATAATTTCTGTTTTCGAAAATGAATGTACATCTTTACACTTAGACATCATATACATACTCTGGGTTATTTAGAGAAAACCTAGCTTTGAAATTACGATTTTGAAATCCTTTGTAGAAAAGCTCAATTGATTTATTTCGTTATAGTTATATTCATACACAGTTATCGAGGAAGCGAACTACAGTAGGGCTTCGCTTATCCAAGGTAATGTGGACCGGGAGTATCTCGGATAATCGACAACTTGGATTATACGGACTCTGTCGTAAATAGAAGAGGAAAAATACCGTAAAGTTTAAAATGAATGAAAATGCAATCAAGGAAGTAAAAGGATGCATCTATTACATATTTAAATGTAGTTAATTAAAAATACAATACAGTCGGTAACAAAAGTGTCCGAACACTAGCAAAAATTCCTATGTAAAAAAAGTACACTTCATACGGTTCTGTTCAATAAATCCTTATCGAATCATGTTCTTAGACTGACTAAGAAGAGGTTTCGACAAGGATTTGTTTAACAAAACCGTATGAAGTGTACTTTTTTTACATAGGAATTTTTGCTACTGTTCGGACACTTTTGTTACCGACTGTACATAAATAAATTTTAAAATACAATACAGTATAGTGAAATTTGTCAAATTTGTCCACGCCATTTGTCAAAAGCCACGCGCCAGAGGAAGAGTGGTCTTTCCGCGAATATCTCGATTAACCCGGAACTCGGTTAATCGGGGTGTGGATAACCACGGTTCTGCTGTAATTCATTTGCCAGACATGATTTTGTCCCCTTTGTAAATTTCTACCAATTCTTCAAAATAACTCTTTATAGTAATTCCTTTCATGCCATGGTTTATTTATCATTAGACTTTTAAATTGCAATTTTACATTACTTGCCAATGGTCGGTAGATTCTTTAAATTTACTCGCCGTTTTTTTTTTTTTTTTTTTTTTTGAAAAATTTCAGCTGATTACTGAAATAATTTTCTTCTTTCAAGTTTTGTAAAAGGAATTTTCAAAAATTATCCAATTTTTGTGAAATGTCCATTTTAAATTCTTGATTTTTATGAAGTTTCAATGTCTTTGTCTTTCTACAGATTCCATTTCAAAATTGTCGAATTTTACAGAAGTTTAGCTTTTGAACTAGAATTTTCACTAGACAGACGCTAAAAAAAAAAAAAAAAAAAAAAAAAAAAAAAAGCTGTTGTTTTATATTTCATTAATGAAACTTGCCTTTTTATGTCACAAAAAAAAAAAAAAAACTGCGATACTTTTGCAGCCGATTGCCGACATGTGAAACTAGTTTTTCCCTATTTAAAAAGATATCGCACTAAGTGTCATGAATTGTTGAAATACAAGATTATTTTTTGTTTTGTTTTGTCGATAATTGGTGAAATAAACGATTATTTTACTACTAATCAATAAAATTTATGTGTGCGCATTTTATTTTTTATTTTTATTTATTTATTTATTTTTCAAAGCTGATTCAAAAAACAGATTATTTTGATGCAAATCAACAAAATGTCTGCTTTTTAAATGCCAATTTACGAAATATGACATTTTTACGAGTAATTTCAAACGGTGGGATATTTTATTTGACATATGATTTAATTTACGTTTACTTGTAGAAATATGCAATTTTTACGACGCCAATAACATTTGTTCTTATGATGTGAATGAAAAGGATGAAAAGTAAAGTGGCGAGTTATTTAATTTTTTAACTCGCCACTTCCCTTTGTTTTCTCGCCACGTATCGAGGGGCGATTGAATTTTTTCGAGTCTATTTAACTTATGAAGTTTTTAAAGATGATCTTAATAGATTTGCTCAATATTTTAGACTTTTGCCCGAAAAATCTGAATTTTCGGGAATTCGAACAAGTAATCCAATGGACCTTATGCATGAGTGACTAAGGTATTTACAGATTCAAGCGACTAGAATTGGTTGATACAGCTCTCAATCGTAGGCGTTAGTACATAGGTGCAAGGGGCCACTTGCACCCTTCTTTGAAATTCAAATAAATATAAAAATATTATTATTTTAATTGCATTTAAAGTTTAAAAAGTACTATGTCACTAAATTTCAATGATTAGCCAAAAAAATTTATGCTACAGAGCCAAGTAGAGGCAAACTGACCCGATCTTCATATCAGGTTGGTGTAACTTTTCACTGCAAATAGAGCTCGTGTCAAGTTTTTCTGATTTGGGTTGGTTTGGAACAATCTGTATAATTTTTATAAATAGAATAATTTAAATTATATGCACAAATATTTGTTGTAGCAGATGCTAATAGGCTTCCTTAATCAACTCAATCAGCCAACCAACTATTTGAGTCTAATTGAATTTCTATAATATACTGAAATTTTGGAATTTTAAGTTTGCGCCCCCCCTGAAAAAATTTCTGCCAACGCCGTGTCCTCAGTGGTAATTTTATTGGCGGAAACCCACCATGGGCTTGATTTTAGGCATTTATAAAGACAAGATCTATGACAGTGGTAAAAATAAGTTCGAAAAAGCATGGCTGATAAAATAACAGAAAATCGGCAATATCCGTTCCAATAACCCAACAGGAGATGTAGAGAATGGTGACAAAATAAACTAAATTTTAAAGAAATGTGATAATGCAACTGCATCTGGGTCTTGAAATGCAATTAAACAGGAACTGTATATTTATTAAATTAATAGGTCTTCTTCTTTTAACCTTCACTAATGTATTTTTAAGCTCTTAATAAATTTGCCATTATTCAGTCAGGATAAATATCTATTTTCTTTCAGTAAAAGAATATTTTGCAAAAATATGAACATTTGTGGACCCCCCGGGTCTTCAGCCCTTGTTGCCCTCCCCTGCATACTGTTCTTGCCCTACACAATCATATTAAAGGGTAGCAATTTTCTCTGTGAAAACGTAAGTTTCCAATTGAATGACTTCTGGTGTTGGCGTTTGGGAGTAAGACCTATTGACAACTCGTGGGTTCTAGGCCTAGGGAGGTGTGTCCTCCGTGGGGTCTTTATAAAGGGTAGTAGGCCGTATTTACGCGAGTTTCGAAGAAAACCACGGAAAATTCCGAACGGTTTGGTCGAAGAGCACGGTTTGGGATCAAGCCTGGCACTTCCCTTCTACCAGCTTTGAGCGCAGAACCGCTCGGGCATTGGTGGGGCCTTGAATGTGTTTTGAGAAATGACGTCATTTTCAAAGGCGATAGTATTTCACTTGGAAAATTTTTCTGAAAGTGACTTCATTCTAATACATTCTAAAAATTATTTTGCTTTAATTATCTTAAGACTCCGTAATTTTTGACGACTTCACAGTGAAATGTTTAAATTACATGCGTGAAATTTTAACAAAAAAAAAAAAAAAAAAAAAAAAATAATTTTAGAGCCTTTTTTTAAAAATCATTTCACCGCTTTTAAATTTCGAATTTTTAAAAACCTCTTTTTAATGAGAATGTATGTATTCGAAATAACCTACATATAAAATTTAACAGGGAAGAGGTGCCGCTCACCGCTCTAGGAGCAGTGTCGAGCGATTCCAGCTATGCTAGGCCCCTCTTCTGGAGTTTATTTAAATTCTAAAAAAAAAAAAAAAAAAAAAAAAAAAATTACAAAAGCCGCTAAAGACAGGTCTCCCACGCGACAAGGAGCGGCATGTTCTATGCTGGTAGAAAAGTGACAAGTGGCTTAAGGCTTGTAAAAGTGACAAGCAAGTAGAGCAAGGCAGAGCAAGCAGAGCAAGTGGCTTAAAGCAAGAGCAAGCAGATGTGAGATTAATCTGTGAGATTAGTCATATTCATAAGGAATTCAAATATATTATTTAGTTTAGAAAGCAGGCTATTTCTATTGAGGATATTAAACAGCCAATCGGCTGGCCTGGGAGTGGGATTTCTTAAGTGGAAGGCAGAAGTTAAACTACAGTAGTAATAATAGTGATTAGGAGTTCCCTCCTCCCCGCAAGGACACAGAGGAGAGCGTTGGCAATGAAATCTGTATAAATAGGATGGAAATGGGCCATGACCTGTCAGAAAAGCAGTCACGGGGGGGGGGGAAGACACCAAGAATTTAAGTTTACGAGTGGGATGAGATTAAAGGTGTATCTTCCCTTTGGAGAAGTATCCCACAGTTCCTGCCAATCTCTAAGTAATTGTTGTTTTAATACTTGTTTAACGTATGAGGCAGGGGCAGGGAGTGAAAAATCTATTTAATTGTTTTCGGTGGCTGCCTTGGCCAGTGAATCAGCAAGTTCATTGCCGAGAACTCCCCTGTAACCTACATATCAAATTTGAAGTTTTCAGCTGCATTATTACAATAGAAGTCATACAAAAATGTGATTTTCGAGAGGATTTTTCCTCCTTCTCATTGCGCATGCGCTAGAGATGGTCGAATTCCCAAAGTACTTCAACCCTAGTAATAAGCAGCAACTGTGTCAAGTTTGGTTGAAATAGGTTCAGCGCTTTAGGAGGAAATGTTACATACTCACATACATGCAATAATGATTTTTATTTGCACCACGCGACACTGAAAATGCAACACCAAGAAGGAATGGCCAGAAAATTAGGCAAATTTCAAAGTAAACGCACCTCACCTATTTATGCGGATGTGAAATACGCGGCTCTCCAGAGCACGTTGAATAAGATACTATAAGGGAAGGAACCTTCAGGATGTTCAATTTATTTCCATTATTTCTGCTAGGGAAATCATCGTAGAAATTTTGTTCTTGTCTCAGAGAACGCGTGTAATAGCAGAGAATACGAAGACGTCGTCAACGGAGGCAGTTTCATCAGACAGACGATTTTACGACGGGCATGGTGATTGGAGGGCAGGTTGGCCCTTACGGAAAACCTCACCTGGACGCATCCACAGTGCACCGGCTGTGGCAATGATGGTTTGAACAAGGAAATGTGGCAAATTTGAGGTGTACCAGTGCAGCCAGAGTGACGTCAGTACGCGTGGATCGACGCATCCGGACCCGCAAGCCACTTCTTCCTCCATTTTGCAGCACGTTCAAGACATCCTGGATGTTCCCATATCGACCAGGACCATTTCCCGTCGATTGGTTGCTAGTGGTTTGCATTCATGGCGT
The DNA here is from genome assembly GCA_963930645.1 of Salticus scenicus. Lineage (NCBI taxonomy): Eukaryota > Metazoa > Arthropoda > Arachnida > Araneae > Salticidae > Salticus > Salticus scenicus. The sequence continues at coordinate 199,951,586 of OZ005652.1, forward strand.
CCGTTAAGAAGACTGCCATTGACCCCATAGCATAGACACCAACGTCTGCAATGGTGCCGGGCTAGAGCGATGTGGTCGTCGGAATGGCACAGTGTTGTGTTCTAAGAGGAGTCACGCTTCTGTTTTTCCAATGATAGTCGCCGCATATACGTGTGGTGTTGACGTGGAGACAGGTTCAATCCTACAGCAATCGTGGAACGCCCCACCGCGGACAACGCATCATCATGGTTTGGGACGCAATTGCTTACGATTCCAGGTCACCTCTAGTTCGTATTCAGGACACGTATTGACGACCCAACGACACGTGAATCATATGCTTCGGCCAGTGACATTCCCCTACCTTCAGGGGATGTCCAATGCCCTTTATCAGCAGGATAACGTCCGACCGCACACTGTTCGTATCAGCCAACGTGCTCTGCAAGATGTACAAATGATTCCCTGGTCACCGTTCTCTCCTGATTTCTCACTAATCGAACACATTTGGGATGTGATTGGACCCCATTTGCAGACCCTGTCACTGCTGAGTTCAGAATACGAACTGTGACAAATAGTTGACAGAAGGAATGGAGTGCCATTCCTCAGGACGCCATCAGTACTCTTAAAGACTCTGTACCTAGACTTGTTGCTTCGTGTATCACTGTCCACGGTGGTCCTACAACCTACTGAGCCGACGTTGTTCGTGTTCTGTATTATGAATATTATTTCGAAATAAAGATCACTTATTGTTTGTTGCTGTCTCTCTCTATTTGCCGAGTTTCATCACTTTCTGGCCACTCCTTCTTGGTGTTACATTTTCAGTTTCACGCAGTGTATGTTAAGATAACTATTATCATTTTTTACCTGTTACAGTGCTTCCTTGATTACTTTCTGAGTTTGTCGCTAATAAAATAATCATACATTGAAATTATGGAATAATTCTGTAATCGGATTGTTCAATAATGGTTATATACAATGATATTTTTTTAATAAACGAAAACATCGCCTACGATAATAATAATAGTAATAATAATAATAATAATAAAATGTTATTCAAGAAAAGAATTTGAGAACTTTTTTTTATTTATATACATTTTATTTAAAAAAAAAAAAAAAAAAAAAAAAAAGGACTCTCTTTTACTAGCAATTGTACAGTTTGGCGATTCTTTCAATGTCATCCTTGCTGATTCCTGGTTTGTCGCCCACATCTTGTAATTTCCTGCCGTCTTTGGCCGTCATTGTCTTCAGTCCATCGTAATGACTTTTGCTGAAAACAGTCTCACCATAAAGCATTATGGAGTCGTAGTCAAAAGGAGTCAGCAACTGGTTCTGCTTAGGTCTAAGTTTGACAAATTGGTCTTCCATACCTATAACAGTTTTACTATAGCTCAGTGCGTAGTATAAAATACTCTTTTAAATTTATGAGAAATCAAGGTCTGTAGAAAAATATTTAACTGTTTTGCTCTCATTATATACAATTTGATTTGATATACACTACCGTGATATACACTAAATTATTTTTATTATACAATTATATTTCATTTAAATTTGCTTTCTTTCTCATATGTTTTAATTAGTAAATGTGTAAAATTTCAGCCTATTTTATTTGCATAAAATCGAATGGTATTTCGCATTTTATACACAGATAAAAAAATTTTTTAAAGTCATGACAATTTATGGTAATTTATTTACGTCTTTTTTGCGGTTACTTAGTTGTTTTTGTGATGTGAGTGACAGGGAAAGGCTGGCATAAGTGAGCGATGCAATTATTACTAGCGATACTCTTCTTTTAATGAAAAGCGAGAAATATAACTAAGCTTCTAATTGTAAAGAAGTTCGTATTGTTCTGTTTTGGAAATAGATCTCTAAATATAAGATTCGGATTTTGGATTTCGTACACCTGAGATTTTTGCTATAGCTAAAATATACTCTGTTGCTCCTTTAAAAGGAAAATATTAATATAAATATAATCATTACCTTGCCACAAATGACCGAATACTTTCGATTTTAGACGTTTTCTTAAATATTCAGAAAAATACTTGCAACTACTGAAAACATATCATGCATCATACTTTACAGCGAAAATTTATTGCTTCCAATGCAAAAAGTAGACCAGTAATAAGTTAAATGAAATAAAAATATCTAGTATTACACTGTAAATAATTATAAGAAAAAAAAAAAAAAAGTATAAACCATGTTTTTAAATATTCTGTTGCATCATAGCTATAGAACTATATTAGTACTGTTACGAAACCGAACTTTCTCAATTCATAAACTTTATGAACTGACAAACTTTTTCGAACTCTGTGATTTTTATTACTCTTTATATTTCTTTTTTTATTGGCAACAGCCACGTTTTGTTTTCTTTTGATCGAGATTCAGAGTTTTTTTTTTTTTGTATCGAGACTATAGAATGCTAAAATGGCATTGATATGATTGTAACATTTATAATTAGTCTAAACTTAATCGTGTAATTATGTATATAATTTCATTAAATTATCATATTTTTTAAGAAAAGCAAATCAGCTGCCCTGATAGAAGCATCTAAGTAAAGTATATATTACCTATTATTTTCTTTGATGTTATAAGCACTATATCAATGTGTATAAAACTTTTGAAGTGATAATGACGTCAATTTCTGTGAGATGCCTAATTTAACTTTTTATAATTTTCTAATGTTCACGTTTAATTAAATGTATTTATTTTTATATCGAAAGAAAATGAAGTCGTAAAATTTTTTTGTCCTCAATTCAATTATAGTTAATATTTAAATGACTAATTTTAAAGCTATTAGGAGGTTATTATTTTCATATTTTATTTAATTAAAAGAAGACTAATGAATTTGAAAATCGGGCTTCGAGGTATTGCGTTGTTACCGTGTTTTTAGCTATTCTAAAAGTTTTAAATGCCTAGCTAGTCGGGAAATTAGTTAAAAATCGATTGCAAGATTTGTACTGGACAAACACACAAACAAACAAATAAACGAGAAAGCGAGTTAATAAAAACGTGGTAAAATAATAATTGAAATGCGTTATAATTGTAACTTTCTTGATAATGATACTTCATTTATTATCTATGTTCATTTGCACGAGAATAGCATGTGTAATCATGGACATGTAAAGGTTTCTTTAACAAAAATCGAAAAAATTTCGTATATTTTTTGTTTATAAAACACAGAGATTACAGTCCAATGTAATCTTATACAGTCGAACCTCGTCAACGTGAATTTCAACGTGGGATAAAAAATTTGTTCATGTTATGAGTAGTTCATGCTATGAGTAACTAATCTTCAATGTTACTAAACATCCTATCTTCAAACTATCTCCATTTTGACAGGGATTGTGGAAACAGTTCATGCTAAAAGTAATTCACGTTAACAGTGTTCACGTTAACGAGGTTCGACTGTATAATGAAATCTTACTTTTAGAAAACTTGACATACTAGAGTAGAGACATCGTACTACAATCAGAATATAAAAATATTAAATATATTACAGAAAAAAATATACTAAATAAAATTTAATTATGCATGCGCAAGCGTTAACAAAACTTTTTTGTAGAATTTATTAGTCAAATGCATATGGCTATTCTTATTAAAGGGAGGGGGGGGGGGGAAATATCGTGAAAATTAGAACGATATCGCCGATAGAAAGATTTGAACTTCTGTTCCAAGAACTGGTAAATTTATAGAGGATTTTATTCAAATTTTATTTTGAATGGGTGTCCTATTAACTGTAATTGATTAAAAATAAATAAATAAATAAAAGGATAAAACCTTTTATTGATTTACTTCATTTTGAGAGCAACTAAAATTCTATTCCATCGTTGCCGTTAATTCTTTTTCTTAAATTTATACATCGATTCAGTTCGTTGTATTGAGTTGCTTTTTCAAAACTGCACCAAAGGATTACCACTATCTGATCTAAATAACTCACCTTTCTGAATATTTTCGTAATGAATATTCAAATAATCATCTCTGTCAGATCTGGAATGTTCATGATAAAATCCAATAGCGTGTCCTAATTCATGGAGTATGAGAGGTAACTTGTGACAACCGGGTCCTAGAGATACTGGTTGATCGCCGAGGGTTTTTCCAACGTGCGAATAGCATCTGAAACGTATGAAGAAACCTTTTAAATCCGAAGTTTAAAATATGGATAATTTATTTTATAGACTGGGAAAGTATTCTCAAAGAATTTAGAATCTATTTATTTTATACACTTACCATTTACATAATTATTATACCATACATTAAATCTCGGATAATATTGGAAAATTTTAAAATATGTACTCTGTCATTATATATATATATATACACACACACACACGTTACTACAAAAAATATATGCACCTGGAAAGAACTGAGCTACAACGTCAAAACGAGGCTTGCAAACTGGACTTCGCGAATGATGCAAATGGTTAACCATGCAGCATTATTGAACATTATTGAGGCATGTAACATACGCATGAGGGACGAAGAGTGTATAAAATGACTGGTGCGCTTAGTGCTAAATGTTTACAACTGGATTTATAAGTTTAATGCATAACATTGACACATAGGATGCCTTGTGGCGATATTACACACAACTTTTCGCGCAACGTTGGAGCCGATTGCCGATTTAAGCCAATTTTCTTATATCAAATCGCCATCTCCACAACTCCCAGTGTAATAGAAATTGTGTGTAAAAATAATTCTTCTTCAGCTGCCTAGTTATTTTTAGGCTTATTCTGGCTAAAAGTTGTTCCTAGGAGCAATTTCTGTGAATATTAATCAATCAGAAAAAATCTCTTTATATGCATTGAGAAAAGAATTATAAACAGGTGCTCCATGACACGTACTGAACACCATAAAAACATGTTTTTGGGCGATCTTATAGTCGATATTTAAAATATTCTTTTAAATTTCAACTTTCAGAAATTGAAGAAGAAATTGGCTCAAATGAAAGTTGCAAGAAAAATTGTCGTGTGTAAAAGCGACATTAAAAGACGTTTCGAGCAGTTCTTCGAAGTTGATATGAAACTGCATCGTAAGCCTCAGAGCAACCGATCGGTCGAACATAAACAGGAACAAGAAGAATACAATAATGAACATTGCCAACCTTTCGGTGAAGGAACCTTAACCGTTGGGGAAAGAGCTGTCTGTTCTAACGAAACTCCTAAAGAGGATCAGAAAACCCAAAATCTTCAGGGGCACAGAGGACTTATATATTTTTAAATCATGAGATTAATAAGCTTTAGATTAAGAGTGATCGACTTGTATGTTGGGCAAAGCAATATACTTGACTGGTATTGGATGTAGTAGTTCAGAGAAGCTACACTATGACGTCGCAGAAGCTCTGGATGTCTTCAAGTCGTTAATGTACGTAAAGATCGCGCAATTAAGAGAGTGGCTAAGTGCACTCAGTCAATAATTCAACGCAATTTGTGGATCGTAGAGATATCGTGAAATAAAGGTGAATTATTCAAAGACGATTAGTAGAGATTGAAATGAGTAGATGATGAACTTAATGACGGCAGTCGTCCGTTGTCATGTTCAGTGTCTGGAATGGTTCTGCTGATTATCAAATTAAACAGCTTCTGAATAAACTAATGTCGTCTTTTGCGTCGAATCCCACTTTTTGCTTGATGCTAATGACTCCGTATGCGTGTGAGAAGAGAAGTTAGCGATCAAATAAAACACTCGTTACAGAGAAGCATACAACTATTACATTTCTTTTGACAGCATATAAAAGCCATCTTCTGGAACAGCCTATCATCTTCAGTCGTTCTATGGAGCACTTTAACAGCTCATAGGCACGACGACAGCATATTGCAGCCAATGGTACTACCTATAGCATCTACTCATGTGGCTTCTGTTTCCAGTTATCAGCTACTTAATCGACTTGATATGCGTTAATAACACGGTGTTTTGCTTCAATGTGTAGATTATCTGATCACCTACTGGAAAACTAAACGCATGCCAAATTTCGTAGTTATGACTCATATGTCCCATTGAATTATCTGACCCACTTCTGAGGGATATTGAACTGCTATATTGGTTCAACTGCTGTATTTTCCACAATGCATGTGCAGCAGTTTCTGCATTTTTGACAGAATCTACAGCAATGGGGTGTTGACTGCTAATAGACTGCCTTACTCAACGATTATCTTGTTGTATTGCTGTCAGGGTAAATTTGTGATCTACTGAAGAAGGTATTTTTTGTATCGTTATACGTTAATAAAACAGTGTTTTGCTCCAATATGTTAATCATCTGCTCCCCTTCACAACTATATATATGTCGAATATCACAGTTGTGGCTCATACATCATTTTGAATTATCTGAGTGTCCCTGGCGGGTACCTTCGTTCACTGAAATTTTGTATTTACCACAATACGTGTATAATTCGAAATTCCACAATACGTGTATAATTCGTGTTATAATTCTGAATTTTTAGCTTGTTTTTGAAGTATGAAGAAATAATAATAATCAAGGTGCATAGGTGTATAGTTATATTTTTAATCTTAAGTTGAAATAAGCATATTTTTAGTTCATTGTGAAAACTGGAGAATGAAAAGAACATTACTATTTTGTCCTTTTTAAACACGGCTAGAAGGTTAATAGATGGTCTCTTGTTGTATATTTCACATAATGTGTCGTACATCAACGTTATTTTGCAACAAGTGGTTACTCCGTATAGTATCTTTTCTGCTAGGTTATGTTTTCGAACAGTACAGTACAACGATCTCCCAGTAATTGCTACTTCTCGCAACAGTGAATTAAAGGTGTTGATGGCTTTAAGCGATTTGCCATGTCTGCAGACATTTCTTCGATCGAGCATGTTTTATAGGGGACTTCAGCCCTATCGGATTACTTCCAAACTGTACTAATGTGCAACATTTCTTTTGTTTCTTTCCATTTTGAATAGGTATCAAGGTACATAAGACATTTTTCGAATTGAATCATTGCCAACTAGCGCTAAATGAAATATTTCGTGAAATTGTTTGATGCTATCGCCCTGGAAACAAAAGAGTTCAGACGTTATAAATAAAATAATGTCTTATTTTCAGAGATTTTTGATGGTTAATTTTATAGAATACATTTAAGTTTACGATTATTTAGTTTAAAAACATTTTTTACATTATGCATTTACATATAATTTTTTTCGAATAAAAGTTTTGCAGATATTTCAAAATACTAATGTAAATAAATAAATAAAAATAAAAGTCTAATAAAAATTAAATTTAATTTAATAATGTTTAAATAATTAATCATCAACGATTAACACACTATTAAACTGTAAATCTATTTTTACTGCAAAAGAGCATTACCCTACTCCTTTGAATATCTTCAAATACTGTTTTTCATCAGTTTTTGGCACGAATCGAATGCAAGTTTTATCGGCATAGTGTTGCATGGCTTCTTTAATCAGAGGTTCATGAGCTTCTGTTAAAAATAGAAAAATAATATAAAAATAAGTAAATTAATCTAAAAAGAATATACGCATAAACATTATACACATAAAGCTTCTGTTAAAAAAAAGAAAAATAGTATAAAAAATCTGGTGTGAAACAACTACATGACTTCCCATTACCCACTATTATAAGAATTAAGCCTTTTTGGAAAGAATGGTGGTCAGAAGATTTAAAATTGACATCTAACAATTTTCCTCGTTACATACGAAATGATATATAAAGTAGAGTTAATATGGCGAGTTTGAAAAATATCCGTACAGCCGTTTTTAGATGGACACGCTTGCGAGACCACCTCAGATTGGCCTACTTATACAGGACACCTATCAATTTTTAGGAAATAACCAAATATTATATAGGAAAGGACATCTAATAGAGTGTTTATATATAGCAACTTTGAAGAGAATTGTTTGAGCCGTTTTTGAGATAAGGATATACGGTCTTACTTCCGGTTTCATATGTCCCACTGGAATATGTGTATTCCATTTGTAGTTCGTGTACAGGGTACACATCAAAGACACAGGGTACACATCAAAGTTCGGGACACATCAAAGTTTTTCTTATCATTACGGCCTATGGGAAGAATTTTTATGTACTGCGATAGCGGCCGCAAAAATCACGCTATTGACTTGAAATTAGGTACACATGTTCATGAGCCTCACGGATTCAGCTGCATAGTTTTGGGTGAATATTTCATTTGTAATTCGTGTACAGGGACATGCCAAATTTTTTCTTATCATTACGGCCTATAGGAAGAATTTGTATGTACCGCGATAGCGGCCGCAAAAATCACTCTATTTACTTAAAATTTGGTACACATATGCATGAGCCCAATGAAATTAGCTGTATTGTTTCAGGTGTGTATTCCATTTTTAGTTCGTGTACAGGGACACACTAAAGTTTTTCTTATCATTTCGGCCTATGGGAAGAATTTGTTTGTACCGAGATAGCCTCCGCAAAAATCAAGCCATTGACTTGCAATTTGGTACACATATTTATGAACCACACAGAATTTTAGCTGTATAGTTTTGGGTGTGTATTCCATTTGTAGTTCGTGTAGAGGGACACACCAAATTTTTTTTATCATTACGGCCTATGGGCAGAATTTGTATGTACCGCAATAGCGGCCTCAAAAATCCTCCGATTAACTTGCCAATTGGCACACACATTCAAACTCTGTATAGAAATAGCTATATAATTTTTTATGGATTGTGTCCAGGGACACATCAAAATTCTTATCATTACAGCATATGGGGTGAATTTCATTTAAACGCATTTTGACATCATTACTTTGCTATCAACAAAATGAAATTAGCGTACATAACTGAGATACATAAACTTACGTTTTCTGTAGAAAATATGTTCTCTTAGGCTTCCTAATTACAGGACCATACAAAAGTGTTCTGACAAATGTCACATAATCAGCCAAATTATGTCAAATTTCGAACAATTATTCATGAAAAATGCATAATAAGCTGAATAGGTTTTACTAGTGTATACAGTGTTTATGGTTCGTGTACGGCGAAACACAAAAGAATTTCGTGACATTAGAGCCCATGAACAAATTTTTATTTAAGCGTACTTTAATGCATTTATGCTGCATTCAACATAATGGAATTAACATACAGTATTAAAATGCTTAAAAGCATGTTCTGTCTAGAAAAAGGATATGTATAGACTAAATAATTTATTTACGGGACCCCACAAAAGAATTCTGATGACATACTGTAATCTTCCAAATAATGTCAAATTAGGTTGAAATAATAATGAGTTATAATTAATTAAATAGGTATATTCTTTTTAGTGTATATAATTATTTTGGCTGTTTTTCTGGGATGCATAAAAGAATTTCGTACTATTACGGTATATAGTCGGTGTTTCTTAAAAGTATATTTTAACATTCTTACACCTCGTTAAATATAATAAAATTTTATTAAAATTTTAAAAGAATGTTTTTCAATGAAGAAGTGGTGACATAGAATTGGTAATTCATTTACAGGGTTACACAAAATAATTCCGATATGTTATGTAATCGCTTTGCATGAAATTCGATACAAGTATTTATGAATTAGAGGGAATTAATACAAGGCAATCAGTTATTAGGAATCCATATACATACATATAACATATATATATACAGATAGTTCTAAAAAGAGAGATACAGCGACGGGTTGAGGGGGCGGTAGCCCCCTTCAGAAACGTTTCTGTTTATATAGCAAATCAATCGAATCAATATATATATATGTATATATATATATATATATATATACATATATATATTATAAAATAAGGAATAAAAAAATGATCTGTTATAAATAATGCGTGATGCAAATAGGACCTTGAGGCTCCTGATATGCAGATCCACTAGTTTAATGAAATATGTAGGAACTTCTTTTGCATCAGGCTATAATGGGACCATAATTTGTTTGTAAATCTTTAAGCCCATGATTCATCATGAATAATGGGAAAAATTCTAAAATAAAGTTCGTATTTTTTCACTACCAAGATTTTGAAATAATAATAATAATAATAATAATAATAATAATTACATGTTAAATTTCTGTCACTTTGGACACTGTTTATTTATGCATCTTTAACTTGGTGATTTATAATGAAAAAAAAAAAAAAAAAAAAAAAGATGAATAATTTCTTAAATTCTTTTTAAGAAAATACATTAATTAATGCTATATTTGCATCATTTCAATCGACTTAATGTAAGTAATTATCAACCAGTATTCAAGGAAGCAATGATTTCAAAATATAGTTTCTGATAATTATAATAGAAAAGTTTTTGTCTAGTTTATGTTAATTTGAAAACAATGTATGTATGTATGATGTATTATAATAAATTTTATAGTGTATATGTGATTATTGTTATTATTAAAATAAAGAACAATTTTGTTACATCTTAGACTAGCAATATTATTTTGAACACATTTATTGTTTATCTTTTAGATTTCTGAAAAATGAAATTGGAAGAAGATAAATAAAAATTTTAAAATAAGTGAATTATTCTTTTGTCAAAAACTAATAAAGAGAAAAAAAATATGTAAAATTCGACATTTTTTTTTTTTTTTTTTTCGAAATTTTATTCTTATTACCAGTTAAAATGTTGTTTGTACAGGTTAAAATAATTATCATAACTCTTAGAAGTTTTATTTGAATAAACAAATGCACATTTCTCTACTTAAAGCTCTTTAATTCCGTTGCTTCAAACATGTCTGCTTGTTGAGCACTATCTAAACTTCATTGATTGGCTTCATCGGTACCATTGAAGATTTATTTAGAACATTAATTAGAAATACGACACCAGACTAACTAAAAATAATATTTCTGATCACCATGTGTCACTGAAAGTGTGAAATTATCTGTAATTTTAAAAATGTGGAAATGAACCCTGTACAATTTTCTATTATATTTATGTAAAAATAGTATGGCAGACTAAAAAGTTTCAAAAATACCCTGTTACCCTGTTAAAAAAAAAAAAAAAAAAAAAAAGCACCTATATATTTTTTAGCTATAATATGCAGCTTTTTCAGCAGCTGAGTAAAACGTAGTATCATTTAGGGATAAATGGGAAATACACGTTAGAAAAAAAAAAAAACTGGTGTGAAACAGTTACATGACTTTCATTGCGTCCAATTATTAAATGCACTTTTTGGAGATAATGTGATCAGAAGACATAAAATTGACATGATTGAGCAACTATTTGAAACACCAGTTTCTGAGGTATAAAATTGACCTACCTAATCAGCATGACTGTTAATTTTCCTGTAATAACCACGTAGAACTTGGGAAAGGATACCTAAAATAGGTTTATGTAAGAATTTTCAAGAAAAACGTAGAGCCCATTTTTGAGAGACCGACTTTTAACATGGTATACTAAATTGTTGACCAGAAAACAACAGTTTCATGCAAAAGGATGTCTGAGAGGGGTTAATGTGGCGAGTTTGAAAAAAATCAGTACAGCCGTTTTCAAAGGAACGCACTTGAGAGACCTGAAATTGAGCTATTTATACAGGACGCCTATCAATTTTCCTGAACTAATCAAGTGTGTCATTCGAAAGGACATCTAATAGAGTGTTTATATAGCAACGTTCAAGAAAATCATTAAAGCCGTTTTTGAGATACAGACTTACAACAATGACTTACTTCCGGTTTCATATGTCCCACTTCTAGTTTTCCAATTTTCCACAAAAGTTAAAAATACCATCTGCACACCAGATATATAACTCAATTCTCGAGTTTCATTGTTCTACCTTTATTAGTTTCGGAGATATTATAGTCAGAAGATTCCCCACATACACACACACACTGATCAATTGCCAAAAACTAAATTTTTGGACTCAGGAGACCTTAAAACATGTAAATCAGATGAAAATTCGATATCGAATTTTCGGACCAAATACAATACTTCCATTACCTACGGTAGTCGGGCAATGGAAGTAATATACTGTAATTGTGGGGAATACAAATATTTTAAATATTTCATGAAATATGAGAGTATGAGTATAAAAAGTGCTTTAACAGCGCAAGTGCAAACGATATATATATATATATATATATATATATATATATATATATTATAAAATCATAACCAAAGAAAGAGGCCAAACCATACTGAATGCTTTGGCAGATTTCATAAAAAAATATTAAAGCTATACACAGAGTAAGCTGATTTTCATTTGTTAAATAAAACAGACTTTTTAATAAAGCGATATTCATAAGTTGCTGTTTTCTTATTAAATCAATGCACAAATTTATTTAAATACATAAATATCTATTAATGTTTTTAGTACTCTAATATATGAAGAGAAATACGTCATAAATATTCTAATAAATTCTATGGTACATATTACAATAAATAAATAAATAAATAAGTAATAGTAATAATGCAAGATTTTTCAGATTAATAATTTTTAAATAAATAAGCATAAACTTTTTTTTTTTTTTTTTTAAGAAAATGCATTAAAAAATCGCACGAATGTAAATTTTTAAATCGCATGTAAAATTTACAATTCATGTGGAGCTTTTTATAATACCAAGTATTACATATACTTTTTCCTTCAATTTGTTATTAGCTCCCTAAATGCCCGTATGGCTAATCTTAGAAGAGAAATTTAAGTTCCAATATTTATACTTTACTTGGCAAAAATTGAAAAACAATATGTCATGCACATATAGCTAAAATTTAAAGAATATAAATGTCTAAAATTTCGTTTTTGCCAGCGCATAAATCTTGACTAAAGAAATTTATCAAGATTTATTATATAATGCTGCAAAAAATATTCAAAAAAGAAATTTAATACATTTTATTTTATAAATTTTACATATAGCTTTAAAAATTATAAAAAATTTATACAAGTAGTTTAGATATTGTTAAGTTAATTAGATGCATTGTAAATTTTATTAGTAATTCGCAGATATGACCGGCATTGACTGAACTAATAGTGAAGTGGAAATTTTCAGGATAAAAAACATAAAAAATAAAATAACCTAAATTATATAGAGTTCGTAGTAATTGTCTAGAGACAAAATTGGAAATTGGACCACAAAATGTTCACAGACCTGTAGAAATTAAAATCTCATTGCAGAGATTTCATTAAATATATCTAAAAAATATATATGATTTAGTTTTCCAATATACTTCGGGTATCTAAGTATGTTTGATAACCGGCAATGTACCGTAATTTAAATTTGTCTACGTTTTTGTGCAGTACTTACTCAGTGCTGCATCGATGGTGTATGGAATTTTTCCATTTGGCCAAATCCTATATTTCTCCACTACGGCATTTCTGTCCTGTAAGGGAAAAGATAATTTAATTAAAAAATTTGTACTTTTTTCTTTTTGGTAATCGTTTATTGTACTTAAAAATAAATTCAAATTGAATAACTAATTTATAGTTCTTCAAGAGGTAAGGGGTGAGACATACTAAAAAGAAATTATGCGCGGAATAATAACATTATTATCCCTTTGCCGACCATTATTTAGTTTCATTCCTTCGGTCAGTGTTCCTGACTTTTTTCATTCAATACGCACCACTAAATTTTAACTGTAATGGTTGCTTAATAAGCTCAATGGTTATTTATCTATTATATATATAAAATGTCACTCCTTAAAATTGTTGGTGAGGCCTGAATAAAATGTCCCTAAATTTGGCATAGCTTTTAAGAGCGTTTTAGAGCATTTGGGTCGACATAGGGCACTAATTAAACATAAAAAGAATAAGAAAAAGTATCAGAATTTGCAACTTCCAATCCATTATACTGGATGGCGTTTTATTGGATTGTAATGACATTATATTGGATTTTAATTTAATATTAAAAAAAAAAAAAAAAAAAAAAAAAAAAAAGAACAGTAAATATTTAATGGCTTTTGCTCTCAAAGTTGATAGACAAGAGGTGCTGCATTCAAATTTAGATCACGTTCACTTAAGACTAGCCGTTGAGTCCTCCGTGGTTTGATTTGAGAAGCATAAGAGCACCCCCCCCCACCACCACACACACGGGAGGAAAGGAGGGGGGGTACCTCCACTCCACCCACCTAGGATAAGAAACCTCGCATAGTCAATCGGAATTAACATCTACACCTCGGAATTTAGATCTCTTGCGCAGTCTAAAAGTTGACATAAGATAAATAATGAAATCAATAATAACAGGTAAAAATATTCATAGGGCCTATCCACAACTATTAATGGGTACTAGTTTTCGATAAGATGACTTTTTTCCCCCCGATCCATGCTAATACATAGTGATTTAATTGAATAATTGTGTGGAATGCAAGAAAAATGTTGACAAAAATAATGCTAGTTAGGCTGTGGTACACATCGTCTGTAAGTGATACTTACAATAAGTGATTTTTCAGAATTCCGATATTAATTATAATATGAGGTATTGTCACCGAATATCTTATTCTATATTATAATTTATTACATTTGCATAAAGACAATATAAACGATCTAATATGTGTTTTAAACCATTTTACGAATAACAAATTATTTAAAACAATGAAGTTCAGATTTGTGTAATAACATCAGCCTTCTTTTAAGTGACTGTCGAATATAACTGTCATGTGGTTTTAACAGCGACATGTGTATACAATGAAACAACAGATTTTTTTTTTTTTTTTCAGTTATCAATGATAAACTAGTATTCACACCTATGTCGTATAAATGATTTCTTTTGAATTGTAATTAGTTCCTAAATTCAGTCATTTCGTTGCCAGATTTTCAGCCAAAATGTTGATTATTGTCGAAATGTGCAAAGACCATATAAAGCATTTTTATTACTATTAATGAAAAAAAAATCTGATGTGGGCACCACATGACTTCCTTATACACTTTTAGAAATATACATAATGTTAAAAAACATTGTCACTGGACCCGAAACAGTTGGCTAAAAATATTTTTAAAAAATGCATGCATACGTAAAAAAAAAAAATAATAAATAAATAAATAAATAAAATAAAATTGTGCCTTGAGGGGACTCATGTCAAAGTTGTGCCTTGGGGGGGGGGGGGAACTCATGTCAAAGTTGTGCCTTGGGGGGACTCATGTCAAAGTTGTACCTTGGGGGGACTAATGCCAAAGTTGTACCTTGGGGGAAACTCATGTCAAAGTTGTGCCTTGGGGGACTCATGTCAAAGCTGTACCTTGGAGGGACTCATGTCAAAGTTGTGCCTTGGGGGGACTCATGTCAAAGTTGTGCCTGGGGGGGACTCATGTCAAAGTTGTGCCTTGAGGGGGACTCATGTCAAAGTTGTGCCTTTTGGGGACTCATGTCAAATTTGTACCTTGGGGGGGACTCGTGTCAAAGCTGTGCCTTGGGGGACTAATGTCAAAGTTATGCCTGGGGGGGACTCATGTCAAAGTTGTGCCTTGGGGGGGGGACTCATGTCATAGTTGTGCCTTGGGGAAGTTTTAAATGTCTAGCTGGTCAGGAAGTTAGTTAAAAATCGATTGCAAGATTTGTACTGGTAACGCTGCCGAAGGCAGCAGGAACCCTACAGAGTTGGCTAAAAGTATTAAAAAATGCATTTTCACCGTGTTCTGATCTAGTCTGAAAGTTTCAAATGTCTAGCTAGTCGGGAAGTTAGTTAAATAATTTTTCTGTTGAATCGCATAAACGCTGCTGAAGGCAACAGGTATCGGAAACAGTTGGCTAAAAATATTTGAAAAATGCATTGTCAACGTGTTCTGAGCCTTTCTGAAAGTTTCAAATGTCTAGCTTGTCGGGAAGTCAGTTAAATTGCAAGATTTGTCTAAACCGTTTCTGAGTTATTACCGTTTTTTGATACATTATGGCCAAAACCTATGTATTTTTGTCATTATGAACCTAATTTTCCTAAATATCTCCAAAACCGAAAATCATAGAAAGTCCAAAAAGGGAGGTGCACAACTAGATGTTATAACAAACCTATGTACCAATTCGCAACTTTCTACGTCCAACCGTTTTTGAGTTATGCGACATACCCACACACACACAGACACACACACATACAGACGTCACGAAAAATCGTGTAAAAACCCTTATATCTCTAAAACGAGAGCTCGTGTTAAGACGACACTTGCAGGTGTGCAACTAGACATCATGACAGTCACACGTATAAATTGGCAACATTCAGCGATCATTCGTTTTCGAGCAATGTGAAATACAAAATCCATTTCGCAAATCGGGATTACTATACTTCCTTATACTTTGTATAAGGAAGTAAAAAAGGAAAAAAAACTTCCTTCGTGTTACTATTATTATTATTATTACTTTTTCAAGTACTATATGTTTAGGTATAAAAACGTTTGTAATCTTTCTTTATGTCTAAAATGATTGGTTTTGTTAAAATGTTTGTTTACCTAATTAGTTCACATATAGACGTTCACGCACATACGTTAGATGCATTAAAGAAAAAAAAAAAAACTTTCTTTGTGTTACTATTATTACTTTTTCAAATACCATATGTTTGGGAACAAAAAACATCTATAATGGATGCTTTTTTTTATGTCCAAAATGACTGGTTTTGTTAAAATGTTTGCTTACTTAATTAGTTGTTCACATATAGACGAAGCACATACGCTAAATGAAAAAAAAAAAAAAAAAAAAAAAAAAAAAAAAAAACCTTGCATCGTGCTACTATTATTATTATTTTATTTATTTATTTTCAAGTACTATATGTTTAGGAACAAAAATGTCTATAATGGATGCTTTTTTTATTTTTAAATGATTGGTTTTGTTAAAATGTTTGCTTACCTAATTAGTTCACATATAGACATTGACGCACATACGTTAAATGCATAAAAAAAAAAAAAAAAAAAAAAACTCAATCTATTTTTTTAATTATTTATAAATTATTGGTTACAATTTAAAATATTATCGATAATTGATTGTTATGTTCTTTTTTGACTTTTAAGTACCGCTCTACGGTCATTTCTGACATATTAAGACTCATTAGGCTGGGATCTACGACAAAAATTGATTCCGAATTACACTGGTGTTCAAAATTAAGACAACAACCTGTTTTCTCGTTTTCTTCTTTTGCGCATAATTTTTAAACGAATAAATATATAAACACAAAATTTGTATAGCATGTTTGTCATCATATGATTAATCTAATTTTATATAACTTTAGAAAAGTAATAATTTTTAAACTTATGAAAAATTTCAACAATTTTATAAAAGAAAACTATGAAAAAGGGTCTTAGGGATACGTTACAGGTAAATGATAACGCTCATGCCTTCAAATGTCCCATTTTTTCTTTTTGTATTAACTTTTCTTTTGTTTTTATAACGGACTTTTTGAAAAAAATGCAATTACTACTAATTTGTAAACTATGACCATCACCAGAATAATAAAAATGCCAATAAATAATTTTATAATGAACGTCTTATCCAATTTTCATGTTTGTATGTATACTTTTTAAAAAGTTATTCACATGCGAAAAAAAGAAGAAAAAGAAGAAACAGAAAAGTGAATACAGGAGGAGAAATCCAGTTAGAATCTAACACATGCACTGTAAAAAATATGTCCTATTTGCTGCCAGAATTTCTCTGTAATTTGAGAAAATACGCTCTGACAACGTGATTTTTTCGTAAATTACGCGTATTTTCTCAAATTACAGAGAATTTCTAGCAGCAAATAGGACATTTTTTACACACTGTGGATGCATGTGCATCTTTACCTATGAGTAATGCATCCTTATGACGATTTTTCATTAAATTTTCTTATCCAAAGTTGTTGAAATTTTCCATTTTTTCCAAAGCTGATTTTTGAGAAAAAATGAATAACTATCAGTTTAAAAATGATTACTTATGCTAAAATTACATAAAATTCAACGAATGATATGATAACGAACATGCTTTTTAAATTTTATGTTTATTTGTTTATTTGTTTAAAAGTTATATGCAACAGAAGAAAATGGAAGAACATGTTGTTGCTTTAATTTTGCACTATGAGCATCCCTCTATATCTGAACCGCGGTTCATTTGGTAAAAGGTCACAGTTCTAACATTTCAGGCGGGTAATTTTACTTGGTGTAATTCTAATCTCACATCATAGAAATACTACTTCATATTACGTGTAAATCATCAAGCAACGCTTTAATCCATAAGAGAATTCAATCAGTAATGCTAAGTATTAAAATTTCGATTATTAAATTGAGATTATTTTGAAAATTACTACTACTTACTCCTGGTTCATATCCCAATATATCACCCTCAAAAAGATCAGGGTTTTGCAAGACTTCATCACCGGTATTATCTATAATAAGAATAATAAAGAAAACTATCTTAGACAGAATTTAACTTAATAATAATACTAAAAATAAAAATCAGAAAATTATACATAAAAAAAAAAAAAGGAAAAATCCTCGAAATAATTATTTTGAGATGAAATAACGGAAGGAAAAAAAAAGAAGAAATAAATAAATAAAGACACGGGTGTAGCGTCAAAGAAGCAGCTCTCTAAATAGTTAAGGAATAAATTGATCTAGTGTAGCAGACCTGTCTTATTTTAACGCAGCAATTTTTTTTTTTTTTTTTTAGTCATTTTTTACTCCTTTCTTTCTTTCTTTCTTTTTTTTTTTTTTTTTTTAACTTTTAGAAATAGCTCACCAATTTGCTCATTATTAATTATTTTTAATTCATTTCCTTTCTATAATATTATTTTCTCTTACACTGAAGACAGGAGCACGGGAGCTAATTTTCTAAAACATTCAAAATCTGTTAGGCCAATTTGTAATCCTCCAAAAGTTTTTAATCCCCTATTTTCAACAAAATGGATAATATCCTTATAAATTAATATTTAGAGGACTTTGAAATGAGTTTTAGTGATCAAAATGATAAAATTTGAATAGACGTAGTAAAAAACGAGATTAGAAAAAATTGAATCTAATACAATCGAACCTCGTTAATGTGAATCTCAACGGGAAAAACAAAGTTGTTCATGTTATCCGTAGTTTATGTTGTAAGTAACTAATCTTCATATAACTAAACTAATCTTCTTTTTGACGGGGATTGTGGAAACAATTCATGTTAAAAGTAATTCGCGTTAAGCGTGTTCACATTAACGAGTTTCGACAGTATATGTATGAGAAATTCCGCATAAAAAGCTACAGCAAATGGGTTAATGGTGTGTTAGCTTCGAGTAGGAAGCAATTGTTTTCTCCGAAACTCGCGTAAATACAGGCTACTAACATGGCGCTCTAACCACCTGAGCCACAGGCTAGGACAGGAGCCCTCATAAAGTCCCTCACAGAGGGAACACTACCCAGTACTAGGACCCATGTGCAATCAATCAACCTTAACCACGGCTAACTAAAGTATTCTAAGTAAATAAATATAGATTACTTTAGTCAGTCGCGCGTTAGCCCCAACACCGCTAACAATGTTTTTTTTTTTTTTTTTTTTTTTTTTTTTTACAGACGACTTTTTTTTTTTTTTTCTAAAATGTTTAAAGAAAGATCATTTGCTGAATCATCTGTACACCGATCGATAATTCCTTCTTTTAACTTTCTGCCAAAAGAATTTTTATTTATTTATTTATTTTTTAAAGATTCAATAAACAGAACTCTTTTTTATTTCTATATTTGTTAATTATTATTTCTACTTTATGTAACACAACGAACTATTTTAAATATATTTTGCTAATAACTTACCTTCATTTATACTTTTCCCTACAACGAGGGCCGCAGCTACATAAACAAAAAATAACGTCTTGCTGATCATGGCGAACCTCGGAAACAACCTGCCCCTCAGAGATTAAAGAACAACACTTTGGTATCGTGTGATCTTTCGGATTAAATTCGTATCAGATTACCTTGAGAAAGCTTCCATTTGTGCTCTAAACATATTTAATTTTTCTCACACTTTCATTATCTTTTTGGAAAGAAATAAAATTTCTAATTTTATCACCCAAGGTATTACAGATGTATTTGAATGGAATCTTTTAACCCTTTAACGTTCACTACTTAATTTATTTTAAAAATTACTAAACTAATTTTAAAAATGGCTTTTAGACACATAGCCAGGGCCTGATTACCCAAAAGACTCGGGAAGCACGAGCTTCCCCTCTAAAAATTAGGAGGGGGCCCCAAAATGATTAAAAACACTGTCTTGAATTTTCTGTTTTATATTTTCATACTGAGATTGAATTTTTCTGAGAAAATTCGCCTAAAGCAAGATAAAATACTCACTATTTCAGAAAAAATCTATTATTTAACCTCAAAAATCTGAATGTTCTTAATTAATAAGTTATACGATTTTAATGTTGTGTGTAGAAATCACCCAGATATATGAATGGAAAAATAAATAACTATAAATACACACTAATTTTTGGTCTATAGCATTTTTATATTACAATATGTAACAGGAAAACAAGATTTTCTGAAATGAAAGAGGGCCCCGAAATGATACTGAGCTTCCCCTAGCTTCAAAGCTTAATCGGGCCCTGCACATAGCTGACCATAAATATTTAAAAAATAAAAAATTAGCATTGTTCCTTTTCCAGAAATTTTCGGTTTGAAACATCTGTAAGTAAACCTTATTAAATTCAAATAATATTAAATTTAATAAATAAATCACTTTATAAGTAAACATTATTGACAACAAAAACTCGTAAAAGTTGCATAGATCCCAATATTTCAATTTATTCCGGAGTATTTTAACCCTTTGCGGCGCAAGGTAATTCGGATCATTTAAATTCCACTGCCACCGGAATTTACGAACATAATTAAAATAGGAAAATTTTTAAATTTTCACGTTGAAAAAAGGGCCTTTTCTGCTATGTTATAAATGTAAATTTTTGCTAAAAAATTTCCGGGATGAGTTTTGCACTTGAGAAGTAAAATTAGGTGTTCCATCAGCGGGAACACTGCGACTGAAAGGGTTAAATGGTGAATATCTCTTGTCAGTAATATTATCGATATAGAAAGGGTTTAGAATACTGCCTGCAAAATCAAAGCAAATGTTTCAATCTGGATGGCTCTCACGCAAAAGTATATATGGTCGTCGAAATTAAAGTTCTTCAAATCAGAGACAGCAACGTAGGGTATTGCATGGGTGTACAATACAGATCTTTCCGATCACATACTTCAGATTTATTTAAGAACTAGCAAACCCGTGTGAAATTTTCGCACTTTATTTCCTTTCTTATTTACCTTTAAAATTTGAAACTCATAAATATTATACTAATTTCACCACCTAATTAAAATTTTAATTTACCAGAAGCCAAATTATTATTAAAACCAAATTAATATTGTACAATAGTGAAACCAAAATCATTCAAAGAAAGGTTTCCAAATAAAGTTCATTGTTCACGACCCAATTTTCATACTTCCTCATGCAGTACAGTTTTAATATAGGACACCCACGATGCCTTTTAAATTTTTGTCGCCATGTTGGCAATGACTTTTTATTAATTTTGGTATATTTCTTTGTTTAATAAAATAAATTTAAAATAAAATAAAATAAAATAATTCCTGTTTTGATTATATTTTTTATGATTGTGTTTTTTAGTCAATTTATGACACAAAAGTTCATATTCTGTATATATCTTTAAAGTATTGCTAGGTTTAAAATGACGCTTGCAAAGATTCTGAAGAAGCAACTGTTACAAATGCATTTTTCCCGTAAAATAATCTCATCAGACAAAATGTCGTCATTTCCCCTTGTTAGTTCATTCAGCTAAGTCCACGTGCTTAAATATTGTCCATGTATAAATATTATTTTTTATCCTCACGTATTTTATTAATTGCAGCACTACCGTATCGTTTCGACAAAAAATAATTGAAACTGGTCCACGTTAGAGAAATATTACATAGATTATTTCTATTTAAATTCTTCTGAATTTGGAAAAAATTTATCAACTTATTAGAATTTTGTTCAGTCTGAATACTTCTTTCTTTTTCTTTTTTTCTTTGTACTTCCAAAAAGCTATTGTTTTCAATATAGAAAAAGAGTTATCATTACTTCAGTGGACTACCTGTAAAAAAGTAGGAGGACAAACTTTCCTATATTATGTGATACAGTCAGATTTAAGTGTTGTTAAAAGTAAAAAAGAAAAATTTAATTTAATTAAGTATTTTTACGCGTGTATAAGATAAATCCGTATTGTAATGAAAACTAATATGTTGCGGTCATCACAAAATTTTCTTCTATATTTTCCTGTACGTATTTATGCTGTACAAATAATTAAAATAAATTCTTATTAAAATTATTATTTATTAAAATTATATTCCATGATGAATACAAACGACTTTCATTTCAGAGAAGAATAACACCAAATGTCAAAAGAAAGTCAATTTTATGCCTTATAGGCGCCATTTCATGATTTTTTTTTTTTTTTTTTTTCAATTCGTTAAAAATGAAAAAGTCCACAACTTTGTTTTGAAATATCACATATTTAATGTTTAGCCAATAGTTTAAAGGTACTGACGAGTTCCTTTGAAAAATATTCTTGTTAAAATATACAAATTTTTTTCCCTAGATGAGTATTACTGTTATAGATAAGTCTTTTAAATTTCACAATAATTGGTTAAAAATAATTTTCATTGTGTACAATTATATGAAGTTTTATCCTGCACAGTCATATTAAAATTTACGACAAAATAGGATGACAACGTCCCCTGTTGCAAAAGCTTCATCAAAAATTTATTAGCTCTACCCCAAATCAAGATCCAATCAAATACACTGATGGAAAAAAAAATCCAAACACCAGGAAGCAGCTGTGCTAGATAAACGAAATTTGGTAGGCGTGTTTATACATCTGAAAGATGACGCCGATTCAAATTTCGAGCTACGCGCATAAGTGTGGCGCTAGTAGTGACACTATGAACATGCAAATGAGGTTTGCTTTAAATAAGCGCTGTAAGGTTCGTGATCGTTATTTACAGTTGAGATTTGACGTAGTGGGTTAATGTTAGTCAAGGATGCCTCTAAGAAGACGAAGACGCCATTATCAACAGCTCACTGAGTTTGAACGAGGTCGTGTAGTAGGGCTACGAGAAGGTGGGTTTTCTTTCCGCGATATTGCAGAAAGTCTTGGCAGGAATGTATCCACTGTGCATGAGTGTTGTCAGCAGTGGTCAAGGGAAGGTACTGCCTCAAGAAGACCGGGTTCCGGGCGGCCACGTGGCACTACTGAGAGGGAAGACCGCCGTGTTCGGCGTATGGCTGTGGCTAATCGTACTGCGTCTGCAGCTGAAATTCGAGCTGCAGTTGGCACCACAGTGACACAACGAACTGTTACAAATCGGTTACTTCAAGGACAGCTCCGAGCCAGACGCCCTGTAGCGTGCATTCCACTGACTCCAAACCACTGCCGTTTGCGACGTGAGTGGTGTCAAGCTAGAGCTCATTGGAGGACGGAGTGGAGATCTGTTGTGTTTTCTGATGAAAGCCGGTTCTGCCTTGGTCGCAGTGATAGCCGTGTGTTGGTTAGAAGGAGGCCAGGTGAACGCCTGCTAACGACCTGTCTGCGGCCTAGACACACAGGGCCTACTCCTGGAGTTATGGTTTGGGGAGCAATTTCGTATGACAGCAGGAGCACTCTCGTGGTTATCCCACGCACCCTGACTGCAAATTTGTACGTCAGTCTAGTGATACAACCTGTTGTGCTGCCATTCATGAACAGCATTCAAAGGGGTGTTTTCCAACAGGATAACGCTCGCCCTCATACCGCTGTTGTAACCCAACATGCTCTACAGAGTGTCGACATGTTGCCCTGGCCTGCTAGATCACCAGATCTTTCTCCAATCGAGCACGTATGGGACATCATTGGACGACAACTCCAGCGTCATCCACAACCAGCATTAACCGTCCCTGCATTGACCGCCCAAGTGCAACAGGCATGGAACTCCATCCCACAAACAGATATCCGACACCTGTACGACAAAATGCATGCATGCTTGCATGCTTGCATTCAAAATTCTGGCGGTTACACCGGTTACTAATGTACCAACAACATTTTACATTTGAAATGGCTCTTCTCGCCAATGGCTCTACCTGTGATCTTGAAACTTTAATCAATTAAATATGTTTCCTAGACAAATGTATTGCTGAAATTTCATTACTGTACAATAATTTTTTCTTAGTGTTGGGATTTTTTTTCCATCAGTGTATAAACTCTTATTGAATTTTTTGACATTTTCTGTAAATAATCAAATCGTGTTCAGGACAACTCAAAACGTGTAAATCTATCAAGAATCAGCTGTCAAAAATTTTCACAAGTCCAATACTTTCTTTTGATGTATATAGAAGAAAGTAAAAAAAAAAAAGTCATGCATCACGCATATATTTTGAAAACTTTCCAATACATCTTGAGAAAAACATAGACATTGCACTCAACACTGAGAAAAAATTCTGTAACTGACTTCCAGAATCTAAATTGATGCTCTAGAAAAAATAGTTCCATGTCATCCTTATAAATTCTAGTCCCATTTGAAAGCGAGTTCTAGAAACCCCTATTAGAATTCTTGAGCGTTTGCCGATATTCTCGAGGGCAAAGTTATTTACAAATCTCTGCAAATAAATGTAAGCACAAGAGGCGAGTTTTAGCAACTATAATCTTGGTTTAATACCCAATTCTAGAAAATCATGCAAGAATTTCTCGCAATACAAAATATTCATAATATTCATAATACTTAGAATATTATTTCACCATTAGAAAAGTGTAGACTAGAAATTCTCGATCATTTCTTCTATTCAGTTTGTTGGTGTGCCTTATGCACATAGCTCGGAAATCTATATTTCTAGTTTAGGGATTTAGAAAATGACCACTTATTCGTTCTAGATGAAGGCGGTATATTTTTTTCTCAGTGAAAACTGTTAAAATGTATAATAAGAGACCGAATTTGATTTAATTTACAAACGAACAAGCACACACACGACCTATGCATAGAGAGAAAAATCAGGCATTATTCATAAATTAAGAAACAATTTCTTATATAATTAGGTGACAGCGATTTTACTTTGTCTCCATTTATTGTATTACATCTTGAATATCTTATATATATAGAGAGAGAGAGAGACGGAGAGAGAGAAAATAAAAAGTGCGCTTGGAGAATGAATATAAAAGTAATGGATAATTTAATTTAATTTAACTTATAGAGATATCAATGCTGTAAGAAAAACTATTTTAGCCATTTTTTTTCTAATAATAAACAGAACAAAAAACAGATAGTATTTTATCTGGACACATTTTATATATTTAAACCAATTAAAAAATATCCCCCCCTTATTCTTTTCTTTCGCATTAACTTAAAAAATATTTAAAATAAAATTGAGAAAAATCTTGCTAAAGCAGGGGAACAGCTTGGAACTCTAGGCGAAATTTTTAATTTGGCACCGAAGTAACCTGGACGTTTCTCGCCAAAATTTTGACTTGCGCAATTTTGATAGATAGTTTAATTCATCGTCAAAATTACATCGAAAATTTAAAATCTGCCAGGGCGGCATGGGGAGGGGGAGGGACCTATATTACCTGTAACTAAAAAATTTTAACAAATGAATATAGAAATCGTTGCAACGAAATGCAATGCAGTTACCCAAGCTTTTATATGGAAAAATAGACAAAAAAAAAAAAAAAAAAAAAAAAAAAAAGGCGTTTTAAAATAAATTTTGTTTTCTACAGAATTTTATGTCTATCACATAGAAAACAAAAATAGTCTTCGGATATTTTTATTTATTTTATTATTATATTTTTAAAAATGATATAGATATTTCAAAATCACTAAAAAGCATCAATAATTGTGATATTTCTATTAACAGAACACCAATATTTCACCAAGTTTTACTCTTCTGATTACGAAGTTCTTTTCTTTCCCTATTCTTTTTACTTTCTCCTACATAAAAAAAGAAGAAAATATTATATTCGTAATTTTTCGACCCCTGATTTTCGTTAGATTTATACGCGTGTTCCAATATCCGAATTTGGTCATTTTTAGAAAATATCTGTTTGTATGTTAGTATAGGTGGGAACAGTGGCGTATCCAGGATTTTTCCAAGGGAGGGGTTCGTCCTTCCGAATTTTTTAATTAAGTTTATTTAAGTTTAATTAAGTTTATTTTTAATTAAGTTTAACAATCTTTTAAAATATCATAATTACTTGCCGAAAATAAGAGTAAGAAAATGAAAAATAGTAAAACAAACTCACCAATTAGAAGATCAAACTAAAAAATATTTAATTAGCGACGAATAACGTAGAGCCTGTACAAACTGCTACACAAAACATAAAATTCAATACATAGTTACGCAAAATATTTATTGAATTGTCTTACTTACAGAGCGAAGTCTAATCGACGAGAAGTTTTCGCTAGTTCATTTAAAATGTCTTCTACTGTTGGGGTATTGTTTGGGTCACTCCTTCAAGGTCACTACTTCAATGGTCACCCCCTTCCCCATATGGTCGACCCATCTTGTCCTTGAGTATGAACTCGTAAAGGTGAAATCCTTTCAGAGAATTGTTTTCAGGGGAAACATGTTTCGCGCCGCGCAAATGAAGTGGTTTAGTTATTTTCAGGAGTGTTTATCGGAGAGTAATGAAAAAAGAAGTTAGTCATAATTTTAAACCACTTCGTAGAAAAAAATATTCTACGCTTGCTATACATTTTTTCCACCTGAACTGTGAAAAAAAATGTAAGGAACAGCCTAATTTTTCTTATCATACATTTTGTCAATGCAATCCCCCCCCCCCCCTGCATACGCCACTGGGTGGGAATCACAAATTTTGTGGACGCTGTATTTAACGAACCAATGAACGAAATTTAACAAAACTTAGTGTTTCGTTGAATTTTGACCTAAGCAGGTGCTAATTGCATTTGGCGATCGATCGCTCAAAAGGATGTGCTGTCATCTCATTTTTTGACAAGTTTTAATAGATATAAGAAAAATTTTCATATAAAACAATATAATAAGAATTATTTTTAACTTTTCAATGTGGAATAATAGATATATTTTTTTCTGATAGTAATAGTTAACTAGAAAAAGAAAATTATATATTCCTCCAGGTGTGTGTGCAAATTTTCGATATGCGTATCATTGAAAAGAACTCGCCAAAATTCCTTTAAAACGAATGGTTGAACCCCAGGTCTGTATAATGTAACACAATGTTATAAATTTTCTTTTATTTATTTATTTTTATTTTTATTTTTTTTACAAAAAAAAAAAAAAAAAAACTAGTATGTTGTGGTCACTACAGGAGATCCTTCTATATAATCTTATACAAATTCACGCAGTGCAATTTATTAAAATCTTTTTTCATGAAGAAGATTTTTATCTCAGAGAAGTGTAACACTGTATGCCGAAAGTTAATTTTGAGACAACATCAGAAGAAATGCCATTTTTCTTCTTTTTTTTCCGTTAAAAACAGAAAAAAAAAAAAAAAGAATCGATACGTTTGTTTTAAATTATCCCAAATATATGGTTCAACCATTCGTGTTAAAGGTATTGATAAGTTCTTTCGAAAGATACCCATATTGAAATTTTACACCCTCCGGAGTAGTATTTCCCGACCAAGGAGTGGGAAGCTATGCTCCTACACGCACACACTTTTTTTTCTAGTTTACTACTAGTACTATTATCAATAATTCATAATAATTTTACAATTATATGTTAAAATAAGTCTCATTATGTATATTTATACGAAAATTTGTCCTATAGTGCCATGTTAAAATTTTAGAAAAAAAATGGGAATACAGCGTCACCTGTTGAGCGATTGATCCCCCAAAATAATCATTGCCAGTTTAGATCAGGGTCAAACTGAATACCAAATTTTGTTATATTTCGTTCATTGTTTCGCAAGTTACAGTGTCCACAAAACTTTTGAAACACAGACACACACAGGCAGACCCACATACAGAAAGATATTTTCTAAAAAGAGTCAAGTCGTGTTCAGGACATCTCAAAATGTGTAAATCCATCTAAAACTGGAGTTCAAATGGAAACTCTTAGAGAGATGCCAAATTGACCGACAGGTTAGGATTTTGTAAACGTCCAGGCATTCAGCGTTCCTTTATCACTATTTTCTGTCAACCACAAGAGTTATCACCCCTATTTTAACACTAAAGTCGTTGAGTCAACAGTTCTGCAGACGTTCCCATGGTCGTAAGAAACGTGGTTGGTTAATAATGACAAGGCAATGAAGGTGAATGCATTGAATATCTGAAACTGTGTCAGAAGACTGCTTCGAAAAGCGATTAGACTAGTTTAGATATGTTGCTTATGACTGGAGTTTGCACGAAAGCTACACCATTTACAACAATAAGTGCAACGATTGTGAACAACGAAAGATTAGGTCAGAAAACAAGAAAACTTTCAAACTGAAAAGGAAATGGTCTAATTTTAAATTAAATGTGTTATCTAGTAATTTAATGTTAGTTTATAATCTTATCTAGGCTTGATGTTTTCTGATTTTTTAACATTTTTTCTTTATTTTATTATTATTATTATTTTTAATATCTTTTATTTTTCTGATTTTCTTCCACTATTAGATTGAAATGTCTACACCTAATACAATAATATTTGTTTACAAAAACCTTACAACAATGTCATTTATATTCAGTTACTATTGTTTACAATCTAATTGTAGTTATTATTCTTACCAATCTCCCCTTCACATTTGTGCAATCACAACAACACTGTAAGGAGAGATTATAAAAAATACTCTCTTGGTTTTATTACAGCTGTTGCATTGAATTAAAGCTTAACAATAAAACAGCAATAAAAATGCATTAAAAACAAATTAATTCAAAATTATTCAGCTATAGTTTCGTTTTTAAAAATATACTATTTGGATTTTTTCTATTATTCTGTTGAATTGCATCCAAACTCTCCTATCTTTTCTTCATGACTATAAAAGGTAAAAATAAAAATTTTGATTTTGAAGCATAATTTTTTTTTAAGACATAAAAATTTAATGTTTGTCTTTTTCGCAAAATTAATTTTGTTGTGTTTTTCTGTGGCATGGCATTGATACTCACTTCGTTTAAAAACTTTTTGGCAATTGCAAGTACAGTTCCCGCCGCTTATTAAAATCACATTCGTTCTGAGCCAAAGTGATTTCATTAAGCGGCTGATTTTTATATCCGGCGGAAGTTCCTGAACTTAAGGAAAAGGTATTACTTCCCTGAATTTGGAAAGAAACTTCAAAAGGTAACGAATAATAGAATTAGTGAACAATATTAATTAGTTTTGATAGATAATTAATTAATTGTTTCTTCGATATAAGTAAATTAAACGCATTCCAAGT
Organism: Salticus scenicus; assembly: GCA_963930645.1. Taxonomy (NCBI): domain Eukaryota; kingdom Metazoa; phylum Arthropoda; class Arachnida; order Araneae; family Salticidae; genus Salticus; species Salticus scenicus. The sequence goes on from OZ005652.1 coordinate 199,980,744, forward strand.
TCCCATGCCCTTTCGTTTGAGGAAAATCATCATTACTTTACTAAAAGTTCACATTGTTCTTATAATCTTTTCGTTTAAACCTCAAGAATTATATAGTAATTTCAAAATAAGAACTAGAAATTACCTTTTAATAATTAGAAATTAAAAAATATATATATATCATTTCAAATCAAATTTGTAACTTATTACTGCGTTTCGAAGAATACGTTCCTTGAAATTGTTACGGAGGTAAGTGATGAGGCGTGTTTAATTTGTAACTGTGATGCAAGTGTAAAATCTTCGACAATGAACGACAACGGAGGGATTGTTGGGCTTTAATTTCTTTTCTTATAAAAAAAAAATCACAATGTAAATAAAAAAAATTTTTCGTGTGCGTAAATGATATTTTTGGCTGCTGAGGTGATATTTTTGAGTTTATTAACCAGCAATGCTGATTTTATTAAGCGGCGGCTTTAAAAGTAATGTGTATTGATTTGATTCCGGTCCCAGCAATTTGATCAGATTAAGCGGCTGATTTTATTAACCAGTGATTTTATTAAGCGGCGGTTACTGTATAATATTTTGGCAAACAATTGCGAAAATAAAGACTGTCTAATAATAACACTTTACACCATGTATATACAAAACCGTGTAAGTGGGTAAAAATCGCCCATACACACAGGAAATAGACTTTTAACAGATCCAACAAATATAACAATACGTAATAAGATTTTTTCAATAATATATATATATATATATTTAATTTAAAATTATTTGATATGAATAAGAATAAGATTTTTGTTATAACTAAGTTATAGCTACGCCTTACTTTTGGAATTAGTTTATACGTATATCGGCCATGATCAGAGGTGTTCCATAATCTTTGCCAGTGTTTTAGTAATTACTATTGAAGTTCCTATTTTAGATATGAGAAGAGGGTTGTTCAGAGAAACAGAAAAATTCACTACCAGATATCCCATAAGTCTTTAAATAAATTAAAAAAAAAAAAAAAAAAAAAACATACATTTCAAGAAATTTGTATAATTTAAAGCAGTTTGCAAAAATGTTATTTTCATGAAGTTTTTTTTTTTTTTTTTTTTTGTTAAAGATAAACATAATTAATTTTTTCGTCAATAGACGGCGCAGTACATTAACAAATCACACATTTCAGTGAAAAACTATATTACTTGTATGCAAGCAGATGTTTACAAGCATAAAACTCCTAACCTTTGTGTCCACCATCACCCCCAATTGCAGTTTGCAAACGAATTGTTGTATTGTTTGTTGGTCTGTTTAAATATATTGTTTAGACGAAGAAATAGTTTTTGATTTATAAATTCAGTGAGTGCGAAACTTTCAATATCCTTTCAAGCAAACGGCCGTAATTGTGTTGAGACACAATAATCCAAGTTGAACTTGCTGACTTGAAATGTTTTATTTTACTTAAAATCTTGACAAAATCTATTCCAGTGTTACATTAATTAATTATATCGTGACAAAGAAATCATTTTTAAAAAATTTTCATGATAAAATGTTGTTAATAAGGATGAGGATGGGGACACGGGGAGTACAGCGAAAAATGCGAAGAGTCTTTACATCTCAGAAGTCGAAAAAAATGTGATCAAAGATTGGCTCAGTTACTTCTCATCAAAACCACAATGTGCTCGCCAAATTCAAATTTCAAAGAACCCTTGAGCAACACCCAATGCTTTTAGTTACTCTGTGGTCAGTATAATGTTTTAAAATATGTTGGCGACCCTAATTTCAGCCAAAAATATCGTTGAAAGATCCTGTGAAAACGATAGATGTACGTTAGAAATCTAACCTCTGGAATTTTATTCGCAATAGATGTTTTTACTTGTTATGGTTTCCTAAACCTTTGAGTCGATACGAACACATGATTTCCTTTCCAAAAATACATCTGTTTTTTGTCAAAAGTGCCAACGCCAGTGAAAACTTATTCCATTTTATTTTACTGAGATGAAAAGATTAAATATACCAGCTGATTGCAAGAGAATCGCCATTTCTCTTATTTTTATTTATTTATTTATTTATTGCAAGAAACAGAGATTGATTAAGATAGATATTTTGCCCGTTGAGAAACCGCAGGCTTGATTTTAACTGTTATAAATGTTTCAGAATCGCTCTTTATAAAAATGGGAAATTAATTAAATTTTGAGAGATAATATGTAATTTTGAATATGTGATTTTCGATACCACATGAATTACAGCACCGCTGACTTTACCAATAACGTTTTATCCGCCAATGTCAGCATTCAAACTAAAATTGAACGAGCTCGAACAAGTAAGAGGGAAATTAAGAAACGAGCTGTTAATCGCAAAACTGTGTATTATGCAGGACCCTTATTTGTACTTTTTCTTGTTACACGTCTGTGAAACGCCTTCTGTCTACGAAAATTTTAAATATATATACATTTTTTAATTTACCTAAAGAAAAAAAGACCTAAATTTACGTACTGTTTACGAATATTTTAAATATATATACATTTTTCACCTAAAGAAAAAAACCCTCTCCATGAGAATGATTATTTTGTAAATCATTTTCAATTCTACACATGCTTCCAATTTTTTTTTTTTTTTTTTTAAATATCTACAGACTTATGAGACACTCGGTATATCGAGTACGATAAACTCGGAAGAAGGTCTTTCTCGGAGAAACACAGAATCTTTTCTGGGTACAGTTGACGACAGTGGATCTTTTCTAGACAAGAGTTGTGTGTAGGGTTTTTCGGAACTAGTGCAGGCGAAGATAAATTATTATTCACTTCATTTTTATTTTAAACTTGTAGTACATATCAAAATTCTATTTACTTGTATCAGGTGATTGGCGAACATTTGCTGAGATGGGATATATTTATGCGACGTCTCATCTCATCATTTTATCTTTAGATTACAGAACAATGGATTTTGGATTTATTACCTCGGTAACTTTGTATGGATATAAGGCCTCACACGCTCACGCTCTCAAAGTCGCTCAGAAATGTCGAACATTGTAAAGTCTCCTTGTAAAGTCTCTAATATTTCAAAGCAGTAGGTGAAAAGCTGTGGAAGTTGCGAAGGTCGAGTGTCTCATTGTGAGCTGTATGCCAAATACTTTTATGAAAATGGTTTAGGTAAAAATTTCGATGTTATTCTCCAGTCTAAGTTTTTTAAATAGCGTGCATTGAATGCGTTCGCGTGCTTATGAGAGATTCCAACACGCATTGTAGATGTTTCCCTTGGAAGTTAAGGAAAATTAAGCTAATGTAGTTAGTGTTGTTTTTTCGTGTGAGTTTACACGCTTAATCCAACACTACTTACACCAGATCAGACACACACTAACTTCACTATAAGTAGCCGGTAAATAAATTTCAGTACGTAGTCAACTTTAACTCCTTTCCTTTTTTTTAAAGAGTTTAACTAAAAAATTGGGTTTAATACTTCTTTCTTTTTTTTTTTTTTTTTTTTTTTACATTGCCTACATTTATGGCAGTCAAAATAAATGATCAGGTTGGTGTTGGAAATATGCAATCTCTTACAACTTTTCAACCTGTTTTCAATTTAGTTTTCTTTATTCGATTCAAGTATTGCCACCCGCTTATGCAGCTTCCTTATTCTTATGTAAATATTGGCAGTATCTATTTTCTTAACTCTTGCACTGCGTAAGGGGTCAGAATCGTTACTGATAAGATTTTAGAGCAGGATAATTCTTGCAATTGGTAAAAGAAATGTTCTCATTTTAGTGAAAACTCGCTGATTTGCAGATCGAAATGCTTCTCTATCGACACGTTTCTAATATTTATCAAAGCTAAAGTTATATCAGCATTATCTCATAAGCACCTTTTCAAGACGCCCATTGCTACTTTTACACAGCAAACATATTTGACTGTGTACGGTATGAACTTGGTGTTTCAGATTTAATTTGCAATCTTGTAAAATTTTCTTAAATTCTTTGGAGATACATTGGCAATACATTATAATATTCTAGAATTTCTGATGACTCATGTACCGTGAACCAGTGTTTCGGCACATTTATACAGTATTTTAAGTTAGTGTATCTCTTCATCTTGAAATCATACAATACTGAAAAGCTGTCAGCAGTTGTAACGAACTAATGACAGTTAAACTGAATAAAATCTTTTGTAAAAAAATAGAACCGACTCCAAAAAGGAACTACTATTCAAACAACTAAAAATGAAAGAAAATTGGCAGAAAATGGAACTGTAAATTGCGCCTAAAAGTATAAAATAATTTCCTTCGCCAAACAACCTATAACACTACAATTAATCATAACTTTTGAAGTCGGTGCAAAATTAAATAAAATTTAATTAGTTTTTAAAGGTTTGTCTTTAGATCGGTAGAAACAAATGCTGTTGTCTCGAATGATCCATTTTCATGTTTCCTTTATTATTTTATCACTGTATACAATTGGTCCATTAGTAGCATCTACATAGAACAGTGAACATTCTTCACAATGCGGTATTTATGCTTCTACGAAGTTAGAGTTTCCATTGCAAATTTGGTATAACTTTGATAACTATCATCCTTGATGGCTTTTGGATTTGGCGATCAAAACGTAAGGCAAAAATATAAACGCAAGATGTATATTTTCATAATATATATTGTACGATATGTTGTTTCATATTCTTGATTACACTCTTGATATACCTTATCAAAATAATCATGATATCCCAAAGAAATTAAATATGTTTGCCAAATAATTTTGCGATTTTTCTTTCACCAAGGACATCAGATACCAGCATCTTCGCCAACTTTTGCTGCTTACAAAATCTTATTTGTTTTCTTGAATCAAAGTAGTTTTCGGCTGCGTTTTGCAGGAAACAATGTGAGATGTGTATTTTGAATAGGATTTGATTTTTGTATTGAATAAAGGTATCAATTTTTATTTAATTTTGCTCCGACTTCAAAAGTTATGATTAATTGTAGTGTTATAGGTTGTCAAGGCCATGGTGCTTTTTACAGTTTCATCTATTTACTTTTGAGTGGCAACAGAGGGCTTTTTATTTTTTGGTTTGTGTTCGAATGTAAAAAATTATCCGATGCAAAAGTTTGAATTCTGTGATGTTTTTCCCTTTTAAATAAACCTTTTTTTCTGAGTTTGCATTTACAGTCCTTTGATATGCTGATAGCATAATAGATATTCTTTATTAAAAAAGGAATAACGTAAAATTTTTGGTACCCTCGGCGGGACTGTAAATGCACAGTTAATTGTGAATATGGCTAATTTAGAAAATTTGAAAAAGGCTAAAAAGGCTGAAAGAGCCGCTTTCTCGAAAGCATATAATAAAGTTGAAGAATTGATAGCCTCACAAGATGTTGACCTTGCGGAACTGGAATCCGAATTAAGTGTTTTTAAATCGAAAGTTGATCGCCTGGAAGTAACGCATGCAAGTATTCTTGAAGTTCTCTCTGAAAAAGAATTTGACACAGAATTTGAAATAATTGAGGATTATCGAGATAAAGCAATAAGAATTGAAACAAAAGTAAGAAGAATAATTGATACTCATCAAACTGTAAGTACTGCTTTTAGTCCAATTCAGAGTGAATCTGTTATTGTTAATTCTGTAGAAAATATTAATGAGAAAAGAAGGTTTAAATTACCTAGAATAGAATTACGACGGTTTGATGGTAATGTTAAAGAATGGCTTTATTTTTGGAGCTAATTTGAAAAAATTCATAACGATTCTACTATAGTTAATTCTGATAAATTTCAGTATCTATTACAAGCTACTGTTGAAGGATCACGAGCTAGAGAGGATATTGAAAGTTTTCCGCCAACTGGCGATAATTATATAAAAGCAATTGATTGTTTGAAAACCCGTTTCGGTCGTGATGAATTACAAATTGAAATTTATATTAGAGAATTGTTAAAATTAGTTTTGAAGAATGCCAATTCAAAATTTTGTTCAAACAATTTATGTGTACTGTATGATAATCTCGAACAGCAAATTCGTGCACTGGAAACACTTGGTGTTACAACTGATAAATGTGCAGCATTACTTTATCCGTTGGTTGAATCATGTATGCCTGAAGATTTCCTCAGAGCTTGGCAGAGAAGCTCACATTTTGATCATGGTAATGATCCAAAAAAAAGGCTTGACAGTTTGTTAGCCTTTTTAAAAACGGAAGTAGAATCTGAGGAAAGAATTAACTTAGCTATGGCTGGTTTTGATTTCAATGATTCTTCTTGTAAAGGGAATAAAGAGATCAGAGGGAAAATTTGTACTGCTGCTAGTTTGTTAACTACTAATGCACGTGCAGAGAAGTTGTGCACTTTCTGCAACGGAAAACATGAATCGACGAATTGCTTTAAAGCACGAAAAATGTCATATAATGAAAAAATAAAAATTTTAAAGGATAAAGGTTATTGTTTTAGATGTTTAAAAGTTGGCCATAAGGCAGAAAAATGCCGATGTTTTGTGAAATGTACTATTTGTAACCGAACACATTTTGCTATTACGTGTACAGAATCAAACAAAAGTGTAAATAAGTCTACATCAAATAATTCGGAAAAGGAAATTAAAGAGCAGAATAAATCTGTGAATTTGGCAACAATATCCAAATCTCCCCAAGTTTTGCTGCAAACTTTGAAAGTTAATTTAAAATATAAGAACAGTATTTTAGTTGTGAGAGCACTGTATGATTCCGGATCTCAAAAATCGTACGTTAGAAGAGAAATAGCATCTAAGTTAAATTTGAAACCTCTGCGTCAGCAACGTTTTTCTCATTCACTTTTTGGAGGTGAAAAGAGCAACAACGAACTTCATAATGTATATAAAATTGAACTTGGAAGCTTAAATGGAAATTTTTACTGCAATTTTGATGTAGTTGATCAAGAAACTATTTGCAATGATGTTCCATCTGTTTCGTGTGGCCCATGGATTGATGAATTAAGATCTATGAATATACACATTTTTGATACAGAAGATAATTCGGGTCCAATTGATGTTCTCATTGGAGCAGATGTTGCTGGAAAGAGAAAAGTTCTATCTAGTGGGCTAGTAGCTGTGGAATCCTATCTAGGATGGACACTTATGGGGAAAACCAATTCACCTTCTGTAAAAGAAGATACTACCATGATGGTAATTTCCTTGTTTGTTAGAGAAGCAACTATTTCCGATCTTTTTAGTTTGGAAGTTTTAGGAATCAGGGATCCTGTCGAAATGAAGAGCAAAAAAGAAAACGAGCATTTGGCCAAGCTATATTTTGAAGAAACATTAAGAATTAATGAAGATGGAAGATATGAAATTGCTCTTCCATGGAAAGAGAATCATCTTCCCCTACCCACCAATAAAGAACTAGCCATGAAAAGATTAATAACATCAACTAGAAAATTACATCAAGAAAATTTGTACATAGCTTATGATAATGTGTTTAAGGAATGGGCTTCATTAGGTATAATTGAAGATGACCCAATCCAATCCTCATCTCACCCTTTTGAACACTACTTACCTCATAGAACTGTTGTGAAACAACATGGAACTACGAAAGTGCGTCCAGTTTTTGATGCATCTGCAAGACAAGTCGAATCACCGTCATTGAATCAATGTTTAGAATCTGGACCTAACTTATTAGAATTAATCCCTGATCTCCTTCTTAGATTTAGAGAACATAAATATGGAATCGTTGCTGACATCGAAAAAGCATTTCTACAGATAAGTGTACGACCAGAAGATAGAAATTACCTTAAGTTTTTTTGGTGGAATGAAAAAGAAAATAACGATCCTAAGATAATGCGGCATTCTCGTGTGGTGTTTGGTGTGAAAAGTAGCCCTTTTCTTTTAGGAGCTGTGTTAGAGCATCATTTGAAAAAATATCTGAATAATTCAAAATATAATCAAAAATATGTTGAGATTATTCTTCGAAGTTTTTATGTAGATGATCTAGTTACAAGTTTAAATAACGAATCAGAAATATTACCATTTGTTGAACAGTCTCGTCATATTTTGACTGAAGGAAAATTCAATTTAAGAGGATGGAAGTATACAGGAGATGAAGATTCAGAACAGGTTACTTCTGTTTTAGGATTGCTTTGGAATCGCAGAAAAGACGAACTGAAGATCAATTTGGATTGGTTGAATACATACAGACTTGAAACTGTATCGAAGAGAGTAATTCTTTCTGTTACGCAAAGAGTTTTTGACCCAATTGGGTTTTTATGCCCTGTCCTCTTAGTTCCCAAGCTAATATTACAAAAAATGTGGAAAGACAATATCCCGTGGGATAAGGAAGTTGAAGATAGTATGAGACAAGAATTTGTAAGATGGTTTGAAGGTTTGAATATCTTGAAGAATTTGACTATTGTTCGTTGTTTTTTTCCTGATGTAACAAGTCAATATAGCATTAGCATTCATACGTTTTGCGATGCTAGTCAATTTGCTTACGCAGCAGCTGTTTTCATTTGCATCGAATATGCTGATGTCTATGTAACTCTTTTGGCAGCGAAGTCAAGGGTTGCCCCAGTTAAACCCATCACTATTCCTCGTCTCGAATTACTAGCTGCAACGGTGGGAGCTCGATTATGTAAATCCGTACTCAGTGCACTCCAGTGGGAAGGTATTGAACAACATTTCTGGACAGATTCAACTACTGTATTGAGCTGGATTCAGCGTGAAGAAAATTGGGCTGTTTTTGTCAATAATAGAATACTAGAGATCAGAAAATTAACTGATTCTACCCTTTGGAAACATCTTCCTGGAGCTCAAAATAGAGCCGACTTGCCTTCAAGGGGGTGCTCTGCCCAACAACTCTCAGACAGTAAATGGTGGGAGGGACCTACTTGGCTTCGAGAAACTAAAGATAAATGGCCTGTCACCAAATCCGTTTTCGATGAACAAGCTATTCTAAAAGAAAGAAGAAAAACGAGCCCAACGTCCAATAGCTTGCCTACAATTTGTTTTTTGAATCAAACTGAAAATGATAAATGCAGCAATAAAAAACATAAAATTGTGAACAATGAAGGTTTTTGTAGAACTCAAAACAATGAGACAGCATCTGTTACTTTAAAAACTAGAAGTGGGACAGTGGTTAAACCTCCTCTAAAATTGGACTTATAAAACTTTATTTATCTTCTGAACTTTAAAATTGTTGTGAAAGTCCTTGAAATATCAAGTAGAAATGTGTTGTTTTATTGTATTTTGAAATTTTCATTTTATTATTTGTTTTGTTATATAGTTAAGTTGCCTTCCGCCAACTTAAGGTGGGAGGATGTCAAGGCCATGGTGCTTTTTACAATTTCATCTATTTACTTTTGAGTGGCAACAGAGGGTTTTTTATTTTTTGGTTTGTGTTCGAATGTAAAAAATTGTCCGATGCAAAAGTTTGAATTCTGTGATGTTTTTCCCTTTTGAATAAACCTTTTTTTCTGAGTTTGCATTTACAGTCCTTTGATATGCTGATAGCATAATAGATATTCTTTATTAAAAAAGGAATAACGTAAAATAGGTTGTTTGGCGAAGGAAATTATTTTATACTTTTAGGCGCAATTTACAGTTCCATTTTATGCCAATTTTCTTTCATTTTTAGTTGTTTGAATATTAGTTCCTTTTTGGAGTCTGTTCTATTTTTTTACAAAAAGATTTTATTTTTCTATTTTCAGTGAAAATTTATTCATATTAGCAGAACATCAAAAGACATTCGGCGGAAGATTCACAAATCACAACTTCCAAGAAATGTGACATTACTCAAAAAATGGTTTATGTCACTGAAAAATACATGAAATGCACCCAATGTGAACAAAAAAGTTACATCTCCATCTAGAAAGTTATCTACTCGAGAGACAGTTGTGCCATTTTTATTCTAGTCAAGTTATTTTTAAGTTCATTTTTCTCAAATGCTGCATTTTTAAGTTGTGTCACTCTTCTTGCCTTTATCGGATATAAGCAAAAAACTATCTATTGAACGAACATACGTTAAATTAAAAGGTCTTTAGAAATGTAAAGAACGGATACGCTGTATGCGTAATCAAAAATTCTGTTAGGCATACATATTGACTCTGGAAATTGCGCAGCGTAATGTTCAAACAAAGAGCAAAATATGCATTGCAGCTGACGGACAGAAGTTTCAGCATCGATACTTACATACTGCTTTTACCAGTGTAGCTGCATGCGTTCAGCAGTTAGAGTGAGAACAGACTTTTGTGAGTATCCTGTAATTTGGGATAATATCGCGGGACAAAATCTCGCCGGACAAAGTATCGCGTCAAAAAAATTGTATGATCTATTTGAAAATTTGATTTTGAGTCACGCGTGATCCCTGGAGGGGGCCACAGGGCCTTATAAATAATTATTAATTAATTAAAATAAATAAATAATTAAATTATAGAGTTGAACTTCATTAATTTATCTATTATTTTAAAGTTACTTTATCTTTTGCTTTTCACTATTCAAAATACATTTTAAAAATCGTGTACATCACTGCTGACATTAAAGCTGAACACTATTCACAAACTTGAATTAAAAATTTTAAAATTGATAAGCACGATTGAATTCATTATGACTAATCTTGACAAAAGTTAATAAATATAGTGTTTAAACAATTTTAAGTAAAATTTGTAAAAATTTTTGTTGTAGGTTTGTCAGAATGTCAGTGCTCTGACTAAGGTATGCGTTGTCATGAAATTTTATACAACATTACTAATAATTACCAACTCATTTTTGCTTTCTATTCATTTACGTCGGCGATATTTTGTCCTCGCGATATTTCGTCCCGCGAGATTTTGTCCCCAACCCCTGTAATTTATTTATATCTTAATGACATCATAATGAAACCTATTTCAAGCCAAGATCATTACGTCAACAAAAAAGGTATTAAAATTAAACCATCTCATACTCTTATTAAATCATCTTAAACAAGTTATAAGCTAACAAATTTCAACAACAACAACGAAAAACATGGTTTGTATTGAGAATCTCTTCCTTTAGGAAGTCGGTTTAAAACGTCTATGTGTTAATCGATGTGACCGCTTACAATAACCATACTTTGAATTTTGCATAGCATAAATGTCACCCGCTACGCTACAACATATGCAATGTCGTTCAAGTGTGCACAAAATAGGAAATTGTGAACAAACAAATGCACGTTTTAAGCGTTCTGTTTTTAGCATTAATGTCTAAACTAACTTTGCGTACTACATCGATGATGCTCTGCAATTTTATAATTCACTCTTTTCCCCTGTCTTGAAACGTTTCCGAGATAGGATCGCTAACTCCACTCTTTTCCACCTGGTGGCGCTTTAGGCGTTTGAATCGCGTAGTACATGTCCACTTTACTATATCTACAATCTACATACCACTTTTATGACTACAGCTGCAGCTGTTCAGCAGTTAAAAGAGTCGGGACTGACTTTTTTGGGCACCCTGTATTTTCTTTTGATCGTAAAGATCTTACAATGGGACCTATTTCAGACCAAGACCTATACAATAAAACAATAAGTAACGAAATCGGATCATCCGTTCAGAAGTTATGAGCTAACAAACAAAAACAAAAAAACATAGGCTTTGAATTGAGAACCTCCTCCTTTTTGAAGTCAGTTAATTAGAGCATCTCTTACGAAGTTATAAGCTTACAAGCACCAACAAAAACACATAGCTTGAATTAAGAACACCCTCCTTTCTGAAGTTGGTTGAAAACGACTTTGCGCTAATCGATGTGACCGCTTACTGTAACAGTACTTTGAACCACAGAGTATACGTGTCATCTGCTACGCTGCAAAGTGTGCAACGTAGTTCAAGTGTGCACAGTGTAGGAAATTGCGAACAAACAACTGCACGTTTTAAGCGTTCTATTTTTAGCAATAATATCTAAAAACTGTCTTTTCGTAGTAAGTCGATGATGCTCTAATTTTGCAATTAACTTTTCACACATCTTGAACCGTTTTTGAGATAGGAGCGCTAATTCCGCTGTTTTTCACCACATGGCGCTTTTTTTTCTTTAGATTGTAAAGTTTTTATAATGGGACCTGCTTCAGACCAAAATCTCTACAACAAAAAAAAAAGTATCAAGTAACCGTATTTTGAACTATATAGCGCATGTCTCACCAGCTACGCTACAACGTGAACAATGTAGCTCAAGAGTGTATAGTGTAAGAAATTGCGAACAAAAAAATGCACATTTTTAGTCTTGTATTTTTAGCATCAATGTCAAAACTATCTTTTCGTACTAAATCGATTATGCTCTGTAATTTTATAATTCACTTTTTCCTCCTATCTTGAACCGTTTCCGTGATAGGAACGTTAGCATGAATGTCTAAACTATCTTTTTGTACAAAATCGGTGATACTGTTCAGCTTTGTAATTCACTTTTTCTCTAGAACCGTTTTCGAGCTAGGAACACTAACTCCGCTATTTTCTACCAGGTGGCGCTGCAAGCGGTTTAACCTTGTACTGCATGGCCACTTTGCTATACTTACATACCATTTTTATCACTAAAGCTGCAGCCGTTTAATAGTGAAAAGAGTTGGGACTGATTTTTTTGGGCACCCTGTATTTTCTTTAGATAGTAAAGATATTACAATGGGACTATTTCAGACCAAGACCTTTTCAACAAAACAAAAAGTATCGAAATCGGATCATCCGTTCAGAAGTTATGAGCTAACAAACATAAAAATGTTACGTATATACTATATGTTGATAAATATAGCTGATAAAGCGATAGATTAATTTATATAAAATATATTTTCTTGCTAGCTTCTTTTTGGAACTATATAAAACGGTTCGTGTACAGTCGGTAACAAAAGTGTTTAAACACTAGCAAAAATTCCTATGTAAAAAAAGTACACTTCATACAGTTTTCATAAATAAATAAATCCTTATCGAATCATGTTCGTACACTGACTAACAACATGATTCGACAAGGATTTATTTAACAAAACCGTATGAAGTTTACCTTTTTTACATAGGAATTTTTGCTAGTGTTCGGACACTTTTGTTACCGACTGTAGCCCCAAATGTATAGATTTGTATTGTCAGTATCTGTAAAAGCAAATAGGGAATACACAAATATAAAGGGTACTTGTGATAATTTTTAATGTTCATACATTCATATTTTCCTTTCTCAATAATTTGTTAGCATTTATACATCTTTGAAATTCTTTTTATGTCACTTTTGCTAAGTCCAGGTTTTTTGATAACTCGCATTATTCTTCTGCCGTCTTTAGCCGTCATTGTTTTTAACCCTTTTTTCTTATTTTTGGAGAAAACAGTTTCGCCATACAGCATAATCGAGTCGAAGTCAAACGGAGCCAGTAACTGGTTCTGATTTGGATGCAACTTTTTGAACTGACTTTCATGACCTAAATAAGAAAAGAAAAAAAAAAGTATAAAATATTTAAAATATATTTCTGTTTTGGCAAATTTTAATTTAGTATAATTTATTTATTTAATAAAAATTCTTCTGAAAACTTTAAAAAACCAGATAAAAACGTCGAAAATGCTGATAAGCAGACGTCCAAATCTATTTTACATGGTTTACAAATCTATTTTACTGTAGAAACTGACGTCTGCACGACAAAAAGAAAAAAATATATATATGCATTATTTTCTGATATACTTGCAATAGAAATTCTATTGCAATCTATTATATCTTAATTTTAAATATTATCAGAAAGATGATTGGATTTTAAAAACATGTTGTAAAAAAATTTATGAAATATATACATTTTTTGTTACATTATGTTTCATTTATTTTGATTCAAACTGAATAAAAATTACTCAGCAACATTATATTTGTCAAAATTTTTTTCTGTTTTATTTTCTAATTTTATGGTAGGTAAAAAATTAAAAAATGTACCTATGGTACCATTTATATGATTTTTTCAAAATGACGTAATTTTCATTATATGCAGATAATTATTTTCTTTCCCAGAAAAGAAGTATATATATATATGGGCAGTACAATTATAATTAATGTTCAACATTCAAAAATATGTGAAAAACGAAACACTATTCAGAATTACCAGAAATTTAAACTGAATATACTCGAAGATAGGGGAAATAGTATGACATAAATAATAGTTCCAAATTTTAGCAATAGATTGTGAATGAAGCCTCATAATATGCAAAATAAGAGACGTGTCATACACACAGTACATTGCATTTGTTATAAAAACGCAAGATCCCTGGCGTTTTTACTTTCATATTGCATCTGAGAAGCTCGTCACAACTCTCACAATAAAGGGTCATGCGCTGATTGGGAAGCAGTTTTACAAGAACGATGATTGTGCGTCACTAGCTCTGAAGAAGTTCCAGATAGAAAAGTGTATAACAAACAGCTGTGGTTCGGTGTTTGCCAAGGGTCTGGAGAATATGATTTGACAGATATGAGGAGCCGCTCACCGCTCTAGGAGTAGAGTCGAGCGATTCTAGCTATGGTAGGGCCCGTCTTCCAGAACACATATTTAAAAATTAAGGAAAAAAAAATTACAAAGACCGCCAGAGATAGCTCTCTCACGCTACATGGGGTGGCAATATTAGTGATTATTTTGGAGCGATAGTGAAAGATGTAGGAAAAAATAATTCATTTTTTGATTATGTCTCTGCCGGGATTGCATGCACCCCCCGCGACAAATGACATTTTGGAGCTTTGAATAGTTCTATTTTGTTCACTGATAAAAAGCAGTCCACAAGCAATCTAGAAAATAGTAATTACAGTTCATTTATAATGAGCAATTTGTTTGAAGGGGTAAATAAGATTTTATCACGGTAGATCATTAGGCAGATGCTACTTGGCTGATGATGTTCCCTTAGAGCTTCACTCTGAGAATCCATAGCACTCTCCATGGTTTCACATTTTAGGCTGGACTGTAACTAATGCTATTGTTACTTGACAACTGCCAGATCTATCCAGGAGGTGAAGAAAGTTTGGAATAAGGAGAATGAAAGGACTCTCTTAGAGAGGAAAACGTTGACTGAGTGGAGAGAAATTAAATAATTATGCTTAATTATAATTTAATCTATTGAATTTGATAGCAGTAAGAAGTGATCATACATATTGTTTAGTTTTGCTCTTAAAGTTTGATATTTTAAAGTGTTTGAGAACCAATTTGCTGGTTTTAGGGTTAGATTTCTTATGTGCCAAGAAGGTGTCAGTGGGCATGAGTGGTATATGTGCCCTCCTTCCTGTAGGGGCACTCAGGTGAGCGCAAGCAATGAAAGTGAAATAGCTAGCTAGCAAATGGACAATATGAGCACTTAGGAAAGGCGATAATTGATGGGGTAAGAGACCAGCTAGAAGTAGAGACATTGGGGATGAGATCACAGGTGTCTCTTTCTATAGAGGAATTCGTCCAAAGGTCTTGCCATTCCCGCATTAGAAGATTTTTTAACCCTTTCGCTACCAGAGCCTCAGGAGAAAAACTGCCACCACAACCCAGGCGTCTTATATTTAATTATGATACCAATTGTCATTTATTTTTGTGGGATGTATCTACAACGTTCTAACTAAGACCAATAACATCCTGTATCTATTTTATTGTTTTATAACATAACTCGTTTGTGTGCGACACGATTTGATGCAAACAATTATCATAAACTTATAATGAACACCCGTCATATATTCGTAGCGCCGGGCTAAGGTAAGAAAATCGGATCGTCACATATATGTGTCGCTGGTAGCGAAAGGGTTAAGTAAGTATTTTTTTTTTAAATAAGCATTGAAAGAAATGAAAAATTTAAACAATTTTAGCAAATAAAACTAAATGAGAAATTATGTCAAAGGTGCTTTACATATAGTTGAAAGTTGTATACATGCCTCCAAATGTTAAATCAAAACCAGATATTTCCTCCTGTATTGCCTTTTTCTTTTCTTCCATAAAGAACTTTTTGGAAAAACATTATCATTAACTTCTAAACATTGAGCATCGTCAAAATAATAAAAATGTCAATAAATAATTTTAAAATGAACAACTCATCCAATATTCATGTTCGAATGTTTATTTTTTAAAAAGTTATTCACACACTAAAAAAAGATGAAAAAAGAAAACACAGAAAAGTGGATACAGGAAAAAAAAAAAATCTGGTTTTTCTCTAATATTTGAGTGCATGTGCTCATTCGTCTATCCATAATGCACCTTTGATACCCTTTCTCATTTAGTTTTCTTTGCTAAAATTGTTTAATATTTTCATTTCTTACAATGCTTACTTTTACTTTTCCGAAAAAATATGCCAACCGAGTTATATCAATTTAAAAATCATAACATGCGTTAAAGTTATATAAAATTCGATTAATAATTCGATAATGAATGTGCCATCCAAATTTTATATTTATATGCTCATTTGTTTCAAAATTATGCGCAGAAGAAGAAACCGCGAAAGCAGGCTGTACCTTAACTTTTAGAGGCTCAGTGTATATATATATAAATAATGCTTGAAATGTGTTCTGGCTGTAGCATGCAATTATGATGCTTCTCCAAATTATCTATATTCATTTTTATAAATCTAATAAGGAAAGGGCATGTTTACAAACAAACGCTCCGTCAATAAATCTTTGCCACTCTCGAGTGGCAAAAGATCAATCTCTATTGGTGGAAATACCAATGTTTTGCCACTTTACCCATAATTTGACCGCAAGTGACGTCACGTGCCCTTTACTTATTGAACAACAACAAGAAAAACAAAATTATACTTTAAAAAAAAAGAAAGAACACGCTTTTATTGAAATGTGAACTAAAAAGTACAAAATAATTTATGAATGTAAAGTTTTTACTAGATAGCGGTAAGATGCGCAACACTCGATATAACCAAATCCTTGAATTAAACTTCGAATAAGAATAAAATATTGTTAAAATTACAGATAAATATAACTTTTTAAATGAAAAAAATTTGGGGTGCTATCTATTTACATCTATATATTAATAGGAAGCATGAAATCTGTGGTACACATTTAACATATTAATTATGGAAGTAGAGAGTTGAAAGTGGTACCATTAAAAAGATATGATTAGTCAGATTTGCAGAATACAATTTTTTTACTTCCTCATAGAAAGTATAAGGAAGTAATCCCGATTTGCGAAATGAATTTTGTATTTCACATTGCTCGAATAGTAATCCCGATTTGCGAAATGAATTTTGTATTTCAGATTGCTCGAGTAGTAATCCCGATTTCCGAAATGAATTTTGTATTTCACATTGCTCGAGTAGTAATCCCGATTTGCGAAATGAATTTTGTATTTCACATTGCTCGAAAACGAAAGATCGCAGAATGTTGCAAATTTATACGTTGACTGACATGTTCGTCTTAACACGGTCTCTTGTTTTAGAGATATTAGCGGCTTTACACGATTTTTCGCGACGTCTGTATGTGTGTGTGTATGTATCTCGCATAACTCAAAAACGGTTGGACGTAGAACGTTTCAAATTGGTACATAGGTTTGTTATAATATTTACTTGTGCACCTCTCTTTTAGGAATTTATACGATTTTCCGTTTTGGAGATATTTAGGAAAATTAGGTTCATAATGACCAAAAATACAAAGGTTTTGGCCATAATGTATCAAAAAACGGTAATAACTCAAAAACGGTTTGGACAAATCTT
The DNA here is from genome assembly GCA_963930645.1 of Salticus scenicus. NCBI lineage: Eukaryota > Metazoa > Arthropoda > Arachnida > Araneae > Salticidae > Salticus > Salticus scenicus. The sequence continues at coordinate 199,998,272 of OZ005652.1, forward strand.
GCAATCGATTTTTAACTAACTTCCCGACAAGCTAGACTTTTGAAACTTTCAGAAAAGCTCAGAACACGTTGACAGTGCGTATTTTTAATATTTTTAGCCAAATGTTTCGGATACCTGCTGCCTTCAGCAGCGTTTATATGATTCAACAGAAAATTTATTTAACTAACTTCCCGACTAGCTAGACATTTAAAACTTTCAAAATACTTCAGAATACGGCGATAATGCATTTTTAAAATACTTTTAGCCAACTGTGTAGCCAACTGTGTTAGCCAACTGTTTCTAATGTAGAAAGCAAGGAATGTACAAAAAAAGTTGTTAAATTTGGCAATTTCTTAAAACGCAAAACCATAAGTACAGTAATTTGTATAGATATAGCATCACTATACTCTCGACTACCCATTTTTTATTCTAAGAGAAAACAGTCTTTAGGATGGTAGAAATTTGAGTGAATGAATGGTAGATCGAAAGTTTATACTTTTGTAAATATGCGCAAATTAAAAAAGGATTTGATTTATGAAAGTTCTAATTTTTTTTTAGATCTAATTTCTTTTTTCTTTATTTACTTTTTTTTTTTTTTTGGTGATTTACACCAGCTCTAATGTGAAGACATGTTTTTAAGCAAAAACATAATGCATTCCAATTAACTGAAATAGACTACTTATTTTAAAAAAAAAAAGGGATTTGTTACTTATGCAAGCAAAGTGATATGCAAGCATAGTGATGACGTCATTGACCGTTCGCAGGGCACCAAGCGAAAGATTTCCTATATTAATCGTCCATTGTATTTTTTATTTTTATTTTTATTTATTTTAAATTTTCTCCCCATATTTAGGTACAGTCATACAAGTTACTGTTTGCGTGTGTTAGATTAAGTTATCTTTTCCGGTAAAATTCATAAAATTTTAATTTTTAATTTCAAAACTTTAGGGGAAAAGACTTGCAAGCTTCCATTATCGAATATAAACATTTCATTTGAAAGGAACAGACTTCACATCTGTCGTCCTTGGCGGCAAAATAATAATAATAATAATAAATAAATAAATATTTAAATAATAAAATATCGTCAAATTATCTTGCGAACATATTTAATTTCTTTCAAAAAATCATGGTTACTTTAATAATGTATATTAAGAGAGCAATCAATAATATGAAACAATATTTCGTACAATATATATGTATTACGAAAATATACATCTGGCATGTATGTTTTCGTATTACGTTTTTGATCATCAAATACACAAAAGCTAAGAACGAATAGATATCAAATCTATGTCTATTTTGTTTCTTGAATTTTGAAATTTAAAATTCTAATTTTGTCAATTTGACAGCAAAATAACTTAATCTAACACATGTGCACGATAACTAATTTGTAATTATACCCAAATATGGGGATTAAAATCGGGAAATAATATTTCTCAATTTTTAATAATTTTTTACAAAAAATCCAATGGATGATTAATATAGAAAATCTTTTGCTTGGCCCCAACAATGGTCATTGACATTATACTTCGCTTGCGTATATCTTCTGCATATATAAAAAGTAAGTATAAGATTTGGAAAAACTTTTAATTTCCGGTTTTCGATAAATTTATATATTTTGAGAATTCCTTTCAATTAACTGAAATTGACTACTTATTTTTAAAAAAGTGGATTTATTACAAGCTTCTGTATGTATAAGAAGAAAGTAGAAAATATGAAAAAAATTTTCGGTTTCTTGTTTTCGACGAATTTACACTTTTTGAGATTTCCTTGCATTTCAATTAGCTGAAATTGACTACTTATTTTTAAAAAGGTGGATTTATTACTAGTTTCTGCATGTATAAGAAGAAAATAGAAGATACGGAAAAAATTTCGATGTCCGGTTTTCGAAGAATTTACACGTTTTGAGATTTCCTTGCATAAAATTAACTGAAATTGACTACTTATTTTTAAAAAGGTGGATTTATTACTAGCTTCTGCATGTATAGGAAGAAAGTAGAAGAGACAGAAAAGTTTTTCGATTTCTGGTTTTCGATGAATTTACACGTTTTAAGATTAAAATACATTTCAATTAACTGAAAAAAATATGGATTTATTACTAACTTCTGCATGTATAAGAAGAAAGAAGAAGATACGGAATAAATTTCGATTTCTAGTTTTCGATGAATTTGCACGCTTTAAGATTTCCTTACATTTGAATTAACTGAAACTGGGTATTTGTTTCTTAAAAAGTGGGTTTATTATTCTATCCTCTTCATGCATAAGAAGAAAGTATAAGATTAAGAAAAAGATTAGATTTTCGGTTTTCGATGAAGTTACACGTTTTGAGATTTTCTGAACTCAATTCGACCATTTTTAGAAAATATCTGTCTAATTGGGTTCGAACACTGTATTTTATGAACCAATGGACTTAATTAATTTAACTGAACTTGATATTTGGTTGGAACCTTGGTTTGAATTGGTGCCGATTAGATTTTGGGCTATATTACCGAATATGGGACGCTTCCACGTTGCGATTTCCTCTCATTTCTGGAAAGGTTCTGCATCTACAGTGTACCAAACATAGAGAAATATAATAAGTAAAACTCTGCTGATTCACATTGAATGCATATCGACAAACGGTTGTCACTGCTGCGTTGCAATTTAATTCCGTTCACGAGAAGGCAATTACTTTGCTTTGCAAAAATGTGGTCGAGATTCGACCACTGGCGATACTAGTTTTCATAATTACTCTATCTTTATAAATAGTCATCAATCAAAAAATTACGACAGCTAAAGTCGAGCACCTCATGTTTTTCCCCCATTCAAGTAAGTTATATTTATCTGCATTTTTATCAATATTTTATTCTTATTCGAAGCTTAATTCAAGGATTAGGTTATATCGAGTTTTGCGACATCTTACCGCTGTATTTTTTCGTCTTTGCAAACGCCTGTTTTAAATTATATATATACATATATTAATTTACATATAAATTTTCATTAAAAATTTATTTGTAAAATTTATTTTAGAAATATATTAGTTCAAAGTTTTAAAAAATATTACATTTTACCTTCACGAATGTTTTCATAGTGTATATTCAGATAGTTATCTCTGTCAGACCTGGAATGTTCATGATAAAATCCAACAGCATGCCCCAACTCATGAACTATAGTGCCAAAATAATAGCAGCCTGCTCCCAAAGACAGATCCTGACTATCCAGACTTCTACCAACTTGGGAATAACATCTAAATAATAGTAATATTTATAATAATAATAATAATAATAATAATAATAAAGAATACATAAGTACGAATTTAACATTGCCTTGGGGCTATAAAGCATCATTGATCAATATAGAAAATACAAGTTTCATGCAAAAGTAGTGTTGGGTTAAGGATTTTAGTTTTTTTTTTTTTTTTTTTTAATCTAAGCCTACGTAGGATGTCCTCTATAAGGGTCTTTTTCTAAGAAGTTCTAGATTGTATCCACGTGATATGCAAAAGTAGTATGGTTACATTCAAATTTCTGCAGATTTTTACTTAAAAATATTATTTAATTATGATTTTTTATGCCGCGCTCACTTCACATTACAGTATATATGTACTGTTTATTTTCGTATCAAAGTTTGATCCCTGTTTTTTGTTTATTTGTCAGTCCTGTGATTTTATCAAAATAGTGTGAGAAAAGAGAAATAGATCATCATTTTTTTTTATCAACTACGTTCTTGCAATATCTGCGTAGTTTCAGCGTCCACTCTTTTTCGGTGTCCCTGTTTACTTACGGCTATCACCCGTTGTAATATTAAGCTCCTTGGAGACAGTTTATTGATTTCATTATTAAACTAGCCAGGCTTTATCCGTTCAGTATCAGCCCTCTTAATAAAATAAAACATAAGAGTAGGCATCGTTACCTTTGATAGAGGTTTTCAAGGTGAAGTAAAAACAATGAATTTTGTAAGGCTTCGAGAGAGATGTCTGTATGTCCGTAATTAAGGTGACCAGATGGCGTTTTAGAAAATTCGAGGACCCCATTAAAAGAACAATTACATATTTACAGAGGTATAATTTATGCTAAAAAAGTGAGTATTTAAAAGGTTACAATTATAATATATACTTTCTTTGCTGCAGTTTTTCTAAACTTAGAAAAACGATTTTAAAGTATGGACTGTCTTCGAAATTCAAGGACATGTGGTCACCTATCTGTAATTCTCTTTTCAAGGAATTTTTTTTTAAATATATCATGTATAATTTGTGAAAAAATCATTTCCTTTTAGGCAAATTTATCGATTAAATCGCAGATATTTGGCTTAAATCTTCGTTCTTGCGTATTCTGCAGAACTTTTATACGAAAATTGCTATGTGTATACAGTGTTCCATTTTAAAAATACTTGCTTAGCTTTTAAAATTTCGATTATTCAAGAATTTGATAAACCTCATCATAAAAATGCAAAGAATTCTGTTCAACAATTTGTTTCAATTTACGTCACATAATTTTTTCTAGGAAATACAAGTAATATATATTTTCTTCTTCTTCTTCTTCTTTTTTTGTAAATGGAAAATTTGACGATTTCATTATTATATTGAAATGAAGACTTTCACTGTTCTCAATATCATTAAGAAATTCAAACTAAATGTATAACTTTGGCATACACCTGTATGAAAAAATCAAAGAGACGCATTTTATAATATTTTTTATAGAATTGACTTGTTTCAGATGTTAGCTGATTAATTAATTTTTTATCCATCGATCGTAGATGAAGTATTGTTTATTTGCCCTATTTTCGAAATTGAGGTTTTGCAGTAAATATGCGTTTTGAGGTTCCCTGATTTAAAAGATCAGATACTTTAGCATTTGGTCTGCGTGTATGTGTTTATCTTTGTATGTGCGAGTCAGTTATCATCCTTACTCAAAATCAAATATTAAATAAGAAGTACAAACTCGGTATCCAAAATTTGTATCATGTGGAGATAGTGCTTGAAACGTTATATAAGATCGGAAAAATGATTCATTTAAAGGAGCGTACTAATTATTTAAATGCATTACGCTTAAAGATAAAATTTCTCTGCGGTACAATTTAACATCTTTAAACTGAATTAAAAAATGAAATTAACGTATATATTTTTGTATGCGTAAAAGCATCTTACTGCTTGGATATATTATGAAAGGAATATATAGCTTCCTTTTGCAAAGCCACCCTTTCACCCCACCCCCCTCAAAATATATATATTTTAAATATGGTTGACAAGAGCATTTCAACTTTTTTTTTTTTTTTTAACTAAATTTAAGCAGTTGAATATGTTTTAAAGAGTAGTGTAAGCAAAAATTAACTGAAATTTTTGATTTTTTTACCATGTTTTTATTAACTTCTATTCTTGTTTGTTTGTTTGTCCGATACAAATCTTGCAATCGAATTTTAACTAACTTCCATACTAGCTAGACATTTGAAACTTTTAAAATAGCTCAGAACCTCATGACAACACAATACTTCGAAGTCCGATTTTCAAATTTTTGATTACTTTTCTTATAATTAATTAAAATATGAAAATAATAACATCCTAATAGCGTTAAAATAGCCATTAAAATATTAGCTATAATTTAATTGTGGGTTCATTTTCTTTCGACATAAAAATAAATACGTTTAATTCAACGGGAACCCTATAAAATTATAAAAAAAATAAATAAATTAGGCATCTCACAAAAATAGAAGTCATTATCACTTTAAAATTTTTTTGCACATTGGTAAGAGCTCTATGATTCATCAGAAAATTTAAAACATGGTATATATATATATATATATATATATATATATTTTAATCTTATAATTATTTTTCTTTTAATTTAATAACAGTTTTAAAATATTTTGTGAATGTAGCTAAAATACACTAAAGGACAAAAACAAAAAAGCCGCGTTTGGATATTTTCCATTTCTCTTTCTGCAATCACCACCAGTTTTGTTGTTTTAAAAATAAATTTTCTAATATATTTCATTATGTATATGTGTTCCACGTACAATTTAGGATTGAGCCAAGTATTAAAAACTAGTATGTTGTGGCCACCACAAGACTTTCTTCTATATTTTCCTATTACAAATTCACTCAGTAACAATATAAAAAAAAAGAAAAAAGATTTTTTTTCCAAGTTTTTTTTTCGTTAAAATTAAAAAAAAAAAAAAAAATCGATAACTTTGTTTTAAATTATCGTATATTTATAGTTCAACCATTTGTTTTAAAGGTATTGACAAGACCTTTCGAAAGATACCCATCTTGAAAATTTACCCCCCCCCTCCCCGGGGGTACTTCCCCTCCCCAAGGGGGAAAATGATGCCCCCACATGCACAAAATTTTTTTCCTAATTAACTACTACTATTATCAATAATTCATATTAATTTTACAATCGCAGGTTAAGAATAACTCTCATTATGTACATTTATACGAAATTTTGTCCTATACTGCCATGTTAAAAATTTACAAAAAATACGATCACAGCGCCTCCTATTGTGCGATTGATCCGCAAATATAATTAGCACCAGTTTATGTAAGGGGCCAACTAAATACCAAGTTTGGTTAAATTTCGTTAAAAAAAAAATAAAAAAATAAAAAAAATCTAAGTTTTTTTTCGTTAAAAATAAAAAAAATCGATAACTTTGTTTTAAATTATCACAGATTTATAGTTCAACCATTCGTTTTAAAGGTATAGACGAGACCTTTCGAAAGATACCCATCTTGAAAATTTACTCCCCTCGAGGGGGGACTTCCCCCCCAGGGGGGAGGGGGGTAGGCGAGGCTCCTACACATACAAAAAAATTTTCCCAGTTGACTATCTCTATTATAAATAATTCTTGTAAATTTCACAATGAGTACTAAAAAATAATTCTCTTAATGCACATTTATACAAAATTTTGTCCTATATCACCATGTTAAAAATTTAGAAAAAGCAGGATGGCAACGCAACCTGTAAGACAATTTTTACCAAAAGTTGATAGGCCCTAATTTATGTCAAGGTGCAACTACATACCAACTTGTATGAAATTATGTGCAGTAGTTCTTGAGATACAGTTGCCACAAAATTTTGTCACACACACACACACACAGACAGACAGACATTTTCTAAAAATGGTCAAATCGTGTTCTACAGCTCTCAAAAGTGTAAATCCATCAAAAACTCGAGGTCGAAAATTTTTACGAATCCAATACTTTCTTCTATTGAATATAGAAGAAGGTAACAAGATGCAATTGTTAGAATAATTGTAATTTTAGAAAATATTTCAAAAATGGCAAGAAAAAGGCAATTAACGATACCACAAAAAATAAATAAATAAAAAAATAAAATAAAATAAAGTGAAAATCAAAAATTTTTTCAATACGCGGGATGTCAAAATTATTAAATGTTTACGAAATGTTGGTGAGCTGGTTTTTAGCAAGATATACAATTTTTTGGCCATTTGAACTGAAAATTTGTCTATAGGCGACCACGTTGCTCATTCAATCAAGATGACCACAAGTTAAAAAGCCAGTACTTAAAAAATCAGTTTGTATTACATTTACAATATAGAAGAGTTCAGAAAAAGTGTTTAGTAACATAATTTCTTTAAATACAGTGCAACAACGAGCTAATCGGATCGATTAGTTCGATTAAAAATTTTCAAAATCCGATTAAAATTTTCAAACTACAAATTAAATTAAAAATGCTGTTCCGCCTACAAAATATTTTTTCACATATTTTGCTAAGAAACATCCATCAAATAAGGAAAGAGCAATGAAAAAAAAAAAGGAAATAAATAAAAGTAAAACTTCTCAAAAGAAGTTGTTGCACTTTTGCTGATAGAGAAAAGGGGGAGGACAGTTATTAAACTCCATGTGCATGCTGAATCAACACCACCTGTCTGTAGCCTTCTACAGAAAGTGTTGGCTAGGGTAATAGTATTCTCAGAAACAAGAAGCTTTCAAAAAATGGAAATGCTAAAGATAAAAAAAAAAAAAAAAAAAAAAAGAAGAAGAAAAGAAGGGATTGAGATTTCCACCATCCCTCTGATGGGGGAAATGTCAACAGAGTTTCACAATATCTTCAAACGTTTATTGTCTGTTAAGAATTGCTGATAGTAACTATTGAAGTAGAAACAGAAAGTAACATTCTGTGTTCTAGTCCGAAGTGATAAAGAAGAACTATAAAATATAAGAATTTCAGATTTTTATGATAATGATACGGAATTTTGAGATTTCATTTAAAAATAGTGACAAGCGTGATGGACAAAGCCTGCAAATATAAAACTAAAATATGTGTAAATTCATTTAATGTTTCTTTCAAGATGAATTGAAAAATTAAATAAGTGAAAAATATATATAAAATTAGCACTTAATTTCACCAATTATTACTCTTAAATTTGATTTAAATTTCAGCTATGAAACAGATATTATTGATTAGACAAAAATTTTTGAAAAAAAAAATTTTTTTTTTCAGTCAAACTAATGAATAATGTATCTATATATACACACACAATATGAGAGTTTTATTCATCATTGAAATAAAATTATAAAAATAAAAATAAAAAATGAAAACCGATTAAAAATCCGATTAATCGATTGATGAACTACGCTTAACCCAGTTAAAACTCTTAATCGATTCCCACCCCCTACTGTAAAGTACTATGTTATTGCGCATTAAAGCAGTAATTTCATATAAAGGTGGAATTTTCCAATGCAGAATACATATTTTTATTAAGTAATTGTTTAGATTTAACAAATTTCATGCATTAAAATATAACGTGTTTATTTCATATAATAAATCGTAATAGAATACAAAGTATATGTTTATTACATTACGTTTAAAAAGAACATTTTATGTAGATTTTTATTAAATATTTCGTAGAGTGTAATAAAACGAATTATTAAATCAAAAATGTACATAGGTATAATGTTAGGACTTCTTTATTATATAAACATAACAGTTTTATTTGTTTCAATTATTAGATTTTAAGTTATTACAAAGACAAAAGGTATAAGTCAATTTTTCTGCAGTGCGACTTTTTTTTTTTTTTGGTCCCTTGGTGTATATGTTAAATGAAACTATCTGTAATACTATTTTTTTAACTGCCCTGTTGGGGGAAAAAAAAAAGTGAAAAAAATTGGAACTTTCTGTTTTCTGAAACTACAGAAGTTTAGTGCAAAATTACATCTCAATCTGTCAAAAGAAACATTTTCCTACATTTTCTTCTCTCTCTCTCTCTATATATATATATGATGAGAAGATATATGAGAAGATATATATATATATTCTATATATATATAAGAAGATTCGTGAAAATTTTAGAGGTTCCCTGAGCACGATTCGACTGTTTTTAGAAAATGTCTATCTGACTGTGTTCTGTCTGTCTGTGTATCACAAATTTTGTGAATGTTGTATCAAACGAACCGATGAACGAAATTTATTCAAACATGTATCTAATGTAACGTTTTTTATTTACATGCAAACGATAAATTTCTTTGTTGACAATTTTTTTTTACACTTTATTATTGTTATTATTATCAGTACTTTGACATTTTTTCTTTTTTATTATTATTATTATTTTGAGTCTATGATGTCAGAGACAAAGAAAAAAAAGTTATAAGAGAAACTATTTCAAGTTGGCAAGGTTAATTAACGCAAGGTTTTCAATTGATTACTTTATTAATTAAATACATAGAAATTTCTAAAAAGATAAATATGTTCCTTGGATAATTCGGCAAACATCGGTACCTTCTATGACGCTGAGGGCCCTGTTGTTGGCGAGGATATACAGTCGCAGACAAGAAAAAAGAAAAAAGTACAGCTGCGGCAGTAGCTTTATTATTTTAATATATAGAGATTTAAAAGAAAAAAAAAATGAAAAATTTCCTTTAGGACTTTTTTTTTTTTTTTTTTTTAATATTATTACGATTAGATTAAATACTGAAATTTATTTTTACCCTTATCCGGGAAAAATTCTGATATACTGAGCTTCAGAAGTTCTTGGTACAAATCTGATGCACGTTTTCTCGGCATAATGCTTCATGGCTTCCTTAATCATATGTTCTTGAGGTTCTATCATAAACAGATATTTAAAAACAAGAAAATACTTTTTAAGGTAATAATTGATAATATTTAATTATGCACAAAAAAGAAAAACACCAAGCGTATGTTCTGAAATTTAGTTTCGAGGTTTATTCAAAGAATTTATATTCTGAATTTAAATCGAAAGTTTGAGTGTTGTTCCATAGCTCAATTAAAAATTCAATAGACTGTAATTTTAATTCGAATTGCTTACATGATTATATACTATCTACAATAAAAAAGTGTAGTATACATAAGAAAATTAAGGTAATTGGTATATATGTTACCGCTAAAGTGCTGAAATCAGTTAATCTGCAGATTAGCTAGGTAATATGCACATTAACTAGGGTGATCCGTTAAAGTGAGGAAAATTGTTTTAATTCTCAAATCACCTAGGTAATCTGCACTTTACCTACTAGGCACTAGTTAAAGTGAAAATAAGATATCTGGTGTTGTAATTTTACAGCACGCTGTGTTGTATTTTTATTTTATTCGGGAAAGAAAAAAAATAGTTTTATTTTCTTTTTTATTTCTTTCTTTACTTATTTTAATCTGTATGTGTTTTAATTTTTATATCTTTTAAAGTTATATTTGTTTTATTTTTATTTTTTTATTTATTTCATCTTTTTTATTTTGTCAATATAAGTTTGGAGATGTTATTTATTTTTAATATGAAATATAATAGCTTTAATAGATTTCAATAAATTCTATTTTATAAATGAATGTTAGAATTGTAATACAGCAATTGTTTCGTTTCAAAATAAAAATATTTAACCATTTAAATTTTTAAAAAATGTTTTATTAACAATGTATATTGCTATTACTATTTTTTTTTTTTTCAATTATGCACCAATTTTTAAGTCGCTAAAGAAATATTAAATTAGACAAATCAGAAGCATTATTTAAGAAGTACTTCAAATAATTAAAACTGCTTTAATATTTTTTAGAATGCATGAAAATTAAAATGACAGTTTTCCAATGCTTTATTAAATTATATTTTGCAGCATACAAATATCTGTACAAGTTTAGCAAATATATTAATTTTACAAAAAAAAAAAAAAAAAAAAAAAACCTTTATTAACATTTTTTATGTGATAAACTACAACGAAATTATCTGAAAAAGCGAACGAAATAAAAAAAAATATATAAAAATAAAAATATAATCATGATATATAAATTATATAAAGGAAACTTGAAACTGAAAGAAAAAAAAAAAAAAATGAAATGCTAAAAAAATGCTCAAAAATTTCATATTAAGTATTAATTAAATGCCATAATATTTTTGAAAGTTAAAAATTAATACTTTTTTTTTTATATTCAGTAATAGTAATTTAAATCAATTTTACAATAAATTAGTTTTAAAAAGTTATGGTTTAATAGTTTTAGTTCGGAAGGAAATAATTACTGTAATTGTAATGTAAATTTAATATTTATAATTCAAAATGGAGTTTCACGAGAGACAGCTTTTAATTAAGATTAGATTTCATTAATAAAATGCAGACGCTTATGAAACTTATATTGACAGAATTAAAAAAAAATAGAAATAAAATCAAAATTAAAACAATTATAACTTACTTGTTGCTTTACATTGTGTGTTAGTCATAATAATAAACCTAATCAGTAATCATGGCTTCGAATCTGGAGATTAGCTAGGTAATCTGCACATTAACGGATTTCGAGCTTTAACGGTAACATATATATTTAGAATTTTTACTTTCTTTTATAATCAAGAGAATAAAGTATTGGATTAGTAAAGTATTTTGACTTCCGGTTTTCGACGGATTTACACGTTTTGAGAGTTCTAGAACACGATTTGATCATTTTTAGAAAACGTCTGTCTGTCCGTCTGTCTGTTTGTGTGCGTGTGTGTGTGATAAAAATTTTGTGGCGACTGTATCTCCGAAACTACTGCTCAGAATTGTATATAAATTTATATGTAGATGCACCTTTACCTAAATTAGGGTCAGTCAACTTTTGGTGCCAACTGCTCAACAGGTGGCGCTGCTAGGCAGTGATTTTCACAATATAATGGAAGGCTATGTCTCAGGAACTACTGGACAAAAATGCATATGAAGTCATATATAGATGCAACTTGATATAAAGTAATGCCTATCAACTTTTGGCGACGAACGCTCCATAGATCGCTCTGCTGTGCAGTGATTTCCACAATTTAAGAAAAGGCGATATCTCAGGAAATATTTCACAAAAATACATATAAATTCATCTATAGATGCAACTTGATATAGGTTAGTGCCTATTAACTTTTGGTGTCAAACGCTCAACAGGTGGTGTTGGTATTTAGCGATTTCCACAATTTAAGAAATGGCTATATCTCAGGAACTACTGCATGAAAATGCATATAAATGTATTTGTAGATGCATCTTGATACATGCCTACCAATTTTTGAGGTCAACTGCTCAACAGGTGGCGTTGCTGTGAAGCAATTTTCATATTTTAAGGAAGGATTTTATCTCAGGAACTACTACGCAAAATTGCATAGAAATTTATATGTGGATGCACTTTGAGATAAGTTACTGCGAATCAACTTTTGGTACTAATTTCTCAACTGGTGGAGCTTTTATAGAGTGATTTTCTCAGTTTAAAGAAAGACTATATTTCAGGTTCTAATACGTATAATCAAACAACACTTGATATGTGAGAAAGCCATTATGAGATATGCCGATTCAATTTAGATGTATATCTACCAATAGGTTGCGCTGATATACTACAGTTTTCCCCCAGAACGGGAATGCTATATTTCAACGTCTATGGCATTTAACTGTACGAAACTTGATACATCAGATAACGATTATGAAAACTCATTTTTTAATATGTTAGTTAATCTGTGTCTCCTTGGATATTTATTGTTAGTTTTCTCTAAGATAAAAATCGCCTGCATTTATCATGGTAGATGATTTTAATAAATATTTTTTTTAAATTATTTGAACTGAGTGAATTTATATAGGAAAATAGAAAATATAGAAGAATGTCTTGTGGTTGCCACAACGTTCTAGTTTTATTTAGATAAAAGTTAAAGTAAACCAGAAATAAAATAAAAAAGGACTGAAAATAACATAATTAAAATTAAGTTCATGCAATCTCGTTAAACTAAAATTGCAGACGATAAAGTGAAATTGTTTGGAATTTTGTTTTAATTTTTAGGCCACTAGCTTCCTGTTAAATATTAAGTTTTAACGCCTGTAATTTTTCATTAAAAATTTCAAGTAAATATACCAGGTTAAAACCAATTTTTATAAATTTAGAATATCTTATTTATATGCCAAAGTATCTAAAATAAACAAATAACATCTGAATTATTTCATTTTTAAAATAAATCAAATATAAAAACGGAAGGAAACTTTTTTCTTTCTCTCAACCTAGTCACTTCACAAAATAGTGTGCTTTTGAAGTTTGAAGAAAGGTTTCTTACTTATTAGCTGAGTTATATGAGTCACTGAAGATATTTTTTCATAGTCATAATGCGTTTTTTTTCCCTCATATATATATATATATATATATTATAATTTTTAAACATTAGCCAATAAGTGATTATGGAAGATTAGCTTGTTGAGCATTACCTGCCATAGAGTAAAATTTCAAAAGATCTGTTTATGCTCTTTCATCTGCTTTCTCAAAATATCTGTTAATGGTGCTTATCTGTAAATTTAATATCAAAGGGTGATGTGAAAGTGTATATTAAAAAAAAAAAAAAAAAAAAAAAACCTCTCATCTCATCTATGTGGCTCACGAATAATTAGAAATCACGAATAATTGGAGAACACAATCTTCCAATTGTGGATTGCGTTCTCCAGTTGCGGATTACGAAATCTGACGGGAATCACAAGAATTCTCATTAGAGTATCTTGATTAGAACTTATCTAACTGAATATCCTGAACGAATTGTTAGTTAAGGTTATTATAAATTTAATTAATAAAGGTGTGCATTCATTGTCTTTATTTTCGATACCTGTTTACTTCTCGGTGGGACGATAGATTCTGAAAATTTTTCAAGTAATATGTAAGTTAATCATAGTATGTTAATGTGATTTTTATTGTTGTGTTTATTACAAGAGCTCACAAAATCTAGTGCATTCAAGTTGTATATCAGGAGTAAATAAATCTAAATCCTTTTTCTGTTCAAGTTTCCAATATTTAATGCATTCTTCAAGAAACGGTTAGCTACTTTTCTTATTTCGGCATGCAAAATATTTCAAACAATTCGACACATTGTATCTAATAATTTTGATATGCTATCGGGCCGCTACACAAATTTAAAATAACAGTACGCATGAGAATAATAATAATAATAATAATAATATATATATATATATATATATAAAGATATTGATACTGTCTTGTTATCCAAAAAATTGAATTAAATTGGCACAACGCATTTTTTTATTTCTTAACTTTAGCTGCTATTTTCGGCTACACGCCATGTTACGGTGACAGAGCTGCAAATCCACTGGATTAATTCAATATCACTATTCCCTAAAGGTTTATCTTCAGCTTATTTAATCACAGAACATTCATTAAAGTATAAAGTAGGTATTTCTATAAAATAATATTGATATTCAAAAATCCAGAGAGTTCGTGTGATAAAGTCTAACACTTTTAACTTTTTGCTCTTAAATTAAGCACGTTGTAAAGCAACGGAATAAGCACCGCAAATTCCTAGCTTTTCTCTTACTAAATTAAACTGTATAAAAGCGGACGCCAGTACTACTTATTTACACTTTAAAATTATTAAAGTAGCATATCTTATGCTCATATAATAATTCCCTATAACATTAAACATAGTAAAATTATTCCTACGGTAAAAAGTAGTTCACTAAAATTAAAAACTCAAACTATATGAAAAAATGCAACTAACATCGTTGCTAACTTTATTCTATTCCATTTCTTGAATTAAAAAACAAAACTGTGGATGCCACACGCATCACATAATCTTTACATTTTAACAAATTTTGAAGATAGCACGCGCTCATATTTTACATAAAAATTAAAAGCATTAAATTCATTTAACTCTTTTTTTCTTTGACATATTGTTCAACACGTGAACTTACAAAAAATAGAGGATAAATAATAAACAAATTTATACACTGAAATTGAAAATGGCTCAGTTATAACATCCTCCCACCTTTTGATTATAGGTTATAATCAAAACCAAATGTTGCAGGTGTAGTTCTCAATACATTAGTCTTTCAGGGACTTTAATTCTCCTTCCCGCTTTGCTATATCTGACTGGTTCCTCTTCTGAAGTTACAACGGGTTTAACAGTTTGAGCAGAGGTTTCCTTTGAATGGTATGCTTCTTTCAGTTTTGAACTATTATTTGATGATGTTTCTTCTAAAGGATATAATCTTTGAATAGGTCGTAAAAGTTCATGTTGCGAAGTTTGAACCTTTACAAGTCGAACTTTCTTATCTTTTCCAGGAATAATCTCTGTGATACGGCCTAGTGGCCAGTGAATTCGTTTCTTGTTGTCAGATCCAATTAATACAATATCTCCGACAGCGATACCCTTTTCTGGCTAGTTTCTATTTGCTCGCTGTATGAGAGCACCCAAATATTCGGATCTGAATCGATCTCTCAAAGCTCTGAGTAGGGACTGCCTGTATCTGAGCCTCTTTGATAGAGAATTTTGTTCAACTGCATCAACATCTGGAAGCTGAATTTCGTGAACATCTTGAAGAAACATAGATGGGGAGATAGGCTTTACAGTCGCATCTTCAGAAAGGTATGTTACAGACCTTGAATTCACTACACTTTCAACATCAGCTAAAAGAGTTGTCATTTCTTCGTACGTAAGACAGGCGCGTCCTAAGACTCTTTTAAGAGGATCTTTTATTACCCTAATCAGCCTCTCCCAGAAGCCACCCCACCAAGCCGCCGCTGGCGGGTTAGACTTCCAGTCTATGGAGTTGACAGACCCATATTTTTGTATACGTTGCCAACCTAAGCTTCTCAATAAATTAGCTGCGCCAACAAAATTTGTTCCGTTATCACAGTAGATAACAGAGCATCTTCCTCTGCGAGCCACAAACCTTCTCAAACCCATCAGAAATGCATCTGTTGAAGCAGAGGTCACTAGCTCTAGATGAACAGCTCTATATATAGCACATGTGAAAATCAAAATCCAACTCTTCTTATCGTTCTTAAGATACAAAGGACCAGCCATATCTATGCCTGTAACTTGAAATACGGCACAATCTTTTACTCGGTTTTCAGGTAGAGGAGCACTAGATGTCCATAAAGCCCTTGAATTAAACCTTTTACAAATCACACAGCTGGCTAACACAAGCTTTACACTCTTTCTTCCGTTGAGGATCCAATACCTTTCTCTAAGCAAATTTAAGAGGATTTGTAACCCCGCATGACAGTTCTTTACATGAATATAAAAAATAAGTCGCTTAACAACTTCATGCCTTGAAGGGAGAATTATGGGATGGAGAAAATCTTCACTATCTTTCCTGTAAGTTATTTTAGTTTTCAAACGAATGACATCATGCTCATCCTTACAGGTTTGTAATGTCTTCAATCTTTCATCACTTTCCGAAGAGAAAGATTCTTTTTGAACCATACGTAGAGTTTTTATCTCAGCTTCCCGAAATTCAGTAACCGTCAATTCGCCTTTACTCTTCTTATCAGGATTTAAACAATTATGCTTAAAGCGAAGAATCCAAGCAACTAAACGTATGATTTTTTCATAACTTGAAAAGTAGCTGTAATACCAGTTGTTGTTGGATGGAAATTCAGGTTTCGTCAACATACAAGTAGACTTTGACCTTTCTTTCTGAATTTCTTCCTCATTCCAATCTTCATCGGAAGTGTTCATGTGGTTTCTAAATTCTGCTGAATCTTTCATCCAATGTGGGCCCTTTCACCATCTGATTAAAGCTAATTGCTTAGCCTTACAGCCTCTAGACGGCAAGTCTGCTGGATTCTTCTCACTTGGTATATGTTTCCATGATGAAGGACTGCTCAATTTCTGAATCTCTTGAACCCGATTTCTGACAAACACAGACCAGCTCTCATTTCTTGATATCCAAGCAAGCACTGTTGAGGAATCGCTCCAGTAATATCGCTTCATTTCCTGCCAACCGAAAGCATCCACAACAGTTTTCGCCAAACGAGCGCCAATAGTAGCCGCTAATAGCTCCATTCTTGGTACAGTCGTATTTTTTAAAGGCGCAACTCGGGACTTGGCAGCAAGCAGAATTATTTCCCCTTGATCTTCTTTTTCTATCCTCAAGAATACTACTGCTGCATAAGCATCTTTACTTCCATCAACGAAAGTATGAATTGTGCATGCATGTAAGTTTTCTGGAGTGATCTGGATATGTCTTGGTACCTTAACATCATTTAAATATTTAAGTTCTTGAAACCATAATAGGAATTCTTTTTGTAAATCACCAGTTATTTCGTCATCCCAATTAATTCCTAATTTCCAAGCTTTCTGTAACATCAATTTAGGATAAAGCATCACCGGAGCAGTAAAACCAAAAGGATCAAAAATTTTATGAACTACCGATAACATACTTCGCTTGGTAATCCTTTCTGTGTTGAAATCGTTTAGCCATTTCATGTTGACCTTTAATGTATCGGAAACCTTATCCCAAATCAGACCCAATACTTGAGTTTCCTTCTGGTTCGACGTTTCATCGTGATCACCAGTGTATTCCCACTGTCTTAAATCAAAACCACCATTTGCCATTATTTTCTTTGAGTCCGAGATAAATCTCTTTAGATCTTCTTCACTGGGCACACTAGTGGCGACATTGTCTACATAAAAACTGTGCAAAAGCCTTTGCTTGAAATTTTCCTCAAAACTTGCACTATTTTTGATGTGATATTCAATTACTGATGATAAAAGAAAAGGGCTACACTTTACCCCGAAAACGACTCGTGCATGCCTAAATACTCTAAGTTTCTTCTCTTTTAGATCTTTCCACCATAGAAATCGTAGGAAATCTCTATCCTTTTCACAAATGCTAATTTGAAGAAACGCTTTTCTAATATCAGCGGTTACACCAAATTTTCTTTCTCTGAAACGTAGAAGAATATCTGGGATAAGCTCAATCAAATTTGGGCCACACTGCAGACACTGATTTAAAGATGGTTAGCCAACTTTGCTGAAGCATCGAAAACCGGACGGATAGGTGTTGTACTACTGGTCTCTTTAATAACTGGGTGATGAGGTAAATAATTACCATAAGAGTTCACTTTGGTAGCAGGAACTTCTTCTATGATCCCCTCATTCAACCAGTCCATAAATATATTTTCATATTTTCCGTACATGTTCTTAGATAATAACTTAGAAGTTGTACTTTCCAAACGTCTTACAGCCAAACTCAAGTTATCTGGTAATGCAGATGTGTCGTCAGGCCAAGGAAGACAAATTTCGTAACGACCATCCTTGTTAATTTTTACTGTCTCTAAGAAATGTTCCTTTGTTTGACGGTTAATCTCACTTTTAGATTTCTTTTCTATAGTACCTGTTATTCCGATCAAGTCATATCTCCATAAGTTTGAGATGTCAGCTTCATTTACAAACAAAGACGTCACCATCATTGCTAAATTATCTGTTGAGACTTCGGTGTGAGGCGCTTTGCCCATCAATGTCCAACCAAGGTATGTTTCTATGGCAACAAGACCAGATGTCAATACTTTTCTTTTGCCAGTTAACATCTTTCCCATAATATCAGCACCAATCAATATTTCGATAACTTCACGGCAATGACTTACATCAGATAATTCGATTCCATATTCTTTCAACTCTTTAATCCACGGACCATTAGTGACCGGTTGAATGTTTTCACATATAGTAATTTGATCCATCACTTCAAAATTACAGGTGAACTTCTCCTTCATATCCTTAACCTTTATTCTATAACAATTATGTTGGCATTCCTTTGTTGTAACTCCGCCAAACAATGAATGCATCATTTTTTCTTGACGAGTGGGGGTATAATTCATCTCTTCTGCTATACTTTTCAAAATATAAGATTTTTGGGATGCTGAATCTAACAATAAACGAACTGTTTTTTGCTTGTTTTCGGAGATGAGTTTCACTTTTAAGGTTTGAAGGAATACTTTAGCACTTTGCTTATTAAAATTTGTCATGTTTACTTCACTATTGACTGAATTTTCTTCAACCTTTTCTTGTGCAGTTTTACCTTGAGAATCACGCAAATCGCACATCAAAGGCACATGCTTCTTAGAACAGATAATGCATTTTAAAACTGCTCGACATTTTTTAGCTGTATGATTAGGTAACAAACAAGCGAAGCAGCAATTTTTATCCTTTATAATCTTTTGTATCTCAGATAAACTCAATTTTCGAGCTGAAAAGCATTCAGAGCTCAAATGTTTGCCTTGGCAAAAAATGCATACCCTTTTGAAATCTAAAGCAGAAGACGTTGTCAATAAACCCGCAGCTGTCGATATCTTATTTCGCATATAATCTGCACTTGCACTGTTTTTCCTTTTAGAATATTTATTATCTTCACACTTTGTCAAACCGAAGCCCGCTACAGCTAAAGATATTCTCTCTTCACCTTCTACTTCCGTTTTCAAAAAATGCATCAGATTATTCAACCTTCCTTTAGCATCCGTATTAGAAGAAGAGAGATTCGAGCGATTCCAGGCCTTCAAAAAGTCTGCTGGGAAACAAGACTCAACCATAGGGTATAAAATGGAGGCATATTTATCAGTGGTAACACCTAATGTTTCTAGCGCCCGTAAATATGAATCAAGCTTATCATATAATGAAGTTAATGCAAATCTACTTTTTGTTTGCACAAATATTATCAATTTCAATAACTCTCGTACATACACTTCTACAAGAATATCTTCCCTGCCAAAACGAGCCTTTAAACTTTCCACTGCCTTTGAATAATTGGCGCCAGTTGGCGGGAAACTTTCAACAACTTCTCTTGCGCGTGAACCAGCGATTGTTGCTTGTACTAAATACTGGAACTTGTCCTCTGGGGCAATTTCATCATCTTTATCGATTTGTTCAAATTGGCTCCAAAAAGGCAACCAATCCTTAATTTCTCCGCCAAATTTCCTGAATTCCAGCTTAGGTAAAGTAAATTTTCGTCTCATAGTACTATTTTCATAATTACTTAAAATAGCATCAGTTTGAATTTGCCCAGATGATTGTATTCTCGCCAATTCTAAATCATGATTCAATCTTAATTTCTCTTTCTCCAGTTCTGCTTCTTTTTCCAGCTTTAATGCCTCAGCTTCTTTCAAAGCTTGTTTTTCTTCTTTCAAATCTTGTTTTTCTTCTTTCAATTTTTTTTCCGCTATAGCATTTTCTAAGATATCTTTCACAAATTCGGGATCCTTTTCATACTCTTTACTATTTAAAATCAGCTCTTTTAAGCTTGCTATTGTGAACGTCGAAGGCAAAGTCTCTCCAATCTCTTCGGCTACCCACTTCAAATCTTCTTTTTTAAATCCTTTAACGGTTTTAAACATCTTTTTAATCTTAATATAATCAAAATAATTTTACTTCACTTGAAAGGTCCTGTCGCAGTGACTCCAGTATTTTTATGTAAAGCAACGGAATAAGCACCGCAAATTCCTAGCTTTTCTCTTACTAAATTAAACTGTATAAAAGCGGACGCCAGTACTACTTATTTACACTTTAAAATTATTAAAGTAGCATATCTTATGCTCGTATAATAATTCCCTATAACATTAAACATAGTAAAATTATTCCTACGGTAAAAAGTGGTTCACTAAAATTAAAAACTCAAACTATATGAAAAAATGCAACTAACATCGTTGCTAACTTTATTCTATTACATTTCTTGAATTAAAAAACAAAACTGTGGATGCCACACGCATCACATAATCTTTACATTTTAACAAATTTTGAAGATAGCACGCGCTCATATTTTACATAAAAATTAAAAGCATTAAATTCATTTAACTCTTTTTTTCTTTGACATATTGTTCAACACGTGAACTATAGAAAAATAGAGGATAAATAATAAACAAATTTATACACTGAAATTGAAAATGGCTCAGTTATAACACACGTTCTCATTCACTATTATGAACATCACTGGTGAATCTAAAAAAAAATTCACTCTGTGTTATGAACATCATCAGTGAATCACTGGTATATCCTGCATATTATATTAACAAAACTTCCTGAGTGGTACAAAAATGAATTTCATTTTGTAGGTGGCATTCTATAACAACAGTTCTTTAAAAATAAAGAAAGAACGAAAATAAAAACTTATATTGAATGGTGTTTACTATAGTTGTTTTACATCCAATAAAAATTTTATGATCATTTTGATTTTTATGGTCACAATGAAGAAGTTAGATAAATCGCATCCTTGCAAGAAAAATGTCACAATTTAATGCAGTTTCTGGCACAAAATGCCTCTCGGGGGTGGGCAAATTGCAGGACAGAAATGTGAGTTTTGAGTGCAGATTGGGGCACTGAATACACATTTTAGAATGATATAAACTCAAAATTTCCATTTTTCGACTTCTGTCACCGTTTTGCCGGCGTGTGATGTGAAATGATCTTGAATGTAAAATTTGAATGACGTGTTTTTTTTTTTTTTAATCAAATAATTAATCAAACTTAATATTATTTTATGATAGGGAATATTTTCAATTTGATTTTACACAATTGTCCTCAAAAGTACGTTTCTGAAGGAAGAATACAAAATAAACGATTTTAGAAGATAAGAGATTATATTAAAAATGTTAAAGATAAGTGAAGCTGTACAAAGTACAAACTTATAATAATTTTATTTAGGAATTTTTTTTTTTTTTTTTTTTTTTTTTACATTTTCCTGATTTTTTTTATCTATAGGTGATTTTTTTCAATGATAAATGCATACTATACTAAAATGAAATTTGGATGAAGTGTTCGTTTTAAAATTATTTATTGAAATTGTTATTGTTCTAGCAATATAATATTCGTAGAAATGCCAACATTTTAATATATATACCGGCGCATTTTTAGTACCCGGTTTTTTTCACACCACTTTGTTTGAAGGGTATTTTTTTTCTTATTTAACTGTAATTACACATCGGAGAAAATTTCACTACAAATAAAATGGTTAGGGAAAAAATATTATTGATATGTTAATATAATATTTATTTTTAATATAAGAAACCATGGATTATTCTATGGAACTCAAAAATGTATTCTTTTTCTATTTTCTTTTTTTTTTTCTTTTTTCTTTTTTTTTTTTTTTTTTTTTTTGTGTGTGTGTGTGTGTGTAATTATTAATACTTTGATCTTTTTATACAATGCCCAAATTCATTATGCTATGCCGGGGTAAACAATTTTCCTGTAATTTTACATTTAAATTCAATTAGCATAGAATTTGTTACGAATTTTATTTAGTTAAGGATCCACAATAATAAATAGTAATAATAATAATAATAATAATAATAATAATAATAAGATATTCTCATTAGACTAATGTCGTCATTTTTTCTTATTATATAATTGAACTAAGTTCACGATCTTCTTAAATATTGTCCATTTATAAATCTTATTTTATTTTATTTTATTTCATTTTGCACGCGCGCTTTTTAGTTCCTAATAAAAAAAAAAAAAAAAAAAAAAAAAAAAGACTTTTTTGATACTGTCCGTTTCGAAACTGATTATTATTAATTTTCTTTTCTCTTTCAATTATATTTTCGATAAATGCCCAACTATTGTAAAACTGGTATCGCAAAAATCCGTAGATTAAGACTCAGTCCTAAAAAAAAAAAAAAAAAAAATGCCGAGTACTAGTGATCCGGAATAAGCTAAAGTGTTTGCATATCTGTGTTTGTATGTACAAGTTATTATTATTATTTGAAAAAGTTTTTTGTGGATGCAAAAGAAAAGTGAATAAAGAAAGAAAAGGCTGACTGCAATTTAACTCTTGAAGAAATAGTTGGCTATACACTGTTAAAAATTTTCTCCTAGGTTGAACCAAAACATGGTACATTTTTGCTGCCACCATGCGATGGTGAAACCTTTTACCATTATTCGGTGCTTTACTAAACCAAGGCTTGGTACTTCAATAGCTACATCCATAAGACGGAGAAATTTTTTACCATAATTTGGTGCTTTTTTTAAACAAGAAACGCCAAATCCTAATAGAAGGTTTCACCATCGCATGGTGGCAGCAAAAATGTACCATGTTTTGGTTCAACCTAGCAAACTGAAGCTACTGTAGTACCAACATTTGGTTCAACCTTGAACTGAAATTTTTAACAGTGTACAAGGGATTTTCAGTCTTTTTTCTATTAAGTTTTTTTTCTATGTATTATTAACTAAACAAAGTTTCTGATAGTGTATACATTCATTTTTCATAAAAATGATTTTAATAGAAGTTAAAAATTACTAATACAAATACCTAGTAATATAAAGGATACTTACTCAGTTTGGGATCAATGGTGTAAGGAATACGGCCGTTTGGCCAAATTCTCTTCTTCTCGACTACTGCATTTCTATCCTGAAGATAAAATTTTAGATCAAAATAAATATGAATTATAAATATTCAATTTGTATTAAGACATTAGATTGGTTCTTGCACAACAAAAATTTGTAATTTAGGAAACAATACTTATAGATTTGTTTTTATTTTTGATTTATATATATAAAGTTAATTTCACTGTATGTTCTTTAGAATTAAAAAAATAAATTATTACTATTTTTAAATTTAATATAAATTTGTAAAAATCTCACAACTATTTAAATACTTACATTCATCAATATACTAAAAAAATAATTAATTATATTTTTCACAAAAGTAATTCGTTTAGTAAGAAACTGAAATATGAGTCACATCTTTCATTGTAAAAGTGAATTATTTCCCTTGTAAACGGATTTTGAAATAATGAGATTCTTGCATATTTATGTGTAGGAAAAAAAAGTCAACATTTAGTAACTATTATCGAATTTTAATATTTAATACAAAACAGAGTTATAAGAATTTATAAATTATAGGCAAAATAATTTGGAGTAACTTAAAATTTTATTTTTATAATGAATTTTTAGAAGAGTTTTGGTTTTCTGAAAATAGCATTTTTGCCATTTATGGGATTTTAATGCAATTATTGGAGTTTCTTCACTGTTACAATGAAAGATGTTAACTAAATATGATACAATTAAGCAAAAATATGCATATTTAATTAATAAGGAGTTACAGCACTTTTACATTAATCTGACTATGTGTCACTAAAGAGTGTCCATTCAATGGGCCACTAAGGAATGTTCATTATATGAGTAATTTGCTCAGTTAGACGATGAAATGTATCACAACGGACTATTTACGATATGGGTCAGGATGGCATGTCCATTTATATGTGTAATGGACACTTCCCAGTTTCGTCTGCTCAATCATGTGATAGAGGAAAACGAATAATCGAATTCAGAGAATCGAATTCAATTAAATATTGTTCTTAAGAACAAAAATGTTAATATTTAACATAAAATAAAATAAAAGTAATATTGTGCATTTGTCAACAGTAGAATAGTTGTATTTGTAAATTTAATAATTTTTTAAAAACACTTTATGTGTTTATTTATTTCCAACTGTAAGAATCGATTTTTGTATGTTCTAGTGTAACTTTTACATTAACTGATCTAGCAATAAGTAATAGCTTGTTCTTGTGGAATGTTTATGGATTATAATTTGAAATTTAAAAATGTTTTAATTTAATTTAATTGCATAAAGGTGTTACAACAAGTTAATTAACTTAGTTACTGGTCTAAATGGATTTACGCACTATGATATTGCACTGTCACTGATTTAAGTACCAAAAATCGGAGTATTTAACATGCTGTCCATGAACATCAATAACAAATATAAACTAAATGATGATTGTAAATGTATACAGCAAACAAAAGATGATGAATAATGATATAAAATGAATTAAAAATGATGATGTACAAAAAAATAACACATTAAATAAGATTGATCAAAAATAAGAATAGAAAATATGTTATTTCAGCAATCGCTATAGATAAGCAAGACTTTGTCTGCTATTTGTTTTTCCTCTATCATGTGACCTCTGACGTCAGGTGAGAAGAGCCCATTCACTTAATTAGAAGTTGAAACGTATCACTATTGAGTGTTCACTCTGTGGGTCACTATAGGTAATTCGCTCATTAAGAAATTGTTACGGAGTGTTCGGTTTGTGACTTACTGTGTAATGTTCATTACATCGATCACTAAGAAAATTCACTATGTTGTTTATTTTCACTATTTATTGTTATAATAATTTTTCACAAGGGGTTCATTTTGTAGTATTCTCTGTTACAAAATAGAGTGTATAATATTTCTGTAGATGTAATTATTGATTAGAATAGATTATTTTACATAGATTTGTAAAAGCTTGAAGCCTTCACTAATTTCTTAAATAAAAGTATTCAACAAATTGATTTTTTTTTTCTTTCGAAAAAAGTATTCATTCAGTTGATTCTAAATCTAATAAATGTTTCGATCATAACAAAAGTTACCATCTTTATTAATTTAATTTCTAAGAGAAATGATAATTTCTTTAAAAAGGTGCATGCTCTTTAGGAAAAAAAAAATACATTTTTATTCGAAGAAGCTAACAGAAATAACTAGAAATATAAAGTAGACCTAAAAAAAAAAAATCCAATCGCCATCTCTCACTTACTACGTGGTGACTAAATAAAAATAACAGCGACAAAAAAAAAAAAAAAAAAAAAAAAAAAAAAAAAGATAATTTTTTTTTTTTTTTTTTTATTACCTTCGAATTTTTCCCTCCTCAATGCATAAACAAAAGAATAAAACAAAACTGATATTTTTCAGCGCAAGGTGGGAGGAACGGTACTCCTTCATGCACAATTTCTTTTCTTAGTTAATTATTACTATTATAAGTAATTATTCGTAATTTCGTAATGATCCTGTAAAATAATAATTTTTATTGTGCACATTTATACGAGATTTTGTCTTATATTTAAATCTACGTTAAAATATTTAGAAGAAAACAGGATATCAACTCCACCTGTTGGGTGATTTTCACCTATAGTTGAAAGGCCCTAGTCTACGTCAAGGCGCAACTACACATAAATTTATTTAAAATACTGATAATTAGCTCTCCAGTCACTGTTGCCACAAAACTTTGTCACACAGACACAAACAAACATATTTTAAATAGGGTCAAATCGTGTTCTGAACCTCTCAAAACGTGTGATTCAATAAAAAACTGGATGTCGAAAATTTTTACAGAACCAATACATTCTTCTATTGATTATAGAAGAAAATAAAAATTTAAATTTAACAAAAATAACACAGTATTTATAAAAGTTAATTACCGTAATTTTCTGCGTATAATCCGCAGATAAAATGTGTCATTCCTCCACCAGAATTTTTATTTAACACAGAAATCTATATTATTTTGAAGAAACAGCTCGTTCCAATAGAACCTCGTTTGCTAATTAAAATTTCTGGTGCAGAACTGACTTACCTGACCTGCGGATTATACGCAGAAAATTACGGTACTTAATATTTGATATAATTCTTAAAGAAATAATAAGGTTTGTGCTAGATGATCCAGAGAGATAATTTGTTCGTACCCGATAAGCAATAATAAAAAAGATCGCTTGTATAAGGAAAGTTTTCTCACTGTTAATCATACTATTGCATAGCGTCATGTGCAAAATTTAAACCAGCGTTTCCCAACCTGTTAGTATTTGCGATACAATTTTCAATCATAATTTTTATCATCCCCCTTTCTCCCGTTAATTACATTGTGTATTATTGACGCAATACTGTTTATAAGTATATTACATAAATATAAATGTATATATTTTATGATATTAAAATATATCACTTTCTCTTACCCATATATATGGTAAAGAAAGTATTATTTTTGGGTCAAAATTTCGAAAATGAGTTTTTGTTATATTTATCTGTTTTGACATCCTCTGAATCCAAAAATTATATTTTAAGCGTTTGGCCTGTGTGTGTGTCTGTTATCATCATATCTCCGGCACAAATTGTACTACCATGTCCAAACTCAGTATTCTAAATCTGTATCATATAGTGATGCTACAATAAATTATTCGTTGAGATCAAGAAAATGGTTCGTGTACAGAGCTATCCAAGAGAATTCAAATATATAACTTCTGTGAGCGAAAAATTTCTGAAGAGTACAGTGTAACATATATAGGCTGCTCTAAACAAATGGAATGAACATAATTTTTTTTATATGCATTAAAGCATGTTTTGTGTAGATTGTGGTATGGAAATCAATAATCATTCATTTGCAGGACTACTCAAAGTACTTGGATATATTGTGTCTATATTTGGAAATTGCTGGAAATATATTTCAAGTTGTGTTACATGTTTTTCATATAAGACTCAATTTAAGTACGCAATGTGATGTGTATATAATTTATAGGCAATATACAGAACTACACAAAATTAAGTTAAACGATCTTTTCTCTTGAATGTAACTGATGGAAGTGCTTTGCTCCATTTTAATTTATCGACAGACATTGCTCAGTAAGGAAAATTAATTTCTCATACCCATACTGTAAACGAAGTACTTTTAAAGTTCAGTTTTTGACTCTGGATTTTTGTATAATATCACGTTTTGAGGTGCCCTAAAAACGAAAGTCAAATTTTTAGCAGTGTTGATCTGTATGTATGTTTGTTATTAACTTAAAAATGAATAACTGCAGGGAATTCGAATTTGGTATTTTGAAGTCCGTATGGTGTGGCCACTGGAAAAGTTTAATCAAGATTAATAAGTTTCAAGGCTTATAGCTGGTGAAAGTTGTCTGAATAACTTAGAATAAACTTGTAATTTTAATAACAGCCTTGATTTTTTTTTAAATAAATGTAGGTATTGTAATTGGACGGACGGTTAATTAGATGGGAGGGAACAGTAATTCCTCTCCATACAGAATTATATGTCAAATAAAACTGTTTATAAACCTATTTTAAATTATTTTTAAAGTAGTTATTGAACTGTATTATCTTATTTTATTGATCGTACGCCTTAATCTGCAATATGTCTATATAGTATTGAAATGAGAGTAAGAGAAAGTCGTATGTGAGTCACGCCAGATTTTGTTTTGCTTTTCTTACAGTAAATTAATCAGTTGATTTTCATAATACTTGTGAGGTTATGTTGTCAGGGTAACCTCCTGCATCGTCAGTTTTCTGCTAGAACGAATTTGATCTAATGCATAGCAAAGAAAAGATTCATATATAAAACAAATATTTTGACTTAAGAATAGAGGAATGGGCTCGCTAGTACTTAAATTTGTACGTTCTGAACTGAGTAAAGAGGGTTTACGTTAAATCGGGGAGGAATGATATAAGAGAAGATAGCATACGGCGCATCAGCATGCAGCGTAAATGAAATGAACTTTTGTCTACGCAAGATGTCTGCCGCAACAGAAGTTCTACAGCATTAGCCATATTGAGTCTACCAAAATATTAGGTCATGCCATGTTACTTAATGACATCTGCGGTTTCGATTTTGACTTCATATCTTTCCGGACATGCCATTTCCTTTTATATCGTTCCTTCAAGCCTTAACTAGTGACGATGTAGTGGGGGAGGGGGGAATTATTTATTTATTTATTTTTACTTTGATAGAGGCAATCAATCTTTCAGCCTTCGGCAAATCTCCCGCTAAATTTACATTAAATTCATTTTTACTTAAAATGCAATCTCTGGAGGATCAATTTGTATAACTTCACAGGCAAAATATTTGTAAAATCCGCCCCAAATCAACTATTTCCAAAAAATTTCACAGACCATAAAATCTTCAAACAAATTTTGTAGAGTAAAAATTTCAAGTAAGAGTATTCTTTCAATAAACTAGATCCCTATTTCACACTTTTGTAAACATTTACAGTAATCTTCCTAACTCACTGCATCCAACTATGAAATCGACCTTAAACATCAAAACTTCGTTCATACAAGAATTTTTACGAAACTAGTCAATGCCTTTACACCGATATGCTCACAACTCCCCCCCCCCCAGTTATTATTTTTACGCCAAATTAAGACTATCAGGTTTATGATACTTACATCATCTGGATCAAATCCTAAAATATCACCTTCAAAGAGATCAGGATTTTCCATTGCTTGATCATCATAGTCATCTGAAATTATTTATATAAAAATGGTTTTGAGTGAAATGCATTTGATTATTTAGATTTCCAATTCATTAATGTTACTTCAAATTTTTCAGAATACAGTTTTAGCTTAAATAATGCATCGGATTTCAAAGCACTGATATTGACAAGTATACGACATAGAAAGATGAACGATACATAAAAAGATAGATACACTCATCAAGTTTTAAAAGCCTGCCTTGTGTTTTGCGTGCACGCTAGAAGTCGGGCATTGCTCAACAGAGAACTGCTACATTGCTGGATAGAGTGTACTGGTTTGGGAGATGTTCTTCTGTTGCCATGGCCCCCAATTCACCAGATCTCAAACCATGGGATTTTTTCCTGTGGGGTTGTATTAAGGACAAAGTTAAATTATACTTTATGCCAACAAAACTGCAAGAACTGCAAGACGGACATTGACTGGATGAAACTGAATTACCGTTTGAATATGTGCCGGATGACACACACATTAAATATTTATAAAATGTACTAGAAACTTAGTGAGAGTACCTCTATCTTTTCCTGTATCATCCATCTTCGTATGTCATATACTTGTAAATAAACAATACTTTGAAACTCGATGAATCTTTTAAGCTAACACCGTACAGTCGGTAACAAAAGTGTCCGAACACTAGCAAAAATTCGTATGTAAAAAAAGTCCACTTCATAAGGTTTTGTTAAATAAATCCTTGTCGAATCTTGATCTTAGTCAGTGTAAGAACATGATTCGATAAGGATTTATTTAATAAAACCGTATGAAGAGTACATTTTTTACATAGGAATTTTTGCTAGTGTTCGGACACTTTTGTTACCGACTGTACAAGAGAAAGACCTTTATAGCTTCTCTTTCAAATTTTACAATTAAATAAATAAATTCAGTGGAGAATTATGTCTTTGCTATTTTTACTTTTTTTCTATTTTCATAAAGAAAAAATAGTATTGATTCAGGAAATCTTTTGAATTTTCATGAATTTACAGGTTTCGAAGTTGCCTTACATCAGACGATATATATATATATATATATATTAAAGTATATCTTTCGTATCAGTTTTGTAGCTAACGTTATTCAAATATTAATTTGGACAATTTTATGAAACTTTAGATTAATGAAAATTACTGCCGAATAAATTTTTGAATGAATTGCCCACAGGTAGTGTTGTTACGTATATTTTTTTAATTTATCTTACATACATAATTAGGTAGAAAAAATATTGTTGTTTGGGTCAAATTTTCAAAATTCAATTTTTGATGTATTGACATGTTTAGAAGTTTCCTGTATTAAAATTTAGGTTTTTAGCGGTTGGCCTGTATGTATGAATATTCAGTGTCTGTGATTTTGTTATCAACATAACTCAAGAACAAATATTAGCAGGAAATTCAATTTCGGTATTCAAAAACTGTATCTTATAGAAATGTTGCACTAAACTTTTCGTTGAGATTAAGCAAACGATTCGTGTACAAAGATATCCAAGAAAAATTCAAATACTTAAAAATACAAACTCCTATCGTAGAAATTACTGATACATGCAGATTAACATCTTTCAACTGTACTAGACAAAATGAAATGAACGTATATTTTTGTGTATTCTTTGTATGCATAAAAACATGTTTTCTACAGGATATGATATGAAAGTCATTTACCATTTGTTTACAGGGTCATACGAAAGAATTCGAAAACGTTGGAATAATTACTTAGCAATCGCTGAAAGTGTATTACAAGTTGTGTTATGTGGTTTTCATACTGTAAATTTATTACACTATGTGGTGCGTACGTATTTTTTATACAATATATAGCCAAAATTAAGTAATAATACCAAAATTAAGTGAATACATTAATCTCTATCGACTGTATTCTGTCAACGTTATTATTATTATTATTATTATTATTATGGCTATAATTATGCGTTTCTCTAAATATGAAAATTAAGTTTTTAGTGGTTGATCTCTGCATATGTCTTACAGGAAGTTCAAATTGCGTATTCTGAAGATCGTATGAGATTACTTATCAAAATTTTTAACCAAGATTGATTTTAACTGTATTTAATGTATATTTTTATACAGTGCTTGTCACCTTATCTCTTAATCTATAATCTGTGTTTAAATCCCTTTACTTGTGTTTTATTACTAAATCTATAATCTGTGTATTCAAATTCAGAGTAAGAGAAAGTCGTGTGAACAACATACCAGCTTACATAATTGCCAGATTGTAATTTATGGAAGCATGTTAAAGAATTGTAGATACTACTTTCTCATATACCATACGGTAAATAACTGGTTTATATTCCAAATTTCAACGTTACTTCTTTCTTTTTTTTCCCCATAACTACACGTTTCCCTGAATACGAAATTCAAGATTTTAGCAATTGATCTCTGTATTTGTCTTACAGGAAATTTCGATTGGTTATTCTGAAGATCGTGTGAGGTTACCACTAAAAATTTTTGAACAAGGTTGATTTCAATTGTTTTTAAAGTATGTTTTTATACAGTGCTTATCATCTTAACCCTTAATCTATAATCTGTATTTATAGCACTCAAATTCAGAGTAAGAGATAGTCGTTTGAATAACATACCAGATTACTCAATTTACTCTATGTTTATATCTGAGTTTTTTTACAGGGACACTAGAAATCTGCACGGCCCGTTCTAGCCCTTGGGCCGAGCCGGGCTCGGACTTAAATTTTTTTGTGTATACTCGGGCCGGGCCGAGCCTGGATTAAATGATTGCATGAGCCGGATTCCCCCCCCCCTATCCTCGTTAACTGACAAGGAATGTAAATGATAAAACGTTTTTTAGTCATTCATTTTACGTAATTTTATAGGCTAATATGTCACATTAAATTTCTCGTTGTTAAAAATTGTTTATAGCTTAAACTTGACTGTCTGACTGTTCGTTCTCTGATTTATTTTTAACACATCTCGAAATTGTTATATGATATTTAAATTCACAATAGCAGGTTTCTTTTTCAAAATAATGCATGTCGTTCAATGGTGTATATATGGTGCTTGTCCACTTGTACAAACAAAAAAAAAATCGATACGTTACTGCTTTATTTCTTATAGTCTATAAAGTCTAGGGACTATGAAAAATATTTTTAAGTATTTTTCTGCTACTTTCATCGGAAATAATTTAATAAAATTAGCACCATTTTTCAGATGTGCAAAAGCATATTTTCCATTCAAAATGGCTAGATTAGTATTAGTGTTTTTTCTACAAGATCATATAGGTAGATTCAGATACATTACGGGATATAAGTGGAAAAGATGGAAGTAGACTGTCAGTACTACTTCCTGTATTATTAACCATTTTTAATAACTTTTTACACTGTTTGATGAATACAAATATTTCCGATTTAACTTTCTGGCCTTCCGTAAAAAGGAATTCCTGTTTATATATCGGGTCTAAAAGATTATTAGTTTTGTTGATGGATATTCTATTGCTTAGCTATATGAAACCTCTTAAAGGAAGAGACTAAAATTTTTTTGCATAGAAATGAGTGCTTTTTTTTTTTTTTTTTTAATTTATTTATTTGGATCGGATAAGACCAGGTTAGGCATGATGATATTGGTTTTGTCTGGGCCTAACGAAAGCATACATTGCAAGTAATAAACGAGCCTGGCCGTATAAGCAAAGCCTTCGTAGAACGGTCCGGGCCGAGGGCTCAAAACTTCTGCCCGTGGAGACCTCTAAAGTAAACACATCGAACTTAATATAGATCATCCCAGTGAAAAATTTTGTTTATTGAGTTTTGATGCACATCGAACCAAAAACATGATTAAAAAATAAAATTTTGTATGTAAACACCCTTTATAGCAAACATGCAAACACATGCGTGTTTTTTGTAATTCATGATGTTTGCTTAGAATGTTTTTATTCTTTAGCATTGAACATAATTTTTTGCAGTGAATTTTACTTTAAAAAGTTGTTTATTCAGTTAGCTTGTTTGGCTCCACTCTTTAATTGTGAAGTTTGTGTTGAGTCCGGCGAAATTATATTATTGGTGCATAATTTTGTTAAAGATTTAAAAAACGAGTATGTTATGGCTATTACAAAACTTTCTTCTATATCTTTCTATACGAATTCGCACAATAAAATTATTTTGCATGTGTACTGCAATTTTTGTCTAAAAAAAGTACAAAACTTAATTTTGAAAGAAAATCAATTTTTTACCCTATAATTGGCATTTTTTATGGAAAAAAAAAAAAAAAAAAAAAAAAAAAAAAAAAAAAACGATAGTTTTGTTTTAAATTATCATAGATTTGCAGCTCAATCATTTCTTTTAAAGGTATTGATTAGTTCTTTTGTAAAAGACTTATATTAAAAAATTACACCTCCGGAGTGAAACATGCTCCTACATTACCCCCCCCCCCCCCCAAAAAAAAAAAAAAAAAAAAAAAAAAAGTTCCTTGTTGACATTTACAATTATAAATAATTCTATTTAATTCTATAATGTTTGGTTAAAAATAATTATTGTATATATATATACGAAATTTTGCACATTTATACAAAATATTGTCCTATGCTGTAATATTAAAAAAAAAAAAAAAAAGAAAATGCACAACAGCTGTACTTGTTAAATAATATGCATACAAAGCTAATCAATACGAATTTAAGTAAGATCTAACCAAATATAAAATTTCATTGAAGTCTAACAGATTTGTGAGATACAGCGTTCACAAAATTTTTGAGCTATACACAGACAGAGCTTTACTAAAGATTGTCAAATCGTGTACTGGACATCGCAAAATGTGTAAATCCATCGAAAACCAGAAGTCGAAAAGTTTCACAAATGTAATATACATATATAAAAAGTAATAGTAAAATAAAAATATATGTCAAAAGCATTTTCGACGCTTTTGAAGCTTTCTGATCAGTGCTGCACTTTAAACTTATGATTTTTTTCTTCTTTTAATCAGAAAAATAGAACAATTATTTGTTTTTCTTTAACAAAATTTAGCTTACCCACAATGCTTCTAGCGGAAACAAATGAAAACATTAAAAAAAAAAAAGGTACAATAATTTTTTTGCCATGTTTACTGGGAATAACTAGATGTCTCATGGAATAAATCATCTGGAAGAAATATTCAAGTAAACAAATCATTGCTTTTATATTTTATCAAGAAAGGCGTATCGAAAGGTGAGAGAGTTTACATCTGTTGAATTCAAGGTCGATAATTCTATAAAGTTTAAAGATTACTCCAGAAATTAAAGCCTATTTTTGCTTTATAAGTAATAAATATAAAATTCTGTACAAAACAGAATTTAATTTAAGACGAAAGGACTTATTTTTCTTTTAAGGCATACGGTTACTGCTTTCCATTTTTTGGGAACGGTTACTACACACGCTTTTAAAAAAATTCTTTTGTACGCTCTCGATTTTATTTTATATATATACAGTCGGCTGCAAAATTATTCGAGCACTAGCCAATAATTCCTATATTTAAAAAGTACACTTAAGACTGTTTTGCTAAGTAAATCCTTGTCGAATCATGTTCTTAGACTGATTAAGAACATGACTCGACAAGGATTTATTTAACAAAGCTGTATTAAGTGTACTTTTTTTTGGCAAGGATTATTGCTAGTGCTCGAATAATTTTGCAGCCGACTGTATATATATTTACTTGGTACATAGAAAAAAAAATTAGGTTATCTAAACATACAAAATGCGTAAAATTAAATAAATAAGATCCATTACTTTAAAATATGAAGTTGCGTTTCTTCGCAACGTATTCATTTCTTAAATTACTACATTTCTTAAATTAACTATATTCATTACTTAATTTTTTTTCGCAGGTTTTCCCTCAATTTTACTTTTAAATGTGTTTTTAGTATTTTTTTAACTCGTTGCCACAATAAATAAATAAATAAATAAAAATATTCCTTTTAATGTACATTTAAACTTAAACGAAAATTTGTCCTATTCTCCCATGTCAAGAAAATCATAAATTTCGAATAACTGACGAAGTTTTTAAATTAGAATATCGAAAATCAATAGAACTCTTGCTAGTCATAAGTAATAGTTTAAAACTGGCCTTACCTCTCTACGACCATTTATTCTTGAGATATCGTGTACACAGACCAACACACTAACAAACTGACAATTTACAGACGAACACATATCAGTTTTGTTATTTTTGGATTTCTAACACCTAAAAACGTTTAAAAAAGTAAAAAAAAAAAAAAAAAAAAAAAAACCTGAGGTCGAAAAGTTTTACAATTACCTAAATTCCTCATACCTTTAGTTATGATGGGAAACTAAAATACATTTTATTTTTCTTTCTTTTTCTTTCTTTTTTTTTTTTCTTTGTTAAAGAAGAAAAGAACCGATAACCTTATTTTAAATTATTACAGATCGATGATTCAAACATTCATTTTCAAAATACAGAGAAGTGTTCTTTATGCATATTTTTTTCCAGTTGACTATTACTACAGTGCGTGTCATAAATATACCTACTTTTGAAATTTTAGTTTCGTGATCTTGAAATTAAATCTTTTTAATTGGCATTAGTTTTTTTAAATCGTACATCTATAACTCGTAAATAAAAGCAATTGACCTGAATAATATCGGATGTATTTTATTTTAAAAGATACAAAAAAGTGAAAAACGTGTGTTTGCAGCGTGTCAACTTATACCTACCCCAAAGAAAAAAAATCTGGAGTGACTCCACTCGACTTTCCGAACATTGAGTAATTAACAGTTTTGTAGATAAAGTAAAGAAAGAGTAGTTGTTAAACAAACAAAAGAGAGAAAACCATAATAGAGTGTTTGAGTATTTTTCTCCATCTATTACACGTTGTTTTATTTAACGCTACTGAACTTTGAGCCCATAGATCATAATGACAAAGAAATTTTCGTTGTGCCCCTGTAAAAACCTATAAATGTTAGATTCACCAAAATGCTTATAGTTAGTGCAACAGTGATTTATAATACTCATATAAATTTTCAGCTGAATTCAATAAGGCGTTTAGATGCTATCGTACTTTTAAAAATTTAGTCCCATAGGCCATAATGATAAAGAATTTTTCTTTGTGTCCCTGTAAAAAAACTGTAAGTGCTAGATTCACCAAAATCTATACAGTTAGTTCAACTGTGATCTATAACATGTGTACAATTTTTTTGCTCGGATTAATAAGGCGTTTAGACACTATCACATTTTTAAAAATTTGGCCCCATAGGCATAATGATAAAGAATTTTTCTTTGTGTCCCTGTAAAAAAACTATAAGTGCTAGATTCTCCAAAATCTATACAGATTGAGTATTTGTGATCTATAATATGTGTATAAAATTTTTGCTCAATTGAATGAGGCGTTTAGATGCTATCGCACTTTTAAGATTTTGCTCCCATAGGCCATAATGATAAAGAATTTTTCTTTGTGTCCTTGTAAAAAAACTATAAGTGCTAGATTCACTAAAATCTATAGGGTTCGTACTATGGTGACTTACAATATGCGTACCAACTTTCAGGTTAATCGAACGAAGCGTTTAGACGCTAGCGTGTTCACCCACAGACATACACACATACACACATTCATACACACATACACACACACATACATACATCATCGTAAAAATAGTGAAAACGGACTCAGGGGACCTCAAAACGTATAGAAACATCAAAATCTCGAATTCGGATTTTTGACATGATTACAATACTTTCCTCACTATAGTGTTCGGAAAGTAACAATATATGAAAGTAGCACATCTTTAATAATCAATTACATTTCTCTGGATTAACTAAAAAATGCGATTATTCATGCTATGCACAAGGTTACTTGTAGTTTGTGCATCAATTTTGGACCAGGCATTCAAAATTGCAGCATTAAGTTCGTCTGT
Organism: Salticus scenicus; assembly: GCA_963930645.1. Lineage (NCBI taxonomy): Eukaryota > Metazoa > Arthropoda > Arachnida > Araneae > Salticidae > Salticus > Salticus scenicus. The sequence goes on from OZ005652.1 coordinate 200,035,276, forward strand.
AGAATGAAATTGTTTGTTATTGGCATATATCTCGCGTACAAGTGTTCTCCAAAGGTTTTCCATTGGATTCAGATCAGGCGAGCAGGCGGACCATTTTAATACTTGAATGTGATTGGCTGAAAACCATTGAGAAGTGGTGGAACTAGTATGGATGCTTGCATTATCTAGCTGAAAAGTGTACTTTTTGCGATGAAATCTTCTTAAAAATGGCAATAAATGTGTGTCTAACAAACTGACGAAGTCGTTGCTGTTCATCTTTGATGAAGTGAAAGAAAGTGGAAGAGTTCCTCGGCTACAGAAAGCACCCCTTACCATAACACTTCCACCACCAAAATTTCTTCTGGAGAAATAACGTTTTTCTTTCCTCAGATCTCTCCAGTAGTGTTTAAACCCATCAGGTCCATCCAGATTAAATTTTTTTTTTTCGTCGCTAAATATGATCTGTACAATAAAAATAAAAATATAAAAGGTTTGGTACATATTATACAAGTGATTCATGAAAAGAGAAAAATACGAACCATATTCCAGTCTGCTCTCATGTTATTTTTAACAATCCAGTCTCTGAATTTTCCAGTCTCTGAATTTTCTGTTTCGCCTTAAATTTTGGAGCTGAAGCCATTTTCTCTCTCTTCAAATTAGGATTTCGATGTATAGCTCGAATTATGGTAGATCTGTTCACTTGCAATTGGCACTCTACTTTAATTTCACTGGCAGATCTGCCATTCTTCTCATTGAGTCAGTGAGGACGACCAATTCGTCTTTTTATGCCATATGACCACCTCTTTGTAACAAAATCTTGAATACATACATATCTTGGATCGATGTAGGTGGTTTGCAATAAAAGTATAACTTTTACCTGCAGCATGTAAGAATTCAATTTGAGCTTTTTCAACTTCAGTTAGTTCCTTGCCAAGTGGCATTCTTGAAAAAAAAAATCGCAATAGGCTTCCTACGCACACGAAAACTGTAAAAAATTGCACAGTAGGTATATTTATGACACGGCACACAGTGTTCAGAGTTCGATATCTGTACATTCTTTTAATATTGTAAAAAAAAAAATTCTGGTTTCTATTTAAAAATCAGATTATTCTTTCATAATGCAATAATATTACTAATAAACTACTTGCATAATATCCGATATTTTAAGGTTTCAATGAAAAACACAAGGGTAGGTATATTTATGACACGCAGTGTATTATAAATAATAATTTTTAATTTCGTAATGATTCGTTATAAATAACTTACATTGTGCACATTAATACAAAATTTTGTTCTATACTACCATGTTAAAAATTTAGAAAAATCAGGATGGCAACGCCCTGAGTTGAGCAATTTTCACCAACAATTTGTATGAAATTCCATGCAGTAGTTCCTTATATGCAGTTGCTGCAAAATTTATCACAGACAGACTGGCGTTTTCTCAAAATGATATGGCCAAATCGTGCTCTAAACATCTGAAAACGTGTAAATCCATAGTAAAATCGAAGTCTAGAATTTTTTACTAAACCAATCCTTTTTCTATTAAATATATAATAAAATAAAAAAATAAATAAAAAATCATTAAATTCATTTTTTTACTAATTTTTATTTCATTTTACACGCGCACTTTTTATTTCTTAATTCAAAATTATTAAAAAAAACTTTTTCGATAGTGTTTGTTTCGATACTGATTATTATTAATTTTCTTTTCTTTTTCTTTCCAAAAAAAAAAAAAAAAAATGATTTTGATGAAATTCTGGCAAAAGCAGAATTTATTTTAAGACGGAGGACTATTATTTTTTTTCTTTTTCTTTTTCTTTGTTTTTTTTTTTTCAAATTATAAAACGCTTTCAAACTATTCAGTTATATTTTCGATAAATTTTAGATTTCGATAACTGTCAAACTATTGAAAAATGATTTCGATAAATGTCCAACTATCGAAAAGTGACGCCGCAAAAAATCCCAGATTGAGACTAATAGTCCTCAGTCCTAAAAAAAAAAAAAAAAAAAAACAGTTTTCAAATGGTTTACTTTGTCCGAAAGCAATAGTTCTGTCTCCCTGACAAAAAAAAAAAAAAAAAAAAAAAAATGATTTTGATGAATTTCTGGCAAAAGCAGAATTTAGTTTAGAACAGAGGACTAATAGTTTTTTTTTTCTTTTTTTTTTTCTTTTTTTTAATTATAACATCGCTTTCAAATTATTCAATTATATTTTCAATAAATTTTAGATTTCGATAACTGTCCAACTATCGAAAAATGTCACCGCAAAAATCCCAAATTGAGACTAATAGTCCTCAGTTCTAATAATAAAAATAGGAAAAGAAGAAAGAAAAGAAAAGAAAGCAACAAACAGAAAAATCGAAAGAGAATGGTTATATGGCAGATGCGTACAAGACATTTCCGTACAAGCTGAAATTAGTGATACTTGCGTACAAGTCCAGGTGTTCCAAATTTTACAGATATGTTTTCGAAAAATCAAATGGCACTTCCGTACAAAATTTATTTCGTTGTATTTTTTAATTGTAACATAAAGGGGTTGTATCCATATGTTAAAGTTGAAGAGAAATACTCTTATATAAATACGTGAATTTTCTCTTATGCATGTAGTCTTACGACTGACAAAGTTATGAGCTTAACGCATATAAAAGTTGCAAGCTGTAATAGCCGTCGTTATTTTCTGAAATGGCATTCAACTATTTATTCACTGAGTCAAGATCAATAAAGGTCCTTATAAATGCTATTAAGGTCTTTAAAAATATTTTTATTTCTTAACCCTTTCATTCCCAATTTTTTCGATCCATAAAACAATAAATCTTATATTTAGTCATAAATTTATTTCAAAGGTAATATATATAAATATTTTTTTTTAAGTAGGAGTAATAGCAGAGTACGAATTAATATAGGTAACAAAGCAACTGAGAGGTGTTTATTTATGTTTAATATGACACTGATGCCATTTAAAATCATAACTTTTCAATAAATAAAAATATCAAAATTTTGGAAGAAATACACATTGCAATTAATTAAAATACAAATTATAAACACTAAAAAATGAAATAAAAAACATTTCAAACAGGTAATTTACTTAAATTGCTCAAAACAGGAAACTGATTACGATATTATTATCAGAATAGAGTAAAACATACTTTCATTTATCAACAAGGATAGTGAAATCATCTAAAATACTAGCAGGCTACGCCCGCTTCGCTGGTCACTATTTTTAAATGAATCACAATAATTAATGAATTCTCAAAATTGCATTAATTTTTATCATGTGATAAAAAAAGAAAAAAAAAATCTGATCAGGAAAAATGTCGCACCGGGTCCCCACTGCCTTCGGCAGCGTAGACCCGTGCACTGCGCGCAAGTATTCCTTCACCATCCTTATGACTTCTCAAAATTCCATGTTATTACTCATAAACTTTCATTCTCAAGAAAAGGAATTAAAAAATATATCATTTAGCATCGGGTAAAAACTCACACCGGGACGCCACTGCCTTCGGCAGCGCAGACCCATGCGCGCTGCGCGCGCACGTTTGAGGATATACGTGCGCTGTACACGCATATTCCTTCTCAACTCAAACTTTTATTAAGAAAATTAAATTTTAAAAAAATCTTTTATCATCGGGTAAAAACTCGCACCGGGTCCCAAACCCATGCGCGCTGCGCGCCTATTCCTTCCCCACCGTTCCAGCCCCTCCTAATTAACTTGCATATACCAATTTTGAACGGTCTTACTCAATTAGCTGAGATGCAAAAGAAAACCTGATCAGGACACTTTAAATTGTAAATCAGGTGAAATCTCGAATTCCACTTTCGATAATATAAAAGAACTTTAAAATATCTTTCGAACGATGTATTAAAAATAATTTAATCATAATTAGAATATGAAATATTGAAATTAAAAATATTACAGCGCCATCTGGCGGTAGAAATTTCTGTAATCTATTGTTCCATTCCAGATCAACAAAGCTTTCAAATGATGTATTACTCATGAAATTATTTTAATTAGTAGATGAGATACAAAAGAAAACCTAATCAGGACACCTCAAAACGTGTAAATCGGGTGAAATCTCGAATTCCATTTTCGATAATGCAAAAGTACTTTAAAATGTGTATCAACTAAAATAAGCTTTCAAATGATGTATTACTTATGAATTTTTTTAATTAATAATTGAGATACAAAAAAAAAAAACTGATTCAGGGCACCTCAAAACGTGTAAATCGGGTGAAATCTCGAATTCCATTTTCGATAATGTAAAAGTACTTTAAAATGTGTATCAAGTCAACAAAGCTTTCAAATGATGTATTACTTATGAAATTTTTTTAAATTAATTTCTGAGATATAAAAGAAAACTGATTCAGGACACCTCAAAACGTGTAAATCTGGTGAAAACTTTCGATAATTTAAAAGAACTTTAAAATATCTTTCGAATGATGTATTCAAAATAATTTAATCATAATTAGAAATTGAAATAATGAAATATTGAAATTATAACAAATAATTAGCAATAAATTAAAATTGCGACTATAATTTGAGATTTAAACTATCCTATCTCTCAAGTTGGATCGAACTGCACATGGTGTGCGAATTTTATTATAATCGGTTAAGTGGTTTAGGAGTCCATTGAGGACAAACATTGTGACACGAGATTTATATATATTAAGATATATTTTTCGGTGGGAAAATGTATATAGATTTTAATATTGTTCATTTTGAATCAGCGGGAGTGTTAGATAGTAAGAAATAAAATCTGAAATGTTATGATTCCAGTTGGCATCACGGGGAGTGAAAGGGTTAAATACTTTTTTATTTTTTAACAAGTATGAATTTTTTTTGTCTGCCTATAAAGAAAAAAAAAAGTTAAAAAAACGATCTCTCTTCTTTATCAATAACGAATTGAATCATATTCCAATTCCTGAAATTATTTGTCGTTCACCTATATGCCTCTCTTATCCCCCCCCCCCCACACTAATATATATATATATATACAGTAGAACTTGGATAATTCGAAGCTGAAGGGACAAGAGAAAAATTCGAAATATCCAAAAATTCGAATTACATATACTATTTTGTCAAAAAGAAGAGAAAAATTAAAAATGTAAAATTCTATGATCAAAGATTTAACACATAAATTTTATATCTAAGAATACTGTATCATTAACCCTCTCCCATTAAATCAATATTTTTTTTACGAGCTTGATTATTCAACACTTTTTTTAAATAGTCAGATATTTTTGATTAAGTACAATCTTTGTGTCATAGCATATGACTTCAACCCATCAATTGATACAAAAACAAAATATTCTACATTAGACATGACTTTCAATAAAAAAAAAAAAAAAAAAAAAAAAAAAAAAAAACGAATTTCGTGTATATGGACCAAATCTTCTGACGCACTACACTGTAAAAAAATATGTCTTGTTTGCTGCCAAAAATTCTCTGCAATTTGAGAAAATATGTTCTAACACAGTAACTTTTTCGTAAATTACGCGTATTTTCTCAAATTACAGAGAATTTCTGGCTCTAAATAGGACATATTTTTTACAGTGTAGGTAGGAAATACTCTTGTATTTCCTTATCCTCTGTTAACATAATGCACTTTAGCTGAGAAAAATCTCGGGAACAAATTTAACTGTAATATTTTAAAGGTAATCGTATGAAAAATTCGAATTATCCAAAATAGAATTCGAATTAACCATTATTTTTTAACATTATTTTAATACAAAATTCAAGGGACCAACTAAAAAATTCGAATTATCCAGAATTTCGAATTAAACAAGTTCGAATTATTCAAGTTTCACTGTATATATATATCCTCTTCCTGTCATTTTTGTTTTTGATTCAAAAAGTAGAAGCAGAGTGCGTCTTTCATTTAGTTCTGAAGCAGTAGAAAAAAGTAAATCACTGTTCGATATAAAACAAATTTAAGTCAATTTTTGAACTGTTTTAAAAAATTGACGGACTTAAAACGAATCCTTTGCAAAATATTAACGATCTTTAGATTTATTTCTTTAGAAATTAGCCTATTGAAACCACTTAGTTTATTTTTTCTTCTCTTTATCTACGTATCTAATATATAAAGGAAAATTTATCAGCACGATATAACTTCCGAAATAATGAACTAAATCAAAATAAAGTTGGATAGTAGATTTATGTTTTAAATACACTGTTAAAAATTTCTGTAAATTTAATGTAAATATTTATCCAAAGTCTCTGTAAATTTACATCAATTCTTAGTTAAAAGTGAATAATCGAGATCCTCAATCTTTATTCTGTATTTTTACCTAATTTTATCATTTAATTTTAAATTAAAATTGAAAATAACTGTGTAGAATAGGACAGCATTTTGTTCAAACGTCCATTATGAGAAATGTTTTTATAGTAAAGATGTCAGACCACTTTTAAAATATCATTTATAATACACCTCATTAAGTATGGACATTTTAATTTGAAAACTTTATTAATTTAAAATTTAAGTTTTCCGTAATGTAACAAAATAGGACAATAACTTCACACAAACTTACATTATGGAGATCATTGCATTGAAAATGGTATTGCATCGGAAACTAAAGTACGAAAGCAATCCTAATAAAATTAGTCAGTAAATTAAGATAGGTTAAATGTATCGAATCGGATAGAGGATAGCCTATTAGGTGGGGCATTTCAGTCTGCGACCGTGTTGAGTGTTCTATCATACTCATTCCTTTTAACATGACCACTTCACTCTCAATATAAATTAATGACAATAAATACATAATGAAAAAAGGAGCAGAATAGATCTATGCCGACTTGTTTCTTTTTAGAAAAGGGAAATAGATAGATTATGCATATCATTATTGCCGAAACGTCAGTGGCCATCTCCCTTTATCCCTGTTGAGACTCAAAAAGATTCTGGGTACCATCTGTGTGTCTGTCATCCTATCTGTCTGTCGCGCGATAGTGGCCGGGCCGCAAAAATCATGTTATTGACTTGAAATTTGGTACACATGTTCATGAGCCCAACGAAATCAGCTGTATTGTTTTAGATGTGTATTCAATTTGTATTTCGTGTAGAGGAACACGCCAAAGTTTTTCTTATAACGGCCTATCGGAAGAATTTGTATGTACCGCGATAGCGGTCGCAAAAAATCACGCTAGTGGCTAACAATTTGGAACACATATTCATGAGTCACACGTAATTTTAGCTGCATTGTTTTGGGTGTGTATTCCATTTGTAGTTCGTGTACAGGGACACACCAAAATTTTTCTTATCATTACGGCCTATAGGCAGAATTTGTATATACTGCAATAGCGACAGCAAAAATCCTCCGATTGACTTACAAATTAGCACACACGTACAGGCTCTGTATACAATAGCTGTGTAATTTTTTATGTCTATATTTATTATAGATTGAGTTTAGAGACAAGTCAAAATTCTTATCATTACTGCATATGAGGTGAATTTCATTTAAACGCATTTTGATATCATTACTTTGCAATCAACAAAAGAAAATTACAGCACATTATTGAGATGCTTAAACTTATGTTTTCTGCAAAAAATATGTGCTCTTAGGCTTCCTAATTAATGTGCAGGACCGTATAAAACTGTTCTCAAAATGCAACGTAATCAGGCAAATTATGTCAAATTTCGAACAATTATTCATGAAAAACGTAGAATAAACTGAATAGTTTTTACTGGTGTATACAATGTTTATGGTTCGTTTACGGAGACACACAAAAGAATTTTGTGACATTAGAGCCTATGAACAAATTTTTATTTCAGCGCACTTTAATGCGTTTATGCTGCATTCAGCATAAGAAAATTAAGATACATTATAAAGATGCTTAAGAGAATGTTTACTCTAGAAAATGGATATGTGTAGACTAAATCATTTATTTGGGACCCCACAAAAGAATTCTGATGACATACAGTGATCATCCAAATGATGTCAAATTAGGTTGAAATATTAATGAGTTATAATTAATTAAATAGGTGCAATCTTTTTAATGTATATAATTACTAAGGCTCTTTTTCTGCGATACATAAAAGAATTTCGTGCTATTACAGTCAATAGTTGGTATTTCTTAAAAGTGTATTTTAACATGGTTACACCTCTTTAAATATAATGAAATTTTATTAGAATTTTAAAAGAATGTTTTTCAGTAAAGAGGTGTGAGCATAGAATTGGTACTTCGTTTACAGGGTTACATAAAATAATTCCGATGCATTATGCAATCATTTTGTATTTGTATGAAATTTGGTACAAGTATTTATGAATTAGAGGGAATTAATACAAGAAAATCAGTTTATCAATAAACTCATTTATTTACAATTTATTATTATTATTATTATTATTATTATTATTATTATTAAATTCATTGCTGAATAACTTAATGTTTTAATTATTAAAATGTAGTCAATTGCAAAATAAAATATAAAGTATTCTATAAATAACTTATTCATTTTATAAATAAACTCATTAATATTATTATTCATGAAAAATGCTTGATTCCATTAAAAACTGTTTGAATAGTAAATTTTCGAATTATTAATTAGTTATACATATAAAGTTGTATATCATACACCCACAGAGTGTATCTGACATCTAGTAACGCACGTTAGGATGTAATGGAAGAACTCTTGCGGAGCACTAATCGCAAAAGGATCCCTCTCCTATCTTTAACCGTTCGCAAGTTATAAAGGAAAAATTGAAAATGTCCAAACAAAAAAAAAATTCTAAATTACAGTAGTTTCTAAAAAAACTGCACATAAGATAAAAGAAACAAAAACAACAACAACAAAAAAAAAAACTCTTATTTGCAAAGAGCAGAAAAAAATCCTATAACATGACATTAGTCTTGTTAAAATATGTGGTTGTAATGGTGAGATATATGCATGGCAGCCAACATTTTAATTAATATTCCTTAATATTATTAACATTCGCCCATCTCCCTTTATTTTTCTTAGCGACCTTTTTTTAGAATTTTTATTTTTATTTAATTATAATTGTATTTCGAGAAAATTGCTCCAAGAACATAGCTGCCAATATTTTAATTTACTCCTGAGCACTTTTAGCTCCGCCTTTATTTCGAACCACTTTATTCTGAGACTATTTTTTTTTCCAATATACAGGGTGATCCAAAAGTCAGGACCAACTTTAAAATTGAATAATTCGAAAACGAATCAAGATACAAAGATACGGTTTTCATCAAACGAATGGAAAAGAAGCCGGGTTTTTTGTGGCAACGAAAAAAAAAATGGTTCTGTTGGCGACCAACAGATGGCGCTGTCGTATTTCTGATGTAGGATTATGCAAAGCAACAAACGATATAAAAAGGAACAACTACAGCAGGTAATGGTAGTCGAAGCTTATATGCATCGAAATATCGCATTCTCAGTCGCTACTTTAACCACGCATGGCCTCCAAGATCTCCCGATCTGACACCCTGTGAGTTTTGGCTGTGTGGATTCTTGGAAGTCAAAAGTGTACCGCGACCAACCGGCATCACTAGCAGCACTGAAAGATGCCATCCGCCAAAATGTTTCTGCCATAACGCAAGAAATGCTACTAAATGCTGTGAACGATGTGGCGAATCATCTCACAGCTGTACTTCTGAATTATGGACATTGAACAGTTACTGTAGTAGTACTAATTAACTGTAATTAAGCTGACTTGTAAGTTGTCAACATTTTTTTTTCATTTGTAAATCATCTTTTAGTGAAATAAAACCCTATAGCACCATCTGTTGGTCGCCAACAGAACTAATTTTTTTCCTTTGCCACACAAAACCCGGTTTCTTTTTCCTCCGTTTGGTGCAAACCGTATCTTTGTATCTTCATTCGTTTTCGAATTATTCAATTTTAAAGTTGGTCCTGACTTTTGGATCACCCGGTATAGCTATGATAAAATAAGAAAAAATTACTCTTAAAAATAAAATGGTATCGAATAAAGGCGGAGCTAAAAGTGCTCTGGAATAAACTAAAATATTGGGAGCTGTGAAAGAATAAAGAGGAAGAAAGAGGGTATTCTGCGAATAACGCTACGAAGTATTAATTAGAATGTTGGCATATATGGATACAATTTCTGAAACTTAAAATAATGAAAACGAAATTGTCGTCAAAACCTGAAATCGGTATTATGGCAAACGCCTTTCAAACCACACTCGATCTTTTTTCCTGAAAACTTGCCCATTTTAGTTGATTTTGAATAAGCTTTTATTGAATCATACCTATATCTGTTCAGAAGAATTTTATTTGAAACAGATCTTTGCATTTCATGTTTTTTTTTAAAGAGTCCGCCCCCCTTCATTTTCTATCCTTAGCATAATTATCTTTTAAATATCTATAGACGCATAATTTTATACTTTGTTAACAGAGGGAGTTACATAGATGAATAATGTAACTCCCTCTGCCTCAATATTTATATATTCTGCCTCCTATATCTTTGCCTCATAACTTTCAAATTTGCATATATATATTATGTTTAGAATTGAATCAAAACAAAATATGCGTGAAACACGACGTAAAAAGTTAGGGATATACTTCATGTCTAAAGTGCAGTTTCCACTGAGGTTGGTTGGAAGTCGTTTCGAGCGGCGCTATTCAGAATCCTTTGATGTGGTCAAGCTGTTGGACCTGGTTCAAACGGTTGGTTCGAAGGGAGAAAGTCCCTGGCTCTAACCCCCAGATAATTGAGGGGCCATCTTTGTCAATTTTGCATGCTTTCCTTTGAAGTAACTGCGCAATCTGATAAAAAAAGGTTACAACTGATGACAAGACATTTGGCTCTTTGTGTCGGGAGCGTGATTAATGGTTTTTTGAACCTCGAAGTTGCAACTGCAATGGAAACCGCCCTTAAGTTTAAAGTGTATAAGTATTTTTTAAACTTACAGCTACTGCCGAAATCGGTTTGCAAAGCACGGGTCGTACTCTCCGCCCTTTGTTCAGAACACTCCCAGGTATGAAAAAAAGTTAAATTTATTGCTACCACTAATGCTGTGTAATCATAGCACTCTGCTGTAAACGTATTGAGAAGTTTTTTCTGCGTAAAATTCTTATCTTTGAGCGTGTGCAAAAAAAAGGGCGGAGAGTACGACCTCTGTCAATGGTTTATGCGATCAGAAGGAGAAGCATCTTTAATTCTGTATCCTGGAGGTAAAAGACAACATGTCCATATTTTGAAAACGAGTTACCATCATGTCCCTAATGTGTATTTTTTTTCTTTATTACATTAATATAATATGTCAGTAAAATATTTTTAGCGTATCATAATATATCGATAGTTGGCAGTTTTAAAGAAGTGTATTTACACATACGTTAAAAAATTAGAAAAAAAAAGAAATTTGCTCTCATGTAAAATTACAATTTGTGACCGGAGTACAGAATTTTTAATTACAAAAAAATTCTGTATTCACGTTTATTTTTTAATCAAAATAAAAATGAAAACATAATTTTGTGATTAAAAAAAAAAAAAAAAAAAAAAAAACAGGGAGGGGAATTTGAAGTAAAACTCATACCAAGATATTTACGAAATCAGATTTTTATGTTTTAGTAATAATGATTACTGAAAATGAATTTTCTTCACAAGTATTGTATAGTATAGTAAGTATTGGTATTCTGAATTAAATATAAAATTATTATATATATAATAAATAAACTGTTGTATTTCAATATGACCAAAAGTAAATTGAAATTTGAATGGAAAAGTTGTGGACGCAGCCTCTTTTTTGGGAAACCTGAAATTCATAAAACTATTTTGTATCACGTTATTAAAAAGTAATATTTTAAAGAAACTGGCGTCATCTTATAGCACTCTTTCAATTCTTTCCAAATAAGTGCACATTTCTTTGTTCAGCGTTTGCAGAAATTTTAGAAATTCGTAAAAGTTCAGGATTTGAAAATTTTACTTCAAACAAAAAAAAAAAAACCTTGAAAATGTCGTGAAAAGTAATATTATCATTATTGAGGAAAACATTTGAGTAATCTTACTTAAACACCCTTAATTATTAACATAACATGTGAATACACAAAAAATAAGAGCTTTATTATCCCAGCCTTAACTTCTATATTGCTAATTTAGTTTAACATTCATAAATAGTATGTGCAGCACACAAATGATTATCTAGATAGATATTATGAAAATCAGAGTTCATGAACGCTTGTTACCCTATTAATTAATCAAATAATGATTCATCTTATTATCACTATTATCAACAGTAGCTTTGTTTAGGAAATAAATTAAAACAGTTTTTGTGTTAGTTTTTAATTTCTGCATATAATGCGCAGTATACTTATACTTTTAAATAATAGTCTAATAAATAAATACGCATTTATTTATTTCTGAACTGTTCCTTTTTACTACTATGGAAATTTAGTTTGTATTTGTCATCTCAAAAATTGAAAAACTCTTCCCATTTGAATCAGCAGTACATTCTTAATTACTTTGCTTGTTTTTTTTTTTTGTTTTTTTTTTTAATTAGAGACTTCTATCCAAGATTCTACGATACAGCTCTACAAATTTTAACCCTTTATCTACTGCATTATGATACAGACAAAAATTGTTTTTGAAACATATAATTTTAGTTACTAAAGTGCATTATTTAAAGATATACATATTAAAAATTATGCACATCACCACATCATAATAATTAATGAGAATTTTGTGAGGTCGTACTTTTGTGTACCACTGGTACATAGAGGTCGAAAAAATTATTTCAACATGAAAAAAAGTGTAGAGAAATATTTACTCTTTATGTTCATCGTATTTTTTCGAAGATTAGTGGGATATTCTTGAAATGATATAGGAATTAATTATAACACACATGAAGATCGTGAAAAATATCAAGCAAAAACAGCAAGTGCACTCCATAAAATCCCTTATGGAACAAAAATGGCTATATATTTTTTGTTTCATATTTTTAAACTACATAAAATTTTAAATTTAAACACCGTTTCTTTCTTTTCTTTTCTTTTCTCTCTTTTTTTTTTTTTTTTTTTTTTTTTTTTGTTTTAATCAAATACAAGCACAAGAAGTTGGGTTTTTTTGTTAATAAGTTGTTTACTTTACTATAACCCTTTGTATCCCACCGGGATTTTAAAGTCCCATAAAAAGAATCCTCTATATAGCCTAAATTTGTTACACGATTTCATTGGGACTGCAGTGTTTAAGCTTTAGTCCGTACAGTTTAGGCTCTCCCTAAAGTTAAACTATAGTTTAAGCTAAATTTAATGCTTTCGCGACCGCTGACGTGAAAAAAATCTGTAACTCCACCAGTGGGCGTTTCTTTCGCAATTTGTATGCTATTTATTTCTTAAATATATAAAAAATATTCACATTTTCAAAATGAAATATGCTATGGGTACAAATACTTTGATTAGAAAGAATAGAATTATAATTTATATCCATTTCTAATATAAATGTGAATACAGAAAAATTTGTTCTGAATTGTTGTAACATGGGAGAGTAACGCCCACAGGCGGACCTTACTGTCAAAAATTCAAAATCATGCGGTCGCGAAAGTGTTAATATGAGATGATTCTCATGCATAAGGAAATATAACAAAAAGGTTTTAAATTATTTTTCCAAAATTAAAATAATTTGGGATAGAAAAGGTTAAACAGAGCTGTCAACATTTTAATTTATTCTCGAGTTTTTACAGTTCCGCCTTCATTTCATACCACTTTTATTTTAAGAGGTTTTTATTTATTTATTTTTTTTAATTGGAGAACATTACTCTATCAATAAAATTTTGTGAAAACAAGGCAAAGCTAAAAATGCTCCGCAATGAATTAAAATGTTCAATTTCGCTATAAAACCTGTAAAGGTTATAAATAATGCACTTTATGAAATGAACCATTATTTTTTATATATAATTAAATATAAGTTTTTCACACCAGAAGGAATAGCGTACGCTTTTACTTTATATTTTTTACTAAAATTATATGCATAGAAATATGTTATTAAAAGTACAACTATATATCGTGATTGCGGTTGAACACAATTTAGCTGTTCGCCGCGGATAAAAATCGTCGTACAATCAACCTAGGTCACTTTTCGAATTTGTGTTATGCATTTGAATGTGTGTAGGGATTTTTTTTTATTGCTTTTGCCTATTGTTTAAAATTGATTTAGGTAAAGAACGTGTTATAGGAATATTTACGAAGGATGCATATGTTCTGATTTAATTTACTTAGAGACTAAATTAATTAATCTGTTATTAATTTATCTGTAATTAATTTATTAATCTGTTTAAATAAAACAGATGACTTTTTAAAAACCTACACTTTTGAAGATAATGTAAGTTAGATTACAGAAAACCTATTAATAATTTTATAGCTTCACACTTTAACGACCGCCGACATAAATTCACGTCATTTGAAATTTGTGGCTCCTCCAGAGGGCGTTTCTTACGCAATTTGTATATTATTTATTTCTTAACTATATACCTAATATTCATACTTTTACAATGAAATATACTGTGGATACAAATATTTCGATAAGAAAGAATATAATTATAGTGCATGTTCTTTTGTATAATTGCCGAAACGTCAGTTGAGGCCCTCTGTTGAGACTCAAAACGGTTTTGGGCTGTGTCTGTGTGTCTGTCTGTCGCGCGATAGCGGCCGCAAAAATAGCGCTATTGACTTGATATTTGGTACACATGTCCATGAACCCCACGAAATCAGCTGTATAGTTTTTGGTATGTATTCCATTTATAGTGCGTATACAGGGACACGCCAAAGTTTTTCTTATCATTACGGCCTATGGGAGGAATTTGTATGTATCGCGATAGCGGCCACAAACGCTATTGACTTGCAATTTGGTACACGTGTTCATGTGTCCCACGAAATCAGCTGTATAGTTTTGGGTGTGTATTCCATTTGTAATTCGTGTACAGGGACACGCCAAAGTTTTTCTTATCATTACGGCCTATGGGAGGAATTTGTATGTACCGCGATAGCGGCCACAAAAATCACGCTATTGACTTACAATTTATTAAACATGTTCATGAGCCCAACGGAATCAGCTGTATAGTTTTGGGTGTGTATTTCATTTGTAGTTCATGTACAGGGAGACGCCAAAGATATTCTATCATTACGGCCTATGGGAAGAATATGTATGTACCGCGATAGCCACCGCAGAAATCAAGCTATTGACTTCCAATTTTTACTGAAACTACAGTGGAGGCTCTCTGTTGAGACTCAAAAGGATTTTGGGCTCCGTCTGTCCGTCTCTCGGTCTGTCTGTCTGTCGTGCTATAGCGACCGCAAAAATCACGCTATTGACTTGAAATTTTGTACACATGTTCATGATCCCCACGAAATTAGCTGTATAGTTTTCGGTGTGCATTCCATTTGTTGTTCGTGTACAGGCACACGCCAAAGTTCTTTTTATCATTACGGCCTATGGGAAGAATTTGTATGTACCGCGATAGCGGCCCCCAAAATAACACTATTGACTTGCAATTTGGTACACATATTCATGAGCCCAACGGAATTAGCTGTATAGTGTTAGATGTATATTCCATTTGTCGTTCGTGTACAGGGACACCACAGAGATTTTCTTATCTTTAAGGCCTATGGGAAGAATTTGTATGTACCGCAATAGCGGCCGCAAAAATCCTTCGATTGACCTGCAAATTGGCGCACACGTTCCAGCTTTGCATATAAGTAGCTGTATAATTTTTATTGCTATATTTTTTATAAACTTTATACAGGGACACGCCAAAATTCTTAACATTACTGCGTATGGGGTGAATTTCGTTTAAACGCATTTTAATATCATTACTTTGCAATGAAGAAAATGAAACTAGCGTACGTGAGTAAGATGCTTAAACTTATGTTGTTTAAAAAAAAATATGTGGTCTTAAGCTTTCTATTTAATGTACAGGGCCTTACAAAAGTGTTCTGACAATGTCACATAGTAATCCAAACGATGTTAATTTTGGAACAATTATTAATTTTAAACGCAAAATAAGCTGAATAGTTTTACTGGTGTATACAATGTTTATGGTTCGTTTACAAAGACACACGAAAGAATTTCGTAACATTAGAGCCTATGGGCAAATTTTTAATTTAAGCGCGCACTTTAATGCGTTTGTACTGAATTGAACTTAATAAAGTTAACATACATTATATAAAGATGCTTAAAGTGATGTTTACTCTTAAAAAAAGTTATGTATAGACTAAATAATTTATGGGACCATACAAAATAATTCCGAGTATGTACTGTAATCATCTAAATGATGTCAAATTAATTTGAAAAATTAATGAGTTATAATAAATTAGATTTAATCTTATTATTGGCGTTTATAATGGCTGTGGCTACTTTTCAGGGATACATAAAAGAATTTCGTACTATTATGGTCTATAATCGGTATTTCTTAAAAGTTTCTTTTAACATGGTTACACCCCATCAAATATAATGAAATTTTACTAGAATTTTAAAAGCATGTTTTCCTGTTGAAAATTGTGGGCATAGAATAGAAAATTAGTTTAAAGGTTACGCAAAATATTTTCGATATGGTACGTGTTTTTTTTTTTTTTTTTTGTATGAACTTTGGTACTTAATACATATTGTTGCGTACTTGGGGGTTCGTAA
Organism: Salticus scenicus; assembly: GCA_963930645.1. Classification (NCBI taxonomy): domain Eukaryota; kingdom Metazoa; phylum Arthropoda; class Arachnida; order Araneae; family Salticidae; genus Salticus; species Salticus scenicus. The sequence continues at coordinate 200,051,839 of OZ005652.1, forward strand.
GTTGTCCGAGAATGAAAGACGAAACTTGCGAAATTCAGTGATTTATTCACAGAAAATTCCAGAAATATACAGGTCTATAAACCAAGTATCAGCTTCAATTCAACCATTAAACACAGCCTTAACAACAACCGCTTGCAGCAAAAACAGTACAAACTGTTTAGCAATAACACATAAAGCAAGTCTCATCCAAAGAGGCTGAAAGCAAAGAAAGCATTTGACGAAACTGACACAGATCTGAGACTGACCGCCTTGGCGAAAAAAAATGCTCCTTTCATACTTTCCTATGGAACACAGACTGTTCTGGTAAATTCGCGTATCTCATCAGCCAATGAGTTTAGAGCTTCCATATTTGGTATATTCCTAATAAGAATTTTCTCGCCAAGGTCGTCAAAAAAAATCGCCAAGGAGGGAAACTGTCGCCAAATTTGGCGCCAAATCCATTTCTTCCCTTATTGGAGCTTTTTAATGCGTTTTTAAGGGAAAATTAGGCTATTTTAACGGTAAAACGACTAGAAATGCACAAAATTAGCATTTTATTGACTTACTAAGCCTCTTTGAAAGAATTTATACAAAAATAAATGCAATTATTTACAATTCCGTAATACTTTATATGATACACAAATAGGTATACAAAGAGAGATACAGCAGGGGGTTGAGGGGGGCGGCAGCCCCCCTCAGGAATGTATCTGATTATTGTAATAAGTTGATCGAATCAATATAACTATTATATAATAAGGAATAAATAAAAATGACCTATTGAATAATGTCTGATGCAAATAGGACGTTGAGGCTCCTGATCTGCAGATCCACTAGTATAAATATGAATACAAAAAAGTTGGTTCTGAAATATTGTAACTTGAGATAAAACGCCTACAGGCGGGTCTTACTTTCAAAAAGCAAAAACATGCAGTTGTGAAATGCTTTTTGAAAATTAAGTTGAATAGCTGAGGAAGGTGATGGTGACCGATTTGAAAATTTGTATTCAATATCTATTACTAAATTTCAATTGTAACTTCGCCTTAGAAAATTAATCGTCTTTTATGTATATCGAATATCACTTCTCAAAATTGTTGGCAACTATAGAATAAAACATCCAACAGCCTGGTACACTCCTTATTATATTTATAAGGACACTTTATGTTTTGAAATAACTAGTGTAAAAATAATTGTGAACAAGATTATACTAAGTGCACTTAATATATCTAGTAAACCAAAACTGCAATCATTTTTTTAATATGAAACAAAATTAATAAAAAAAATGCAAATTATTTTTTTCTCGGCGTTTTTAGATGTTCATAATTATAGGGACAATCAAGATTTTATCGTTTTATTTAACTTACTAGCGGATAAATTACAGTTGACATGCGAATTTGTTAACTACTGGGCTAGATTAATTCATATATAAGCCTTCAATTTTTCTTGGACGGACATTACTGATAATTCCTCGAAAAAAGTAGTGAAGTATGATATCATGTAGTGAAGTATGATAAATGTGTTTTTTAAGTGGAAGGATAATTTTAATCCGCCGAATTTCTAATGAAATCCGAAGATCTGAAATTGTTGAACGAAATGGGATCAAACATTGAACTTCTGGTTTAGTAGGTGAGAGATCTGATGCAAAATCGAGTTCTTTTGCACAGATTGAAGACTCCTAATTCCTCTCACTGTTCTACTCATAATTACTGTTGCTGAATTTGCTCGTAATTTTTAACGAAAGTTTGGGGTCCACATTTATGCATGTTTAAAATAATAAATAATATGTTAAAATAAATAAAAACCTGTAATAATCAATAAGCATTTAATAGGGGAAAGAACGTCTGTGTTAAAGTTGAATAAGGACAATATTAAATAGTAAAATGTTGCATTTTCGGATAAAAATCATTTTATTCTTGATTAACTAAATGGTTTTAACAGTTACTGGCACGATCCGAAGATAGCGAAAGACAGAACAGATTTTTTAAAGGCAGATATGAGTCGGGCATTTTAAAAGTGGATCTATGGATCTTGACTGATACCCGTAGTTCTCTTCACCATCTTAGTAATTGGATTCTTGTGGGCGACAAGGTCAGCACCTCTATACTGCTTAAATTAAAGCTCATTTCACTTAATCATGACGTTCATTTGCAATGGATACCTTCACACGTGAATCTCCACGGGAATGAAATGGCTGATAATCTTGCTAAGGAGGGTTGCAGGATTTCTTCAACTCCCTCCGCCGCACTTACTTTTCAGGAGTTATACTCCCGGGAAAATTCAAAAATCTCGGAGGAGTGGAAAACTCCCCCCACCCATAATTATTACAAGGGCTCAAAACCGGGTTTGTCCCTTGACCTCCCGTGTGACAGACGTACCCGAACTGTACTGTCAAGACTCGCTAGCGGTCACATCAAGTGCCTCACTTTCATCGAGGGCAGGAAAACCTTCGCCACCTGCACCAAGTGCCAAATTCATCAGGCTTCTCCTGAGCACCTTTTGGAATGCATGGGACTCTCTAAGGAGGATCTTTTTATCAATCCTTTTTTGGTCTTTGACTTTCTAACTGTCAACGAACTCGTGGATCTTGTCTGACTCCGTGAGACAAGGAGGATAAACAACAACAACAACAACAAAGGTGGATCTATGATGCTCTGTGGTCAAGTGCGTTTCTACTGAAGGCAGAATGAATTTAGTAATTTATATATATCTGTATATATATATAAATTACGTGTCACGATGTTTGTCCGGGGTAAACTCCTAAACTAAGGAACCGATTTTAATGAAATTTTGCACACTGTGTGCAGTTTGGTCCAACTTGAGAGATAGGATAGTTTTTATCTCAATTTATTGTCACATTATAATTTATTGCAATTATTTGTTAATTATAGACATTTATTAAAGTTGCTCCAAAATATTTGTGAGTTCCATTAATTTAATTATTGCCAAAAAAAAAAAAAAAAAAAAAAAAAAAAAAAAAAAAAACGAGTTCATTTTCTTTCGACATAAAAATAAATACATTTAATCAAACGTGAACGTTAAAAAATTATAAAAAGTTAAATTATGCATCTCACGAAAATTGACGTCATAGTCAATTTAAAGATTTTATACACATTGATGAAGTGCTAATGTAGTTCTATCATAGATATAGTAATATATATAGATCTCTCATCCCCATGTTATCGTACAAAGATTTTTGATGCCGAAAAAAATAAATAAATAAATAAATAAAAGCTTTGGAAACAGTCTTTAAGTGGTATTGAAAAAAAAAAAAAGGAAAAAAAAGAAAAGAAAGAAAGAAATATGAATTTGAAACTGTATCTGGAGTCTTCCATTCCCCTTTAGCAAATAAATTATTCATAAATTTTATTTGCTAAAATATTAGTATGTATTCCCGTGTGTATTCACTCGGGGAAAGACGGCCATATTTTGGTAAAAACGTCGTCTTTTCCCAAATGAAAAGGAATAACTTTTTTCTCCCCAATGATCACTCTATTCTATATATGCTATACTATATCTATGAGTTCTATACGCAAGCGAAGTGTGACTCACTGACCGTCTGTGCAGCCAAGAAAAAGATTTCCTATGTTAATTGCCCACTGGATTTTTTATAAGAAATTATTAAAAATCGAGGAAATTTATTTCCCGATTTTAATCCTTATATTTGGGTATAGATATGTATTAGTTATCGCGGGTGTTAGATTGAATTATTTTGCTATCAAATTGACAAAATTTTAATTTTAAATTTCAAAACTCTGTCGCCCTTGGCTTTTTATTATTATTATTATTATTATTATTTGGCGATCAAAAGCGTAACACGAAAATATACATGCCAGATGTATGCATTGTACGAAATGTAATATGTATTATTCATTGTACGTATGTATGACATGTAATATGTATTGTACGAAATATTGTTTCATATTATTCATTACTCTTTTAATATAAGTTGTTAAAATAACCATGATTTTTGAAAGGAATTAAATATTTTCGCCAGATAATTTTGCGATATTCTTTTTTTTTCACCAAGGATGACAGAAATGAAATCTATTCCGCTGCAAAATATTAGTATCTTACATCAGATATTTTATTTAGACATTTGAAAACAAATTTGACTTCAAACTATGATAGAATATTTATCATTTTCCTTTTAATTAGTATATTATTAGTATATTAAAATTTAAAAGCATGTTATATATAAATTATTATTATTTTTTTTTTTAATCTTATAATTATTCTTATCTTAATCCTCAATGTTTCCCATCTTTATTAACTTGAATTTACTATTAAAATTTTAACATACTCAAAAACTTCTCATCACTTCGTTAAAATACACTAAACTTTTCCAAAATCTTTTTCTATTTAAAATGATACATGTATTTACTTTAAATGTCCAATATTTCATAAGATTTCCAATTTTAAAGTTTTAAAATATTTATCAAATTCACTTATTTTTCTGGTTTAGCCTTATTGTTTTCCTTTTTATAACTACAGCTGTTGCCCTCTTTAAAATATTTAAAATGATGAGGTCATTTTATAGTAAAATTATCCATTATAGCATATATTATATTTCACTCCTCCATAAAAATTGATTTTAAAATCGTCTGTTTCTTTTATACTTTTATTTTAATAGAATTTTAATAGAATTTAATTTATATATTAGTCATTTTAGCAATTTTATCCAAAGTAGCATTAGAAATAATATATATCACTTCTCCATTAAAATTTATAGGACCCTACAGTAAAATTAATTTGTGCTTAATATCAACACTACGAAAATTTTTATCAATCGCTTCCAAATTTTGACCTAAGTTTCAAATGTCAACCCTGTGGGTTTTTACATCGGCTGCAACGTTTTCGTCTTTGTTCGTAAATAATAATTTGACTGTACTAAATAGTTTACAGCCGTATAATTCAACGTATAACTTAGTCACAGCAACGCGTGGCCGGGTCTGCTAGTATATATATATATATTGCGAGATACACTGAAGAAATCCAAACATAATCCATTATCACTTTTAATGCTGAAAAATATTTTCAAATATGAAAAATATTAATAAATTCATATAAAAATATTATGATTTATGACATATATTAATTTTTACAGAACATGAACATTTATGCTGAAAAATATGGGTGTGCAACTTTGCAGCTCATTGCTGTTATTAGTTTTCGAGGTATAAACAAATCTTTCCTTCACAGGGGCTTAGGGGACCATTTCTTATAAAGTTTTGCATGAGGTAACGAAGAAAATCGTTAAAAATAACAGAGAAAATTAAACAAAATATTTCTAATTTTTATGTACTGGTCAAACTGTATAACAGCAATGTCAAACCCGAAGAAATGAAACAAAAAAGATGATTTTTAGACATTAATGTTAACAAACGAATTCTTGTTTTCAAAAGAAAATAAGCCCCGCATTTCATCGTTCTTCAAAAACAAAAGAATGTATCGGTTTAGTGAATCTATAGTCTGCACTAAACCGAATGAAACAAATATATATTTTTTATATGCATAAAAGCATGTCTCATGCAGAATATGGTAGGGAAATCATTCACGTTTCGTTTACAGGGCTACACAAAAGAACTAGATTATAGTGCGACAATAGTTGAAAATTGACAGAAGTATATTTCAAGTTGTGCTGTGTATTATTACAGGATTATATTTATGTGCACCATGTGGTCTGTACATAATCGTCAAATTATATACAGGGTTGTAAATATTTAAGCGACAACGTTCTTTTTATTGTTAGTGGAAGTAATTCACTATAATATTCTACCATGTCCAGGAAAGCTGCTCAGGAATTGAAATGAATTCCACATAGACGTATGTAAATAATGTATGTTTTCAAGCTAAATATTTATCGCTTGTTTTTTGTATATTTACACGTTTTGAGGCTTCCTCTTAGTGTAACTTAAAAACGAATGATTTCGGGAGATCCAAATGTTGTATTTAGAAATTAGTACAAGTTTGTTGCTGGAAAAGTTTGATCAAGATTGATAAGTTTCAAGGAATGTTGCGTGTGAAAATTGTCTGAATAATTTTAAGTGAACTTTTAATTTTAATAACAGATTTAAATTCTATATAAATGTTGGTGCAGTAATGAAACGGAGGGTTGAGGTGGACGGTAGCACCCCTCATACAGAACTAATTATCATATAAAACTCTTCCGAAGCCTAATTTGATATGTTTTAATTTTACATAACAGTACTTGTTATCTTACTCCTTAATCTCCAACCTGTATTTAAAGTACTAAATTTCAGAGCAAGAGAAAGTCGTATGAGTGACACACCATATTATTTTACGTTGGCAAAAATATACAGAAATAGCATTTGCCTCATCGATAACTGTTGATAAATTTTGAATCCTCCAAATGAACACTAGGAGGAAAAAATCAACTAAACAGGCGGGGCTGTTTAAAATAGAGAAATAGATGGAATGTAAAAATCGTTAATTAAAATAAATTAATGGTTTTGGAATGCAATGCAGACTTCTTAAATCGCTTCGTAACTACCGTCATAGTCAAAAGTCTAGTCATTTAGTTCTTATACTGTTTTATTCTTTCTATTTATTTATTTTTTGTGACGGATTATCATTTTAAGGATAATTTAGTATTTAAAAATTACTTTTATAAATATATTTTAACACTTTCGCGACCGCTGACGTAGATTCACGTCGTTTGAAAATCTGTAACTTCGCCAATGGGCTTCCGCGATTCGTATGCATTTATTTCTTAAGTATATAACCAATATTCGTATTTTTACGATGCAGTATACTATGGATACAAATATTTTGATTAAAAAGAACATAATTATAATGTATATCCATTTTTAATATAAATATAAATACAGAAAATTTTGTTCTGAAGTATTGTAACTTCGGAGAGTAACGTCCACAGGTGGACCTTACTGTCAAAAAGACAAAAACATGCGGTCACGAAAGTGTTAATTGAGAAACTATATTTTCATAGAAATTATAAAACAAATCCCTACAGTTCGTAACGCTGCTCATTTTCCTGACACTAGAATCGCTAAAAATATAGATGACTAGCACCAAAGCTTCCTAGATCTACTATCAAGCCGAAGGCTCCTATATATACGAGCTGGCGCATCAGGCATTTTGTTGCCTTAGGGTTGCCACGTGTACCCAGCGTGTTTCTCTGATAAACAAACGACAAACATTTTTTTATCGTCTTACGTTACTTTAAAGTAACTTGTTTTATTATATTTCATAATTTTAGCTAAGTAAACGATGATATGGAAGTTTGTTTAGCGATAAACTGCTATAATTATTCAAGAAGTTAATATAAAGTGTTCGCAGGCTGTGTATTTGAGTTTTGGCAACATTTTGTAAAAGAAACAGAAACCGCCCTAACAACACATCTTACCCCAGTTCATCCATAGGATATCCTCAGAATAAAATGACATCCTGAAAATGTACTGTGAAAAAAATGTGTTTTTAGGAATATTATTGTTGTTTATTGCTTTTATCTTGATCGGATAAGCTTCAAATCCAGATTTTTTAAAACCATTAGGGAAGCGATAAGGACGCCAAGCGGGAATGCTGTCCTCTTCGGAGGCAAAAAAATTTCGGTGATGCGCCGGCCTATTATTTTATTTAGGGGCTCTAATCAAGCCTGAAGGTCCCCTTCGTGACGTCACAACCGGGGTCCTTCCGCATAGTTTACTTTCCCTTGAAACCTTTTAAGATCTTCTCTAAAAGCTTCATTTCTTCTTCATAAAAACTGATTTCTCATTAAAATTCCGTTAAAAAATATTATTTGACATTTATCTACCTTTTATTAATATATATATGAGTATATATATATATTTTCCATAGTTTCAGCTAAAATAGATATATTTTCCCTTTCATTTATGTTTATATGTGTTTACTTAATTTAATATTTTTTAAAATCAAATATTTGGTGTTCTAAAACTAAGTTTGTACATGTTACTTTAATAAACGAGGGAAATACACCGAATTCCATTGGAATAATTTATTTTATAACTATTACACCAAGGAAATTAAAATATTTAAATAATAATAATAATAAATTTTGAAACACGTTCTTTAATTTTAAATTTCCAAATTTTAGCAAATAAAGATTTAAATTTGAGTCAAAACAACAAAAATAATATTTAATATTGCTCATTTGAAAATTAATATAAATGAAAATCTTTATGATACAAATTTTACCAAATATTTATTTTATTTTTAATTATATTCACATATGTCTATTTCAAAATCAAATATATAATGCAATAAATAAATCAAGCTTTCTATATTTTTACATTATTTTAAAAAGTATCATGATATATTCAGAATTCTATTAAGATCGTTCAACTTCAAAGTTTTGTACAAAGAGTATTAAATTAATATTTAAAAAATAAGTATTAATAATTTTTAAATATACACATGCATTCACTCTTTCTAAATTTCCAAACTGTGACTTATAAAAAATTGAAACATGAATCTAAATCCAATTTTTAAAATTAACAACGAATATTTTTAAATCCTCTATTTTTGGCTATGTAACATATTTGAAAATGTTAAGTATGCCTATTTTTCTTCATTTTTATACATGAATTTGAAAGGTTATTTTCTGAAATGTAAATACAACAATGATAATGTTGTAAATGTTGATTTGTAAATTTAGAAAAAAATTTCGAGTTATAATAAATACAAGATGTTGAATTTTTAAAATATTTAAAAATCATTACGTCTCGTAGTAAAATTATATTTTAATCACATTAAAAACGAGACAGATAGACATTAAAAATATACATTTTAAAATATTAAAAACTCAAAAACATAAATTTAAATGTTTCGAGCCTATTACAGGCTCCTCATCAGTAAAAACATCAAGTGCAAATGATGAGATGAACAACAGACTTTATGTGAGTACAACGTATTCATCAGGAACTGCGCATGCCTCATTAAGTGGAGAAAAATGTTGATTTGTGTACCAGCCCTCCAGGAAAATTCTTGAGTGATAATTTAAACAATTAGATACGATTATTTTAGTATTGTTAAAATCAGGTAAATGGTCAGTTTCTATGGCATGTTGTACTATTTTTGAATGTATATCACGGTTTTTGAAATTTGTTTAAGGAACATAATTCAAATTAAGGAATTAAGGAACAAAAAACAAATTTCAAAAACCGTGATATACATTCAAAAATAGTACAACATGCCATAGAAACTGACCATTTACCTGATTTTAACAATACTAAAATAATCGTATCTAATTGTTTAAATTATCACTCAAGAATTTTCCTGGAGGGCAGGTACACAAATCAACATTTTTCTCCACTTAATGAGGCATGCGCAGTTCCTGATGAATACGTTGTACTCACATCTGTTGTTCATCTCATCATTTGCACTTGATGTTTTTACTGATGAGGAGCCTGTAATAGGCTCGAAACGTTTAAATTTATGTTTTTGTGTTTTTAATATTTTAAAGTGTATATTTTTAATGTATATCTGTCTCAGTTTTTAATGTGATTAAAATATAAGATGTTGAATTAATATTTCAAATTAGTCAGTACTGGGCAAAATTAAAATCATTCATTTTATAGGTAATATCGAATAAATTTGAAATAATGTTTGCCAAAAGAATAATGATTTTTTAACATGCATACATACATTCAGTTCTTTTAAATTTCCAATTTTTGTCATATGAAGATCGAAATTTGAATGTTAAATTTATATTTTAAAAATATATTTAAAATTATCCCTTATTTGCAAAGCACAATAATTGAAAATGTTTTACATACATATTTTACGAGATTTTTATTGATGGCTTTCGAAGATTACTTTATAAAGCATAAATACATCAATTGAGTTATTATAATTGTTTTGTTAGCATTTAAAGTAATCAATTTGAAGTCATAAATATAAGATGTTTAAAAAATATTTCAGATTAATATGTAAGAAAATTTTGGATTATTCAATTTAAAATTTTATGGGCCGAAAAAAAATTAAAACAATATTTAAAAAATCCGTTTCAGATAAATATATAATTCCTAAATAAATTCACGCAATACAAATTACTTATCAAAATTAATTTCCACATTGAATGGAGACAACTTTCATATCAGAGAAGTACAATGCTAAATTTCGAAAAAAAATAATTTTATGCTCTACATTCGAGATTGTAGGAAGTGTTTCTTTTTCTTTTTTTCTTTTTTTCTTTCTTTCTTTCTTTTTTTTTTTTTAATTAAAAAAAAAGAAAAAAAAAATCTCGATAACTTCATTTGAAATTATCGAAGATACATGGTTCAACTATTAGTTTTAAAGATATTTATAAGTTCTTAAAAAAAAAAAAAAAATATTTATATTGAAAGTGTACAACATTCGACAGGATTTTCCTCCAAGGGTGCAAAGATGCTCCTATACATATCAATTTTTTCTATAAGTATTTTGCCCCACCAGCAGCCGAGCGGTTCTGCGCTCAAAGCTGGTAGACGTGAAGTGTGCGGTTCAATTCCAGGTCGCACTCGTTGGCCTAGCCGTTCGGAATTTTCCGTGGTTCTCTTCGGAATTTCGTAAATGCGGGCTAGGAATCCTTAGAAAGACCTCCACGGATGGCATTCCCCGCAGGCTTAGGACCCTAAGTGCAGTCCTCACAACTCAACCCAACCCAACCTATAGGTATTTCTTTTTGTTTCACGATGATTCGTTAAAAATAATTGTAATTGTGCTCATTTATCAAAATTTCCTCCTTTACTGCCATATTAATAATTATCATAAAACGTAATGGTATCTCCACCTGTTGGCGCAAAAAAAGTTGTTCACCAAAAGTTGAAGGACATTTAAATCAAGAAGCAACTTAAAGTTTTGTGAAATTCTGTTCATTAGTTCCTGAGATACAAATACCACAATATTTTGTCACACACACACACACATATATTGACATTTTCTAAAAATGATCAGATCGTGATTGTAACTTTCAAAATGTGTAAATCCAACGAAAACTAGAAATAGAAAATCTTTATGAATCCAAGACGTCTTTCTATTGAATTCAGAAGATAGAGAAAAATAAATAAAAATGAAACAAAAATTTGAAAATTAAAACCTTTTAACAAGTAGCGTTACCATTCCGTTTTTTCATAATTTTTAATGTGCCCGTATAGAACAAAGTTTCGTATAAATGAGAATAATTTTTAATGAATTTTTGTAAAATTAAGAAAGAATTGTTCATAACAGTAACAGGTTAAGATTAACCTTCCGTGGGTGGGTGTGTAAATTTTCAATATGGATATCTTTTAAACGAACTCGTCAATACCTTTAAAACGAATGATTGAGCAACGATTTGTGATAATTAAAACAAACTCGTTTTTTTTTTTTTTTTTTTTTTTTTCATTTGGAGAAAGTGTCCTCTGTGGGAGTCATTTTACGGGGCCCTAGCCCCATATTTAAACGTGTCGGGAAAAACAAGGAAAACTCCGAAAGGATAGGCTGACATGTGTCCCCTAGAATCGAACCTGGCACCTAATGTCTTTGAGAGCAGAAACTTCGGTGGGAGACTTTCGTAATTAAAAAAAAAAAAAAAAAAAAAAAAAAAACGTAATTTCTATCATTTCTAAAGAAATATTTATTTTTTTAGAAATATTACAAAAAATTAAAAGAAATTAATTAACGCTTTTTAAAATCTCTGTTTGACACTTTTTTTAAAATCTATTATTTAAAGTTGCTAATTTTCTGGAGGATTTACCATGAAATTCATCATTTCTTGTCTTCGTATAATTATTCAAAAAAATGTTACACGTTGTTTTTATACATTCAATTAATTAACTAAGTTAGTGATTTACCACAATTACAAATTCCTTCAAATTCTAATCCGCCATTCATTAGTTTTTCTTCAGACAATTCACATAATAGAAAACGTTGATTTTCAGATTAAAAACAATTTCCTCATATTCTGCAGTAATACAATGTAAATGAAAAATAACTCAATTGATGTATATTAAATGATGGAAAACAGTGGCGCACCCAGAATTTCCATCTGGAGGGGGCTGAAGAATAATTGGGCCTTGTAGTATAGTAATAGGTTTATGGGCATAGGTATATACGTGCACATACAGTCAGCAGCAAAAGTATCCGAGCACTAGCAATAATCCCTGTCTAAAAAAAAAGCACACTTAATACTGCTTTGTTAAATAAATCCTTGTCGAGTCATGTTCTTAGTCAGTCTAAGAACATGATTCGACAAGGATTTATTTAACAAAACAGTATTAAGTGTATTTTTTTTTAAATCGGAATTATTGGCTAGTGCTCGGATACTTTTGCTGCCGACTGTACATATAGTAAAGAATCTGCTGTAAATATTTCTTTTGAAATAAATAAGCGAATGAATGAAACTGAATTTAAGTTGAATTGTGCAACTGAGGAATAGTAATCTGTATATAAACATGCTAAGTTACAGTAGTTCAGTTAGTTGGGGTTGTCATTAAGCTTGCAAACATGAAGTTGTAGGTCCATCTATGATAAAAAAATGTGTACAATATGACAAGATGGTGAACATAAAATTTGCCTGAAATGAAATGCCCCCCCCCCCCCCAATATTTTCATTGAAAATAAAATTTGATCAAATTTAACACTCTTTTGCAATGCTTTATATGCATGTGCAGTAACACGTAAGTAACCAAGAAATCATAATAATTATAGCCAAATAAAAGATACAGTTGTGATCTGTAGGAATTATAACAAAATTTCAGAGAACATTTTTACAAGGCTATTTTTATTTAATTATCTCGAGTATGGGGGCGATGCTTCTTCTGGATTCGGTTAACAGAAACAAGTCGGACGTAGTCTTTATGGGTGTAGTTAACACAGCAAGCAGGGCACAGAACCTCTTAATATTCTAAATCATTATTCTAATATGTAATATATTACTTAGAATTTTATTTTGTTCAGTTAGCAAATATTTAAAGCATTACCTTTCTGAGTAATACATTACAGGATATTGTATTCCAGCATAATATATATATATATATATATATATATATATATATATATATATATGTATAATTTGAATTTTTATAACAGGAAAAAATTGCATTATCAAAAAACGGAGCTTGATTTAAGTAACATCAGAGGCAAAAATGAAAACTGTGCATGGTACTCTACTGTATGTTCTACGTACTTTAAGGGGTTAGGGGTAGTCAGAGACACGAAAAAATGATAATTTTCAGTAATTTTTTTTCGCTATTAAATCATTTTATTTTACAAAAGTAATAATATGGCATTATTATACAATGTTTTGACTTGAAGTCACGAAAATTTGAAAAAAAAAAATTATAATTTCCAAAGTTATAGCTGTTTCTGTTGACCCAGTCCAAAAAAAAGGTCCTTGCGGTGACAATGATAAGTCCTTGGAGATTCATCTAAAATCAATCGGATAAGAAAAATTAGTTTTATAAATAGATAATCCTGGGCCTGATCGAAGCTTTTTTTTTTTTTTCTAAAATTAAAAAAATGGCGGACTCAGGAAATTTTTTTCTAAATTTTTGGGAAAAAGTCAACAGTTAATTGGTCTTAAAAAATCGAAATTTTTGAAAAAAAAAAAAAATCCTTCGATCAGGCCCGAGTTTATTATGTATTCTAAAAGCTGTATAAATTTCATTAAAATCTACTGAGCGGTTTTCAAGTTACAGTTGTCACCAGTTCAAAAAACATAGTTTTGAGAAAAACGCATTTAAAGTTTCGCACTAGATTTACGTACAGAAATACGAATTATTTAATCACTTACACTGAGTCATCTATTCCTGGGCCATATAATAGTTCTTCAGCCATTGTGGAAGTTTCCAAAACATCAATTTGCCGTTGCCTACGAAGCATTCTGCCTTCCCGAGTGTTGTCGTTGGCGCGCTGATCTGCCACTTTCACACGTGCAGCATCCTTTTTTTTGCATACTGATGGGAATTAGACCCACAATTAAGTCCTAGGGCATTCATAATCATTAATAATGAATTTGTACCTTCATTAAATATACATGTAGCTATGTATGCAGCAATTTGTACGATAGTAAAACTAGTATTCATGGTTTTTGGGCATATTTTCCACACTAATTGGTTGAAGTTCTCATTATTATTTTGATTGAATCCACCTACACATCTTGAAAGTAAATTATCATTACTGAGATCGTCGTAAATCGGTTTAATAGCTTTTAAAACATCAGGAGGTAAGGGAGAATAATCTTGAGTATAAGTATCAAGCTCTCCACTTAAGTAATTATAAAGAAGTAATTATCGGAAGTAAGAAAAGTAATTATCGGATCAACTTCAAATTTTCAGAGAATATTTATAAGATATTACACTTTAAGAAAATGCAAAAAAAAAAAATTTGATTTTTTGAAAATCCTGACTACCCCTAACCCCATAATAAAAAATTAAGTGATCCCACCCTCCCAAGCATCTGTAAAATAACTTATTGTTATCGGGGTATTTTTCTATTTTGAACAGTAAACTATGCCTTTTGGCATTCCTCTAAATCGTTATGTTTTAAGAGAAATAATTTTACGTGTTTGTGATTAAATCAATTAAATTTTATCTTTAGCAATTGATTCGAAGTTTCGCTAGCATGTATATATGCTAGTGACATTTACAGGGTTTAACGCGAATATGCAAATTCCATTTTCAATTTAAAATATTGTTTTAGAGGAACGACTAAGAGCAGAACTAATTTTTATTTTATATTAGCAAGAATTTTCATTTGCCGATGTGAATGTGTTAATTTTGCCCAGGGACAAAACAAACTTTTATAAAGGTGCTATAAATACTCAAAAAATTAAAATATAAAATTGTATGAGCCTGGTATCCCATTTTTCTGACAAATACATCTCTGCTTACTTCTACATCAGATTGCTTCTTCTGCCTGACATTTAGGATACTCCCTCGATTTCATGATAACAATATATGCTTTAGGACCTTAGAAGCCCTTTCCTAAAAACTGCAATGGAATGTTTTCAACTGAAAAACAAAGAACTAGTTCATCGTTTTTGTGTTTGACAGTAAGAATTTCAAAAATTCCTCATACTTTTTAATATATAATTTATTAACTTTATTTTTGCTTACAATATCTGTGTTTAAATATTTTTTTCATACATGTTTAAAATTTTTTAATATGTCAGCTGGTTCTGGAGAGGGCTTGAGCCCCCTAAGCACCCTCCGTGGGTGCGCCACTGATGGAAAATTCATTCATGAAAAAATGTAATTTAAATGTATGTGAGGTGTGAGGTGAGGACAGACAAACATTGTTTGCTACACGCATTCCAAGCAGATGATAAGATAGTAAAACATAGTCCGATGGACATCAGTTTCTTACAGATAAGGGACCCGGGTTGTGACGTCACACGCAGTCCGAAGTGATACCTTCAGGCTTGATAGCAGATCTAGGAAGCTTTGGCTCTAGCCACAACCAGTAGATGCCCCAGCCGCCATGTACGAGTCATAACGTACACGACGACGGCAGTGTTGCCAACTATAAGGATTTGTTCCTATGAGTAGGGACTTTTAGCAGTTAATTTGTAGGGACTTTTGGATTGGGGGAGGAGTAATTTTGTAACAAATGGGGATTATGCATGAATTATGTTAATTTTTCCATTTTTTTCATGATTTTTCACTAAAGCAGGGACTTTTATCGTCAGTGTAGAGACATTTTGAAGATCAATAGGGATATGGCAAAATTTGAGTTGGCAACACTATAGACGATGGTTTTTGGCTGGCTTCTCTATCGAACTCGCAATCCTTCGATTGCGAACTCAATGCTCTACAAACCAGGCTCAATTTAAGGATTTGAAGCCGATGTGAAGATTTTCGAGGACCTTGCATATCAATTGTAATAAAATATATGCTATTATTAGTCTGTTTTAAAAATATGTTATATATACGTTTTGGTTACCTCAAATACAAAAGAATTATACCGTTTGTAAATGTCAAAAGTGTGTTAAGAATAAATAACTAGAATCTGTATTATTAACAGTTATTTTTAATGCTTATGAAATCACATCTTCATATGTACACAATCATATTTTTAACAGTTATACAGCATTGAAATTCTTTCTATGTCACTTTTACTGAGCCCGGGTTTGTCGGCCACTTCCCCTAATTTTCTGCCGTCTTTTGCCGTCATCGTTTTCAATCCATCGTAGTGACTTTTGGTGAAAACAGTTTCACCATACAGCATAATCGAGTCGTAATCAAAGGAATTCAACAATCGATTCTGCTTCGGACGCAACTTTTTGAACTGATCCAGAAAATCTAAAATAATAAAATAAAATAAAATAAAATAAAATAAAATAAAAGGGTAAAAAGTATTTAATATATAAATAAACTATTCATTTTAATTTATTCTTCATTACTTCTTGTAATTTAATTTAATTTCAATTCTGTTAACCGGTCTGATTTTTGAATATGGGTACATTTTTATAGACATTTTCATCCTATATTTAAACACAGAAAACTGCTACAAAAGTTTATAAAAATTTTCCTCATATTTAATTACAGAAAACTGCTACAAAACTGTATACACACACAGATATATATATATATATGAGCAAAATAACCAAGGAAAAATGAAATATTTATTATAGTTTTATATTTCCTTTTGCTGCATTTGCACATGGGTTTATAAATACTCTGTTCTAGTTTTATATTTAAAAAATCAAGTTTTATTTCATCTAATTTTTAAGATTTATCTTATATATGTATGTATATATATAATGATAGGTTGATATCGGAAAATCGGAATGGTTAGCAGTTATGACTGAAGTGTCCTAATGTTTTAATTATAACTGAGAAATAATTAAGATAGTTGGATAAAATTTATTTGAGTTTTAATTGATCTTTATTTACATAATGTTGCGAATTCCAGCAGTTAATATTGATTTATTTGATTTCAGGAAGCCGTTAATTAAATTAACCCACATTCATCCTATTACACGATGACGCTCTTTGAAAAGACAAAAATTGGGATAAATGTATAAATCTGAATTATGTGACTGGAGTTCAACCACGTTTTTTGCGGCCACGAGTGCATATATGCTGACTCAACGAGTCAAGCGTTGAAATAGAGGTGAAAACCCTTGTGGCTAAGAGAAATCAAGCAATAAGCAAAAACACACGTTTTCCAAATCATAATCTGTCGGTCAACTTCACACCATTCTAAATATATAGGATTGTCCACTACGGTAAGGCACTTGAAACGTGGTTGCACTATTAAAACAGGAATAAACTACTACGTCAGAAACGCCAAAGAAAAATTATTGAGGTGCATACAGCTGTTTCGGTAGCCTAAAGCGTACCGTCTTCAGTGCAAAAGATTCTTTTTGCACTGAAGACGGTACGCTTTAGGCTACCGAAACAGCTGTATGCACCTCAATAATTTTTCTTTGGCGTTTCTGACGTAGTAGTTTATTCCTGTTTTAATATTCCAACGCCAAGTCTCCTGCTATTATGTGGTTGCACTATATGTAAAGAAGTCTTGAGAACAACAAATGCATTACATATGCATACTACATAAAAAAAATAGATATTCACTGTTTTTGATGTTTTTTAAAGCCCCTTATTTGTCTAGTGTGAAATATAAATTAAAGTTATTCAACATGTTTATACTACCAATCTTCATACATTCGATAGACGAAAATAAAATACTCAGTTACTTAAAAATTTCATGGAGAGAAATGCAGAAAATAAAAATTAAGTACCTTTTCATTATAATTTTGCTTTAAAAAAGTAAACGGACACTAACCTCCCTTATTAATTGTTGCTCACGGAATACCAGCTATCCGTGTACATATGTACATTTAGCATTTTGCTAACTGCTAATATGCTCAGCAAGTTAATTATTTAAGTAGTTAAACGTTTTGGAGATAAATGAACCACGCAACAAAGAATTCTTCTAATTCGTTTACAAGAATAGATTATAGCAAGGAAAAATATTCGGAAAGTGTTTCAAGAAATTTGTAGGATGCATTTAATAAACAGAAGAAAGCACATGGCGTAAAAAGCAAAAAATGGTCGGCTGAAGAGTTTTTTTTTTTTTTTTTTTTTTTTTTTTTGAGTCTAAAGAAAAATTTGCTCTGATACAAAAAAAGTGACTGAAGCATCAATTCCTAAAATTTGCATAAGCAAAATGCTTACTAATACAACTTTTTGATAATTACGTTAAGTACTCAAAACTCTTCCGTTATAAGAAGAAAAAACTTAATCCATGTTGGAAGGATCAATATGTTGCAGAAAACCTGCAGTGGGCTCAGACCCACATATCTTTGATTATTGAATTGACGTCTGCAGTTTTTTTTTTTTTTTTTTTTTTTTTTTTTTTTTTTTTCCGGATGAGAAAACAATTTAATTTGAACGGTTGAGATGATACAGACCTGCCAACCTAAAAAAAAAACAGGAGATTGTACGTAATTTTAAGGGAGAAAAAGGGAGATACACGATTTCGTAGAGAAAAACAAAAAAAAATCTATTTTATTCAATACATGATACTTTTTTAACTGAAGACCTAATATAACATTTGTTTGGTGATTTATATTTTAAACTTATTGGGGAAAAACAAATAGTTAACAAGTTCATTAACGAAGTCTAAAAATAACTGCATATATAAAGAAGATTGAGCACTTCTATCACTGCAGTTGGTTCTAAAATCTAATAAAACAAGTTTTTATGAACATTGATCCAGAGTTTTCCCCAGATAATTTCAGGAGGGTGCTGCACCTTGCCTGCTCTTTGTTTGGAAAAGGGAAAAAACAAAAAAAAACAAAAAAAACACCCTTCTTGCCCTAATTATTATATATTTTTTTCATTACTGCCTTTGTAGAAAATAACCTACAAACTGAAGATAAATGCTGTAAATATAAATAAAACTATAAAACTATTGTGTGTGACAATCAGCAGATTAACAACAAGTACAAAAAGTTAAAACATAGACTTTTTTCTTTTTTGTAAATTTTTAAATTAAGTGTTTAGATTTTAAATGTGAAATGTGCCTTTAAAAATTCAAATCTGCCCTCAAGAATCTAAAAAGTGCATTTTTTTTTTTTTTACTAGCAGTACCCTACATTTTTTAAAACCTGGGGGAAAATGTTTGATTCTTTTGTTGTAGAATGAGAAAGCTTGAGCATCAAAGGGCGTTTGATCACTGACTAGATAGAGAGAAAATTGGGGGAGGGGGGGGGGTGTCAAACGATAATTACATGAGTGTGAACTGTTAAACATTTCTACTTCTTTATAGGCTCTAGAATCTAATAAAGCAAGTTTAAAATGGATATTGACATTTTTATTGTGGCTTGTAGATGAAGAAAGAATGAGAGACAAAAGAGTTCCATAGAGCATTTGATCACCGATCGTTAGTTAGAGATAAGAAAATACGGGGGGAGGGGGAGTTAAAAATAATTACGTAAGTGAGAAATATTGAAGGATTTTGTTTCTTTAGATACTCTAAAATCTAATTAAGTAAGTTTTAAATGAATATCGAAATTTATGTTGCGGATGGAGAAAGATTGTGAATTGGAAGGCTTCCGTAAATCCGAAAAGATGGCACCTACGAATTGTCAAAAATTAGCGTTTTTATCCGATTTTTCGAAAATATTAGAAAAACGGGATAAATACACATTAAAACATAAAAACGGGAAATAGGACTAAAAAACGGGAGAGTTGGCAGGTATGATATCAATATTATTAGCACTGTATAGAAAAAAAAAGCACACGTATGAACGTTATTGTTTCTTCAGCTTTTCCATTTTATAACTCAAGCTTGAAATATGCATATTTTTTTTAATCAAAGTATGAAAACTGAGGAGTATGATTACATTTAAGAAATTAATCTTATAACACATTCTACAGAAATAAATGGTTTTAAAATAAGTGTCTTTTTTTTTATGCAGCGTATGTATATGTAATGAATCCCAGAGTGTTTTCAAGCTGCGTATAATGTAGTTCAGAAATATTTACTTTGTATTTCTCACATTTGCAAATTCCTTTTAAAATTTCAGTGATATATTTTTTGTGATTTATAAACTAATTTTCAATTGAAACTTGAAACTTACATTCTAATAAAAAAAAATAAATAAAAAAAAAAAAAAAAAAAAAAAAATTATAAAGTCTGTCAAAAAAGTAGTGGCAATGACTATGTATAGTCTAAATTAAAAAGAGATTATTAAAATAATATCATTATCATTATATTTGTTCGACATTTAACCGTTGAAATGATACTAAATTTATATTTACAGGGCTTTTAACGGCTCCTTAATCGAATACCATACACACACACACACACACACACACACATTTACAGTGTTTTTCTTTGATTAAATAATGCGAATTCAAAAGTGTTACTTAATTAAGTGACAGCTAAAAACCTTGTATTTATTATTATTATTATTATAATTATTATTATTATTATAATTTTTGTGTGTTTTTCCAGATCGGCAAATAGCAAGATGAACGAATTTTTGAATATCATTTAAAACAAAAAACCTACGTTCAGTTTATTTAAAAGAAGCGACTCATTATTTAGTGGCCACCCCCTTAACCCCCCCCCCTAATAAAAAAGTTGCTCTACAACAACGCTACGCAGAACACAATAATATGATCAAACAATTTTGGCAATAAAAGCATTAACAATCAATGACGTTCTCCGTATTTAACCAATTTAACTCTCTGCGATTTTTTTCCTATTTGGCAAGGTGAAAAGGGAGTTGAAAGACAAGTGATTTAAAAATGTGGAAGAAATTTAATGTGGCTATTATTACTATACTACTTTCCGTCAACAGCGAATTACTCAGTTTTTGTGTATCTCATGTCGTAAAAAAATCGGAAGACAATGTAACCGCTGATATTGATTGTTTTGAAGAAAGCTTTTAAGATAAATCTAAATATGTTAACAAATACTGATAATTTTTCTTCATTATTAATCCATTACTAACAATTTTTAGACTCATCTTGTAGCTTAGTAAATGTATTTGTTATTTAAGCGTACAAAAAGAAAGTTATTTTAACTCTCTAGCTTACTATATATATAATTGCGGACGCCAAATAAACTTAAAGCATACAAAAGAAGTTATTTTAAACTCCTAAGCTTTCTAAAAAACTAAATAATAATTTCTAACAACAAAATCTACTTGCTTCTTTTATTCCATTGAAAAATTTGAATACTGAGAAAAAGAAAACTAGATGCACGCTCACGAGCATCATCTCAATAATCTTTTTTTTTTTACAATAACAAAAATACATCACGTGAGTTAAAAATATAAAAATGAGAGAATAAAATAAAACATGGACAATATCTAACATCCTCCCACCTTTTGATTATATCTTATAATCAAAACTCTTCATTTTGATATCTCTAGAAGATTTCTTCTTCATAAAATCAGTCTATCTGGCATTTTAATTAGTCTTCCAGATCTAGTCTTTCTAATTTCCCTGCAGGACTTATCCTCCAAAAGCTTTTCAATTTGTGCTTCCTTCACAGCTGGATTAGGAAACGTATTTTCAGCACCGTTACTAGATGATACTTCTAGAGGATAGATTCTTTGTATTGGTCGAAGTATCTCTGAATGAGATGTTTGTAACTTTACGAGTCGCACTTTTCCATTTTTGCCATGAATAAGCTCTATGATGCGTCCTAATGGCCAGTGCATCCTTTTTTTATTGTCCGCTCCCACCAATACAATGTCTCCTACAGAAACTGTCTGTTGGCTTCTTCTCACATTCGGTCGCTGAATAAGTAAACCCAAATACTCTGATCTAAATCGATTTCTTAAACTTTTCTGCAGTGCTTGTCTATATTTAAGCCTTCGTTTGAAAGAGTTTCCCTCGACTGCATCAATGTCTGGTACAATATATTCATGAATATCTTTCAAAAACATGGCAGGAGAAATTGGCTTAATAGATTCTTGCTCTGACATGTAAGTCAAAGGTCGAGAATTGATAATGCTTTCGCAATCAGCCAATACAGTAATCATTTCTTCATAATTCAAGCACGCTCGCCCAAGGACTCTTTTTAATAGATCTTTCATCAGTCTGATGAGCCTCTCCCACCATCCGCCCCACCACGCCGCAGTTGGCGGATTGAATTTCCATTCAATTGAATTGGTTGCTGCATCCTTTTGTATATGATTCCAGTTCAGTCGTTTCAAATAGTTGGCTGCACCAACAAAATTAGAGCCATTATCGCAATATATAATGGAACATCTTCCTCTACGAGATATAAATCTTCTTAAAGCCATCAAAAAAACCTCGGTAGATGCTGATGTAACAAGTTCAAAATGTACTGCCCGATAGATAGCACATGTGAACAAGATAACCCAACTCTTTTGATTGTCTTTCAGAAACAAAGGACCAGCCATATCAATACCAATGACCTGAAACACAGCTGCATCTTTCACTCGATTTTCTGGTAGAGAAATAGGCGAAGATTCCACGTTCTTAGAGTTGAATCTTTTACAAGTAGTACATTTAGATAAAACAGATGTCACAGTTCTTCTTCCATTCAAAATCCAATATTTTTCTCTAATCAAATTTAAAAGAATCTGAGGACCTGCGTGACAATTTTTCAGATGAAAATATGAAATTAGTCGTTTAACAACTTCATGATTAGATGGTAGAACGATAGGTGTGAGAAAATCCTTCTTGTCTTGTCTATACAAAATTTTAGTTTTCACGCGTATTATATCTTCCTCATCTTTGAAAGTCTCAAGAGTTTTCAATTTCTCATAATCTTTAGAGGAAAAAGCTTATTTCTGAATCATCCACGCTATTTTCATTTCTGCTTTGTGAAATTCCTGACTTGTCAATTCTCCTTTCACTTTATCCTTTGTATTACAAGTATTATGTTTAAAACGGAGAATCCATCCCATAAGGCGAACGATTTTCTCATAACATGAAAAATATTGATAGTACCAAGTATTCTGTGAATTTTCATCTACATTTATCAGTAATTTTGTAGATTTTAACTTTTCTCTTTCAACGTCTTCTTCATTTATATTCTGACAGATGAAATCCATATGTTTATTATACTCAGATGGATTCATAAGCCACGATGGACCCTCCCACCATTTGAGAGAGACAAGTTGTTTGGCTTTACAACCTCTAGAGGGTAGATCCGATGGGTTAATTTCACTGGGAATATATTTCCATAAAGAAGGATCAGTCAAACTCCTTATTTCTTGAACTCGGTTCCTGACGAAAACTGACCAGTTCTCTTCTCTGATTATCCATGCAAGAACTGTCGTGGAATCACTCCAAAAATATCTTTCCATATTTTCCCAACTGAATGCATCTGTTACTGATTTCGATAATCTAGCACCAATCAAAGACGCTAAAAGCTCCATTCGAGGTATAGTTGGGCACTTTAAAGGACTGATGCGGGATTTGGCAGCCAGAAGGAATAATTTCACTTGATCAGCTTTTTCTATTCTCAAAAATACAACAGCAGCATAAGCCTGATTACTAGCATCACAAAATGTATGAAGAGTACATTTTTTTAAATTATCTGGAGTGACTTGAATGTATCGCGGAATCTCAATTTCTTCCAATATATTTAATTCACGAAACCATCCGATAAACTCGTTTTTTAGATCCCCGGTAATTTCTTCATTCCAGGTTAAACCAATTTTCCAGGTTTTCTGTAACATCATCTTGGGGCAAATCATGACTGGTGAAGTAAAACCAATTGGATCAAAAACTTTATGTGCCACTGATAACATAGTACGTTTTGTTATTTTCTCCAGATTTACATCTTTCGTCCAGGATACATTGACCTTTAAAATGTCCGAAAATCTGTTCCAGTGTAATCCAAGTACAACAGCTTCTTTATTGTGTTCCGAGTCCTTTCTCTCTTCTGTATGTTCCCATCCTCTTAGGTCGAATCCGCCTTTAGACATTAGGTTTTTAGAGCAAGTAATAAATCTCTTTAACTCTTCCTCTGTACGGACACTCGTAACAACATTGTCAACATAGAAGCTTCTCAACAATCTTTGCTTAAGTTCTGGGTCGTATTCTTCATCATTTTTAATATGGTATTCTATTACTGAAGCTAGCAAAAAAGGTGAACTCTTGACTCCAAAAACGACTCTAGCATGACGAAATATTCTCAGCTCACTTTGTTCTGGATTGCTCCACCAGAGGAAACGTAAAAAATCCCGATCTTCTTTCCGGATGCTTATTTGCAAAAACGCTTTTTTGATATCAGCTAAGACACCGAATTTATTTTCTCTAAATCGCAAAAGTATGTCAGGAATTAATTCAATGAGATTTGGACCGCAGTGTAGACATTGATTCAAAGATGGATGGTTTTGGATTCTTGCTGATGCGTCAAATACTGGACGAATTGGAGTAGTGCTATTCTCCTTTATAACTGGTCGATGAGGTAAGTAGTGTCCATAAAAGGACCTTTCACATTCAGGGACCTCTTCAATAATTTTGTCGCCAAGCCATCCTAAAAGTACTTCCTCATATTTTTCATAAATATTACTCGCAAGTAGTTTTTGTGTGACATTGGTTAACCTTTTCTTGGCTAAACACAAATTATCAGGTAAAGGTGGTTTATCTTCAGCCCATGGTAAGGATATTTCATAACGACCGTCTTTATTCCGTGTTACTGTCTGTAGAAAGTGCTCTTTTACTTGACGATCTACTTCCATCTTACATAGCTTTTCGATTGGATCACTTATTCCAAGTAAATCTAATCTCCATAAGTCAGAAATTTCTGCTTCTTTTACAAACATGGAAGTAACTGACAGAGCTAAATTTTCTTTAGATGAACTTTCTTGAGGAACTTTTCCCATTAATGTCCAGCCAAAAAGTGTTTCCATTGCAACTAGCCCAGAAGACAACACTTCTCTTCGACCTGTCAATAGTTTACCGATTATATCGGCTCCAATCAGTACTTGAATAGACTCATCTGCATCGCCAACATCTGTCAAAACAATGTCTTTCTCGGCCAATTCTTTCAGCCAAGAACCTTTTCCCACAGGTTTAACATTTTCACATATAATATTTTGATCCAAAACCTCAAAATTGCATCTGAATTTCCCTGTCAAATCTCTTAATCTTATTTTATAAAAGTTATGTTCATATTCTTTGGTTGAGACTCCGCCAAAAAGTGAATGTACAACCTTTTCTTTTTTAATGGCTGCATATTTCATTTCTTCTGCTAATTTCTTCAAAATATACGATCTTTGTGAACCAGTATCCAAAATTAGACGAATAGCCTTTTCTTTATTATCAGAGACGACTTTTGCTTTGAGAGTTTGAAGAAATACCCTTGGATTTTTATTGAAATTTGCCATATTTACTTCACTTTCATTTGACTTTTCTTTCTCTTCCCTTTCATTTGTTTTGCCTTTATCAAGACTTTGGCACATCACGGTGGAATGTTTTCTGTCACAGATAAAACACTTCAGGACAGCTTTACACTGTTTGGTAGTGTGACCTGACCCCAAACAGAGGAAACAGCATTTCTTATACTTTACAACACTCTGCTTCTCATTAAAACTCATCTTTCGTGCCGTAAAACAGTCTGAACTCATATGCTTTCCATTACAAAACACGCAATTTTTCTTTAGATCCTGTTTAAAAGAAGTCGTTAATAAAGTAGAGGCAGTGGGTATAGGCTTAACAACATCAGTATAAGTCCTTCTTTTTCTATAATTTCGGTCATCATTTTTCTTCGCCAGACCAAAACCTGGCACCGCCAAATTTATTCTTTCATCTCCTTCAACTTCACATTTGAGAAATTGCATCAAATTGTCCAACCGTTCTTTCGCATCAGAACTAGTAGAAACAATGTTACTTCTATTCCAAGCTTTCAAAAATTCAGCTGGAACACAAGATTCTACCATAGGATATAATATAGAAGCGCATTTATCAGTAGTGACACCCAACGTTTCAAGAGCCCTTAAATATGATTCAAGTTTATCGTACAATGAAGTAAGAGAAAAAGTTTCTTTTGTATGAGCAACTATAATTAATTTTAATAATTCTCTAACGTACACTTCAACTAGAAGATCATCTCTTCCATAACGAGCTTTTAGACTCTCTATAACTTTGGCATAGTTGGCGCCAGTTGGCGGAAAACTGTCTACGACTTCTCGTGCTCTGGAACCAGCGACCGTTGCTTGAATGAGGTACTGGAATTTGTTTTCTGGAGGAATATCGTTATCTTTATCTATCTGCTCAAACTGACTCCAGAATGGTAGCCATTCTTTTAAATCCCCATCAAATTGTCGGAATTGTAACTTGGGTAAGGAAATTTTTCTTCTAGATGAATTATTTTCATTAACAGTTAAAATTGACTCCCCTTGAATGTCGGCCTGTGACTGTATTCTAGCCAATTAAAACTGTTGGTCTAATTCCATCTTCTTTATCTCTAATTCTTGATTAAGCTTTTCTAATTCAATTTTTTCTTCTTGTTCAAGTTTAAGTTTTTGTTGCTGAAGATCTTTTTCTTGCTCGACTTTCAATTTTTCTTTTTCTTGCCTCTCAACAACAGCCGTTGATAGAATTTCTTGCACAAAATTGGGATCATTTTTATATTCGTTGCTATTCAAAATAATTTCCTTCAAGGTAGCAATAGTACATTCAGGAGGAATTATTTCGCCAAGCTCTTCCGCTACAAACTTCAGATCGGCTTTTCTAAAACCTTTAATTGCTTGAAACATTGTTTTACTTCGTCCTGTCGCGTAGACGTCACAAAATGTTATTTAAGCGTACAAAAAGAAAGTTATTTTAACTCTCTAGCTTACTATATATATAATTGCGGACGCCAAATAAACTTAAAGCATACAAAAGAAGTTATTTTAAACTCCTAAGCTTTCTAAAAAACTAAATAATAATTTCTAACAACAAAATCTACTTGCTTCTTTTATTCCATTGAAAAATTTGAATACTGAGAAAAAGAAAACTAGATGCACGCTCACGAGCATCATCTCAATAATCTTTTTTTTTTTTTACAATAACAAAAATACATCACGTGAGTTAAAAATATAAAAATGAGAGAATAAAATAAAACATGGACAATATCTAACAGTATTAAAATTTGAAAACTTGCATTTTACCTTCACGAATATTTTCGTAGTGTATATTCAGATATTCGTCTCTGTCAGATCTAGAGTGTTCATGAAAAAATCCAACAGAGTGTCCCAATTCATGAACTATAATGCCGAATTTGAAACAACCTGGACCCAAAGACAGAGGCTGACCATTCAGGGTTTTTCCAACGTGGGAATAGCATCTAAAAAAAGATAATAAATCGATAAGTAAGAGTCTCATATTATACAAAGTAAACCAATAAAACTTGACTCATTTGAAAGCATAATAATAATAATAATAATAATAATAATAAAAAGAATGCAGAGTGAAAAAAGTTTATTTAAAAATATTCAATGGGTATGTTAACAGTTTGTAATGACTATGTTTTGAAAATGACGCCTGGTAAGTGTTGCCTATTGCGCACAATGCATTTTCCATATGATATATACCTAAGCTAACCAAATGTCCTCATTTTCCGGGGACATCTGGGGACTCTTTATTTTGAAGGCATTTTTCTAAGTTTTAAAAAATTGTAGAAAGTAAATTATTGATGAATAATATTTTATTTTTAGTCCTTATTTATTAGGAATGAAAAAAATACATCCGTAATTGGATAATTATAGCAATTTTTAACGCTTCTCTATTATAAAGGTACTTTGATCTGGTCAGCTTATATATACCGTGTGTCAATTGAGCCCTTTAGCTGCCAAGTGGTGAAGTCCAATAATACAATTTTAAGAAAAAAAAGACTTTTGAGTTCATGCTCACATTTAATTCCAATATATCACAATTAATTCTAATTGCTCTCAGTGGCATAAATATAAACTATAGTAGGACTTACACACTTGGCAAATGAATAGAGGACCCCTCAAGAAACAATATTATACCTCTAACTTAATTTAATATATTTTCGACTTACACTACTTGGCAGCTAAGGTGCTCAATTTATCACTGACACACATTAGCATAGATTATTTGAACTCATAACATTATACTTTGTGTGCAAACTATTTTCAATACCATTTTATATTTTTTTATTAAATAAGTATCTATCTGTAATATTATTTTTGTTTTATTCGCCTGTCAAATGTGGAGGCCTAGGACCCAGGTGCAGTCAATCGGCCTTAATCCCCACAACCCAACCTAACAGTTCTGTATTTCCCTTCCAAATGTGGAAAGTGTTTTTTGTGGAAAGTGTTTTCCCTATATTATATGAAATATAGAACTGGTGCAAAAGTGTTATAAATATATTTTAACTTCTGTAGTGTTTTATTTTAATGTTATCTGCTAGCGATTTTTTATGTATCCACTAGTTTTATTTTAATGTTATCTGCTAGCGATTTTTTATGCATACACTAGCTTTAATTGACAATATCAGGGAAGAACTCCCTGCTAATGTTTTTGATGTCTGTACATGTGTCAATATCTGTATGTACCACAATATCTATCACAAAAATCCAATCATTTATGTGATTGTTTGAAATGAGGTGAAAATACTTATGTTTTACGACAAATTAGCTGTGTAGTTTTGGGTGTACATCGTATTTGTTACTAATGTAAAAAGACACACAAAAGAATTTCAACTAATATATTACAATCTATTGATTTTATTTATTACAAACATATTTTAACATCTATATCCTGTATTTAATGAAATGAATATAAACATGAAGATGCTCATAGACATGGTTTCTATGGAGAATGTAGAACTAAAAATTAATTAACAGGATTATGCACAAATGAAAAAAATAAAAATAAATAAATAAATACGACGTACTATCTAATAAGCGTAGCAAATCTTACGTGTGTATTTTTGATAATGTTATAATCACATAGGATAAAGAATTCAAATTGAGTAAGAAAATATTCAACAAGGGTTGAGAGTATCACCCCCATACACAAATATATTTCATTAATAAACAAGTTAATTTTATTTATATCAAGATGCAAACTATTTAATATTTTATAAAAAAAATTATAAAATCACTTTTAAAAACACGTAGATAAATTTTTTTTATTAAAACCAGACACAAAGCTTTTCGCTATTATCAAAATAGCATCATCAGGTGTACTTGAGTAACATAGTAGCCAGCAATATATAATTGAGAAGTTCAATACGGTTAAAGCTTAAAAAATTCCGTCCACAAAAGGTCGCACAGGAACTACATGGCAAAAAACTTGAAAAAAGGATTTCAATACAATTTTCAATAATCTTACGAGCACAACGTGTGCCATATTTTATGAAGTGATGCAGCATCCTTGGAGTTAATAACTTTATTGTACTTGATAATATTTACCGCTTCTGTCATTAGAAGGTCTTGAAAGTCACGAGGGGCTGAAATTATTTCGGCCTGGGTTCACAGAGGAAAAGCTTAAGGGTGCTCGTACAGAAATTCAACTAGAATAGAGCTTATTTCCTCTTTAAAATTTCGAGTGTGTTCATTTATTCTTGCTTTAAGCGTGCATCGTGTTTGCCCAATGTAGTAAAATAGTTCATCATTATATTTAATAGGATTTTATAAACCCCACCAGTAGGTTTGTTGATATCCTGGTCATTAACAACTAAGTTCTAGTTGAATTTCTAGTTCTAGTTGAATTTCTATTCTAGTTGAATTTCTGTACGAGCACCCTGAAGCTTTTCCTCTGTGGACCCAGGCCGAAGTAATTTCAACCCCTCAGGACTTTCAAGACCTTCTAATGACAGAAGCGGTAAATATTATCAAGTACAATGAAGTTATTAACTCTAAGGATGCTGCATCACTTCATAAAATATGGCACACGTTGTGCTCATAAGATTATTGAAAATTGTATTGAAATCCATTTTTCAAGTTTTTTGCCATGTAGTTCCTGTGCGACCTTTTGTGGACTGAACTTTTTTAACTTTAACAGTATTGAACTTCTCAATTATATATTGCTGGCTACTATGTTACTCAAGTACACCTGATGATGCAATTTTGATAATAGCGAAAAGCTTTGTGTCTGGTTTTAATAAAAGAATTTTATCTACGTGTTTTTAAAAGTGATTTTATACTTTTTTATATAATATGTGTACACGTGAAACGCTTTCTAATTTTAAACTTTCAATAGTTTTTAATTTTAACTATTTAATATTTTAAATGCAAACTTCAATTTAAAATTATTTATAGTTCAAAATAATTTCTTAAAATTATCTCCGCATTCTAAATTTTCAAGTACAGACCTTTAGTACAAGATAGGCGATAAAGTTCCAAATTTTAAAAGTAAAAAGGCTGAATCAAGTACAATTTGGTGTTTTTAACACGCTTATATTAGCTTCACCTGTATGTATGTATGTTTGTAACTTCTCTGGGAGCAAACAAAAAATTTATATTGTAAAAAAAATACTTTCCCTACGTGAACGATGCGGCGTCGAGGTAAGGCGCTGCGCTACGAATCTAAAGGTCCAGCGTTCGATCCCCGTTAGAGGAGATTTTTTAAAATTGGTTTTTGTTAATTCCAAGTTATTTTAATTAAAGATTTAAATGTATGTAAATATTACGGTGTGTCAATCACACGATTTTTTCTTACCCTGCATTTTAATACTAAGATAGATATTTCGTGCTTTTTAGTTCACATTTCTATAAAAGCGTGTTCTTTAATTTTTTAAAACTAAAATATTATTTTTTCTAGTCATAAAAATACATAAAATTGTCTTAATATACAATTTAGCTCAAGCGTAGATAGTAGTAAAAGTTAATGGCTGGGTGTATATTCATGCTTTCTGTATTAAGCACCTAATAAAATAATTCCATATTCATCTTCTGTAATGACTTACTGCAGGGAAACTAGACACATTTAAGAATGTTTACTATCTGTTTGATGATTTTACGTCTGACTGCATATAAAGCTTATATGAGGTTATTATTGACTTATTTTGTAAAAAAGAAAAAAAAAAAACGTATCTGTCAATATCACCGAGATTTATCAACTTTATGGGTGTACTTGTACAGAGAGAACTTGGTTGTTATAAGGTATCGTACTTACAATAAACTGAATGAAACAAGAATGATACGAGATTTGCATCAGTGTTCAGATTTTGGTTACAAAATCACAATTATTCATTATTCAAACATATTTCCTAAATTTCAATTAAAATTTATAAATTTCTTTTTGAAATAATGATTAAATAGCAAAAATGGCTACTATCATGTTTGTATATAATGTTTTAAAATTTTAGCCCCCCCCCCCCCAAAAAAAAAATAAATAAAAAAAAAATATCATTCAACATTTGCCAAATCAGAATTTTAATTAAAGGTAAAAAAAAAGTGACTGCTTTTTGATTTTTTTTATCACTGTTTTACCAGTCATTGGAATTTCTCACATGAATTTTAGCTGAACATCTGTATTTCAAAAGAAGAAAATAGGGTGCAAGAGAACAGGTGGCTTTAAAGAGGTTGAATGTGGAACACTTTCACTAAGGCGGCATTAGTACTAGTGACAATCGCCAGAAACAATCCAAATAAATAGGGAAGAGGAGACAAATAAAGTGCTTTTATGTGATTCAGTCGACAACCAAAATCTAGGCTTACAAGGTTACTGGTTATTCAGATTCAGAAACCTTTGGACTGCCCCTGCCTGCCTGGGCACGGCCAAGCTTTACGGGTTGGATGCTAGCCCGCCGCAGCGAAAAATCGCCAGATCACTGCATGGTAGCTGTCTACAACCAGATACTTGTCTAGTCGCACACTGTAAAAAAAAACCTATTACCAGCTGGTAATAGTTTTTTTTTTTTTTTTTACAGTGCAACATAGAATGAGCTGTGTCCGATGGCTCGTTCAGACTTCTATCATCATCCTTGGGAGACTGTAGCCTCCTTCATCAACAGCAACAAGGTGACATCTATGGCATGGCTCAGGAATGGCAGGGTTGCTACTTCTGCTTCTTGGACACAAGTGCTCGATTGGCACACCACACCTCCAGATTGCACAAGGCGGAGACGCACAGACACGCTCCTGGATGCATAAAATTTTGAAAAGGTGCACAACTAGCTTTGGAGCCAAACACAAAGAAAAAACAAAATTTTTAATTTTGGATGGGGGGAAAACGCATGGGGAGTCGTAATAGGTAGTTGTGCACAGAGATTTACACCGAAAGAGGAGGCCTGAAAAAAAAGGGGGGAGGGGGGCTAGAAGCCAAAAATGCTGAACGACAAGCAAATCAGTGAGCTAAATAAATGAGATTTAAAAAAAAAAATTTTTTTTTGAAGAATTTGGATACTTGCCACTGTGGGGTAGGAAGAAGTATTTTTGACGTGCATAGTGGTAAATTTTGATGTGGCTGGGCCTGGAAAGAAGTGATTAAAAAAAAATCTGTGCACGGGGTGGCCTGAAGGGAGATAAAAGTTAGGGACCATCACAATTTTGATCCACCACGGGGGAATGGTTCCCCCGCGTTGGTAGCCCGATGACTGCTTAGCGACCCCATCGAGCACTTGACGGTGCAGCACATTTTTACGAGGACCAGACACCGCCACACCCTCGAGTAGAAGAAGAAAAAAAACTGGTTATTCAGATTCAGACTTACTTGCCCTAAATTTCACAATTCTTAAGCCTACTCAGATATGGAAATGCTATGCAATCCAAGTTAATCATTAAAGAAACTTAAAGTTTTATGCATTCTTTTGTTCTCTTCCGATAATTTACATTGGCAAAGAAATGTGTTTTCTGATTCTAAAATAAATTATCATAAAGGCACTACAAATATACTTGGATTTTCAAAAAATATTTTGGGATTTAGTCTTTTTATGTGATTTAGTCGACAATCAATATCTAGGCTTACAAAGTTCCTGGTTATTCAAATTCAGACTTATTTGCCCCCGGCTTCAAAATTCTTAAGCCTATTCAGATATGGAAATGCTATGTAATCCAAGTTAATCATTAAAGAAACTTAAGGTTTTATGCATTCTTTTGTTCTCTTCCGATAATTTACATTGGCGAAGAAATGTGTTTTCCGAGTCTAAAATAAATCATCATAAAGACACTACAAATATACTGGGATCTTCAAAAATATTGCGTAAAACTATAAAGACACCCATAGGGAACCGATTAGAGACGCAAGGCTTTCAAAACACCCGGTTTTTTTCCGAAAAAAAAACCGTTTTTTTCCCCTGGGAATTTAAGACAAAATTGGAAATTTTGAAAATTCTCCAAAACTGAGAATTTTGAAATTATGAATATTTTTATAATTTTTGTATTTGCTAAATATTTTTTGTGTATAAACAGCCTCCGATCCTTAAATTAATTTCAATTTTATCTTCTGCGTAGATTTCATTTCCCTTTTCCTTTCCCACTAATTCTAGCATCTTTGATGTTCATGTTCATTCCGTGACCGAAGAAAATAATTAATTATAATTAATTCGTCGCTAACACTAACGGTAAGTTTCTGTCACTTGTTCTGTGACTGTGACTGTTTCTGTCACTTGTTTCTGTGTTCATTAATATTAAAATTTTTACCAACTTTTTAATACTTAATTTTACTAACTGAATCACAAGTGGAAAGTCTATAATTTTATTTTTTTATATAATACTTTATATTATTAACAATTATAATATTAAAATTTGTAGTGCTTAAAGGAGAAAGACAATTGTTTTTACTGAGTACAAAAGTGGCTAATACATGTTATTTTATTTAGAATAATCTAGTGAAATTAGTTGAATTTTAGGCTTATGAAATAATGTTATTTTGTGGAATTAAAAACTATTTGTAAGAAGTGTCTGTGGAAAAAAATGCTTATAACAATCCTAAGTCTAATTTTTGCCAATCAACAAGCCTAAAAAAGTAACATGTTATGATTCAAAGAATTATTTTTTCTTAATCATACAATTATATTTTAAGCTTATATATTTTGTAATTATATTTAGTTATATAAATATCACCATATATCTAGTAAAAAAAGGTTTTATATTGGAATATCTTTTCAGATATACATAAGTATGACTTGTTTATATATGAAACGCGATTGATTTGGCTGCAGTTCTAATAAATTGAAAATTAAATGATAAATTAAAAGAATATTATCAGCTTATCAGTATATCAAAGTCTTTAAAATTGCCTTTTATATTAAGTAAACAACATATTATTTGCTTTAGAGATTTCTAATTTGTTTTTCCCCCGCAAAATTCCAAAAGTTCTCAAATTCCCCAGTTTTTTCCCCAAAACTCCCGGGTTTTTCCCCTTGGTTTTAAATTCCCGGGTTTTTTGCATCTCTAGAACCGATATAAGTATAATTAGTACGGAAAAGTCTACGCAGGAATATTGCATTGAGGCGGTAGATGCGCTAATGAGATCATTAATTGAAAACGCTTGTCTGGTTGCAATTTTTATTCTGCGTAAGGATATCGAGCAGAATTCATTGCTATACCTTCTTCTTCGTCTAGGATCATTAAAGGATGGATGGGTTTTACGTCGCACTAGCAATTGGTGACGGTCTGAGACTCACCCTTTAGAGGTGGTCCGAAGACATGTCATTACAATTTTGATCCTACATGGAAGAGATGACTCTCCCGCTTCGGTGACCCCCAGAAGGATAACTTTAACTTTCACTGAATCTCATAAGGATTAAGAAGTCAGTTACTGCTGGAAATGTTCAAACATTTTTTATAATGTACACTAAATTCATGCCTTGCCGCTGTGAATCTTACATAACTGCTGATGGTCGGTCTTTGACAAGTATATGATAAAAGTTTGATCAGTATAATAGCAAATATTGTAAAAAGCATAGAAAAAAGTTTAAGCACGTATAGTAAGAATTTAGAACTTGTCGTTCTTTTGACTCTACTTGTCTTTATCCGTTAACAATTCTTTGCGTGCTAGCTCTTAAACACGGCATTTCTGCACCTATATTCATATACTAAATACATTTATTTCTATTCCCTCTACCAATTTCTTCACATTTTCCCGAAATATTTCTGAAAATACCCCTATAATATAGAATAAAAACAAATTAACTCCTAGTGATGAGTAATACGTAGACGTTGAGGCTTCTCACCTGCAGTTCCACTGGAATATTTCACATAAGTGCCTTATAAATTTAATAATAATTCTACTTTGATTGTTTTTCTTTTCCTCGATTGCTTCAGTGCTATTAAATCAATTTCTAAATAATTTCATAATACGCAAACTCATTAGGGTTAGCATCTTATGAAAAGAGTTGAGCAGCCATTGCTAGCGATGGTTTTTTCCCTGAATTTGTCAACCATTTCAACATGAATTTTGCATTCCTGGCCTGAAATTTTAGCAAAAGACTAAATGGATACTATGAAATAAACTTTCAGTCGGACTGACTATCATTTAAAAACTTCTTTCTATAAACTTCTTCTTCCATACAAGTTTTGTCTTTGGATTTGACAACAACAACATCAAAAAACAGTTTTATTAAGTCACGTGTAAACATACCTTAGACTTTCACCATTCTGATTCCCACTTAAAAAACACACTTTACATACTTCAATTTATATCAGTTCTGTTCCTATGAGAATTTTATAATCTCTTTTCCAATAAGTACGCCCGAGTGGAATTTTAAAGCTTATCAATAAATCAAGTTAGACTCGTAGTAATAAATTTGCATTCATATTTGAAATAGATTCGCGCGTAAGTTAAATAAAACCGATAAACTTTGATTGTTTCTATAAACATCTGAAAATATAGAGAAAATTATTTTTAAAAAAAATGTGACAAATTGTAGAATTTTAGAATTGATACATTAAATGTGTCTAGCAAAATCTCGTTCACGATTAATTTTACATTGCTTATTTTAAAAATATGAAATCACCTTATAAGTATCAGGAGATATTAATTTAATATATAAAAGGATTGCACACAGGATATCAACACAGCAGCGTGCCAGTGATGAAAGAAACGGCTTCTGATCTTTAATATAAAATTCCCAAACAATAGTTAAAAAAACATAAATAAATAAACTAGTGGATCTGCAGATCAGGAGCCTCAACGTCCTATTTGCATCAGACATTTTTCAATAGGTCATTTTTATTCATTCCTTATTATATAATAGTATATATTGATTCGATCGACTTATTACCATAATCAGATACATTCCTGAGGGGGGCTGCCGCCCCCCTCAACTCCCCGCTGAATCTCTCTTTGTATACCTATTTGTATATCATATAAAGTGTTATGGAATTGTAAATAATTGCATTTATTTTTGTATAATTTTTTTCAGAGGCTTAGTAAGTCGATAAAATGCTAATTTTGTGCATTTCTAATCGTTTTAGCGTTAAAATAGCCTAATTTTCCTTTAAAAACCCATTGAAAAACTCCAATAAGGGAAAAAAAGGATTTGGCGCCAAATTTGGCGACTGTTTCCCACTTTGGCGATTTTTTTGGCGACCTTGGCGAGAAAATTCTTATTAGGGATATACCAAATATGGAAGCTCTAATCTCATTGGCTGATGAGATACAAGAATTTTCCAGAACAGTCTGTGTTCGATAGAATAGTATAAAATGAGCATTTTTTTAGCCAAGGCAGCCAATCTCAGATCTGTGTCAGTTTCGTCAAATGCTTGCTTTGCTTTGAGCCTCTTTGAATGAGACTTGCTTTATGTGTTATTGATAAACAGTTTGTACTGTTGTTTTGCTGTTAACGGCTGTTGTTTAAGCTATGTTTACTGGTTGAATTGAAGCTGATACTTGGTTTATAGACCTGTATTTTTCTGGAATTTTCTATGAATAATTCACTGAATTTTTATAAGTTTCGCCTTTCATTCTCGGACAACTTACGAACCCCCAAGTACGCAACAATATGTATTCTTAATAAACGACGGTCTTGTATTATTTCCCTGAAATTCATAAATACCAAATTTTATACAAAAAAAAAAAAAAAATTACATAGCATATCGGAAATATTTTGCATAACCTTTAAACTAATTATCAATTCTATGCCCACAATTTTCAACAGGAAAACATGCTTTTAAAATTCTAATAAAATTTTATTATATTTGATGGGGTGTAACCATGTTAAAATACACTTTTAAGAAATACCGACTATAGACCGTAATAGTACGAAATTCCTTTATGTATGCCGGAAAAGTAGCCACAGTCATTATAAACGCTAATAATAAGAATAAACCTAATTAATTATAACTCATTAATTTTTCGAACTAATTTGACATCATTTGGATGATTACAGTACATACTCGGAATTATTTTGTGTGGTCCCATAAATTATTTAGTCTATACATAACCTTTTTTAAGAGTAAACATGATTTTAAGCAACTTTATAATGTATGTTAACTTTATTAAGTTCAATTCAGCATAAACGCATTAAAGTGCGCGCTTAAATTAAAAATTTGTCCATAGGGTCTAATGTTACGAAAAAGACATACTTTCGTGTGTCTTTGTAAACGAACCATAAACATTGTATACATCAGTAAAAACTATTCAGCTTATTTTGCGTTTAAAATTAATAATTGTTCCAAATTTAACATCGTTTGGATGACTAAGTGACATTGTCAGAACACTTTTGTAAGGTCCTGTACATTAATTAGAAAGCTTAAGAGCACATATTTTCTTCAAACAACATAAGTTTAAGCATCTTACTCACGTGCTCTAATTTCATTTTCTTCATTGCAAAGTAATGATATTAAAATGCGTTTAAACGAAATTCACCCCCATACGCCTTAATGTTAAGAATTTTTGCGTGTCCCTGTACACAGTTTATAAAAAATATATCAATAAAAATTATACAGCTACTTATATGCAAAGCTGGAACGTGTGCGCCAATTTGCAAGTCAATCGAAGGATTTTTTCGGTCGCTATTGCTGTACATACAAATTCTTCCCATAGGCCGTAAGGATAAGAAAAATTTTGGCGTGTCCCTGTACACGAACGACAAATGGAATACACACCTAACACTATACAGCTAATTCCGTTGGGCTCATGAATATGTGTACCAACTTGCAAGTCAATAGCGTTATTTTTGGGACCGCTATCGCGGTACATACAAATTCTTCCCATAGGCCGTAATGATAAGAAAAACTTTGGCGTGTCCCTGTGTACGAAGTAGAAATGGAATACATACCAAAAACTATACAGCTGATTTCGTGGGGCTCATGAACATGTGTACCAAATTTCAAGTCAATAGCGTGATTTTTGCGGCCGCTATCGCACGACAGACAGACAGACGGACGGACGGACCGACGGAACCCAAAATCCTTTTGAGTCTCAACAGAGGGCCTCCATTGACGTTTCGGAAAAAATTGGAAGTCAATAGCTTGATTTTTGCGGTGGTTATCGCGGTACATACAGATTCTTCCCATAAGCCGTGATGATCGAACTATTTGGCGTGACCCTGTACACGAACTAGAAATGGAATGCACACCTAAAACTATACAGCTGATTCCGTTGGGCGCATGAGCATGTGTACCAAATTGCAAGTCAATAGCGTGATTTTTGTGGCCGCTATCGCGGTACATACAGATTCCTCCCATAGGCCGTAATGATAAGAAAAACTT
This sequence comes from Salticus scenicus, assembly GCA_963930645.1. Taxonomy (NCBI): domain Eukaryota; kingdom Metazoa; phylum Arthropoda; class Arachnida; order Araneae; family Salticidae; genus Salticus; species Salticus scenicus. The sequence goes on from OZ005652.1 coordinate 200,090,336, forward strand.
TTGCGTGTCCCTGTATACGAAGTAGAAATGGAATACATACCAAAAACTGTACAGCTGATTTCGTGGGGCACATGAACATGTGTACCAAATTGCAAGTCAATAGCGTGATTTTTGTGGCCGCTATCGCGATACATACAAATTCCTCCCATTGGCCGTAATGATAAGAAAAACTTTTGCGTGTCCCTGTATACGAAGTAGAAATGGAATACATACCAAAAACTATACAGCTGATTTCGTGGGGCACATGAACATGTGTACCAAATTGCAAGTCAATAGCGTGATTTTTGTGGCCGCTATCGCGATACATACAAATTCCTCCCATTGGCCGTAATGATAAGAAAAACTTTGGCGTGTCCCTGTATACGAAGTAGAAATGGAATACATACCAAAAACTATACAGCTGATTTCGTGGGGCTCATGAACATGTGTACCAAATTGCAAGTCAATAGCGTGATTTTTGTGGTCGCTATCGCGATACATACAAATTCCTCCCATTGGCCGTAATGATAAGAAAAACTTTTGCGTGTCCCTGTATACGAAGTAGAAATGAAATACATACCAAAAACTATACAGCTGATTTCGTGGGGCTCATGAAGATGTGTACCAAATTTCAAGTCAATAGCGCCATTTTTGCGGCCGCTATCGCGCGACAAACAGACAGACAGACACAGCGCAAAACCGTTTTGAGTCTCAACAGGGGGCCTCCACTGACGTTTCGGCAAATATTATCAGAACAAACATGACTTTAAGAAAAAGATGGCGGGGCAAAGCATTATCGCTTAAAACCATTAAAACTTAGGATTTTTTTTTTTTTTTTTTTTTTTTTTGCATGCGATAAATTGTATTAATTTTTAACAATTACTGAATATTATTTAAAATAATTAAGTTTTTTTCCCAAAAGCATACTTATTATTATTATTATTATTGCTATTATTATTATTATTAATATAGAACCCTCTGCTCTGATATTTACTTTTTAAATTAGGAAGCTCTGCATTATAAACTTGTTAGTTAGCTAATTTTGCATTTTGTGTATTATTAATTTTATTTCATTGTTTTGTTGGAATTCTATTATTAAACATTAATTTTTCTCTTATATAACTATACTAATAAATGCTTTTTTAATTACAGCACTTTTATTTTATTACATAAATAATTTGGGTTGCGGCACACCTAACCTAGCACCAAACATACATTCATGGTCTATAGAAAGAAAAAAAAAAAAAAGTAACCTTTTATCTGGCGCGATTGCTCAGAAAAGCATCATGTGTTTTATGTTGTCTCTTATGGGATATTTTAAGTCCAAATTATTGCTATTCGGCAATGGGGCTGTTATTTAATATCAAGTTATAAAGCCAACCAACATGCGTTGTCTTCTTTTGACCGGTTGCCGCTACGTGGCAATGCATGAATAGATCTTTAAGGCAGTTTTTCCCCATTTGCCTAGTAAAAGGCTTAAACAGCCTGAATATATTTAGACTATAGAAAATTATTATTTATTATATTACTATTCGTATGAAAAGTATGTTGTAATAAAATTTTTACACAGAAGCATTGCATAAGTAACGTAAAAGATACGAACAACATTCTATAAAATAACGTTAACCATCTAGGCATGATTCATATGAAAACAAAACTTTTAAACATTTGGAAAAAATATCTGAAACAATTATCACCATATTTTGCCTTTATCTAACGAAAGAAAAAATGCTTCTCCAAAAATTGCACACATATATTTCAATTTGCTCACAATTAAATTAATTATGAAAAGTTATTTTTACCCTTTTCCGGGAAAGATATTGACATACTGAACTTCATCAGTTCTTGGTACAAATCTGATGCACGTTTTCTCTGCATAATGTTTCATGGCTTCCTTAATCTGAGGTTCTTGGGGTTCTAGGTGAAACAGACAAAAAATTATTTTTCAAGGTATTTATTGAAAGTATTTCATTAGATACTGAAAGTGCTCCAGGAACTACCATGGGTATTTTTATTAATTTACAATGGTGTGCAAACTATTAGACTCAACGGATTGCCAAATGAATTCTACTATTTTTTTTAATAACACCATCAATTTTGTAACGTATCCGTTAGCTTAATTACAACTTTTCTAGTTTTTATATAAGACGATTATTTTATCATTAATAAATAAATAAATAAATAAAATTGTGTAAAAAATGAAATTTTAGTACAGGGTGTTTCATATTGAATGGGACAAAAAAAAAAAAAAAAAAAAAAAAGTAAAAATGTTGTAATACATTTGTTCAGCCGAAACAGAATAATTCTGTAACTACAATTATACATCCGAGTAGTAAAAGGTAATCGGCCACTGCATGGCCTTTCATCAAAATCTAATGAACTGAAGAGCGACCGATAATCGTAATCACACCAAGAAGGATAAATCTCATCGGTAATTCATCCGAAATATCTCATCGGAAATTGTTGAATTCTATGATCGATAAATTTTAGAAACTGATCCGATGAAAATCCGATTAAAAACACTATTTTCATCAAGTTTTCACGTCATTTGTAATAGGTTCGATATCTGTTTATATGAATTTTTTTTTCATCAAAAAATCTGGTTTTATATATTGCCCAAAACGATATACGTATGTATAACTCGAGCAATTTTCAAGGAATCGATGAGTGTCCGAGAAAAATACGATCAATTGGTGCTACTAAGGCAAGTTTTATTTTGCAACATAAAAAAAAAAAAAAAAAAAAAATCCTCGTGTGTAAACAGATAACAACAGATTGTTAATCGGCGCTTCACCACATTGGTATGAAAACGTACGTTAGTACTTGAACGATAGTCTACTCCATTCTTGGACTGGACGTGCTGATCAAACGATATGCCATTCCTTTGTTGGCTTCCGACGTCAACGTCAACGTGAGTGCTTCGGAGTACCTGCATTTGGTCGCAACCAATGCTTACCTCCAACGAAAAATGAGAAAAACATAAAAATAATTTTCCATAAAATAATTAAAAGCCAAAAGGATGAATTTAGAATTTTGATCTCTGAATAAATCTCTGCGTGAGCAGAGACCAATCAGAGTGAAGCACCAGGAGTTGAAAAATAAATAAATAAATAAATAAATAATAATATAAATAATAAATAAATAACTCCTTGAAAAAACCTAAGTGTAACAGTGAAACTGTTACGTGCGTTGACGAAGACAGTCTGGACGGCGAAAAGGAATTAAGAGGTAAGCAGGGCGCCCCAAGGGGCACAGGAAATCGCTCGGAGTCCCGCAACTAAATAAAAAAAAGGGTGGGCCGTACAATTTTTCTTTCTTTTCTTTTTTTTTTTTTTTTCCTAACAAAAGTAATTGAAATTCAGGAGAGTTAAAAAGTGAAGTTAATTATAGAGCAACTTCAAGAATCTCGGTGCCTAGCCAGAAGCTAAGTTCCGAGCTAAGTCCGTTGACCAATCAGAAGACAAAAAACTCCACTATCCTCACTGAAAGTAAAAAAGCTAAAAACGAGAGGATTTTGTCCTCAAACTGAGAGCCAATCAGAGGCCAGGAAATCGGCCAATGAGAGGCGACCTCAGAACCCTACACTATAATACAAAAATTAATTAAAAAATTTAAAAAATAAGCCAAATAATAAAAAAATATACAGCAATTAGGAAATTTTGATAAAAAATAATTAAAAAAGAAGTAACATTTTCACTAGTAAGAAGGTTCAAAGCTCGCGACTGACAAAGTTCAGTAGATAAGCCTGATACTAGTGTTAGCCAAAGCTAGATGAACATTTCGTTCAATCTAGGGGGAAATAGAATTTGGGATGGAAATACTAAGTTAGGTGACTCCGGAAGTTATACTCCTACGCTTTTTAGAGACGGGGAGAAAATCATCCCCTCTGACTAAAATAGCCAGAGGCCGTTTTTTACCACGACCGACTCTAGCGTCGTATCTATGAATAAAGTCGAACAGAGGATTTCCAACATTAGGAATGGACCTGTGAAACTTTAATGTAAGTTTCCGAAATTGAGCGTAAATAGGCTTAATTCGGAGATCCTGATGAATAGTATCATTGCGGACGTAGAGAGTAGCTTTCAGAAACCTGCGCAATAGCTTGTTTTGAAACTTTTGAATTTTATCCAAGTTGGTTTTAGCAGCAGATCCGTATATCATACACCCGTAGGTGATGATAGGACGGATCATGGATTTATATAGTAATAATTTATTTTTGATGGACAGGCGGCTATTAAAAGCTAAGAGAGAATGAAGGGAATGCGTGGCTCGTTTGGCTTTACCCAGAGATTCTGAGATGTGACGAGACCACGTTAATCTGGAATCAATATAAACTCCTAAGTATTTATAAAATGTCTCCCAGGGTATGGGTTCATTGTTTAAGAGAAAGTTAGTGGAGGTGTCATAGTTTTTATTTGTGAAAAATATGGCGGCACTTTTGGAACTGTTTACTTTGATTCTCCATTTCCGTAACCAGATCGAATATTTATTGAGATGAAGTACTTCAAACGCAGCGTTTGGAGTGTTTCGTTTACAGCAAATGGCAGTGTCGTCAGCGAAAGTCGCTAAAGTGACGCCAACATCACGCGGAAGATCATTGGCGTAGATGTTGAAGAGAAAAGGCCCCAGCAGAGAACCTTGAGGAACAGAACTTAAAATAGGTGATGGATTAGAGAAAGAGTTTCCGACTTTAACGGAAAAAGATCTATTGCTCAGATAGTCATAAATTATTTTAGTTAGTTGGTCGGGAAGACCAAAAGATCATCCCTTGTATCTTTTTTTTTTCTAAAGGGGTTTATAAAAGGCAAAGCGTTCGTGCCTCTATTTCCCAAGAACTTTCAATAACTGATGCAGCGGTTAACTGAAATGCTCAAATCATTAACAAACGATATTCTATTACGTGCGTTGGCAGGTATTGGAATACTGCATAGATATTTGCCGTTTCATTGAAAGTGCACTCATAGAACATTTAAAGAAACTTGAAAATTTGGTTTATCAAAACAAAGTAATGAAACACCCTGTATTTACCTGGCACCCTGCTCTCTTCCCACCTGCTTACATCGAAATTGTTAAGAGAACAATATAAAATTATTCAAGCATCCCTGGATGTATTGCCCCTCCCTGGATTTGTTTCTGCCGGCACTTATGCTTCTTACAATTATCTGTATTCACTTCTTATGTGAATAGCACGCATATTCGTGGATATATATGTATATTTACAACAATGAATTTTTTTTAAACGTTTTTCGTTTATAAAATGTAAGGTTTTACAAGTAATGCAACGTCATAAAAAAAAAAAAAAAAAATACAAAAAAAAAATACAAAAGTAGACTTAACATACTGCAACCAGAATATGGAAATATTATATAGAAATAGATAATGAAATAAAAACATTTTTACTATACAATTTTTAGCTGCGCGTGCATAAGCGTTAAAGAAATTTTTTCCCATGATTCATTAGCCAAATGTATTGAACTACCTTTAAAAGAATCTCACGCAAATATCGGGAAATTAAAAAAAAAAAAAAAAAGTCGTCGATAGAGGGAACTAACTTTCAGTTTTTCTCTCTCTCTCAATAATAATAATAATAATAATAATAATAATAATCATAATAATAATAAACGTTTTTTACTCATGTACTTCCAAATTTAATTCTCGATTCAGTTCAAATTATTAAACATTTGTTTGCATGATATTTAAAACAAAATGGCTTCATCTTTTGCATCATGATATTTATATCTTTTTAATTCCAAACGTCTCCAAGAAATTAAAAATGGCATAATAAATATTACTGTACTACTACTACGTGTACATTAATATTGTACATCATTACATAAAAAAAAAAAAAAAAAAAAAAAAAAAAGAGATAATCTCATTAGAATAATGTCGTCATTTTTTTTTTATTATGTCATTGAAGCCCACGAGCTTAAATATTGTCCATTTATAAATCTTATTTTTTTTTTTTTTTTTTTTTTCATTTTGCACGCGCGCTTTTTATTTCCTAATTCAAAATTATTATAAAAAAAAAACTTTTCGGTACTGCCCGTTTCGAAACTGATTGTTATTGATTTTCTTTTCTTTTCCTTAAAAAAAAAAAAAAAGATGAAATTCTAGCAAAATTAGAATTTACGGGACTATTAGTTTTTTTTTTCGTTCAATTTATAACATCGCTTTCAAATTATTCAATTATATTTTCGATAAATTTTTGATTTCGATAAATGTCCAACTATCGCAAAACTGGTATCGTAAAAATCCGTAGATTGAGACTAATAGTCCTCAGTCCTAATAATAATAATCATATGTTTTATCCCTATTATTATTTTGAATCAATTAATGGCAATATACTGCGCATTGATACGAAATAAAAATGTTGATAAAACCCTTTATCGATTTGCTTCTTTTTGCCAGCAACTGAAACTCAATTCATTTTATCGACACCTTTCTAAACTTTTGTAATATTTGTATATATGTTACCGTTAAAACGCGAAATCAGTTAATCTGCAGATTACCTAGCTAATCTGCAGATTAACTAAAAAAAACAGTTAAAGAGCAGAATAAAAAGTTTTCCGCATTTTAACTAGGTAATCTGCAGATTAACGGTTTCAGTATCGTTAAAGTTCAAATGTTTGTTTCGAGCCTTAGTTTTTTTTTACATTCACTATGACGTCAAATAGCCATGTGATACAGATACGCGAATGACCTTCAAACATAACTAAAACTTTTCCCCCTTCCCTTCCGCACTTCCGCTATGCTATGCTGATAAACCGATAAACGGCAAACGCAAAATGTAGAGAATGGAAGCCATGATTAGGTTTATTATTATTACTAACACAACATTTAAAGTAACAAGTAAGTTATAATTGTTTTAATTTTGATTTTATTTCTATCTTTTTTAATTCTGTCAATATAAGTTTGATAAGGGTCTGCATTTTATTAATGAAATGTAATCTTTATTAAAAGCTGTCTCTCGTGAAACTCCATTTTGAATTATGAATATTAGATTTACATTACAGTAATTATTTCCTTCCGAACTAAAACTATTAAACCATAACTTTTTAAAACTAATTTATTTTAAAATTGATTTAAATTGCTATTACTTACTGAAAAAAAAAAAAAGATATATTAATTATTAACTTTGAAAAATATTATGGCATTTAATAAATACTTAATATGAAATTTCTGTACATTTTTTAGCATTTCATTACATTTTTTCAAGTTTCCTGTACATATTTTATATATCATGATTATATTTTTATTTATTTTAAATTTTGTTCGCTTTTTCAGATAATTTCGTTGTAGTTTATCACATAAAAAGTGTTAATAAAGGTTTTTTTTTTTTTTTTTTTTTTTTTTTGTAAAATTAATATATTTGCTAAACTTGTGCAGATATATGTATGCTGCAAAATATAGTTTAATAAAGCATTGAAAACTGTCATTTTAATTTTCATGCATTCTAAAAAATGTTAAAGCAGTTTTAATTATTTGAAGTACTTCTTAAATAATGCTTTGATTTGTCTAATTTAATATTTCTAGTAATATTTTATATAATTTAATATTTCTAGTATTTAAATAGTAATAGCAATTATAAGTTGTTAATAAAACTATTTTTTTTTTTAAATGTTAAATATTTTTATTTTTAAAACAAATCGTTACTGTATTACAATTCTAACATTCATTTATAAAATAGAATTTATTGAAAGCTATTAAAGCTATTATATTTCATATTAAAAATGCATAGCATCTTCAAACTTATATTGACAGAATAAAAAAGATGAAATAAATAAAAAATAAAACAAATATAACTTTAAAAGATATAAAAATTAAAACACATACAGATTAAAATAAGTAAAGAAATAAATAAAAAAGAAAAGAAAACTATTTTTTTTTTTTTTTTACCGAATGAAAAAACAAATACAACACAGCGTGCTATAAAATTACAACACCAGATATCTTATTTTCACTTTAACTAGTGCCTAGTAGGTAATGTGCAGATTATCTAGGTAATCCGCAGATTACCTAGGTAATTTGAGAAATAAAACAATTTTCCTCACTTTAACGGATCACCCTAGTTAATGTACAGATTACCTAGCTAATCTGCAGATTAACTGATTTCTGCACTTTAGCGGTAACATATGTATGTATATATATATATATATATATATATATATATACAGTGAAACTTAAGTAATTCGAACTTGTTTATTTCGAAATTCTGGATAATTCGATTTTTTTACTCGGTCCCTTGAATTTCGTATTAAAATATTGTTAAAAAATCATGAATAATTCGAATTCTATTTTCGATAATTCGAATTTTTCACACAATTACCTTTAAAATATTACAGTAAAATTTGCTCCCGAGATTTTTCTCAGCTAAAGTGCAATATTTTTTTTTTAAACAGTCTTTCAAAGAAGGATAAGGAAGTACAAGAGTATTTCCTACCTAGTGCATCAGAAGAAGATATGGTCCACATACATGAACTTCCAGGTTTTTTTAATTGAAAGTCATGTCTAATGTAGAAGATTCTGTTTTTGTATCAGTTGATAGGTGGAAGTCATATGCTATGACACAAAGATTGTACTTAAAGAAGCAATCAAAATTATCTGATTTTTTTTTTTTTTTTATATAGTGTTGAATAATTAAGCTCACAAAAAAATATTGATTTAATTGGGGGGGGGGTGAGTGAATGTAGCAGTATTCTTAGATATGAAGTTTATTCGTTAAATCTTTGATCGTACAGTCAGTAACAAAAGTATCCGACCACTAGCAAAAATTCCTATGTAAAAAAAGTACAGTTAATACTGTTTTGTTAAATAAATCCTTGTCGAATCATGTTCTTAGTCTAAGAACATGATTCGACAAGGATTTATTTAACAAAATAGTTTTAACTCTACAATTTTTTTTTTTTTTTTTTCATAGGAATTTTTACTAGTGTTCGGATACATCTGTTACCGACTGTAGAGTTTTATTATTTTAATTTATCTCTTCTTTTTGACAAAATAGTACATGTAATTCGAATTTTTGGATATTTCGAATTTTTCTCTGGTCCCTTCTACTTCGAATTATCCAAGTTCTACTGTATATATATATATATATATATATATATATATTAAGTAATTCAACACATTTGGATAATAAATCATGAGAAATAAAGTTTTGTAATGCTTGTGCATCCGCAGTTAAAAAACATTTTGTAAAAATGCCCCTGTTTCATTAGGTATTTAATATTTTTATATTCTGAATGCAATATGTGTTTTGTAATATGTGAAGTCTTTTCAAAAGAGTGTTGCATTGGTTTCAATCCTACATCTTATAAACAAAAAAAGTTCTAAAAATTTTCATTGTTTTAAAAGAAACCTCCTTTATATCTCCATCAATATGTGCTCTATTAACATACAAACAGAGACAGACTAAAACGAACGAAATCACATGCTGCAGCAATAACGAATTCCAAGGACTATTTTTTATAAATAATCTGTTTTTGTTTAATTTATTACTGGTTCCCTTTTTGCCTTCAGAACAAAATTTTCGCTGAAATACATGAGGTATAGTATGTTCTTTACTCTCCACAAATTTGAAGATTGAAATAGTGAAAAGCAAGGGCATATGATAAGAAAAAGTGCAATTTCTGCTGTGAGAGTTATAATTTGTTGTACTCTTCTCTAGTGTCAATGTTTTCTCGAAACACTTAAACACTAAAATATTTTCGAAAATTTGAATGCTTAGTTTATATATAAATTATTTGCAATTTTAAGACCAACAGCCAAGTCCCATAGTCCCATGTGGCTGTTTTCGCCATCTATGGGAAAATTTGTTCCTACAATTACTCATTATCTAAAGTATTATTATTATTATTATTATTATTATTATTAATTCCGTTTTCACGCTCAAAAATTCACAATCATCGAATAGCCATTCAACCAACCAACCACAATCATCGAATTAGTACTCGTTTTTTTTTTAATTTATTTATTTATTATTGTTTATTAATTTATTTTTGAGTTAAAAAATAATAATTAAGTGCTTTTTTCGCATTTTTTAGCTTGAAAATAAAATATTAAAAATGGGAATAAGTTTTTTTTTTCTTTTCGAAAACGAAAATTTATTTAACTATTGTGAATTTTCTGAATGTGAAAACAGAATTAATATATATATATATATATATATATATATATATATATATATATATATATATATATATACATAAGGTAATCAGCAATTGTAGGAAAAAAAAAATCCCCATAGAATAACATGACTTTTGCTGTCGGCGAGTTTAGGTATTGTCCGCTCTTAATCTGAATAACATAACTGTACGTATTCATATTATTATGTATGATTGTAGGAAAATGTGGAAAAATACATAATATAGTAGAACATATAGAAATAACCAAGAAAATTTATCATGTAATTTTCAGTTGTCATACGATCGTCAATTGCTTGAAAGGGCATGATTATGTATTTTCTCAAAATACTTCACGGTTTATGTGTCTTTAACGGACTGGTGCAAAACAATGTATAAGTGAAGACGTATAATCGAATTTTTAATAAACACTTTTTATTCTTGCAAATTTAACTCTGTGCGAATGAAATTTTAAGCGAAAGTAATAATTCTTATGTTTTTTAAGATAGAACTCGTTTATTAATTTATTGTAGGGTTTTACACTGAAAAATAAATTGTACAATAAATATTTATCAGAAAAGTGAGAAGAATAATATCTTGATTGTATAACTTAAGCGTCTATTATTACCATGTTTTTATTAATTCGCTTTCTTGTTTGTTTGTTTGTTTGCCCAGTTACAAAACTTGCAATCGATTTTTAACTAACTTCCCGATTCAGAAATTTAATTCATCAACCTGGAAATTAATTTTTGATAGAATGGAGGGGCATAGGACAACTCCGCCGAAGCAAAGGACAACTCCGCCGAAAAATTTATCAGCTTTTTCCCCCAACAGGACAACTCCGCCGCATTCCTTTCTGCCGTTTTCCCCCGATAGGACAATTCCGCCGAATGAGGGGGGAAGGCATTACCTTTGGTGAAATAAAAGTTGGCGAGAATGCTAAAACTTTAGGCATTCAACTTTTGTTAAAAATAAATACACAAAAGAATGGTAATAATCTGTATATTAATTCGCAAACATGAAATTTGTTGTACGTTTTTAACATATTAATTATGGGGGTAGATGATTGAAAGTAGCATTGTTAGAAAGTTATGGTTAATGAGAATTTAAGGGAAAAGAAAATCTCTTATTAGAATCTCAAAGAGGCATTCAAAAATACCTTTATTTTTATGCACTTTTTCATTTTATACCCGTAAACTTTTGTATTAAAAAATTTTATAGAAGAAAGTTGTTCAATTTGTCAATATCTTAAAATTCAATAAAAAGCATAGGCACAGTAATTTGTATAAATGTGACTTCCCTATATTTTCAACTACAGGTTTTTCATTTTATAAGGCAACAACCTTTAGAGTGTTAGAAATGCTTACTGACTAAACGAATGCAAAACCGTAATTTAATACTATTGAACATGGAGGCAAATTAAAAAAAAAAAAAAAAGATTTAATTTCTGATTTATTAGTTTTTATTATTATTATTGTTTATTCATTTCTTTATGATGTATTTTTTTTTTTTTTTTTTTTTTATTTATTTATTTTTTTTTTTCTGGTGATTTACGTCAGCTATAATTGGAAAATATTTATTTATTTTATTTTATTTTTATTTTTTAAATATAAAACGTAATGCATTCTAATTAACTGAAACTTGATTACTTATTTTTGAAAAGTGTATTTATTACTATATGCTGATTCATTATGAATGTATATTGGACGAAAAACGACACTGCTATGTACTGCAATTTAACTCTATTTACGGAAAGACCATATCAGCTTTTATGCTATATACCGGCAACAAAGTTGCTATAGAAAATAGATATCATGAAAGATAGTAGAGAAAATACTGTTTTTGGGTCAAATTTTTGAAATTGAGTTTTTGTTATATTTATACGTTGTGAAGTCCCCTGAATCCGAAAATCATGTTTTTGCGGTTGATCTGTGTGCCTGTTATTAGCATATTCTAAGAACAAATAACAGCAGAAAGATCTAACTCGATATACTAAATCTGTATCATATAGGAAAGCTGCACTAAAGTTTTCGTTGAGATCAAGCAAATGATTCGTGTCAGTATTCCAATTAGATTCCAATTAGTATTTCTGGTATTAAATTGTACGGTAAGCCGTGTAAGTAACATACCAAACTATTATTAAACTGTTGACATATCATTTCGATACAGACAGTATTATTTGCTATTGAAATGATCAGAAGAAGAAAGTAAATGGATACAAACGTTCATAGGTGTATGCATCGTTACGCAAATAATAATCAATGAAACTATAATAATCAATTTATAATTCTTATTACTAAAAGTCGTTCATTTAAACGAGTTATTTGCGGACATTTCTGTTCCATAATAATCTGTCTTCTATCATCGACCCAGAATACCACAATAAAATTCTATATACATTAATATGTGGGCTCGGTTTTACTTTTTATTATTTTTTATTTTTATTTATTTTATTTTATTTATTTATTTTATTTATTTATTTATTTTTTTTTTGGGGGGGGGGGATTTTTCGTGGTAAAATTTTCTGTTTTTTTTTTTTTTTTTTTTCAGTCTCCCAACAAAATCAGCTATGTTACTAAAAACTATCTTCTGAATGTTCCTCCAATATCAACTAGTATGTTGTAACCACCATGAAACTTTCTTCTAAATTTTTTCCATACAAATTATTTAATAAAATTAATATTAAAACTATTTTCCACGATATATACAGATGGAGATGATTTTCATCGCACAGAATTATTACTGTTGTTATTACTGTTATTTATCACTGTTGAATAAAAAAATTAAGAAATTAAATTAAAGAAAATAAGTAAAGAAAATTTAATATAAGTTAAGTAATATATATTTGAATATTATGTTAAGTTAAGAAAATTTAATTTCTTATTTATCCTTTAATAATTATGTAAATGTAATCGGAATAATTTAAACTAAGATCTAAATTTTTCTTAAGTTAATTTTTACTTGAATTTTATGATATTCAAGTGCTACACGAAAATTAGAAATAAATTTATTAATAGCAGAATTTATTAATACGATTAAATAATTGTCAAATAAAAGAACGTATAATAATAATGAAAAATTAAATGCATGTTTATGAGTAAAAGTTTTTACTCATAATTTGGTTAAAATCTATTTTACTTTTACTCATCTTTCCAAAGCGAGGGAGAAGGGCTCTTATATAATGCTCGATGTGGCGCCAAAGTGCAATGCGTCGCCAAAAATGGAAATACTGCTGCAGACCCCCCTCTTCTCGTCTCAGGAAAATGGCGCGGCGGAGTTGTCCTCTGTGAGAAAAGAGGGGTTAAAATTCTCGGCGGAATTGTCCTATAGGGGAATAGGGGATTAAAATCTCGGCGGAATTGTCCTGTTCCGGAATGGAGTAGAAGGCTGATTTTTACCAACTATGTGAAAAATACAAGAGCCGGGAATCGAACCCCGGGCCTTCCGCTTAACGCGCGGATGCTCTAACCACTGAGCTACCCGGGCTGATAAATAGCTTAGCACTTCTCACAAAATTTACATTGGCAAGGTCACCGAGTCTGCATTAAAGCAGCTATATCAAGTGACAAATACACGAGTACAATGGGCGCTTTGAAACTCCAGGTACTCCCGATATTTGAAACTTTTACAATAGCTCAGAACACGATGACAATGCATTTTTTTTATATACTTTTAAACAATTAATAAATGTTTGAAAAATTCTTATAATTGCTTTTTTATTACGCATTTGATCTTTTTTTTTTTTTTTTTTTTTTTTTTTTTTTTTTTTTTCAAGTTGATGGGATAATTCATCAAAATTTTTTAAAGAAAGTATTTATTAATAAGGTAAAGCTAGGAGAGATTGCGCACATAGAGGATCGGTAGGAACGAGTGCAATGGGCGCTTTGTAACTCCAGGTAGTTCTACAATATCGATAGCGGCGTGCCCATTCAAATGTGCATGTTCATTGCTTGAACAGTCTAAGAGGAACGTTATTAATTTTAGGTTAAACATATTATCTAAAAACAAAATTTTATTTATTATTATTTATTTTTGTTTTTCTCTGCTTTTTAAATTTATTTTCTTTAAATAAAAATTTTTAATACTTTTTAATATTTTTTTTAATTATCTGTTTTATTATTATTATTATTATTATTATTATTAAATTGAAATACCTACATGTAATACAAAAATATTTTTTGACAGAAACCTTATACCAATGTCATTTAAGTGCTATTATCATTGTTAACAATTTAATTGTATAGTTAAAATTAAGCGCAATCTCTCCTACCCTATAAGGAGAGATTGCGCAAAATAGCTCTCTTGGTTTTATTACAGCTGTTGCTTTGAATCATAGTATAACAACAAAATAGTAATGGAAATGCGTAGAAGAAGGATCACTTCAAAGCTATGCACCAACAGTTTAACAAAATATTAAAATTTAGATTTTTTATAACGTATTTTTGAATTGTACTCAAACTCTCCTAGCTTTACCTTATACTTAGTCACAATCAGAAATGAATATATATAAATTTAAATTTTTAATTTTAAGGTTTATTGATTATTAAAATTAGCAGAAACAATTTCAACTAAATTTTATTTTTACTTAATAGTTCAGTAGATAAATACGACTCTCTCTGTAAATTTAACTATATTCAGCCTTACGGCTTTTGCGGTGCGTTTGAGCTGTTTTCGACGTGTTTTGCAATTGTAATGTGAGTAATAACTTTTTTTTTTTTTTTTTTTTTTTTTTTTTAATCTTAGGATTAAATTTATTTATTCAGTAATAATGGTGATTGTAGGTATAAAAGTATGTTTCTCACTTGATTTTTTCTTCTTTCTCTTTGAGTTTTAAATTATTTTCATGTCTCATTGGTGACATTGGTCATGGCATACTGTGCATTTTTAGAAAATTGCACACAGCACGACAGAAATATCACCTCATTTACATGCAACATTCATTCTATGCCCTTGAAAAAGTAATGATGTTGTATGTTTTAATATCAGGATTCTCAATTTTTTAGTAAATCTTTATTCATGTTTTTTTTTTTTTTTTTTTTTTTTTCTAGTTTTACATGTGATACTTGGTTTCATCTACTGCAATGTTTGAAAAGGTTTTCAATATAAGGTAAAGCTAGGAGAGTTTGCGTCCATTTCAACAAAAAGTTATAAAAAATCAAAATTTTAATTTTTTGCTAAACTGTTGATGCATAGTTTCGAAGTGATCTTTCTTCTACACATTTTCATTACTATTTTTTTTGTTATACTATGATTTAAATCAACAGCTGTAATAAAACCAAAAGAGTCATTTTGCATATCTCCTCATAGGGCAGGAGAGATTGAGCTTAATTTTAACTACAATTAAATTGTTAACAATAATAATTTAACTTAAATGACATTGGTATAAATTGGTATTTTGTTAACAAATATCTTCATATTACATGTAGTTATTTCAATTTAATAATTGAAAAAACAATTAAATTTTTATTTAAAGAAAATAAATTAAAGAAGCTGATAAAAAAAAAAAAAAAAAAAAAACAAGACTAGACAATAAAAAGTAACATTTAGTTACTAGATAATATGTTTAACTTAAAATTAATAATGTTCCTTTTCAGTTTGAATGGTTTCTTGTTTGTTGACCTAATCACTCGTTGTCTATAATCGTTGCACTAGTTGTTATTAATGATACAACTTTCATGCAACCACCTGTTACAAGTAAAATTTATAAACGAGTCCATGGAAAATCGTTTAAATTTAAAAATATTTTGTAATACTACCATTCTATAAGAATTCTAGAAAGAGTTTTGAAAATTTAAGCAAACATTTCTGAAAACGATACAAAATAACCACGTTTAATCTTAGACTATTCAAGCAACATGCACATTTAAGTGGGCACTCCGCTATCGATGTTGTAGAACTACCTGGAGTTTCAGAGCGCGCACTGTACTCCTTCCTGCCTATCCCCTATGTGCGCAATCTCTCCTACCGCGCAATCTCTTCTAGCCTTACCTTACATAGATAGATAGATAGATATATAATCAAAATTTTCATAAAATCATTTTTTAGCACATATAAAGTCTGTTTTGAAAACTGTCAGTTAACTTAAATAGTAAGTAAATTTTAGAAAAACAAGAATAACAGGTTATGATTAAATCAAAAGGGAAATTAAGATGTATTAAAAGTTTTATTTAGAATCTTAAAAATCAATTTGTTTGAAATTCAAAAATTAGTTTCATTACATTAAAAAAATTCGCAGATAAAGATCACATTCAATTTTCAAGAGGGTAATTTCAATTGCAGTTTATTTATTAATTTTTTTTTTTTTTTAATATAAAATATTAAAAAAATATAATGTCTGATAAAACGACGTGATTACTTACTCAATTTGGGATCAATGACATAAGGAATACGGCCATTAGGCCAAATTCTGTGCTTTTCAACAACAGCATTTCTATCCTAAAGATAAAATTTATTTCATAAAATTTGGATCGAAATAAATAGAATCACAAGAACACTATTTTGATTTTTATACGAGAAAGATTCTTTAAAATATAAATGAATCAAGATTCAAAATTTTGTTTCCATTTGTTATTAGTGCTAGAGGCCTATTTCAGTCGGTACAGTTGTCGAATTTTTATAATACACTCTTAATAGTGCTAAGGGCCTATTTCAGTCGGTTTATTGAATGGGGATTTATTGAATGAAGTCCCCCCAAGGCACAACTTTGACATGAGTCCCCCCCCCCAGGCCCAACTTTGACATGAGTCCCCCCCAAGGTATCCCTATTTCAGTCGGTACAGCGTTGTCGAATTTTTATAATACACTCTTAATAGTGCTAAGGGCCTATTTCAGTCGGTTTATTGAATGGGGATTTATTGAATGAAGTCCCCCCCAAGGCACAACTTTGGCATGAGTCCACCCCAGGCCCAACTTTGACATGAGTCCCCCCAAGGTACAACTTTGACATGAGTCCCCCCCAGGCTCAACTTTGACATGAGTCCCCCCCAGGCCCAACTTTGACATGAGTCCCCCCCAGGCCCAACTTTGACATGAGTCCCCCTAAGGCCAAACTTTGACATGAGTCCCCCCCAAGGTACAACTTTGACATGAGTCCCCCCCAAAGCACACCTCCCCCTCATTGGGAAAAAGAGAAAAAACGTTGTTCTGCGGCTATAAGACAGTTTGGACTTCCAACGTTATTTGTTACAGTATCTGCAGCTGAAACACATTGGTTTGATTTAATGAAAACTTTATCATGGAATTTAGATCGTCACGAATTAACTAAAGAAGAATTTGTCGATATTAACAAGTTTAGCAGTAGGCCTCTGGCACTAAATTAAAATCTGTCAATGTCAGATTTTCATGTTTTAAATAAT
Organism: Salticus scenicus; assembly: GCA_963930645.1. Taxonomy (NCBI): domain Eukaryota; kingdom Metazoa; phylum Arthropoda; class Arachnida; order Araneae; family Salticidae; genus Salticus; species Salticus scenicus. Next base: position 200,107,788 of record OZ005652.1, read on the forward strand.
GAAATAATGTCGTGTTGTTGCTTACGTTGATTGGTCATATTACACACTGGTTATGTTAGACCTATAGCTACTAAAACTATTGTCTACATTAATTTTTAATATATATTCACTCTACAGTTTATAATATATATATATATATTTTTTTTTACTTTAAATTTCAACTTCTACCTAATATACTGCATCTATTGACGGAAAGGTCAGATTGTGGAAAGGTAATTGCGTGATAACGTGCAGGTTCTCTAGAATAATACAGAAACTGTTGGAAATTCTCAATCTATTTATTGGAGAATCTCAAAATTGTGTTTTCTGGAGAAAATATTTTGTCATCAAAGGCGCCAAATCACCAAAAAAATTCTTAAATTTATCGCCATAGTTTGGAAGCTAATCGTGTTCAGTACAACTCGATTAACCTATCTTCCGCCTGTATTTTTTTTTTTTTTTTTTTTTTTTTTCTTGTAGTACTATTAAGAAAAATGTGCGAATGCAGGAAAAATATACGTATTTCTGTAATCATACTGCACTGTTAAAAATTTCAACAGAAAACTCTGTGTAATATATTATCTTAAGTCTTACGTAAAATTACAGAGAAAAATAAACGGAGATGATGAAAAAATTATTTTATACATTCATTTTAATAACTAATATTAATTTAATTAATTATTGGTGAGAATATATTTCGGACTTGGAATGCTTTTTCTAAAGTAGAAAGAGTCATTTTTAATTTTAATTAAAAAATTAAATAATAAAATTAAGTAAAAATACAGAATGATTGAGAATCTCGATTCTTCACTTTTAAATAAGAATTACTGTAAATTTACAGAGACTCTGGATAAATATTTACATCAAATTTACAGAAATTTTTAACAGTGTGCTAAATTTATCAATAGAATATAGAGTACTCTAGTGCATAAAACAATTCGTATATTTAATAGATATAAATCTTTTTAAGCAAATTAAGCAACTATTAAATAAATAAATAAATAAATCTCGCCTTTTTTTTTTTTTTTTTTTTTTTTGTAAGTTTAGTTTGCAGTGTTTATTTAGAAAACTATTATTTACTATTAAATAATACTTTTTAACATCAGTCGGTGCATTTTACAGAAATTGTCTTACATTTATTCACTGTAAATTTAACTATTTGTATAAACAGATTTACGATACTTACATCATCTGGATTAAACCCTAAGATATCACCTTCAAAGAGATCTGGATTTTCCATTATTTGATCACCATAGTCATCTGAAATTATTCATATATTAGCATTTTGCATTAATTTTGTTTAATTATTAGATTTATAATTAAAATGTTTATTGCAAAAAGAAGGTAGCTCCATTTTAAGGTATCATGAAAGATGAAAGCTCCAAATACACATTATGCCAGTTATGTTATGTGGGAGAAATATTTTTGAATAAAAATACTACTCTAATATGTAAAAAAAAAAAAAAAAAAAAAAAAAAAAAAAAAAATGAAAATTAATCAAAAATATTTTTTGCATAGCAAAATAATAATAATATTAATAAAAATTAAAATAACAATTAAAAAATATTGTTATGTTTTTCTAAAGACTTAAATTGGATCTACCTCCTATTTGCAGCAAGCTGTTCGATTCTGCATTAGAATCTTCAACGTATAAGTGAAAAAAAATTTGTTGGTTTATAGTTTTTCTTAAAATTCTTCAAGTTAATAGAGTCATACTTTGAGTCAAATATTTTTAATTTCTTCCATTTTCATAAAAAAGCATTTAATTTGTGAAATTTTTCAACTATTCGTTTTCAATTCCATCGCACTTCAGAATGTAAAAATAACAGGAACAATGTCAAAGAAAATACAGGAAAAAAATAGACAAGAAAAAGAAATCGAAGCGTGATACTGTATCGTTGAGTCATTGCTACGTCTCGTTTAATATTTTACTATTGACTGTACAGTAAAGCCTCCATAAAAGGATGAGAGTCGCCCATCGTACCATGGGAAATTATCCCTTTAGAGAGACGACCTCCTAATATAAATTATTCAAAAAATTATAATTCAAGCCACAAAATGTATATAATAAACAGTTTTTATTATTCAGGTTTATTTTATTTAATTGTATATCTGTCTAGCACTCATTAATATTAATTTATTTGAGTTTGAAAACTTTTTAGGAACATTTTGTTTTACAAAAATTATTTTATGTACCAAAATAATTGTTCAGCTCAGCAACATCTATGAGTTAAAACGAGGTTTCTAAATTTCCAGTAAAACTTGCTGATAGAAAATACTAATTTTCAACCTTAGTTCATTGCATCTGGGCCGTTAATGGAAGTAAATTTGTGTTAAATCCTATGTGGGAAATCTGTGATTAGAAAAAACTGACCATAAAAAAAGGCAACCTTTGCATAGAAGTTTTTTTTTTTTTTTTTTTTTTTTTTGAAAGATTTCACAGTATATACGAAATTTCTTACAGGCAATTTGACTATTTTTGAAAATATATGTTCTTGTCTATATGTCTGTTTTTTTTTTTTTTTTTTTTTTTGCGTGTGTGTATGTGTGACATAAATTATATTTGGTTATTAAAAATTAATTTTCAGAATTCCAAAAAAAAAAAATTACGCTTAGTTGAACTTCAGAAAAAATTATGCTGAATAGATTCTGGCGTATATCACCAAAAGGAATGCACTTGTTTCACCCATAAGCCTAGGAACCTAGCGTAATCAATCAGCCTTAGATCCTACAACCAACCAACCAACCCACATAAAGTAAACCATCTCTGACGTTAAAATATTAACCCGTTAGTAGTCGCTAGTTGGTCGATTTACCGCCCATCCTTCAGTATTACCAGATTTTTTATTCAATAGCCACCAAAAATTTTTGGAAGTGGCATCTGATATACATAAAACGCAAATAAAATCGAGGAAAAGTCGATCACATAACTTCTTAAAATTATTGGTGACAGTTAAATAAAAAGTATGCAATCTGTAATAGGTGACGCTGTCTATAGCGATTACTAACGAGTTAAGATAGCAAGCATGATGATATGAAACAGCTATGTAATTGATTAAATCTTGATGCGTATCATAAAAATAAAAAAAAAAAGCGTTTATTTGCAGAAATTTTTCCGATTTGCTTAATAACCTCACACGCTAGATTTACTCTATATCCGTTTCTAAGACATAAAATCATATAAGAAATGATATATAATATATTTATTAAGAATGCTGATTCAATTTTGGTTTTGATCAAACAAAGGGCAGGTTTAGAAACGACGTTTGTACAGATAACATTATTATTAAAATGAACTATACAAAAAACAATGTAGTTTCTGGTATTTCACAAATGCAACAGTGGTAGCAATAATTAAGTAAATTTTGCCTCAAACAATGTTCACTAAATGTTCCATAGATTTACTTTTTATTTTTCAAGTTTTTGCTATAAAAAACTACTGTTTACTAATTTTCTTAAAAATCAAGTCATAAATAGCTTAAAAGAAAACTTCTGTTGTTAAAATAATTTTAATCAAAACTATACCTGACACTATCAACAGCTGATTGACAAGGGCAAATTGGAAAATGGCAGAAATTCTTGGAATCCAAAAGTCAAGTAAGAAAAGTTAGCGAAATCGAGTATCGCTTCAATTAACGCAGAAACTTTTGATTGACCAAATATCTACTTGCGGATAGACACACACTACCTTTTTATAAATGACCAGACACTTTCGATTTCAGACGTTTTTTCAAATATCTCAAAAAGTACTTGAAGAATCATCTTGAAACTGCAAGAGTGTAAAAAATACGTTATACCTCTTGTACTTCAGTGAAAGTTTTGCCCTGAAAATAAAAAGAGGATCAGTAAAAAATTTCTTTAAAAAACAATGCAAAAACCTTTATTACTTTTTTAACTATAACACGCAAGGTATTAAATTTAATGCAAAGCCATTTTCAGAAAACTTTGACACATAACATTAGACACAGCATACAGCAATAAGAATACAAAAATATTAAATGTCTAATGAAATATGAGCCTTTTTACAAAATAACTTTTAGCTGCGCATGCGCTAGCTTTAGCGAAATTTCATTTGCATAATTTAATAACTGACAGTATTGGGCTACTTATATGAAAACCTCAAAGAAATATCACGTAAATTCAAAAAGTTATACGCATTAGAATGAACTGTATTTCAGTTCTTCTCAAAAATAAGGAAAATGATGAAGGGTTTTCTCAATATTTATTTATAATCAACGTACATTGTATTACACAATTGACCGAATCAAAATAAAAATGTAAGTATAACATTAGACACAGCATACAGCAATAAGAATACAAAAATATTAAATGTCTAATGAAATATGAGCCTTTTTACAAAATAACTTTTAGCTGCGCATGCGCTAGCTTTAGCGAAATTTCATTTGCATAATTTAATAACTGACAGTATTGGGCTACTTATATGAAAACCTCAAAGAAATATCACGTAAATTCAAAAAGTTATACGCATTAGAATGAACTGTATTTCAGTTCTTCTCAAAAATAAGGAAAATGATGAAGGGTTTTCTCAATATTTATTTATAATCAACGTACATTGTATTACACAATTGACCGAATCAAAATAAAAATGTAAGTAAAACCCCTTGTAGTTTAGCTGTCTTCTTGAGAGAGGAACTGAAAAGGAGTTCATTCTATTGAGTATAATTTTTGAAATTTACACGATACTTCTTTGGGTTTTTTTTATACACACTGTTAAAAATTTCAACAGAAAACTCTGTGTAATCTATTATCTTAAATTTTACTTAAAATTACAGAGAAAAATAAACGGAGATGTTAAAAAACATATTTTATACATTAATTTTAATAACTAATACTAATTTAATTAATTATTGGTGAGAATATATTTCGGACTTGGAATGCTTCTTCTAAAGTAGAAACAGTCATTTTTAATTTTAATTAAAAAATTAAAAAATAAAATTACCCAAAAATACAGAATAAAGATTGAGAATCTCGATTATTCAATTTTAACTAAGAAATACTGTAAATTTACAGAGATTCTGGATAAATATTTACATTAAATTTACAGAAATTTTTAACAGTGCAGTTAGCTCAATACATTTGGCTATTAAATTATGCAAATGAAATTTCACTAAAGTAAGAGCATGCACAGTTAAAAATTATTTATTAAAAATGCTCATATTTCGTTAGATATTTAATAGTTTTGCCTTTTGATTCCTGTATGCTGTGTTTAATATTGTGTATCATGTTTTCTGAAAAGGGTTTTGCACTAATTTAATACCTTGTGTGTTATAGTTTAAAAAATAACAAATGTTTTGGTGATTTTTTAAAGAAACCGTTATATCTCCATGAATATATGTGGTAGCCTCATAAAAATTTATACAGAGAATTAAAAAAAAAAAGCCCATAATCACGTACTACAAATAGATTGCATTTCAAGCATTACTTTATACAGGGTGATCCCAAACACTTTCATTTTCATTTAATTTTTTATTGGTTCTCCTTTTACTTTCGGGGCAAAACTTTCACTGAAATACGTAAGGTGTAACATGTTATTCATACTTCTGAAGTTTTAAGATGATTCTTCAAGTACTTTTTGAGATACACTAGAACCTCGATCCATCGTTTTTCACGGGGTTGGTGGAAAAAGGAAAAAAAAAAAAAAAAAAAAAAAAACGATGAAAGCGGGAAAACGACGAATGCGGGTTAAAGCCAAAACACGAAGAAAACAATGTTTATGAATGAATACACGTTACAATGTATACAGTATACTACTATTAAAAACTAATTTGTTACTTTCCAAACTTTCAAAGAAATAAATCAATGTTGTAGAACATTAAGTAAAATTTATTTTTAAAAATCAGTAATTTTATGTTGGGTTTTTTGTTCTTTTTATAAATTATACAGTAATCTTCCAGATTTACAACATTTTTCTGGTCCTTTTCTGTAATTTCATGTACTCGTACTTATATAAAAGTTCGTGCATTTTCAAACGCCATAATTTTGTCATCAGCGTGAAAATTATTCTGTTTCTTCACCATTATTTTCATTTTTTGAAATCGCACGTTTCTTCTATGTTTTAGGATACCGCATGTCGTAACGTCTTGATCAATACAAATATTATCACTAAATTTTGTACCGGATACATCCTTTGTTACACACAGCCAATCTTAATCTACGTTATAGCATCATCATTTTCTTGTCCTTCTGTTTGGTATTTTGCACGTAACCGCATTTCACGAAACAATTTTCTGAATTACTGGAGCGGTTACTTCCTGCCATACTGAAAATTTCAGAATGAATCGATAGTCCGGAGACATGGCATCAAAATTTTGATCCTCCATGGAAATGTGGAAAAGAGTTATTTTAGGTTGAAAAAAGTAATTCGGTTTGTATGTTATATGGAATCGCTTGATTTTCAAATTCATTTCGGTCAGAAGAAAAATTTTACAACGATGAATGCGGGGAAACGACTTTTTGAAGAACGATACATGCGGGTTCTGTTAACATTATTTAAATACAGTTTGTGCAGGGACCATAGAAATAAAACGATCAATGCGGGAAAACGATGACTGCGGGAACAATAGTTCGGGGTTTCACTGTATTTCAAAAAACGGCTGAAATAAAAAATGTCCGGTCATTTATGAAAAGGTAGTGTATCCAAGCGAAATTGGTTGATTTAAGAAATGGGTAATTACAGGTGGTGGAATATCCATTGTTTACCATAATGATAAATTTAGAAGAACGTAATAGTCTAACTAAACACATACATTCTCCTTGAATTAGCGCAAAAGTCAAGTTACACCAGAAGAAAATTTTTTGTGCATTTAATGGAGAGACTGGAAACGATTTGTGCATTATGAACCGTTACCTGAAAACGTGATTGGCCAGTAGGTTCTGTCCTCGAAGCTTACAGACGGGAGGTGCTGCATTGAAATTTAGGCCGCACTCGTGAGTTTTCTTCGAAATTTGTATACATATCGGCTAAAACCCCTAGATAAATATTCACGACGAGTATTTCACCAAGACATAGGTTCCAAGATCGCATAACTGGTCTTAAAACTATGAATATTCGATCATTATTTCTAAGAAATACTATTCACGACTACATATATTAAAGAGACGTGGGTTGACAAACAGAAAGATCGTTACGTTTCACCAACACAATAATGTACCACAAATATTCTCGACTAGCCATCAAAAGCTTTTGGAACTTACACGAAATGTTTTGGTCTATCCAGCGTAATTTTCCATTACTCCTCTTTAGGCCCAGTTCTTTAGTGAGCTCCTCTATTACACCTTAATTTTAGATTGTTTCAAAACAGCATAAATATTAAAAACTTAAAAAAAAAAATAAACTTATGCAAAATTACTTAAATCAATAATTTAACCATAATCCTGACAAATTCTGTGATCGTTAGAATTAAGCAGCAACCATAAATATAAAAAATAATCTGGTGTGTCACTCACACGACTTTCTTTTACCCTGAAATTTAATACTATAAATACAGGTTGGAGATTAAGAGGTAAGATAAGGATGTTATGTAAACCTATGTTAAACAATTCAAATTAGGCTTCGGGAGAGTTTTATATGATAATTAGTTCTGTGTGAGGGGGGCTACCGCCCCCCTCAACCCCCCGTTTCCTTAATGCACCTACATTTATATAGAATTTAAATCGGTTATTAAAAAATAATTCTGTTTTTAAAAAATAATTTATTAAAATTATTATTTAAAAAAATTATCTTTTATGATAATGCAGACGATTTCCATATTAGAGAAGTAGTATAACACCAAATATCCAAAAAAAGTCCATTTTATTCTCAATATTTAAAAAAAAAAAAAAAAATAAATAAATAAATTCTAAGTTTTTTTTCGTTACAGGCTTTTCTAAGTTTTTTTTCGTTCGGGGGAGGCGAGGCTCCTACATACACAATTTTTTTTTCCCCAGTTAACTATCTCTATTACAAAAAATATATATTCGTTTCATTTGGTTTAGTGCAGTCCATAGACGTTAAACTCTACTTACCTGTAATTTCCCCCATAGACGTAATGTATTAGAATTCTCTTGATTGTCCCTGTACACGAACCATTTGCTTGATCTTAACGAAAAGCTTACTGTAGCATCCCTATATGATACACATTTAGAATACCAAGTTTGAACTTTCTGCCATAATTTGTTTTTCAGATATGCTGATAACAGACACACACACACAGTCCATTTGCTAAAAACATGATTTTCGTATTCAGGGGACCTTAAAACGTGTAAATATAACAAAATCTCGCGTTCGAAAATTTGACCCAAAAACAATACTTTCTCTACCTTATGGGTAAGAGAAAGTAAAAAAAAGTCGATGAAAAAGGTTTTTAGATGTTAGTCTGTGAGTGAGTTTGTTATGAGCATAACTCAAAAACAAGTAGCAGGATGCTACACTCAACTTTTAGTTGAAAACAGGATAATGATTAATATACAGGTACATCCAAGAGTATTCCTACTCATTGTGTCTACGGCTGAAATTTCCGGTAGGTACAGTTTAACACCTTTAGACAAAATTAAGTGTGTGTATATATACATATATATATACACATAAAAGCATACTTAGTATGGTATGAAAATTACTCGCTATTTGAATACAGGGACAAACAAAAAATTTGTGATATAATATTACTGTACTTGGAAATTGCTGGAAAAGCTTTTCAAGTTATATGGTACGTGTTTTTCATACTGTGCTAAATTTAAGTTCGCTACATACTGTGTACATAATTTATATAGACAATATACAGGGTTACCCAAAATTAAACGGCTACATTCTTTTCTATTTTTAAAGATTTCGATCTTTTCTATTTTTAGGATTTTTTTGTTTGTCTTTTCTGTTTTTAAGGATTTTTAAGCCGACCCCTTAATAAAGCCCGAGAAAAGGTGAAAACAATATCAAACGTTAAAACGAAATACCTCGTCAATTTTGGGCGCAACGGAGGTGAAACATTTTGCGTTTTATTTTTTAGGATGAGTGTCAATTTTACTAAATATGACTATAGGGACATATTGTCTATATAAAAAGTTAATTTTTGTAATTAAAAAAAAAAAAAAAATATATATATATATATATATATATATATATATACATCTTTTAATTTAAACATGCCATATCATAAATGTTTACTTTTTGAAAAAACATTTTGCAATATGAAATATATGTCTGCGACCAAACGTTGTGGCGTTAAAAGCCTCCTCGCAACTTTGTTTTGCTCCGTGTATTTAGTCTCATTAAATGACATATTTCAAGTTCGGCGCGCATATACCTTACGGACATCCCCGATGCAAAACAATAACGAATCAAAACTATAAAACTAAATTTCTGATCATTTTCGCACTTTTAAGCCTATTAATAACCAACATAATTTTTTCTAATATAAAAAATTAACTTACCGTCAATACCCCTAGAAGACACAAGTGAAAGCATTAAAAGTGAGAAGAGAAACATCAATTTTTTTGCCATGATTAATGGAAATAACCAGATTTCTTCTGAATCAAATAAAAGGAAAAAGGAGACAAACATTGCTTTTATATTCTTTTATCTTAAAAAAAAAAAAAAAAAAAAAAATCAAAGGGTGAGAAGTTTCACATATGCTGATTTCAAAATCTAGATATTATTATGAAAAGAGTTCGACAACTTTCTTTCAATCACAGATATAATGCTCAATTACTCTTTTTAACACTTTCCAACAAGGTTGAAAAATGTTAATGACTTCAGTTTGTCTGTCTGTCCGTCTGTCTTGCGGCGCTCTAACTTCCGTAAATATTCATGGAATTTCTTGAAACTGATATATGTTATTCAAGTTCACTATCGGATGTTTCCTATTCAAAATGGAGTGAATACCTCTACCGGTTTGTGTACATAGACACCTAAAAGTAATTCCAAAGTATTGCGTTCTATGAGAGGTATTTTTATAAACCATATTAATATATTTTCTTTACACAAATCTTAATGAAATTAAAATATGTTATTCAGGTTCACTATTGGATGTTTTCTATAGAAAATGGAGTAATTACCACCACTGGATTGTGTACAGGGACACCCGAAATTATTCCAAAGCATTGCGTTCTATGACAGGGTGACCAACATTAGAAAATTTCCAAATTCCCTGACTTTTTCATGACTATTTTTTACCATTTTCCCTGACTTACATTTTTTTTTTTTTTTTTTTCAAAACAAATTTCCCAAAATTAGCGAATAATTTCGCAATTTACAATAGCGAGCTTCCAAATATGACCCATTTCCACAAAATTTGTCAAAATTGCCTGACATTATATGAAATTCCCTGACAATTCCATGACTTTTCTAGATTCGCTTAAATTCCCTGACTTTTCCATGATTCCCTGACTCTTCCTAACTAGTGGTCACCCTATATAAGAGGTGTTTCTCTAAACCAAATTTTAATAACTGTACTTTGAAAAAATTTTAATGAAATTGAAATATTTTATTCATCAAAAGAATGCTTTCTATAAAATGTAGTATGATTAGAATTAGATATACAGGGCAACGCAAAAATATTCAGTTACATTAAGGGCTATTTATGGAAATTTGCTGGAATTCCATTTTCGTTTTCATTAAGCGTTTTTAACGCTTTCTGACAGTTTTTAAGAGTGAACATGATTTCATTTTGTGTATCTGTCTGTCTGACTGTTCATCTGCCTGTCTGTCTGTCTGCCCCCCCCCCCCCCAGCATCCGTAAAAATTTTCAGAAATTTCAAAAAATGATATGTGTTATTTAAATTTACTATGGAATGTTCCCTATTTGAAATGACACTAATAGGTTCTGTACAACTGGTTTGTGTACAGGGACACCCTCAAAAGATGCCAATTCATTGCGTTTAAGGGCCCTCTTCACTCACCGCCGCCGGAAGCCGAAGCTAATGTTATTCTATGGGAAATTGTTCTTTACAAATAACTTATTAACTAATACATATTTTTAAATTCTGTTTTCACATTGTGAAAGTTCCCAGCTGTTAAATTGACGGACCTTTTTTTTTAAAAAAAAATATTTTTTAAATTTTTTGTATTTTATTTTGAAGCTGAAAAATACGAATTTTCAATATGTGAATTTAGGTCCGTCAATTTAACAGTTGGAAACTTTGTGAATGTGAAAACAGAATTTAAAAATATGTATTAGTTAATAAGTTATTTGTAAAGAAAATTTCCCCATAGAATAACATTGGCTCGGGCTTCCGGCGACGGTAAGTGAAGAGGGCCGTTAAGGACAGACATTTTTAGAAATCACATTAAAATAACTTTCTTTTGAAAAAATCATAAAGAAATTGCAATTTAATGTTAATATGCTTAAATAATGTTTTGGATAGGGTATGATATGGTTAGCCTGAAGATTTACAGGGCTACGCTAAAACATTCTGGTATATTAACCAGATGGTATATTAACCTGGTATATTAACCAGGTATTATTATTTCTGGTATAGGTGGGGACATTTCACCTCATTTTGTAGTTGAAATTCAGTTAAGCCCGCCTCATTCAAAAAGTGTACTAATTCGCCCAAGATAACAAACGTAACCAGTGGAATGTTGCAACTTTTAAACGATACAAAAAGGCTCGGTGCTGGTGGTTTTCGCCAAACGTACCAAGCGGTACCTGAAAGCAATTTTTCTGCAGTAACGTCTTGATCTTGGGAAAGCGAGGGTTAAAGGCTGTATTTTCTTTTGTGTTAAGCATTTTTAACACATTCCAACAATGATTAAGATTGATTATGAATTCAGTTAGTGTCTATGCCTTTCATTCCATCTGTCTGTCCGTCGTATAGGCAAAAAACATTGAAAGTTATACGACGTACAGCAGGAATGTGTTAATAATCAATGTGTATTGCATGATTTTTCGTTCTTGTTTAAGATATTGGCGAGTTCTGGGGGCAAATATTCATACTGAAAATTTACAGCGAGGAGTAATGCTCCTACACATACAAAATTTTATCCTGTTCACTATTATATATGTATACTATACACATACAATGCATACACTAAGCGACAAAAAAAAAAAAAAAAAAAAGCCGCACTCCAGAAAAAATGACTTGTTGGCGCTCATTTCAATATGTAGATGACCCCTAATTGGAAATTTGACGACATGTTCAGAAAGTGTATTTAATTTTCTGTCGAATTATGTCTATTAGATGTTCCTGCGTCAATTAATAACGAAACGTGTTGCGTTTTTTTTTCCCCTCGACTGTACAACAGTAATCGGATAATCTCACTAATATGGATTAGTAATTTTTGAAACTATAATTATTAACACAATACTAAGCAGTATAAATTGTTAAATCATTCGTTGAAATAAAACATGGCAGTCGTTACCGATTTAATTTTTATTTGTGAAAGATCCCTCAGTTTACAAGAGAAGAGGGGGAAAGCATAGGTTAGAGCCCCTAAATAAAATAATAGGCCGGCGCATCACCGCCATTTTTTTGCCTCCGAAGAGGACAGCATTCCCGCTTGGCGTCCTTATCGATTCCCTAATGATATTAAGAAATCTTGATCTGAAGCTAATCCGGTCAAGATAAGAGCAATAAGCAACAATAATATTCCTAAAAACCCATTTTTTTCACAGTATGTCATTTTATTCTGTGGATATCCTATGGATGTACTGGGGTAAGACGTGTTGCTAGGGCGGTTTCTGTTTCTTTCACAAAATGTCGCCAAAACTCAAATGCACAGTAATAGAAGGTCTGTGAACACTTTATATTCACTTCTTGAATGATTATAACAGTTTATCGCTAAACAAACTTCCATATCATAGTTTACTTAGCTAAAATTTTGAAATATAATAAAACAACTTACTTTAAAGTAACGTAAGACGATAAAAAAAAAATATTTGTCGTTTGTTTATCAGAGAAACGTGCTGGGTACACGTGGCAACCCTAAGGCATCAAAATGCCTGATGCGCCAGCTCGTATATATAGGAGCCTTAGCATAGGTAAATTCGGAATCAACAGTTGATTGCGCGGAAAGCTATATAATTATATTTACTTTCGTCCCGAATTTTCCTACTCCGATTTATTAGAACAATTAAAAGCCACGCAATATTTCGACATTTTGAAAATCCATCAACATTCTATTCTATTACTATTTCCGAGTTTTATACTCTCTAATGGCTGATGCCAGTATACTTTTTCGGCATCGAAAATCTTTGCTCGTTAACACGGGGATGATAGATCTATAGGAATTCTTCATGGTATACTCACATTTCAAAGACAAATATTCATTACATCATTATGGTGCTGCCATCTATGTTGAAACATAATTACTAATTATGAGATTAATAGATGGCAGCACAAGCCTGCAATAAACAAAATCTAGACTTGAAATTTTAAGTTATTGGCCAACGGCCGATTAATACTTTTAACTTACTCGTCACTTTTTCACAAATATAATTTTCATTAAATTCTGTTACATTCCTTCCTTCAAATATTTGTGCATATCCAGATTTTTTTCCCGCCCTTATTGAAAAAAAAATGTTTACAATTGAAAATGTACAATACCAGACAGACAAGGCCCATGTTGTTCTACGGGAAAATTTCTTTCCACAATTACCCATTACCCCAAGCATTTCTTTCTTTATTTTTTCTTAACTCTGTTACACATTCAAAAAATTCACAACCGTTAAATTAGTTGTTGTTGTTGAGTTTAAAACCAATAAGGTCCTAGACTGGTTGCTTGGTTGTAGGGATTAAGGCGAATGGGTGGAATGCCTTCCGTGACGATCTTTTTAAGGGATCCTAGCCCGTATTTACGCGAGTTTCGGAGAAAATCATGGAAAACTCCGAACGGCTAAATCGATAAGTGCGACGTGTGATCGAATTCGGCACTTCCCATCTACCAGCTTTGACTGTTAAATTAGAACTCGTTTTTTAAATTTATTTATTTTTAATATTTTATTTTTCAATTAAAAAAAAAAAAAAAAAAACAGCTAAGCACATTTTTAGCTAAAAAATAAAACATTAAAAATGAAAAAATAAATAACTTTTTCGAAAACGATTGCTAATTTAATTATTGTGATTTTTCTGAATGCCAAAACGCAATTTAAAATTAATATGTTGTGGACACACATGACTTTCTTCTATATTTTTCTATTCAAACTCACTCAGAAAAAATAATTTATTAAAATTATCTATATTAATAAAATCAGACTTTTGTCTGTAAATTTGTCAGAATCAAAAAATTTTGCAATAGCTTCACGTTTCACACACCATGAAAGCCAAAAATGACTTCAGAAAATTTTGCCTGTATGTGCGTGTGTGTCATGGTGTCTGTAACGCTATTTTTGTTCGGGCATCACTTGAGAACGGCAGGACGGAATTCAACGGCGTTTGGCAGAAACTTAAATTTTTACCCAACAAAATTATATCTATCAACTTTTCAGAAATTCCCCCCCCCCCCCCAGACAAAAGCACGTTTGTCCGATTATCACTTGAGAACGGCCCGACAGAATTCAACGGCACTTCCCAAGAATTTAGGTCTTTACCCAACTTAAAATTATATCTATCAACTTTTCAGAATTTCCCCTACGTTCTCCCCTCGGGGGGCAAAAGACAAAAACACGTTTGTCCACGTATTACTTGAGAACGGCTGGACGGAATTCAACGGCGCTTCAAAGGAATTTAGGTCTTTACCCAACTTAAAATTATATCTATCAACTTTTCCGAAATTACTCCCTTTCCCCCCGGAAGGGGGGGGGGGGCAAAAGACAAAAATACGTTTGTAAGCATAACTCGGCATTTGGCTCCTAATTACTTTGCAGTAAAGAAATTGCACATGGGGAGACTAGACATGAATACAATAATACATTATCTGGGAAGGGAGGAGGAAAATCAATTTTTCGCGGGAAATATCGAAAATTCCTGATTTTTGAGTAGAACTCTACCAAAAATGGAACAAAGATATCGAAAAAAGGCTATGCGACTTCCTTAGGATATTTCCAAAAACACATTTTTGACTTTTTGTGGTTTGCGTTTTTTTTTTTTTTTTTTTTTTTTGGGGGGGGGGGTATGGGAAGGGGTAAAATAGAAGCACCCATATTGAAAATTTACCGTCCCCCCCCCTTCCCCCAAAGAGAAAGCGATGCTCCTACATATACAAAAAAAATTTCCCAGTTAACTATCACTATTATAAAAAATTCATATGCGAGATGACAACGCCATCTGTTGTACGATTTTCATCAAAAGTCGATAGGCACTAATTTATGTCAAGTGCAACCACACATCAAATTTTATGAAATTCTGTGCAGTAGTTCTTAAGATACAGTTGCCACAAAAATTTGTCTCACACACACACAGACTGACAGATAAACGTTTTCTAAAAATAGTCAAATTGTGTTCTACACCTCTCAGAACATGTAAATCCAGAGAAAACCCGAGTCGAAAATTTTAACGTATCCAATACTTTCTTCGAATGGATATAAAAGAAAGTAAAAAAAAAAAAAAAAAGAAAGAAAGAAAAAAGGAAATACGTTAGATGATGAGTCATTGTGGAAACAAATTTTTATTCACCGTCACAATTGCATAAGTAAAGATCTTAGAGGGGAATATTCGAAATATTTTGGTGCCAAGAATATCAAATTTCGCCAAGAGCCACTTGCTAAAGCTGTTCTATTTCTTTAGAACGATTTTTTCAATTTTACTTTAAATATAGTTTTTAACATGATGCGAACGGAGAGGGGAGGAAAAACATATTCTTTATTTGGCTTGATTATACAAAAGCATAAATAAAATAACAAAAAAATTGTTTTGTCCCTCAATTTAAATAAAAAGAAATTTTTACACATTCATTTTTTTTTTTTTTTTTTTTTTTTTTTTCCCATAAAAATACTTCCTTTTATGTCTTGGGAAAAAAAAAAAAAAAAAAAAAATCTTGGCATCAACTTGTTATCTTTTTAAATAATTTCAAAGTCAAAATAGAGTTTTTATTTAATATCATTTGAACCAATTATCCGATTGAACAAAAAAATATAGCATTAGCTAGATTTTGTCCTAATTAATAAGTATACCAATCATGGTAGTGATCAGTAACGATATCGCTTTGTACAACGAATTAAAACCTAACATATTATATGTATATATATGCTTGATTCAAAGTGGGCTACTGCAGATTTCCACAACGCTAAAATCTCTCTGAAAACAATAATCATTTTATAACTTCAAAATAAAGCATTAAAAAATTTATAATAATAAAAAGAAAGGTTTGTCTGCTCTTCTATACATTCAGCTCCTGTTAAACTCAGAAATACAAAAATTGACATACGGATGCTCAGGAGCCTTTCCGGGGGGCTCCTGAAGACAGAATTTAAAAATTTGAATTAGTTCCGGAGATATTAATTAAAACGTCGACCTATGCCAATTAATAAACCAAACAATTTTGAGCTTAAGATGCCTTTAAGGAACATTAAATGGCTAAATAAATTAGAAATATCGATCCAATCGCTACAAATTAGGTACCAAATGAAAGGAGCGATTTTTCCGAATCCAGGAGGGCAAACAGAATTTCAACACGACAATGAGATTTTTTAAAATTAACTAAAGTATGAATTTTAGGTGGCAACAAATCACTTGAATCTAAACGAAAGCAAACGATAGCTTCCACCGTCTGGAGCGGAAAGAAAACATCTGGAACTAATTAAGGTCACATGTTTTTGAAGTGGGATTAAAAATTGCAATTTTAAAAACTCTTCAAATTTTCTCTCACGAACACAAAACTTAATATACAGCCTGTACATCACAAGATCAACTTGCAGTTCAAATTTCATCCATTTTGGATAATAAACAAAAATAATTACATTTTTTTTTTTTTTTTTTTTTTTTAATTAATTAAATTTTATTCTAACACGTAATCTATCTCTCGAAAGACGATAGGAGTTTCCATAGCAACGAAATACATTTGAAGGTACTAAAAAAATACTTTTTCTTTTTACTTCCATTACTCGAATACCGTAAGGTAATGGAAGTATTGTATTCCGTCCAAAAATTCGATATCGAGATTTCACCTGATTTACATGTTTTAAGGTCTCCTGAGTAAAAAAGAAAGAGGGACAAAAAATTAGAAATTGCGTTAGACCATTCAAATTTGGTATATATAGGTTTATGGGGACTACAAATCGAATGAAGATAATTTTCGAAAGTGTAAAATTATTAGGGGGACGGGAAAGGGGGCAAAAAATTAGGAATTGAGTTAGACCGTTCAAAATTATTATTTATAGGTTTTTGGGGCCTACAAGTCGAATGAGGATATTTTCGAAAGTGTAAAATTATTAGGGGGCGGGAAGGAGGGCGAAGAGGCCAAAAAATTAGAAATTGAGTTAGACCGTTTAAAATTGGTATAAATAGGGTTATTGGGCCTACAAGTCGAAAGAAGATAGTTTCGAAAGTGCAAAATTATTAGGGGGGGAGGAGGCGAAGTGGGTAAAAAATTAGAAATTGAGTTAGACCGTTCAGAATACGTATTTGTTGGTTTTTGGGGCCGACAAGTCGAATGAGGGTATTTTCGAAAATGTAAAATTATCAGGGGGCGAAGGGGGGAAAATTAGAAATTGAGTTAGACTGTTCAAAACTGGTATATATAGGTTTTTTGGGGCCTACAAGTCGAATGAGGATATTTCCGAAAGTGTAAAATTATCAATAGATTTTGGGGGCCTACAAGTCAAATGAGGATATTTTCGAAAGTGTAAAATTATTAAGGAGGGGGGCAAAAAATTAGAAATTGGGTTAGACCGTTTTTAATTGGTATATATAGGTTTATGGGACCTACAAATCGAATGAGGATATTTTCGAAAGTGTAAAATTATTAGGGAGGGCAAAAAATTATAAACTGTGTTAGACCGTTTAAAATTGGTATAAATAGGGTTTTTGGGGCCTACAAGTCGAATGAGGATATTTTCGAAAATGTAAAATTATCAGGGGGCGAAGGGGGTAAAAATTAGAAATTGAGTTAGACCGTTCAAAATTGGTATATATAGGTTTTGGGGCCTACAAGTCGAATGAGGATATTTCCGAAAGTGTAAAATTATTAAGGGGGGGGGGGGGCTGGGCAAAAAATTACAAACTGTGTTAGACCATTCAAAATTAGTATAAATAGCTTTTGGGGGCCTAAAAGTCGAATGAGGATATTTTCGAAAGTGTAAAATTATTAGGGAGGGAGGGGGAAGGGGCAAAAAATTAGAAAGTGAGTTAGACCGTTCAAAATTGGCATATATATCTTTTTGGGGCCTGCAAGTCGAATAAAAGTATTTATGAAAGTGTAAAATTATTAAGGGGGTGGAAAGGGGGGGGCGAAAGACGCAGATCTGATACGGGAAAGAGGCGCCGCAGCCGCCACTGAGCGGAAGTTTCGTAAAGTCCGATTTTTCAAAGATTGCGAACCAGCTGGTCGCCGAAGTCGGCTAGTAAATAAATAAAACGGTTTTTGAAGAACAAGAACATATTTAATGGTTGTGAATTTTCTGAATATAAAAAGAGAACCAAAATAATAATAAATAAATAAATAAATTAGATAATGGTTGATACTCAAAATAAATTTTCCCTTAGAACATAGGATCAGGCTACCGGTATCAGAAAAATCTTATACTATAACTGGTGGGCATGACTCGGATTATGTCAGAGTGCATTTCATCGAAATTCTTTCAATTTTATTTATTTTTAGGCAAAACTTGCAAACACAAATTCATATTTTTTTAATAACTGGTATTAATGGATAATGGATATAATCCTCTACTCAAAACTAGTAGGCTATGGCCATCACATGACTTTCTTCTATATGTTCATATAAAAATTCACTGACAAGGAAACATTCAAAAGGTGTCATCTTCAAAAAGTATTGAAAAAAATATATGTGATTCTACTCTTCATAAAACACTAGAAAATGAAAAAATTATCGGCTGAAATTAATTACAGCGACCACAAAAAATTATCAAAATTAAGCATATTTGGCGCTTTCACACTGCTTGGCGACTGATTTTGAGTACTTCGCGGAAAAGCAAAACACGGTTCTGTTCGAACACGGCAATCTCGGTGCTAGCAAACGTATAGCTTAACAGCGCTAAATCGCCAAATATGCTTACTTTTGCTAATTTTTTGTGATCGCTATAATTAATTTCAGCCGATAAATTTTTCATTTTCTGGTGTTTTATGAAGAGTAGAATCACATATATTTTTTTCAATACTTTTTGAAGATGACACCTTTTGAATGTTTCTTTGTGAGTAAAAATAATTTATTAAGATTATTATTTAAAAAAATTATCTTAAATGATGAATGCAGAGGATTTCCATTCTAGAAAAGAAGAAAATACTAAATATCCAAAGAAAGTCAATTTTATTATGATTATTATTATTTTGTATTATTTTTTTTTTAACGAAAAAAAAAAAAAAAAAAAAAAACTTTGTTTTAAATTATCGCAGACCTGTGGTTTAACCGTTCGATTTAAAGGTATTGACAAGTTCTTTTGAAAGATACCCATAATGAAAAATTGCCCCCTCCCTGTCTCTCTAAAAAGTAAAATAGATTACACGTAATCATGTAGCATTAGAATCTAACATGTTCACAAGTCAGTTGAACATATCTAGGGTATAATAATTTTATTAACTTACTTTAGTTGGGGAAGAGAAAAAAATAATAATTGACTTTTTCTTCTTCATTATAAAGCACCAAAATTTTAAAAATTTGATTATGAAAATTTTTTTCCAATGTTTTCAAAATTCCCAGAATTTTCCCTCCTTTTTAATAGTTTTTCAAATTCCCTGAGTTTTCCAGGTATCGTAGCAACCCTGTATACGTTTAAAAATTTGTGTAAAAAATAAATATTTAATTGTAAAAAGTAGTAAGATCTGCAGAATCACCATGTTAATATCCAAAATCCAAAATTTCTGAGCCTCTTTCAGATCCAGAGACTGACCTAAATCAGAATTGCTGCCAGAATTTGAAAAAAATCACAGTATCATCATTTACAGAGGTGAAACTACCTAGCATGAAAAAAACCTGAAAACTGATACTTGCACGCAGATAGGGGAAACTTAATAATGAAATATTATATAGCTATCTGTAATAAATGATATTTGGAGAGTTCTTACATTATAAGGCAAATTACAATCAAAATAAGAAATTTCTATAAAAGCAAAATAACTAACATTATTCAGAAACAGCAAAATTTTCAAAAAACCTGAATTCAGGGTTAGCCCTTGAAAAGTTTCGCCCCTTCAATTATCAAATGAATATTTTGAAAAAGAGATACAAACCCATCAATGCCTTAATTTATCAATATATTCCTCTTTTTTTATGTTATCAAACGTTAATACAAAATTGCTGAAAGAACATTCCAAATTCTGATTAGCAAACATATCTTGTATTTTATTAACCTTCTCTTTTTCTGAAAGCATACAGCTGGGAGCTTTCTAAATGATACCTCTAATTAAAAGCCCTTGTTTTTCACACTATGACATTACTATAACTATTAACTGCACTGTGACTAACAAAAGTTTCAATACATTATTTTAAAATTGCCTTTCTGGCTTTTAAAATTTTCCGGAACGACATAAGGTAAGTGCAGGTAATGTGGTCACCTTAACGATAGAGATTTTTTTAGTGATAGTAGTAATCGATTTAAAGAAGAATAAAAATTCTGTAAGAGAGAAAACTCTTTTTAGTACTCAAAAAAAAAAAAAAAAAATTAAATTTACAATAACCAGCCTTTATTACAATAACCACCTGCAGGAATTTTTTAAAAAAAAAGACTAGTTCATGAAGGTAATATACCCATAGGTGAAATATAATAAAAAGATTCACATTTAAAGAATGAAAACACATCAATTGTTACAAAACCAAATTTAATTTTTGAATCTTAACAAAAATTTATGAAAAGAAAAGTAAGAAGCAAATTTAGAAAATAATGTTAAGCAATTTTAAACAATTTTCAGCAAATTTTTATGCAATTTTAAACATTAACGGTCAAAAATGTTTTTAATTTATTTTGACTTCACATGTATCGGAAGTAAAAACTTCCTTATCTTTTTTGGTAAGTCCTACACATTTCTGGTGCACATAATTACACTGATGGGAAAAAAATCCCAACACCAAGAAAAAATTATTGTACAGTAATGAAATTTCAGCCATACATTTGTCTAGGTAACATATTTAATTGATTAAAGTTTCAAGATCACAGGTAGAGCCATTGGCGAGAAGAGCCATTTCAAATGTGAAATGTTGGTACATTAGTAACCGGTGTAACCGCCAGAATTTTGAATGCAAGCATGCAAACGTGCATGCATTGTGTCGTACAGGTGTTGGATATCAGCTTGTGGGATGGAGTTCCATGCCTGTTGCACTTGGGCGGTCAAAGCAGGGACGGTTAATGCTGGTTGTGGATGACGCTGGAGTTGTCGTCCAATGATGTCCCATACGTGCTCGATTGGAGAAAGATCTGGTGATCTATCAGGCCAAGGCTACATGTCGACACTCTGTAAAGCATGTTGGGTTACAACAGCGGTATGAGGGCGAGCGTTATCCTGTTGGAAAACACCCCTTGAATGCTGTTCATGAATGGCAGCACAACAGGTTGTATCACTAGACTGACGTACAAATTTGCAGTCAGGGTGCGTGGGATAACCACGAGAGTGCTCCTGCTGTCATACAAAATTGCTCCCCAAACCATAACTCCAGGAGTAGGCCCTGTGTGTCTAGGCCGCAGACAGGTCGCTAGCAGGCGTTCACCTGGCCTCCTTCTAACCAACACACGGCTATCACTGCGACCATGGCAGAACCGGCTTTCATCAGAAAACACAACAGATCTCCACTCCGTCCTCCAATGAGCTCTAGCTTGACACCACTCACGTCGCAAACGGCAGTGGTTTGGAGTCAGTGGAATGCACGCTACAGGACGTCTGGCTCGGAGCTGTCCTTGAAGTAACCGATTTGTAACAGTTCGTTGTGTCACTGTGGGTGCCAACTGCAGCTCGAGTTTCAGCTGCAGACGCAGTACGATTAGCCACAGCCATACGCCGAACACGGCGGTCTTCCCTCTCAGTAGTGCCACGTGGCCGCCCGGAACCCGGTCTTCTTGAGGCAGTACCTTACCTTGACCACTGCTGCCAACACTCATGCACAGTGGATACATTCCTGCCAAGTCTTTCTGCAATATCGCGGAAAGAAAACCCACCTTCTCGTAGCCCTACAACACGACCTCGTTCAAACTCAGTGAGCTGTTGATAATGGCTTCTTCGTCTTCTTAGAGGCATCCTTGACTAACATTAACCCACTACGTCAAATCTCAACTGTAAATAACGATCACGAACCTTACAGCGCTTATTTAAAGCAAACCTCATTTGCATGTTCACAGTGTCGCTACTAGCGCCACACTTATGCGCGTAGCTCGAAATTTGAATCGACGTCATCTTTCAGATGTATAAACACGCCTACCAAATTTCGTTTATCTAGCACAGTTCCTTCCTGGTGTTGGGATTTTTTTTTCCATCAGTGTATAATACACAAGACATAATATCATATCCCCAACTTTTTCCTTGTTGTAAATACCGCTAAACCAACTTTATCACTTTTCTTTGCTCGAAAAACTTTTCCGCTATTATTCGCAGACTGATTTTTTTTAATCGCTGTTGTGATGTTTGAGTATATTCAGTATTAGGGTCAGGTGGGGTAAAACAGGTAAAAAACAGCATATTTTACATATGCACTTAAACAGCAGAAAATGTATTGGTTCCATTTGTTAAAAAATTGCACAAAATGTGCAAATGAATATTCCTTATGACATTTTAAGAGAAATATCTCTGAAAAAACAAAAAATTTGTACTGAAATATAAATTTTAAAATATATTGTTCGTGACTTATTTTACCCCATGGGTTGGGGTAAAAATAAGTCATCCTTTAAAACTGTTTTAAATTTTAATACAGTTTACTTCAAATTACTTCCTTTTTTTTGATAACTTGATTTTGTGTTCTTTCAGTAAAAAAAATGTCTATGGTCCATCATTAGTTCGGGAAGAACATTTAGAATTTACGATGCATCTACATCAGAAATATTTTTCTATGGAAAAATCCAATAGGAAATTCTATTTCCATGTTTTTTTATCCCTTCAAATTTTTCAGAATATTCATGATTGTGTGAAAGAATGATGCCATGAAATATTTCCTTTGATCTTTTCCCAAGAAATTCTACTTTAACACATTTTCCAATTTTTACGAATTGAATTGATTAATATTAATGCTGTCCAATTTTTTTTTTTTTTTCTTGAGAAAGGCTTTGATTTTTGTTTCTTTTACAGATGATGTTTCTGTGATTTTAGCATCTCTGTTGATTTTTTTCGTCATACAATGGAAAACAAGTTGGCTGTTAAAATTACTCCTGTTTTCTGTTGCGTATGGGTTCTTTTTCTCTTTGCATTTTTCAAAGCTTCTTTAGAAGATAATGTTTGATTGGGTGATAAAGTTTTTATAACAGCAGATTTTATGTACTTAAAAGGAGAATATATAAATAGTATAAGTTCCATGACTGTTGAAGTTGCACTAGAATTAATTTGTCAAATTGCTGACTGATGATCTAGATTCATCCACTCTTGCATTTGAAGTTGATGCTAAACAGCAGAGTTTCATTCCCACAGTTTCAGGAGAATGTTATGTCTTGCCTGCCCTTTGTATGAAAAATTGGCATCCTTCTGAAATAAGCTAGAATGAAACCACTTTTTGAATTACACCTACAAACTGAATGTTTTGATTCAGCTTTAATATGGATTGTCTTTTTTTTTTCTCTTAACATTAAATTATTTTTTATCTATGTGTATGAAATAGCTCCAGAACAATATATAGCTTAATTTTAAACTAATATATTAAAAGAATACATATGGAGTTATTTAAAACACAAAAAAATTAATTAGTTACTTTATGTTTGCTAAGCTTAACATGATTCAATACCTTACCTATTTTACCCCACATGTGTTTTTTTACTCCAAAATATTAATATTTCATTTTTTTCTCACAAAGTTTAGGAAATTCATCTTAAAAATGTGCTTTTTGGAATATGATAAGACAATACTGTAAAATTTGCTTTGGAATTAGATCAAAACCAAAGTTTTTCTTAGCAAGACATTCAAGTTACTAATACGAAACACATGAATAATTACTGGCTGTAACAAAAAAGTATTAGTTACAGTTAATTTTGCATACAAAATGAAGTATATAAATAATATATAAAACCAGCAAAATTGGAATTTAAAAAATGTGTGGATGTTTTTTGAAGAGTTTTTTTTAAACTGACCTATTTTACCCCACCTGACTCTACTTTGAGAAGCTCTGGGAAAGAGGTCTTTTTTCAAAATTAGAGCATGATAGTTCATTGCAAGTTTTATGATAGCAGTACTTGAGGGACAAGGAGTATGACAAACCTTTTTTTCAGAAGATGCATCTGGGGAAGAAATTTGTTTTAAACTTTTGGCACTATCATTTGCTGAAGGTGGATTTTTAAACACAGAACTTGGAGAAAAATCTTCAGGAATTACATCGACAGGGTAGCTAGAATAGAACTGACAAGATAGATAGATACCTGACAATCTACCTTTAACGTTGAAAATGTCAATGTCATAGCTTTGTTCCAAACCAGAGAAAATATTCTTCCAAATTGAGCTTTTTTAATGTTTTTATGGTTAGTTTGTTTCAAAAATAAAAGAACTTCTTGGTCTTAAAATTGCTCAAATGGTCCAAAACAGGATTTATCCAAAGGCTGCAGCTTATGAGTTGTATTTAAAGGTAAACACGGTAGAAGAATATCATTTTTTCCAGCCTCATCCACAATTAGGTAATCAAGATGGAACTTGATCCCATCAAAGGTCAGAAAAAAGCATCTTTGTGGTTTAAATTTTGATACATGGAGGTAATATGCTCATGTGCATATTGCCAACAATAACGAGTTTTAAAAAACCATTCGTAATTCTGTCTGAAAACTCATCTATTGAAATTCATTTATACACTTGAAACACCATTAAACCAGCTAAAATATTATATAAAACACTAAATACAGACACTTTGTTTCAACCAAAAAAGTAACAATTTTACAAGAGACAAATTTATAAAGTGCCAATGCAACTAACAACAAATCAACGACTGTCCCCCCATGCACATGATCAAGGTTTTGTGGGCAATGCAGTACTAAACTATGTTCTTCTGACTTCAAGTGACTAGATTCAATCGCCATCTTTCGAATTTTACATTATTGCGTGTTGGCCATGTTACCTGCATTGGCCATATTTGCATCATTTACATTACCAGAAAATGTCCCACCCAGGATCACTAGCAATTTTTTTTTTTTCCCAATGAAGGATTTTGTTTATTTTTAGGGATGCCACTCAAAAATTTTCTGAAGAGAAGAAATTACGTGTGAATTAAAATTTCAAATTAAAAAATCTCCAAGTCTCCACTAAAACAACACTGATTAAAAGTTTAAGGTTTAGCCATTTCTATAAATTCGAAAAAACTGAATTTGTATATGTAGGTGAGATATATATATATAAAACCTTTTTTGATCAGATTTCCCCCCCCCCTTCTGATCCTAAAAAAGCTTATATCTCCCTTAATTATTGCTTAAAATAAATAAATGTTAAATCCTGAATCAGAAAGTGCAAATTAATTTCATCAGTAACCAGTCTTTGCTTGACATACTGGTGATCATACATGTGAAATCCCATTTACTAATCTGCAATTTTTCCTGCAAAGCACCTAAGTTTATAAATAATATAAATATTATATTTACAGTCCTAGAAGTGGTAAAACACTCTTGAAAAAGAGAGAAAAGAGATTAAAATGTTTAAAAAAGAGACTGAAAAGAGATTAAATATTTAAAAAAAGAGACTTTTTTTTCTTATAAATGAATATTATGAACACAGATGTAAAATTAATATATATACTGCAGTGCCATACCAAGAGGAAGGTGGGAGTGGCCCCCCTGGCCTCAGATCATGAAGGGGGGGGGGGGGGGGTCCTCCGAAGAAACTTAATCTTTAAGTATATATATCTGGTGAAGCTGCCGTACCATTATTTTCTTTCCTGCAATTCCATTTTAAGTCGTAGGTTCCTGTCTAAAAGTGCAAAATGTGACCATAGAGTGACAACTCCAAAACCAAAAGAAAACTCATTTACATTTCTGCAAATCCTAAATAAGGCAGGGCAAACAGGGCCACCAATAAGAATTTCGTCCCTGGCTTTGATAGTTGTAATTCTGCCACTGATATACTGTTTATTTATTTTTTTCTCAAATGGAAAAAAAAAAAAAAAAAAAAAAAAAAAAGGTACAATGTATTGTGTATAAAACTGAATGTCAGCTTTTTATTATACGTAAGAAAAATGATCTTTGCTTTGTAAAGAAATTTATAGTAATACCAGAATTACAAGTATTTGCTAAATCTTATAGAATCTAAATGTTCACAGAATTGTTCTATGGAAGATCTAAATTAAAATGAAACATAGATGCTGCTAAATTCAAATTCCTGAAAACTGAAATAAGAATAACATGTATGTTACTTATATGTAAAATAATTTTTAGTAACACATAAGATACTGGTACATATACAATGAGGTGGATTCACCAAAATTCTTACCAGCCAGCAATATAAAATTGGAAACTTAGGACAGAATAACAGTTACATTACATGTACTACATGATATGCCCAATAACAAAATTTTCTATACCAACCAGCAATAAAATGAAATTTAATTGTGACCTAAAAATGTTTGTCCAAGTTTACTACTTTCAGAAGTAACAACAATTCGTAAAATAAGCAAAATTTATATTTACAAAAAAAAAAAAAAGTATTACAGTAATTTAGTAACATAGGATATGTTTTAAGCTTATCATTTCTTTTTAAGCTGTTAAATTGATTTACCTATTTATTCTGAATGAAGAAAACAAACTTAAATTTTGTGATTACTTCATTGCCCTTTGCATGTGGTGAAGGAATAAACATATCCCGTCATGACAAAAAAAGTGACACAAGTAAAAGAATAGCAATTTTGAGTTTACAATAAAAAATGTGTATGATGTGCCCCCAATGTGCAACCTTTTCTCTTAAATCTAATTTTCATTACTGTTTTTTTTTTGTTTTTTTTTTTTTCTGTATTTTACATTCTATATAATACCTGTGACATCTCTCTTTAAGAGTCAAAATCTATCATATTGATTTGAAAGTGAATCTTTGAGAAAAAATGGGTGACTAATTGAACAAAAAAGAGACTAAAAAAACACAAATGTGAAAAAAAAGAGACAAATAGCTAGCCATTCCTAGGTCTGTATTTATCAAATTTATTACTCTTTAAGAAAACTGTATGCATGCATTTACAATGAGTATATGCATGTAAGAAGAATTATTAAGAAAAGTTGGGGGAAAAAAAATGAAGATATTAAATGAAAGGTTGCAATGTGGATTTAACTAACATATCTTCAAATTTTGACCTTTTATAATCGCTATATATTAAAAAAAAGTTACTGTCGCTGGCGTCAAATTTTTTTGTCTGCAACAGCATCTTCTCACGGAGGGCAGGGTCCTTTGTGTCATGAGAGGTATCAATGTGGTCCGAATATGCCAAGGAAGACATTTCAGCTGCTTAGAAATTTCTACCAGTTTAATTAAAGAAGTTATTAACTAAAAACGACAGGTTTATGAAGGTATTCTATTTGCCACCTTGAAAAAAGTTTCTCCCAGTGACGTTATTCTTTCGTCATGAAGCTATTTTACACGGGAAAATTAAAATATGATCCATGGTTGTAAGTAGGTAGGTTGGGTTTAACATTGCACCAGTACTGCACTATGGATAATTGGCGACGGTCTGGGACACACCCCTAAGGATGTTCCGGAGACATGCAATTACAATTTTGATACTCCATGGAGGAGATGGCTTCCCCGCTTTGGTGATTCCCAGAGGTATAGTTTTAATGGAAACATGGAGGACTTTGCGGCCATGATGGATTTTATGTACTCCTGCCACCATTAGTGTACACGACGGCCTTTTGCCGGCTCGAGTATCGAATCGCCAATCTTCCAATTACGAGCTCCGCGCTTTACAGACTGGGGTACCAACTGGGATTTATGGTTGTAAAAAAGAAATAAAGTGGGTCATATACTAAAGCTAGATATTACGAGTTTCTTTCTATTAAAAAAAAAAAAAAAACTGATTTCTAGCATAATTTTCATAAAAATAAATAATGAGTTATTAAATATTATATATTTCAATTTGACATTGAATACGGGGATTTTTATAGTAATTTTCTGCTTTTGTCTTCTGTTATGCATTATTAATATTCCTAATCGGTGAAAGGAAAGCAGTGACTAGGCGGGTAGAGCTCTGCATGTGTTAATAAGTAAAGCGAGTCGGTGGGAGGTGAAGCCTCCCTCGGGGGTTGGTGAGCAGAGCGAGCAGGGGGGCAGAGCCCCCTAGTTCTATATAAAAATACAAGTAAAATATACAATCAACACTCCCTTTTGCAATGTTGCAATCCCAGAATTTGAAAAATAAAATCAAAATACCAAGTTACCATAAAAAAAAAAAAAAATTAGTTGTTTTGGCTTTTTAATATGACTATGATCCTTATCCAAAATATCACTGCATTTTCTATACATAATTTACAACATATATACACGTATTTTTCTGTTGAAGAATACTTATTACATTTTTCTGCATTAACTAGCAACTGAATAATATTAAGTGGTGTGCTTTAAAGAAATATATTAAAAATAAATAACAATATGATAGGAATAAGCAATTTATTTCTTTAATAAATTAAGGAATAAAGAAAATTGCTTCATTGACAAAGGACATAAATCTCAAAAGAAATAATAGATTTTTAAATGTGTAACATATCAAATATATAATTTACAAATCATACCAATTGTTGAATAAAGAAACATAATATAAATTAATATACATCAAAAAGTATTAAATTTGTGATAATCTACCACATATACCAAAGTTTGAAAGAAAAAGATTAAAAAGTTCTTTTAAAACATGAGCATGTAACATAAAATTAAAGTACATAATAAAAATGGAATTTGATAAAGAAATTAACCATGTGGCAAAATATAAATAAGTATTTTACAAACAGGTAACAACACTATCAAGCATATAAAAAGCTAGATATATATATATAGCTAGATATTTAGCTGCGTCATAACTTAACAGAAAAGCAGTCATTAAAGTGTAAATTAAGTAAAAAAAAAATTATATTTATAGAAAAGGCTCTATATTTATTTCTAAAGCTGAGCAAGCTAAATTCAGATCAAAATTTGTGACAACTTCAGGATGCAAGATGCCCATAATCCCAATAGATTTTCCATTAACTACTACATCTGCGCAACGCCCAGGAAAATAAGTAGGATTATCCTGTTCCTTAATGCAATAACCGTTAGTTGATGTCTCACTTAGAACTGGAACATCCAACAGCTGCATGACTCTATCTAACAAACCATGAATTATCTCAAATCCAGACTTTTTATTATAGTAAACAGCACACAAATGTCTCTCATTTCTGCTTCCCACATCTTTCTGGGGATCCTTTACAACTACATCCGATATTTCAAACAATTTTAAAGGCAAGGGCATCTTTTTATTGCAGTGGATAGTTTTTAAAATTCCAGGCAATAAGCTTGTCCTAACTACTTGAAATTCAAGTGTTTTAGGATTAGCTACATGAACAGCTCTTGACAGTTCATTTGGGTTTCTTAATTTTGATGATATATCATCACGTGAACACAATGTAAAAGACAATGCTTCAGTAAATCCAGCTTGTGCTAGTTCCAGAGACAGCTGATCAGATAGTTTATTTAAAGGCAATTGAGAAGCTATAGTTACTGTTTTAGGAATTGTTTCCAATATGTTGTTATACCCATAAGCAATAGCAGTATCTTCCATGATGTCACATGCATGGATAACATCATGTCGTGTCGGAGGGATTTCTACTTTAATTTCCTCACTAGATATTACTTCAGCTTTCAAACACATCTTTGTTAGTAAATCTGCAATATTTTCAGGAGTTTCATTTATACCAATCATTTTATTAATGTAGTCAGGTGATATAATTTCAGTCCTATACTTTAACTCAGGATACAATACAATATTACCACTTGGATCAACAACTTCCACAGGTTCAATAAGAAATGGCTCTTTACAGTATTCACTGAACATGCAAACAATTGTATCAAGTACAACTTTAGCTTTATGCAAATCCAAAGCAGTGACCTCGATGAAAACATTTTTAGTATTCAATGTTATCTTTGAATGCTTACCATTTATGATAGGTGGCATAGATAAAACAACATCATTGCTATCATATATAATTGGATAAACAAGTTTATCTTTAATAATATGAAGATACTGTTTAAGATGAACATCATTAGTATAAATATCCATCAATTCTTCAGCTGTGTACTCTTTATCTTTATTCAGTGGGCAAAATTTGATGTCTTTTGGTGGTTTAGCAGTGAAGAGGAAAGGTCCACTAATAGTATCTAAATCATGAGTTCCAATGGCAGCAATGGTTCTTCTTCTACAGATATTATGATGCAGTTTATCTTGCAAATCAATAAAACTATCATAGTTATCAACAGTAAAAGTGACATTTCTCAAGATAGCAGCAACAGCATATGGCCTGACTTCTATTGTATCAGGACTTATAACCATTCTTTGTAATTCTTGAGGGTTTGTTAATATGTATCGTGGTATCTCAATTTTCTTTTGAAATATTAAAAGAGACCGACAAAGACCTTCTAAACACAAAAGGTCATAGCGATTAGCAGGAATATCAATTTTATAAACACATACTTCTTCATTCTTTGTTTGATCAGGCTTTTCATAGACAACTTCATCTAATTCTAGCCCAAATTCAAAGCACAATTCATCAAATTCTTCTTGGGTATACTTTTTACCTAGAGCTTTGAAA
This sequence comes from Salticus scenicus, assembly GCA_963930645.1. Classification (NCBI taxonomy): domain Eukaryota; kingdom Metazoa; phylum Arthropoda; class Arachnida; order Araneae; family Salticidae; genus Salticus; species Salticus scenicus. Next base: position 200,138,732 of record OZ005652.1, read on the forward strand.
AGTAAATCTTCTTTTATTCCAATGGTAGGCATTATGATTTTGTTAGACAACAATGAAGGCAGCTACAGAGGTGGCTCAGAAAACCTGAGAAAAGAAAAAAGTGTCATACTTTAGAATTAAAAAAAAAAAAAGTTAAATATTAGGTAAAAAATTAAAAACTAGTCATGGCAACCATAAGACTCTTTTACATAATTATCACAAATTCATGCAATATACAAATTATTTATTAAATTGTTATTTATGAAAATTATTTTATATAAATGCAGATGATTTTTATCTGACAGAATCCCCATAGCAGAAAATGTGAGATGTGAGACGTACATCACAGATTTTTTTTTTTTTTTCTAGTCTGCAGATTATTTTCATAACAGTAATATGCAGAAATTTCAAATCTCCCGATTTTGACCAGAAATATTGCAATTTTCAATCTTTCTCCATCCACAGCATAAATGCTGTGTTAATTTTATTTTTAAACAAGCTTTATTAGATTCTAGAACTTATAAAGAATTTTTCAATATCTTTCACATACATAGCTTTTTTACCCCCCACCCTCTTTGCTAATGATCAGCAATCAAACATGGATGCTCTACCACTGAGCTACCTCGCCTGGTAACCAGCTCGGCATTTCTCACATAATATTCGTTGGCAAGATCACCAAGTCTGCAAATGCAAATATAAGAGATGAGAATAACAATCGTTGCACAACTGTTTGCCGAGTTGATTATCATGTGAGGTAGCTCAGTAGTGGAGCATCCGTGCGTTAAAAAGAGGGCTCAAGGTATAAGCAGACTACACAAATTTTGCAGTTTCTTTAGTTTTGTAAAACTATCTTATTTTTAAATACAATTGTGTCAAAAAAATAAATAAATAAAAATTAAGCTTTGTAACGTAAAATAGTAATAAGCAATTACTATGACTTTCTTTTTTTATCCCTACACTAAATTTAAGAAAAATATTATCATATTTTCTGCCTATTATCTACAAATAATGTGCTAAAAAAGTTAACTGTTTGCTGCATATAGCCCACTGCGTACAACCTGAGGTTTTTTTTTTTAAAGTTTATTCAAAATATATTTTTTTAAAAAAAAAGATAGTATATATTTATATATATATTTCCATCATAACACAACAGATGATGTCAGCAGTGCAACCTTATTTGTTTCACTTATGACTATTATTCATTGGCTGTTGTTAATGAAAATGATTTCTCAACCAATTATATTTTGGATAAGAAAAAGAAATTAATTCCATGGAAAGAACATGATGTGCATATACATAAGAGAATGAAATTGTTATTGTTACCATTTTATTTTCTTTCATTAGTCAGGGTCACACAAACAAAAAATCCCTTTTCAGAAAGCTTAAAGGCAAAGGTAGATTCCTTTATGTTAATGTTACAAAAGTAAAGAAATATTATATATGCATTAACACATACTTATCCAATGGATTTGTTCCCACGTATTGCATTATTTACGTCGCTATTTTGTTTTAAGAAATTTAATCTTAAACTACAAGAGGATTTTGTTCATTCTACTTAAAATTTTAGGGTCATTTATTGGTCAGTAAATGTTTAAATTTTTTAAAATCCAAGCTCATAATCACTCAACAAATAGAAGCCATAAAGATTAATATACAATCCCAGCAACTGGGGTGGACTGGCTCAATTTGGCCCTCCCGGCTACAAGATATTTTGGCCCACTCTCTCCATAATGGGATATAAGGAAGCCGTCTTCCCCATAGGGCACAAAGTAGAGTCCCAGAAACCCAAGTATTTTTTAATAAAGTCATAATTTAAAGCATTTTACTTAACCTTCCACATTAATTAAGTTTTATAAATACAAACATATTTTTAATAAAAGTTTGAAATTGTGATAATTTTTTTCATTCCCATGGATCAGCCCAATACAATATGTTCCAGAAGACTAACGCTAGAACGTTAATGGGATACATTTCTGAATCTTCAGGAAATATATTTTCAGTACAAAGTTTTGGGCACAGCAGTATTAAAATTACAATGCTATCTAAACAATGCTCAATAATAATAAAAAAAATCAATTAGGCTATTTTTAAATAAATTTTTACTTTTTTAAATTATGTGGCCAGTTCTCTAAAGTTACTGTAGCGAAGTGAACAAGAACTATTTTAAGCTGTATGTTAATAAATTTTAAAGATAAATTGATGCACAGATGGTAATGTTAAACGAGTTTAATTTACTTTGTATGTAATTATTAAGCTCTAAATTTAAAATATCAGAATACCGTATTTTATGGAAGAAACGCCGCATTCTCAAAAGTGAGCTTAATAAACCGGAAAATCATCATAAACGCTGCACGGCCGATAATGAGCTTAATCAACAAAAACAAACATTGTAAACGCCGCGATTTTAAATAAATAAGTAATCATTCATTAAAATAATAATAAATAAACCTTAATTAAATTTTAAAGTGTTTAAAAAAAATTACTAAAGCGAAAATTCAGAAATGAAAATTCACACAAGGCAAATAGTATGCTAAGCAGAAATACGAATGTAAATAAACCGCTTGCTCAGTGAGGTCAGATTGAAAGATGTTATTGCCATTCCAAAGACTAAAAAAAAATAGTTAACGCTGGTGTAAAGGTGACTCGTTCATGAGTCCGAATCGTTCATATCATGCTATCAGCCAATCAGAGCTTTAGTTTTGTCTTATTGTAAATGCGCACGTATGCATAGACCATGGAGCACCTCCATGGCATAGACTGAGTGTTGTCATAAAAAAGATTCGCTGCTTGTAGCGCAGTTTGGCAACACTGCACTGATTTTGCCAAAACGGGATCGAACCATTTTTCTGAGGAGGTGGGATGGCTTTCTCTCTTAGTCTGAGAACGAGAAATGTTCAAAAGCACGTTACAAAAAGGAAACATTGGCGTAATTTCACGGAATTAAAAACAAATGCATTTCTCTTGAATGTTTACAGCGTATTTCTTAACGACTTCGTCTTTTTTAGATTAAAAAAATATCGTAAATGCCGTACTTATTTTTTTTATACTCTTTTACTCGTAAACGCCGCGGCGTTTCTTCCATAAAATACGGTACATTAAGTTATAAAATATAAGCAACAAAGATTATAATTATGTTAAAATGTAAAGTAAAATAAGTTTCATTTGCTCTTATAAAAATAATTTCATATTAATGCGTTTTTTCGATGATGGTGCGCCCCACCAGTGGCTGACAGGTTCTGCTCTCAAAGCTGAGCTGGATTCAATAACAGATAGCGCTCATTGGCCCTTGTTTTCAATGTTTTTTTTTTTTTTTTTTTTTTTCCAAAACTTGCGTAAATACGAGCTATGGTCCCGAGAAAATTCCCCCGCTGAGGTTACTCCCTGTCTTGGATCCTAATGCACCTACACCTTCAGATGATGGTGATCTTTATGGCATCTTGTACATTTTATCCAAAACTGTACCTTGAAATTTTTCAGATTATAATCTAAAGATATATAAAATAAAATACAATGCTCAACACTGAAAATGCAACACCAAGAAGGAATGATAATAACGGAATGAAATTTGTTGGACACATACATTATAGTAGGAAGAACAATTGATTAAAATTTCAGGATATTTGGAGTAATATGTACTGAGAAAACAGTACATAAAGCAGCGACCTCTGTGAGCAATAACAGCACACACCTGCCTAGGCATTGAATCTAACAGCGATTGGATGACATGTACGGGTAGAGAACTTCACGAAGCTTCAACACGATGCCATTCCTGCGTCCAGGTTCATCATTGATCACACATTAATGGCGCCCATATCAGTGATGCAGTTTTGAGGGTAATCAGAATTTTGGTAGCCGCATACTCAGTCACCACATGGATTGATGGTATGTTGTACCATTGGATATACGTCCCGGTCACCTCTTGTTTTCATTCCCGCCACTCTGAATACCAGCCATTACATTTCTGACGAGTTAAGGCCCATACCTCTGCCCTATGTTGCCTCCGAAGCGCAACATTTAAGCAGCATACTAGGCGAGACGTATTAATCCTGGTCGTTATATTTAACGTCCCAGCCCACCCGTTCCCGCTGTTCGATGTCTTTTTCTAGTCAATTTTGTCCTTTTATTACTTCTGGTGTGAGCTTTTTTTTTTTTTTTTTTTAAAAACACACTAGACATTGTGAGTTTTTTTGGTTTATGCATCAATGCATGACCGCAAGTTGTCCATATTGTCTGGGCCAGCGTGTTCTCCTGATCTCGCACCAATGAAAATGACTGTTTAATCGTTGAAAAGTGACTGGCCCTAAAGGACAAAATTAACGGTCGCCACCGGCCACATGGCGACTAATTAAAAAAAGGTAGCAATTAAAAATAATGCTCAAACGCCACTAAAGTCGCCACTTTTTGTGATCATTAAAAGATTCTAAAAATCGAGCGACGATAGGCAATCAAAGTCTTGTGATTTCCAATCTTTTTCCATCCATGGAAAAAGATTCCAATGTCAATGTTCATTTTAAAATTGCTTTATTATATTCTACAACCTATAAAGAAGTAGAATTGTTTAATATATCTCACTCATATAATTTTTTGGACCCCCCCCCCCCCTCCAACGATCTGTGATCACACAGCTTATAGAAAGCTTTATAATTTCTAATCATTCTCCATTTGCTGCAAAAATATAAATATCTATTTTAAACTTACTTCATTAGATTCTAGAATCTGTAAAGAAGTAGAATTGTTTAATATCTCTTACTCATAATTCTTGTAATCCCCCCCCCCCCCCCGACGATTGCCAATCACATGCTCCACTGAAGCCTTGTGATTTAGAATCTTTCTCCATCCATAACATAAATGTAAATATTCATTTTAAACTTTCTTGATTAGATTCTAGAACCTATAATGAAGTATATAGATGTATCCCCCCCACACACATGTGCGCTCCATTTGAACTAGCAGTTAATGATCAAATGTCCTGCAAAGCAAAATCTTTTTCCATTATTATCTCCATAGCAGGGTTTAACCTGGCAAAAAAATTACTTTAGCATTTTAGCGAAAATAGGCAAGCACTATTTTAGCTTTTTCGAAAGTTAATTCTTTGGATACCACTGCCCCCCCACCACTCACCAGTAACTTTGATCGATGAATTGTGGCATTGTGTTGAAGCTTCAGTAAAAGCTCTGTACCTGTACATGTCATCCAATTGCTGTTCAATTCAATGCCTAGGCAGATATGTGCTGTTATTGCTCACAGAGGTTCCTGCTTTATGTACTGTTTTCTCAGTACATATTACTCTAAATTTCCTGAAATTTTAATCCATTGTACTTCCTACTATAATGTATGTGTCCAACAAATTTCATTCCATTATTATCATTCCTTCTTGGTGCAGCATTTTCAATGTTGAGCAGTGTATAAATGTAAAAATAAAAAGCCAAATGAATTGTGTTAGTTTTTACTTTCTTCTACATACACTGGTCGACAAAATTTAAGTAACATACTGTTTTCTCTTTCTCTTGTTTTGCACATAATTTTTAAGCAAATAAACATATGGACTTAAAATTTGGGTGACCTGTTTGTTATATTATTAACCGAATTTTTTGTAACTTTAGCATAAGAATAATTTTTAAGCTAATAAATATTCATTTTTCTCTCAAAAGTAAGCTTTGGAAAAAATGAAAAATTTCAATAATTTTAGGAAAGAACACTTAATCAAAAGTGGTGTTAAGGATGCATTAGAGATAGGTAAAGATGCACATGCCTTGAAATGTTAAACTAAATCTCGATTTTTCTTTCTGTATTAACTCTTTTTTTACTTTTATAATGAACTTATTTTATAATGAATATCTTATCCAATTTTCATGTTTGTATGCATATTTTAAAAAAAGTTATTCACATGCGAAAAAAAGAAAAAATAAGAAACAGAAAAGTGAATACAGGTAGAAAGGTTTTTTGGTTATAATCTAACACATGGATGCGTACGCATCTTCATACCAAAATGTAAGGCATCCTTATAATCATTTTTCATTAAGTGTTCTTTTGCAAAATTATTGAAATTTTTCATTTTTTTCAAAGTTTACTTTTGAGAGAAAAATGAATATTTATTAGCTTAAAAATTATTATAATGCTAAAGTCACATAAAATTTGGTTGATAATATGATAACGAACAGGCCATCCAAATTTTATGTTCATATGTTTATTTGTTTAAAAATTATGTGCAAAAGAAGAGAAAGATAAAACAGGTGGTTCCTTAAATTTTGTCGACCAGTGTATGTATATAAAGAATGAAATTTTGGATTTGTGAAAATTTTAGATTTCGGATTTTCGATTGTTTTACACGTTTTAAGATGTCCAGAACACGATTTAATCATTTTCAGAAAATGTCTGCCAATCTGTCTGTATATGTGTCAGTGCGTGAGTATAATAAATTTTGTGGATGCTGTAACTCCCAAACCAATGAACAAAATTTAATGAAGCTTGGCATTTAGTTGGAGCCTAAACAGGTGCTGATTTCATTTTGAGATCAATCGCTCAACAGGTAGCGCTGACATTAAATTTATTTAAAAAAATTTTAACATGGCAGTACAGGACAAAATTTCGTATAAATGTACATAATGCAAGTTATTTTTAACGAATGATTGTGAAATGAATATGAATAATTGATAACAGTAGTAGTAAGCTAGTAAAAGAATTGTGTGCATGTAACAGGGGTAGTACTGGTACTACATAAAATTTCAGGACATAATTTTTTCAAAATTTCAGGACGTTTACGTTTGGCCAGGTTAAAAAAAAAAAAAAAAAAAAAAAAAAATATCGCAAGGTAAATTCTTTGCAACACTGCTTTTATCTCTCGCACTAATTGAAATAAAAAATCCACATATCAAGAATTAAAGTTTATAAGAGTAAAATATAAATAAACTTTTTTCTGAGTTTAAAAGAAAAAAAAAAAACTATACCATTTTAGAGGCTGATCCAGTTAAATATTGGAACCCATCTGCTGTCCCGTCACAAAATTCAAAACTATAAAATGATTTCCGTCAAATAACATAAATCCATGAAATATAAACTATTTCACAAAATCCAGTTATAAAAACGGCCTTTTTCACAAAATTTCATTTTATAAAAATGATCTATTTTATAAAATTTTTCTTAAATCTATTTTATAAATTTTTTCTATCTTTTAAGTATTATTTTATATCATTGCCAGTACTTGTTTAAATGAAATACTTATTATATTGAACATTGATTAGATATCTAGGGACTGCAAAATTAAAGTTTTTATGCAATGGCAAATTCTGAGGCCTATTTTTTCACAAAAACGGGCCTCAGAAATTAACTAAAACCTGGATCAACACCTCTATTCAGGGTTGGCTAGATTTTGACAAACCCGAAAAAACCCAGGTGGGTTTTTTTCATAACACCTACTTGAAAAAACTCATGTGGGGTTTTCACAAAATCTTGTTTAAAATTGTACTTTTGTTTAACTTACACAATAAACATACAAATATAAAACTAATATTATATACATTATTAGAACATGAACAAAGAATTTTTAGAAATATTGGAAAAACGCTCATTTGCTCAAACTGCTGTATTGAAAAAAAATCCTGAAAAATTCACCAAAAAAAAAAAAAAAAAAGCATAATTATCTTATTAAAACAGAATCAAAAATATCCGCAATCGATTTGTAGGTATCGGAAACTTCTATGTACCAATTTTGAATGATCTAACGCTATTTTATTTTGCCCCTCAGCCCCCCCCCCACCTTCCCGGCTCTCCTAATAACTTTACACTTTTGAAAATATCCCCATTCGACTTGCAGGCCTTTAAAACCTATCTGTACCAATTTTGAACGGCCTAACTGTATTTCTATTTATTTTTGCCCATAGCCCCCCTTCCCGCCTCTCCTAATAATTTTATAAATTCGAAAATATCCGCAATCGATTTGTAAGTATCGAAAACCTCTGTATACCAGTTTTGAACAATCTAACTCTATTTTTATTTTTTGCCCCCCCCCTCTCCCCTCCCCATAACTTTACACTTTCAAAAAAATCCCTATTCGACTTGCAGGTCTCTAAAACCTATCTGTACCAATTTTGAACGCTCTAACTGTATTTCTATTTGTTTTAGCCCATAGCCCCCCCCCCCCTTACAGCCCCACCACCTTCCTGACCCTCCTAATAATTTTACAAATTCGAAAATATCCGCAATCGATTTGTAGGTATCGAAAACCCCTATATACCAATTTTGAACGATCTAACTCTATTTTTATTCCCCCCCCCCCTCTCCCCTTCCCGCCCCTCCAAATAACTTTACACAATCGAAAATATCCTCATTCGACTTGCAGGCCTCTAAAACGTATCTGTACCAATTTTGAATGGCCTAACTGTATTTCTATTTGTTTTTGCCCCATAGCCACCCCCCCCCCTGCTGCCCCACCTGGGGGCTAAATTTTGTAAAATCGCTTCTTAGTGGATGCCTACGTCATAGAACGAACATTGTCACAAAATTTCATGCTTCTAGGTCTAGGGGTTTTGTCTGGGCGATGATGAATCACCCCCTCAGTCAGTCAGAAAGAACGATTTTATATATTCCGCGATTTTATATATTATTTCGCGTAATTTCAGGACGGATTATGATATTTTAGGACGTTTCAGGACATTTTTTTATTTTTCAGGAATTTCAGGACAAGTACGACCCCTGATGTAAGAACATCGCTTTCTCCCCCAATAGGAGTATAAATTTTCAATATGTGTAGCACTTTAAAGAACTTATACAATACCTTTAGAACGAATGGCGTAACCATAGATCTGCGATAATTTTAAGTAAAGTTATGTAATTTTCCATTTTTAATACCAAAAAAAAAAAAAAAGAGAGAGAGAGAGAGAGAGAGAGAGAACGCATTTTTTGAGATATTTTCTGAATTGCATAAAATTGAATTTCTTTGTGTGTTTAGTATATACTACTTTTCTGTGATAAAATCGTCTGTATTTATCATGAAAAATAATTTTAATAAACAATTTGTACAGTGGGAATTTGTATAGGAATATATAGAAGAAAGTTGTAGTGTACGTTATGATGAATGTGATTTTAATATTGAAATTGAATTCTTTTATATAATAAAGTTCTATAATTAGAAATACAGTCTGGTGTTAAAAATTTAATAATTTTTGAATTACGTTAATAAAATAATGTGGCACTCATACGACTTTCTTTTACCTGCATTTCAATATTTTAAAGATACACTGCAGATTAAGGGGTAAAATAACAAGAACTGTATATTAACATAAATCTACGTGAAAAGAGCTGCCGCCTCTCTCCAACCCTTCGTTTGAAAATAGTAAATACATTTATACAGAATTCAAGACTGTTAAATTATTTTAAGTTATGCTGATAACAGACATACAGGATCAAACGTTATAAACTTGATATTAGTATTTAAGGAACCTCAGGAAGCGTAATTATACAGAAAGCAAACATAATACTTAAAAAAATACTTTACTTATCACGTGGGTATGATAAATTAATATTCATTCCTAAGCTAATATTTGTTCTTGAGATATGCTGATAACAAACACACACAGAGATACACACATCGACCAAACGCTTAAGACATGATTTTCGGATTCAGTTACCTCAAAACATCAAAATATTAGGTGAGTGCGAAAGTTCTACCCATTTTGGGATATGCAAATTTGCAATGGAATTGACGTCACACATGACATTGTAATGACACAAATCGTCGTCTAATCAAACGTGTGGATGCCTCACATATGAATGCATTGTGTCTCACAAAGTTAATCATCTCAAAAAAATATCAGAGGGTGTACATGGAAAGCGAGAAGGAATTTATAAGACATTGTTTGTTATACGAGTTCGATAAAAAGAGTAAGACAGCCGCAGCATGCCACAATGGGGAGGATGCAATTAAAGGGCAAAATTAACGGTCGCCACCGGCCACTAAATAAAAAAAGATGGCGATTAAAAATTATGCATCGATCGCCACTTTTTGTGATCATTAAAAGATTCTAAAAATCGAGCGAAGATAGGCAATCGAAGCCTTGTGATTTCCAATCTTTTTCATCCATGGCATAAATGTCAATGTTCATTTTAAACTTGCTGTATTATATTCTACAACCTATAAAGAAGTAGAATTGTTTAATATATCTCACTCATATAATTTTTTGGACCCCCCCCCCCCTTTCCCTCCCCTAACGATCTGTGATCACACAGCTTATAGCTTTATAATTTCTAATCATTCTCCATTTGCTGCAAAAATATAAATATCTATTTTAAACTTACTTTTTTAGATTCTAGAATCTGTAAAGAAGCATAAATGTTTAATATCTCTTACTCATAATTCTTGTAATCGACACCCCCCCCCTTCCAACGATTGGCAATCATATGCTCCACTGAAGCCTTGTGATTTACAATCTTTCTCCATCCATAACATAAATATTCATTTAAAACTTTCTTGATTAGATTCTAGAACCTATAAAGAAGTATATAGATGTATTCCCCCCCCCCCCCCACACACACACATGTGCACTCCATTTCAACTAGCAGTTAATGATCAAATGTCCTGAAAACAAATCTTTTTCCATTATTATCTCCATAGTATTTAGTGTAGGGTCATTCCATGTCAATTTAACCACACCAAGACACCCATAGTCTCAGATTTTTATGAAACTTGGTGTATTTGTTCCTTTTATGGGTTTAAATAAGGAAAAAAAAATTTTTTGCTTTATCTTAAACGGTTTAGGTTTTACAGTTTGTTAAAGATTTGGAAATTTCTTGTTATTTTTCTATCAGGTGGAAGAATTGCAATTTGTTCTTTTATAAAGAACAATTTGTTTCTCCCTTATTTACCAAACAATGTTGATGAAATTTTTTATGAGTATGCTTTAATATGTAAGGAATACAGAAAAAAATAAATTAAACCAGCAAGTATTTGCACATGGCCAGGAAAAAGTCCTGAAATATTATTTTGAAATTTTTTTAAATGAAATACGGAGTTCCACTCCAAATGGAGTATCATCATGAGGGAAAAGGATAATCATTTTTTTTTTTTTTTTATGCTTGCTCTAAAGGATGTATTCTACAACATGAAAAAATAAAATAAATGGCTTTTTGCATCCTTCATTATTTTTTCTGACTTCAAATTTAAAATTTCCAATTCCCGCATTTTCTTGAAATTGCTAAATTAGAATTTCCAATTTCAGTAAAATTATACAAAAATTTGACCAAAATGTTATTTAATAAGTACAAATTTTGAATAAACATTATAAAATACAAGAATTTTCAGCAACTGTTTTGAGTTAAAAAAAAAAAAAACACACGATCCTTCGCCAGGAAAACAAAGTATGCACGAGTACTGCAACAAAAGCAACAATGCAGAAAATGTTATTTGCCAACTAATTTCAGTTTAAAAGATCTTAATATATATCTATATATACATAATTTGTTGGTTTTGCAATGATTTATACTTTTTCAAAAACATACTTTGGTGCTGAAGACAAATAGTTGTTAATTCACAACTTAATTCTGTCTTCAATTTTAAGAGAGTTAAATCAGTTTCAAATAGTTTATCAAGAGTTTGCAAGGTTTTTTTTCTAACATGGTATAACAAATGACAATCACTTTGAGTCATTTCCCCCACACTGCACTTCTCCATTTTTCTAATATGCTATAACATTCAAAAAATAATTAATAATAATTCTTTTCAAAATAGTATAGCCTCAATAATGCATGTTACACATGCAATAGCTTGTGATAGACTAATTACAAGATGCCGAGTTTTGTCTCTGCTACTGAGCAAGCTCACTTGTTTAAACATGTCAAACAAGATTTAACTTATTCAGACATCTAAACATGTACCTTACCTACACAGTAGACAGAACATCACTTAATTGTCTTGTTGCAACTTGAATGGTTTGATTGTTTACAATAAGATTAAAATTTGAAATAGCAGTGAGTAGTAAAATGATTAAAATTTAGATCTTGTTTCTAAAACAAAATTAAATTTTAATGCAAATTTCTATTAATTAGAACATTTAATATTAATTTATAAACTTTTTTGTTTGTTTGTTTTGAAATTTCAATTTAGATATAATTTTGTTGATTCAATTTAATAGCATTTATGTATGTATCTTTCTGTACATGTTGAATTAACATTCTTAAAAACTACTCTGTTGTTTTAATCATACATCATCTAAATATGTAATTCAATTTTTCATTTTATTTCAAAAACCTTTAAACTGAAATTAGTTGATAAATAACATTTTAATTCAAATTTTTGTATAATTTTACTAAAATTGGAACTTCTAATTTGACGATTTCAAGAAAATGAGGGTATTGGAAATTTTAAATTTGAAGTAAAAAAAAAATAATGAAGGAAGCAAAAAGCCACTTATTTTATTTTTTCATGTTGTAGAATACATCCTTTAGAACAAGAATACAAAAAAAATTGTTTGATTATCCTTTTCCCTCATGATGATTCCATTTGGAGTGGAACTCTGTATTTCATTAAAAAAATTTTCAAAATAATATTTCAGGATTTTTTCCTGGCCATGTGCAAATACTTGCTAGTTTAATTTATTTTTTCCTTTTTTTATTATATATTAAAGCATTCTCATAAAAAATTTCATCAACATTAGTTGGTAAATAAGGGAGATAAAAATTATTGTTTATGAAAGAACAAATTGCGTTTCCTCTGCCTGATCGAAAAAAAAAAAAAAAAAAAAAAAAAAACATGAAATTCATAAATCTTTAACTAGCTGTAAAACCTAAACTATTTAAGATAGAGCAAAAATATTTTTTCCCTCATTTAAATCCATGAAAGGAACAAATACACCAAGTTTCGTAAAAATCTGAGACTATGGGTGTCAAATCATCTTTTTTGTGGTTGATTTGACATGGAATGACCCACCTGGTATAATTATAGTAAACACTAAATTAAAAAAAAAAAAAAAAAAAAAAAAAAATCAACCAAAAAATAATATTTTCTTTAACACATATAGCTAAGACAGAGTAAAAAAGTGGGGAAAAAATATAAAAACATGAAAATAAACTCCTGCATCACCCTTAAATTATCAGGGTTTACATTAAAGGGTAGAATTACGATCATCCTATTAGGTAGGTATATTTTGAAAAATCCTGCTCAAAAATGAGTGTCAACCAAAATACAGAATTACTTTGCTAATAATCCTATGTCACAAAATGTGTATCTATACATACATATATATATATTTGTTCAAACTGATCCCTGAAACATGGTTTTTCTTACTACTGCTACATTTCAAATGAATTTTCTGTTTCTTATTTTTTATTATTATTATTTTGTGTGCGTATGATTGCTAAAAGCTAAAATGCACAATATTCATGAGAGCCACTTACAGAAATAACACATTGTGTTGCCACTGACAAAATTTGTGCTTTGCTTAATAAAGAAAATTGCTTAAATGTGTGATTTTTTTCAGAACCAATAGACAATTAAACCCCTAATTGACATGGTCCACGTGTTTTTCATGGTGATTCCCAAAATGTGTGTCTATTTAGCCACAAATACTACAATTCCTGCTTTTTAGGTGTTTGATTGCTAAATTACACACCATTTTTTCCAAAAAAAATTTCTAATCTAATTTCTTTGAAAAACTTTTAATTCATCAGACTTTGTGAAGTATCCTGATTTTTGTGAAAGGTCTACCATTAATTTCATAACACTAAAAAATTTTTAATTCAATTGAATGCATAGTTGCAGTACAGATATTCTGTTAAAAGAAAATCCTATGAAAATAAAATATTATTATTCTAAAAGACAGAGTGATTGAAAAGCTTACAATACACAACGTCACAACATACATATACAATCAATGTGCATCTGTTTTAGTATATATTTTAAACAAATGTTTACAATACAATAATAAAACGAAAGATTAAATAAAATAATAACAGATAAGAGGGAATAACAAAGTAAATAATTAGATTTTTGTAACAAAAACAAAACTGAAACAACTAATAAGAAAACAAACTCTCCGAATCTTGACAAACAGTAAATTTTCAAATTTAGTTATCGAGATGTGGAATTGTTTACTAAAACTTTAAATAACTATATCCTACAACCTACAATACATATTATGAAATCGGTATACACAAGATTGATTCCGTGAAAAATGTAATAGCAGACGAATATGATGAAATCATGTATAAGGTATTGCAGGTACAGCATATAATGTGACTTCAGGTTCATCGAAATAAATGTTTATAAGACATACAAAAAATATTTTAAAAGGTTAATAACATTCATATTTTACATAAGAAATCAATTAAAACATACTTTGCACTTGAATGAATTACTGCTTTTTGAGAAGAAAACCGGAAAAAAAAAGAAAAACACGTTTCTTTAAAACAATCACAGTGACAGTTAAGAACACGGTAAACACACTAATACAACCACAGGCACAGACAGGATACAACATTCAACAAAACTTTGCGAATTGCTTGACTTTTCCCATTCACTGATTTTCGGACATTTTCCCTAAAATTGTTATAGGTGGCGCTGCCAGCCAGGTGTTTTTACAGGAAGAGACTGGACATTGACGGAAAGTGGGCCGGGCTATCTAGTGCCCACGGAAGAAGATTGTACAGGAATTAAAACGAGATAGGGCAGCGAGCCCGGGAACCAGCGCTTTCTTTTCCGCATTAATTCAGACGACTGTAGGAAAGCGATTTGATCGCCGCCTGGTCTTTGAAACTTATCGGAAGAAAGGGAAAGCAGGCATAGATATAGTAATAAGACTTAGATTGATCAGCGGGGGCAAAAAAGTGATGCCTTTTTTTCTCGGGGAAAGACGGCCATTTTACTCTCTTTGGATGTCTTTCCCCGAGTGAATACACACTGGAATACACACAGATAATTTAGCAAATAAAATTTATGAATAATTTATGTACTAAAGATGAATGAAAAAACTCCAGATACTCATTTTTCTTTCTCTCTTTTCTTCTTCTTTTCCTCCTTTTTTTTTTTTTTTTTTTTTTTGTATGGAATAACGACATTTAAAGAAATTTATCGTTTCCGTTTTACTATTTCTGTCTGGTTAGTATTTTTTTTTTTTTGTCGAAAAAACTATTGGAGGTCTCCTCATCTTTTGAGATATTCGAGTTAACCCTTTAACTGCCAATCGCAATACAGTCGATAACAAAAGTGTCCGAATACTAGCAAAAATTCCTATGTAAAAAAAGTACACTTTATACGGTTTTGGTTAATAAATCCTTATCGAATCGTGTTCTTAGACTGACTAATCTTCAGAAAAATTTGCGATAACCTTTTAACGGCCAGTCACAACATATAGCAGAAATTGAGTTTACTCGGAAATGGAGCGCGGACAGGTGGGCAAGCAGACAGGCAGAAAAACTAATTAATGTCACAAAATTTTCTTAAACCTTGTTCGAAACTGTAAGAAACGCTTAATACAACTAAAAATGCAAATCTAGCAATTTCGAATTATAGCCCCTAATATGAACGAGATTCGACTAAACTTGCATTCAGTTGGACCTTGACCTAAACTGGTGATGATTAGATTTGGGAACCAATCGCTCAACAGGTGGTGCTGGCCATCCTATTTTGTTTTTTTCTAATTACTTAAAATGACAGTATAGGACAAAGTTTCATATAAATGTACATAATGTGAATTATTTTTAACGCATGAATGTAAAATTTATATGAATTATTGATAATAGTAGTAATAAACTTGAAAAAAAAAATGTATGCATGTAGGAGCATTGCTTTCCTCCTGGGAGGGAAGTGCCCTTCCCCCGGGACCTGTGTAAATTTTTAATGTGGATATTTTAGAAAGAACTCGTCAATATTTCTAAAACGAATGGTTGAACCATAGATCTGTATTAATTTAAAACAAGGCCACCGATTTCTTTTATTTTTAATGTTAAATACACACACATATATATATATATATATATACATATATATATATACAGTCGAACCTCGTTAACGTGAATTACTTTTACCATGAACTGTTACCACAATCCCCGTCAAAATAAAGATTACTTTAGTTTTATGACGATCAGTTACTGATAGCATGAACTACTTATAACATTAACAGATTTTTGATCCTCCTTAAAATTCACGTTAACGAGGATCGACTGTATATCTTTTCATGTCTGCACAAAAATGATTTTTTTTCAGCATTTATTATTATACTACTTTAAAAAAAAAAACGTCTGCATTCATCATGGAAAATATCTTTAATTAATTATAACTTAATAAATAATTTGTATTGCATAAATTTGTATAGGATTATATATCCGCGATTGTAATGAAATGCTCGCCCTCTGGTGGGCTACGGTGAAATTACAATAAACATGGTTTAATTCGAATTCCATATAGCCGCCATTGCTAGCCGATGTTTAGTTTCACATATATTTATTGAATAAAAATGAATAAATACGGTAAAAAAGATAACACATACTTTTGTGTGCCACAGTGTAAATCCAAAGCATCAAGAAATCCAGAATTGAGCTTCCATTTATTTCCAAATGACGAATTTAAAATTTCAGTTGCTTCGGCTAATGGAAGTAAAGAATTAATCAGATGATTTGAAATTAATATTTGTTCAACTTCAGTTAAAAATCTACTTCCGATCGAACTTTGAATAAACTGAAGTATTTTTTCCAAAAGCAATCAATTTTCCATAATGTAATGGCGGAGAAATTATAGTACGAATATTAAGTAGAATAACAAGAACACTATTGGAACACACGTGGCTAATGTTTACTAACAACTGCAGTGTTCACAAAGCGCCGTCTATCGATCATTACAAACGCGGATAGAAGAAAGTCTTGTGGTATTACTAGTTATAATATATTAAAACAAGCGGACTTTACCTCTGCGGATGCTAACTACATTTAAAAGAATTTTGAAAATTCGATATTACTTACTAAAATAAAAACTTAAAGAATATTAAAATTTAAAAAAAAAGTATAAAATTAAAAACCAAAACAGTATCTAAAGCGTAATAATAACAAAGCAACTGATTATAAAAAATCATATTTTTCATAAATTAGTTAAATTTAACTTACTTATGAAAACTTATTCCACTTCCTTTCATAAATGTATTTGTACAATTAGCAGCCGCGCAGTATTTCTGCATTTTCAATATATATCAACATTTTATTCCATTATTGTTTCCGAATTTTATACTCTCTCATGGCTGATGCAAAAAAACTGTTTCGACATCAAAAATCTTTGCACGTTAACATAGGGATGATAGATCTATATATATATTATTATATCTATGAAAGCAGGCCCTTTTGGCTTCAGTTATCATCCGATTTCCGAGAACGACCTACTAACGAACAGCCAGAAATGTAAAAACGCGCTGATTGGTAAATTTTCGAGAACGGGTCGTCCTCTATCTGTAAGATGAAAATTACTACCTATCCATAACATTCGTAATACAGTCGGCTGCAAAATTATTCGAGCACTAGCAATAATCCTTGCCAAAAAAAAGTACACTTAATACAGCTTTGTTAAATAAATCCTTGTCGAGTCATGTTCTTAATCAGTCTAAGAACATGATTCGACAAGGATTTACTTAGCAAAACAGTCTTAAGTGTACTTTTTAAATATAGGAATTATTGGCTAGTGCTCGAATAATTTTGCAGCCGACTGTACATCCTACTCTTTTAATCCGTGCTAGTGCCAAATTGAAGCGATCCCCGTAGAACGTAATGATTTTAATTCGCGATTGACACTTTACTGTACAACATAAATGAAAGAAAATTGCATTAAATTTATTCAAAAAGAAAAGACAGAACATAAATATGTAATTCTTTTCGTCTTAGAAAAAAAAAAAAAAAAAAAAAGAATTTGAAGAAAAACGAACTTTGTTTTAACCGTCGATAAGATATGGTTACTTTTTCAACTACGATTGGAAATCAGAGGATTTTTTTTTTTATTTTTTTTTTTTATATTTCTATATTAAACAAAATACGTTGATTGTGAAAGTAATTCTACCTTATTTTTTTCTGAGAACATACATTCTATATATATAAATTAGAAAACTTTTAATAAAAATATCGTAATCTTAGTTTCTGTCAAGTAATTCATGAATAAATGTAAAACTACGGCAGAAGAACGGAAATTATTTTTTATTATTTCATATAAATATTTATGCAATATTTTACAAGCTAAAAATACATATTTAATTTATTTCAATTACGCATTACTATTAATAATGACGTAATTATTTGTTTTTGTAAACATATTAACCAATAAATAAAAATAAAAATTTAATTAATAACAATTTATCAAAATATTAACTAATATTTTTAGAAATTAAAAGATATATTTTTATTCTTATTTCACTGAATTTTTTCTTTCTTTTTTTAGTTTTTAAATATATTATGAAAATAAAAATAATAACTTATTTAAATATTATTTATAAAATTTATTATGGCAAATATCATTTAAAAGAAATTTATATTTCATATGCTAGCAAGTAATGTACACCTTATTTTCTTTATTTTTATCTATTTATCTTAAGAAAACGGACACATTTTGCGTAATAGCAAATAATCAAAATATATATATATATATTTTAATATAGTTATTTTTAATATGTATTTAAAAATGTATTAGAAAAATACGTTCAAATCTAAGATATTAAATATGTCACAAAACAGAAATTTAAAACTAATAGCTAGCAGATAAGTAATGTAATTATCTCATCTCTTAGGAAATAAATACGCATGCAGTAAGAGAATTCAAAATATTTAAAACATGATATAAAATAAATAATAATGCATTTTTATCTTTTAAAAATATTTCAAAATTAAAGTAATTTATTTTCCAACAAAGTAAAAATGTAATAAATAAGTTTTCCTCCAGTTATGATGTAAAATAATCGAAATTTCTTCTCAGCGTAATGTTAAGCAATGGAGCAACTGGCACTAAAATGGGGGATTTCGTCAAAAAGCCGGCCCGCCAATGTCCAGTCTCCTTCTAATACAGGGTCTCTAGGTTTTTTAGAGATCCTGTATTTGGAGGAGACACGAGACAGGACATCGACGGAAAGACGGCCATCTTAGTGCCAAATCGGAGCGATCCCTGTAGAAAGTAATGATTTTTTCTTCCCGATTACGATTAACACTTTAATATACAACATGTTCAAACAGCAATGCAGAGCATAAATATGCATTTTTTTTTTTTTTTTTTTTTTTTTGTCTTAGAAAAAAAGAATTTGAAGAAAAATGATTTTGTTTTAACCTTCGATAAGATATGGTAACTTTTTCAACTTCGATCGGAATACGAAGGAATTTTTTGTTATATATTTCTATATTAAGCAAAATACGTTGATTGTGAAAGTAATTCTACCTTATTTTTTCTGAGAACATACATTTTATATTTAAAAAGTTAGGATATTTTTAACAAAAATATGGTAATTTTAGTTTTTGTCAAGTAATTCATGAATAAATGTAAAACTACGGCATAAAAATGGTATTATTATTATTATTATTTTACAAAAATACTTTATAAGCTAAAAATACATATTTTATTTATTTCAATTACGCATTATTATTCATAATGTCGTAATTATTTATTTTTGTAAAAATATTAACCAATAATTAAAAATGAAAGCTTAATTAATAATAATTTGTCAAAATATTAACTAATATTTTTAGAAATTAAAAAGTATGTTTTTATTTATATTTGCATATTTTATTGAATTTTTTAATTTTTTGAGTTTTTAAAAATATTATGTAAATAAAAATAATAACTTATTTAAATATTATTTATATAATTTATTATGGCAAGCATTATTTAAAAGAAATTTATACTTCATATGCTAATAAATAATGTACACATTACTTCCTTTATTTTTATCAATTTATTTTAAGAAAACGGATACTTTTTGCGTACTTGCAGATAATCAATATATATATATATATTAATATAGTTATTTTAAATAAGTATACTGAAATATATTAGAAAAATACATGTCAATTTATAAAAATACATTCAGATCTAACATATCAAATATGTCGCAAAACAGAACTTAAAAACTAATTGCTAGTAAATAAATAATTATCTCATATGTTAGGAAATAAATACGTAAAACAACATTCAATAAGAGAATTCAAAATATTTAAAACATGATATAAAATAAATAATAATGCATTTTTATCTTTTAAATATATTTCAAAATTAAAGTTATTTATTTTCCAACAAAGTAAAAACGTAATAAATAAGTTCTCGTCCAGATATGACGTAAAATAATCGAAATTTCTTCTCAGCGTAATGGTAAACAATGGAGCAACTGGCACTAAAATGGAGGATTTCATCAAAAAACCGGCGAGCCAATATCCAGTCTCTAATACAGGATCTCTAGGTTTTTTAGGGATATTGTTTACAAAATATCGCTATACTGACAATAAATGTCCTTATTTTAGTGAAAATTCATGAAAAAAGTGGAAAAATTAACCTAATCCAATGAACAGTTACATGAAATTTCTTATTAACCCCACAAAAGTCCCTGCGAATTCAAAATCCGCATAAAGAAAAAAATTGCTACAAGTCCCTACGCGTAGGGACAAATTTCCATAGTTGGCAACACTGTAGGGATTTGGGAATATCTTTTCCAACGCATTTTATATTTTAACTTATGTTTAAACCTTTCATTTTTTCTGTAATTTTGAAAGATTAGAAGATTATTATGGGAGGTAAACTCTTTTTTCACCCAATACTTACGCAGTATTTAAAAAACAGCTACTGCAATTTTGCGTACAATATCATGTTATCCAATGGGCATTTAACAAATTCCATCACTAGAAACCCTGGAGAATCTCAGAGATGCGACAAGTATTTAGTACGCATGCTCAGTGGACTAACGCTTGTCCAGATTCCCTCTTTCGAAAGTAACCCGTTTTACAATGCTTGTTTAAAAATACTTTTTAAAGCAAAGCAAAGCAAAAAAAAAAAAAAAAAAAAAAAATCTTTGCAATCAAACTAAGATACATTATGCATTAGGTTACTTTTGTTTTATTATTATTATTATTTTAAATTAGGATAACATTTCTATATTCATAGAAATTTACATTTTCTTATCTATCGTATTGCATCTCAGAAATTCTAAATTTTAATACTCTTTAGCTTTTAATAATATACTCTGGAACTGTAGTCTAAAAAAATGCATTTGCACAAACTGAAAATAATTATAATAATAATAATAATAATAATAATAACAATAAAATTGTTTATTTTATCAAATTTGTCTTTTCAATTACTGGCAAGAAAGTTCATCAATAATAGTATTAGTGAAGTATTAGTAGAATATTATTAGCATTAGTGAAATAGTAGTAGAATATTAATGAAAAACTGTCAATTTAACGTGAATTTGATTTGAAAGATGAACATTTAGCTTTATGACTAATTTTATATAAAGTAACAATTTACAAATATATACAGTCTCAGCTCATTAAATCGCATTAAATATTAAAAATTGTTTTGGTTGATTTCTAAAATGTTTTTTAGAGATTCAAATGTTTTCGAGACTGTAACATTAACTTTGCTCTCTAAGCTGGTAGACGGGAGGTATCAGGTTCGATTCCATCGAGCTAGCTTTTCGAAGTTTTCCACAGTTTTCTCAAAAACTAGCGTAAATATGGGTTATGACTCCTTTAAAAGGTCACCCCCTACGGAAGTTGTTCAACACATACTTTGTCCTTTCTTTTAGGCAACTGGCATTAACATAAACATATTTTTATTAAAATAATTCAGTTTAGAAAAATTGAAAAATTAGTTTAATACTAATATTTGTTTTTTACTTTAAACATACCAATATTTTAAAGTTAAATGCATAATCATTAATAATCTAAATATTTGTAAAAATATTTATTAAGTTTTATACATCCTTTTTGTTCATATCAAAAGTTTATTTTCCTTCAAATGTAATACAAATAAATAAATTTAGACTCAAGCACACTAAAGTGACTGAGATAGATGAAGGGCATTATATAAAAACTATGTTAAGATGGATACAAAAATCGAAAACCTTCTTATGGTAAAGATGAATACATGGTATTTGAAAAACATAAACAAGCTGGGGAAAAAAAAAAAAAAACTTTATTGTAGTACAACAATTTTTTGGCTTTTAGCCATCCCTTCTTCGGAACAAAAATAATAACAGAAAACAATAAGCTTTACAGAACATCTTTTCGTACTGTAAAAAGAAAAAAAAAAGTAAATAAAATAAACAGCATAAAATTCTGGCAATATAGGTACTAGTCTCTCTCTATATAAAAAAAAACTTACTGTTACAGGCGTCAAATTTTTTTGACTGCGACAGCATCGGAGTGCAGGGTCCTTCGCGTCATGAGAGGTATCAATGTGTTCCGAGTACTCCAAGAAAGATATTTCAGCGGCTTAGAAATTTCTATCATTTTAATTAAAGAAGTTATTAACTAAAAACAACAAGTGTATGAATGTACTCTATTAGCCATTTTGAAAAAAGCTTCTCCCAGTGACGTTGTTCTTCTGTCATGAAGTCATTTTACACGAGAAAATTAAAATATGATCCATGGTTGTACGTAGGTAGGTAGATTGGTTGGATTTAACGTCTCACCAATACTGCGCTATGGGTAATTGGTGACGGTCTGGGACGCACCCCTAGAGATGTTCCGGAGACATGTCATCACAATTTCGAACCTTCACGGGGGGATCCCCTCCGCTTTGGTGATCCCCAAAGGTATAGTGGGGATGGGAACATGGAGGACTTTGCGGCCACGACAGATTTTATGTGCACCAGCCACCATTAGTGTACACGAAGGTCTTTGGCCGGCTCAAGTATCGAATCGGCAATCTTCCAATTACGTGCTCAACGCTTTACCGACTAGGGTACCGTCGCCTGAAACTACGGATGTAAAGAACAAAGAAAATAAATATCACCTTTTTTTCTCTATTTTTATAAAATTAATCTTCTTAGACGGGAAAATTAAAATATGATCCATTGTTGTAGGTAGGTAGATAATTAGGTAGGTTGTGATTGACGTCGCACCCTTACTGCGCTATGGATAATTGGCGATGGTCTGGGACGCGGAGACATGCCACCATAGTTTTGATCCTACACGAAGGGGATAGCCCCCCCCCCCCCCAGCTTCGGTGTTCCCCAGAGGTATAATTTTGATGGGAACACGGACTATATTGTAGCCACGACATATTTTACGCGCACGAACCACCATTAGTGTACACGATGGTCTTTGGTCGGCTCGAGAACCGAACCCACAATCTTCCATTTACGAGCTCGGCGCTCTACCGACTGGGGTACCGTGGTCCGGATTTAAAGTTGTAAAAAAGAAATAAAAAGGGTCATATACTAAAGCTGTAATGCGAAATGGTCTAGATATTATGATTTTCTTTCTATTAATATATATATATATATATATATATATATATAGATTATATATTTCAATTTGACATTTAATATGAGGATTTCCATAATAATTTTCTGATTTTGTCTTGTAATATGCACTATTAACATTCCTTTTCAGTGAAAGAAAGCAGCGAATAGGCGGGCAGAGTTATGCATGTGTTAATAAGTAAAGTGAGTCGGGGAGGAGGCGAAGCCTCCTTCGGGGGTTGGTGAGCGGAGCGAGCAGGGGACAGAGCCCCCTAGTGATGACAAAAACATTTTGAGAATATTTAAACGAGAATCGAACCCGTAAGCCCGTGTTGCAAAAGAGTGTTTTATTATCATACCATCAATGAATTCTAAGCAACTTCTTGATTAGTAAAATCGCATGGCATTTAACTTCTTTAACCGATTAATGCCTACAGTCCCTTTTTAGGGACGGTAAAATTGTATTAATTATATCGGTAAACTTGTATTGGTATAATTGGTAAAATTGTACTATTAAATTATTTTGCTTTTGTTAAGCATAAGAATAGATAATTACAATTTTGAAGTTGAAACATTTATGTATGTAAAATTGAGGTGCATTTTTCGAACTATCCCTAAAAATAGACGATAAGCACTAATGGGTTAAAACTTGCATATTAAAGTCATTTACCTCTATTAATGTCTCGATTTCTCCAGAAAATTAATAAATAAATAAATTATATATATATTTTAATTAATAAATGAAAGAAAATTAAACATTTTAAAATTTTAAACCTTACGTTTCTTTTTTTTTTTTTTTTTTGTATTTAGTATCTTTGAATGAATATGAGAAAAAAAATATGGCATCTATTAAATAAATAAATAAACAAATAAATAGCAAAATAAAAAAATAAATAAATAAATGAGCCCTTATAATTTTACAGCATAAATTTCTAACTATTTAGATACTAGTGGTTTTTAAGATACATTTACAAATTTTTGAAAATGACTAAATGAGAATCGAACCCGTAACGCCCATGTTACAAACGAACGTTTTATCATCGCGGTGAATGCTAAGCAAGTTATTGATTAATAAAATCATAAGACAACTAACTCTTTTTAAAACTTGCATATGTTAATCTCATAAAGAATGGTTGATTAGTTAGTTGGTTGGTTGTATGGCTTAAGGCTGATTGACTACACTAGTGTCCTAGGCCTATAGAAGAAATGCCATCCGTGGGGGTCTTTCTAAGTAGACCTAGTCCATATTTATGCGAGTTTTGGAGAAAACTGCGGAAATCTCCAAAGGTGCGACCCTTGAGCGCGACCTTTGATCAAACTCGGTACTTCCCATCTACCAGCTTTGAGGCAAAACCTCTCGGCCACCATAAAGGAATTTATTTCTGTTAATGCCTTGATTTCTTCAATAAATAAATAAAGTAAATGAATAAATAAACAAATATTTTTATGTTTCTTATATTAATAAATAAAGAAAATTAAGCATTTTAATATTTTACATCTTATCCCCCCCCTGTACTCTTATTTTTGAATGAATACAAGAAAAATATATGGCACCTTTGGTATAATACGAAAAGGATTAAAGTTTATATTTTTAAAAATTCAAATACCTTAAATTTATCCTTTAAAAGCAACGTATATATTTCGGCATGCCATCGCAGCCCTCTTCAGCGTTGCAAATGATGAACTCGTATTGCCGGAACTCCAAAGTAAACAATCCTCCCTCGCCGATGTTCTAACTTCATTTCACTTTTTGATTTTTAGTATCTGTTGCCATTCTTCAGGGATAAAGCTTGTTCGCGGTCGTTAACAGAAGATGGAGTGGTTAGTATTTCTATGGCTTCGCGCTTTAATGCAAACTTATGATTGTTATAGTGTTATATTATACCCATAACAATAATCCCATTAATCTAACACCATTAACACTCAAAAAATAGCCCACTATTTCCAACATCTCAGGAATGAAAAAGACCCTATTCCGTTTAAAGACACTTCAGGCATCTACAAAATAGAGTTTAACTTTGAGGACCAAACTACATAGGTATGACCAAGAGACCCATAAAAGAACGCGAAAAAAAAACATATTTCCGATCTAAAACTTAATAAATTTTCTACCGCACTTTCTACTACCCATAACAATAATCCCATTAATCTTAACACCATTAACACTCAAAAAATAACCCACTATAACAATCATAAGTTTGCATTAAAGCGCGAAGCCATAGAAATACTAACCACTCCATCTTCTGTTAACGACCGCGAACACAGCTTTATCCCTGAAGAATGGCAACAGATACTAAAAATCAAGAAGTGAAATGAAGTTAGAACATCGGCGAGGGAGGATTGTTTACTTTGGAGTACCGGCAAAACGAGTTCATCATTTGCAACGCTGAAGAGGGCTGCGATGGCATGCCGAAATATATACGTTGCTTTTAAAGGATAAATTTAAGGTATTTGAATTTTTTAAAATATATGGCACCTATTGAGTTTAAGCTTTATGCATTAAATAAATGTCTTTATTTATATACTCCTAAAGAAATAATAATAATAAGAAAAGGCGTTTTATTTATTAGTTATGTATTTTTAACACTAACATTTCCAAAATTATGTTTTACTCTACAGTTGTATTTTTATCTAAATGTTTGTTATATTAATCAAAATAATTTTTAATAAGATCAGATAAAAAATAAATAAATAAAATAATAATAAGTATGAAACAATTAAAAATGTTAACTTATATAATTTATTTTCAAAATTTCTCTAATAGGGAAAAAAAAAAAAAAAAAAAAAAGAGAGAGAGAGAGAGAGAGACGAATGCCACAAGTTAAAAGTGCGATTCTTTCGGAAAGAGGTTGGCGGCGTAACGAATCAAGTTATCGCGAAATCTAACATTAGAAAATAATGAAGAAAAAAATTAAAATTAAAATATTGCGATACTTTTTACTTAAATGATGCAAGGTAAACATAGATAAAAGTCATAGAAATAAAAATTGTTTAGTTTTTTCATATATATATTAAAAAATAATGAGATAAAATAATAATATTGCTTCTGTTGATAAATCGAAAACGAAACTGCTTTTAGAAAAGTACTTATTTAGAAAAGAATTGACAAAAATCAATGGAAATTTTTATTTAAATCAATAGAACAAACATTTAACAACACGAAAAGTTGGTTTAAAAATCTTAAATTACGTTTAATTAATATGAATTATATGCATTTTTAAAAGTCACAATTTCTCCATGTGTTAAGTCTATAGAGCGCTGGGAGAAATCGCCTCAAGCGGGAAAAGGTAAGGCTCCTATAATATACGAGCTGGCGCTACAGCGTCTAGAATAAACAGTGTGTAAAGCGGCAAATAAAATTGTACTAAAAAAATTAAGCCTGTCACCAGATGTCATTGTAATCGAAGCTAGTGTCACGACATCAAAACCGAGACTCCCTATTGGTTAATTATGTGCTTAGATCACGTGGTTAAACTGACGTAACTAGAAAAAGCCAATCAAGTCTTCGATTTGAGCAAAAGCTTCGATCACAGCGACATCTGGGTAAGATTAATTTTTCTAACATTATTTTAACATCACGGTTATAGGCGATTTCTACACTGTTTATTCTAGACGCTGTACTGGCGCATCAGGCATTTTGTTGCCTTAGGGCTGCCACTTGTACCCAGCTTTTTCCTTAGATAAACAAACGGCAGCCATTATTTCTATCGTTTGCATTACTTTAGAGTTACTTTTTTCATAATTTTAGATAATTAAATTATGATATGGGTGATTGTTTAGTGATAAATTGTTATAATGACTCAAAAAATGAATATAAAATGTGTAGATTTCCATAAGATAAGATAATTTAAGAAAACTATAATATTATTACTTTTATTTACTTATATTCTTCTTTGTGTTTTTGACATGTGCAAATGTAAAAATACAAAAAAAAAAAAAAAAAAAAAAAAAAAAAAAAAATTGCATTATTTTAATCATATTATTTATATTGATAACCATAAATTAATTAAAGAGGACCTTTTATTACTGTATGTATGAGTCTTGGCTTGGCGACGTTTTCTGGGGTCACCAAAGTTGTTTTGTTTCCGTGTCCAATATTACATTTATTTTAAAGTTTGCTATTTTAAATGAATAATATAAGCTAGAAATAGCAGAAAAAGTAAGTAAATAAATAAAAATTTTCCACTTTTAAACAGTAAGCTCTTACCTTTTTGCAAAAAGTTATCATTTGTATTAGAAACAGAAATAGTGGTAACAACACTTATCCTCAGTACATTCACACACTATCCTGCGGATGAAAAACCATCACAAGAATGTACTGTGTATAAATGTGTTGTTAGGGGTATCACTTATTGCTTATTGCTCTTCACAGATCGTAGCTTCAGATCATGATTTCTTAAAATGGCTATAAGGAAAGGACATGTTTACAAACAAACGCTCCGTCAATCAATCTTTACCACTCTCGAGTGGCAAAAGATCAACCTGTATTGGTGGAAATGCCAATGTTATGCCACTTCACTTTATCTATAACTTGATTGCGAGTGACGTCACGTGCCCTTTCCTTATTGAAGCGATAAGGACGCCAAGCTGGAACGCTGCCCTCTTCCGTGGCAAAAAAAAAAAAAAAAAAAAAAAAAAAAAAAATGGCGGCGATGCGCCGGCCTATATATTTTATTTAAGGGGCTCTAGGAAAAGAGAGCTTCCCACCAATGAAAAAATATTTCCACTTTGTCGTATCTTTCAGTCAAGGGTCGCTATCCGTCACACACTCTATGCGCCATCTAGTGAGTAACACACTTTCAAGGGCGGACATTTTCTCCCACAGAAGACCGCTGGAATGGGAAATATCAAAAGAATTCAAAATTTGGTATTTTGAATCTGCTGGAAGCATAGGGAATAAAATCTATTGATGAAGTGTATATGAATTTTACCGAATCCGGCATTCCAGATATTCTATCAGGAATTTGTAATGTTAAAAAATGTTATATAGTAGTTGTATAGTATACAGTCTGACATCCGGTTGCATATGTGGAGGTCCGGATATCCAACGGTATTTTTGAAATTAAATAATTAGCCGAATATAGGATATTTTCTGGATATCCGGTTTATCCCTAGTAAAATCGTCACGAAAGAAATTGTATTTGCGAGTGATAGGTGTAGACTTTCCAATATTTAAAGTTTTTTTCGGAGCACTGATAGATCAAGTCTCTTTTTCACACTATTTTATTTTCAGTAGAATTTTCTGCAATATGTAATAGTGATTAAATAAGTTAAAAAAAAAAAAAAATAAATAAAAATAAAAAATGCTTTTCAAGAAAAATGGTGTGAAAAAAGGGTGGATACTAATAATGCTGTGGAATAAGTAAAAATGTTGATATGTCTGGTGGTTGGATTTAGGTTTTTAATTGAGATCTAAATAAGAATGTTTCTTGTAACGTCAGTTTATGAGTAGCAAATTTACTGATTTAGTTATTATTCATATTGCATACTTATGATTTAGAAATTTTTAAATTAAATTTTTATAGTGCTATTTTATTCCCTAAATCTCAACTTCATCTGAAATTTCTTCTTCTTCTTTTTTTAATGGATTAGTGTGAAGACTACCATAGTGGTCAAACAATTGGCGGAGTGAGCCTCTAATGAAAACGTAGCCGGAAGTAAGAGCACGCAAATCTTGGGGGTCAGTGAACAAGGGTATTAAAGGGCGAGAGTTTACACAACTTTCGATACGAGTCAAAACGGTATAGAATTCTTCGTATATTAAGGAGCTATTCTTGCAGAACTTAATGAAATGGCATTTTGTTAGCATGATGGAAGATTCCCATAAGCCCCCAAAATCAGGTGCATACGGAGGCATGAAATGCCAACTAATTTGCCAGGTTGAGAAATAGTCTTGAACGGCACTGTTTCTCGATAGCTGAATTAGATTTTTTAAGTAGGTTTGCGCACTGACAATTTTTTTCCCATTATCGGAATAAATGTCTGACTGGTATCAACGTCGGGCTGCAAACTGCTGTAGAGTATGAATAAACGCTTCAGTAGTTAGGTCGAATGCAAGTTCGATATAAGTAGCTTTGGTGCATGAGTAGATAAACAAACACGCATATGATTTAAATAAAGATGCTTTACGCTTATGTCAGCACTTTGTAATAAATGGACCTCCGTCATCGAAACCAACGTGTTGGGATGGTTGGCACGGGTTAACCCGCGCACTGGGTAACTCGCTCATGAGTTGGTAAATGGAGTTCGGATGTGATTTTAAGCAAACTCTGCAGAGTCTTAAATTCCTTTTCACAGTGGAACGACCATCAGGAATCCGGGAGTTCTGTCGGATTAAGGAAAGCACCAATTCAGGACCACCATGTAGGCAACAATGATAAAAATACCGGATGATAGCCGAGGTGACTGAATGATTCTTGGGAATGATTATAGGATACGTGGCGTCATAAGGCAATGTATAATTTTTTTCGGTTCTGCCACCAACACGCAATATGTTGTTTTTGTCTAAAAAGGGGGTTTAGTGATTTTAGTTTACTATTATTTGTTACTGATCTGCGTGTTTTAATAATGCGATTTCTGCAGCAAATTCGTAAGTTTGAATGAGTTGAACGATTGTGTTGCAAGATTTCACTAGCAGTTAATGTGCTTTTTAATTTTGATTGTGAGCGTGTATTTGTGATAAATCGTTTGATCCAGGCTCTGACGTGCAATTGCCTGGTATAGCTAACAGATTTATAACAGCCCTGAAAAATTAGCTAACAGATTACACGGACTTGGTGTCCTGGTGGCTGTGGGCTGGCTGTTTTCGGACATGCTGTCATGAGATGAATTAGTGACCAGTGAAGCAATCTGGTTAAGAAGGAATGATGACTGTTTAGGTCCTTCAAGACCAGACCACCAAAGATCGAATGTAATTAACTTGCTGGGATACAATCCACGAGTTGCGCAATCAGCAGGATTAAATTTGCCTGGAAGATGGTGCCAATTTGCGAGATTGGTTATGGCTCGTATCTTGTTGGCTCGATGAAGAATGAATTGATTGCCTTTTGTTGGAGAATTTAAAATCCAACAACGAGTGATAGTGGAATCAGTCCAGAGGAAGAATTCACTAATTTGAAAATCAATACTTTCTTTAATGACTTTAACTAGCTCAGCTAGAAGTATCGCAGAGGGCAATTCAAGTCGAGGCAAAGTTATTGGGGTGAGAGGAGCTATGCATGATTTTGTAGCTATTAATTTTAACTTAGAATTTGAAGGGTTACTAATGCATACCACCGCTGCATAAGCCTTTGTAAATGAGTCACAGAAGCCGTGGAGGTAGACAGTATCATCTGAGTGCATGTCAATAAATCTAAGAACTGCAATTGATTGGAAAACAGGAATTTCTTCTTAGAATTTAGACTATGCTTGCAAAATTGCTCAGAGTAACGGTTCTTCCCGCAAGAACTCAGCCATCCACACTTCTTGCAAGAGAAGTTTTAGCATTACTGTGGATGACGATAAAAAACCAAGAGGGTAAAGAATACGCTCAATTACGGATAAAAGATCTCTTTTTGTTGTGACTGTTGTTTCGTCATTGACTTGGATACGTAAGGTGTCTGCAACTAAATTCCTGTCCAATCCAAGAATTCATTGGGACTCATCTGGATTAAGGGAATCTGGATTAAGGGATGATGTTGATTTGAGATTTTCGGGCACGTGAGCTATTACAATAAAACAGCTTTAAGCCAATTTTCTTAGTTTAAAACCTCCTGCACTAAATAATGCTTGGAGCTCTGTAACAAGCGTTTTAGCGACCAAGTTTTCTGGGTCAAGTTTTATCAGCCACAGTCTGAAAAAAGGAATTTTGTATAGTTAAAATTTGAGAAATTTGAAAAATTTTCGTCGAAAATAGTTGAACTCGAAAACCGATATTTAAGAAAAATTAATTTGATATGGCCATTACAAAACATTTTTCATTATCAGATAATGCTGAATTAATTTGGGTGTATATCAGCCAACAGACGATGCTGCTATAATTCATCTTCTGTTGTTTTTCTCATGGCTATATCTCAGCATATATTGATTAAAACTGCACAAAACTTCATATGTAAAATTTGTATTGTGAGAAACTAGGATTTTTTTTTATGTTAACCAATATGTGATGCTCTTATATACAATCGTGATTTCTAAAAAAAAAAAAAAAAAAAAAAAAAAAAGAGTTAGTGATTTTTCTTCAAATTCAACATAAAATAATATGTCTACATAACTTCCTAGTAATTAGTAATACATCTAAACAGACGATAGTTAGGATTTAAGTTTAGTTATTTTTTAATTTATTAGTTTTTTTGTGTTTTCTGAAAAGCTGTATTCGAAGGAGAAAACATGGTTTGAATGTTTGCTCTTCATTTGTTTTACAATGACTATCTCACACATGAAGCTCAGTGCATTTATATGCTATGGAACTGAGGTATAACCTTCCCTTAAAAAGGAGTAATCGCTGCATATAAGAGGAACACCTGTTGAGTAATCTGAACCAAAAGTTGATATCCACCAATTTATGAAATTCAATATAAACTTATGAATGTGGAATTCATAATCAAACTTTACGAACGTGAAATTCAATATAAACTTGTATGAAATTCTGTGTGCTGGTTCTTGAGCTGCAACTGTCACAAAATTTTTGTCTCAGCGGACGTTTTTTAAAAATGTTCAAATCCCGTTCTGAACTCTGAAAATGTGTAATTCTATCAAAATCCAGAATTTGTAAATTATACAAATTCAGTATCTTCTTATATCGAATATAGAAGAATGTAGACTTGTCATAATTTGGTGCTGTTAATATAACAGTAATTAAATAATAGTTCATAAGCATCATGTATCTAACATTGTTTTATCATTATTATCATTATTATTATTATTATTATTATTTGTTGAAAAGTTAATGTGTCAATATTTTCTTTTTTGAATGTAAATCTTCATCCCGAAAAATTCACCGAAATACTGGTGTACGAATTTGTTATAAGTGCAAGAATATGCAACCATTCTAGCAATTTTCGACAAATCTGTCAGAAAATAACAATGAAACAGCGATGTGCGTGTGTTACTGCTTTTTTTTTTTTTTTTTTTTTTTTTAAGTGGGGAGGGAGAGAGTGGTGGTGGTGGTGGTGGGGCTTTTAGATCAAATATGTGCAGCCTTTTGTTAAAATTTTATAATCCACTTTTTTTTTTTGAATAGTTCTTTAATTTATAAATTATTATTTTTATTTTTCATTAAATATCTATTATTTAATTTATTGATGTTTTAAAAAATTGATGAAGAAAAGACCAAGTTTCATGTTTCTAGGTGCAGGGGTTTGGGTTGGGCGATGATGAATTACTCATTCACTCACTCAGTCAGAGCAAACGATTTTGTATATATAGATAAAAAAAGGCTTATCCTTTTAAAAATTTAATAAAAAGTCCCAAAGTTGCATACTTGAGTTAATCGTATTTGAGAAATGCAATTAATAATATTAATGATAATAATAAATTAAAATCAATATTAAAAAGAAAAAAAAAAAAAAAACATAATATTTGTTATAAAATGCTTACTATAATTTTTCATGCTATTCAACTTACTACATAAAACGTGTCTTTACATTTATCAGTTTCACCCACATTTGATGAATTGCTAGTACACTTTTACTTTTTTGTAAATTTGTATATGGTAGATAAAGTATTATTTTAGTTCAAATTTTCGAAACTGAATTTATGATATATTTATATATTTTAATGGGGTCTAGAAAATTTCAACTTAAAAAATATCGACTTTTTTATTTAAAAAAAGAAAAAAAAAATGTTGCTATATGAACCATTCTGAACATGTTAACTCTTCAAATATACTTTTATGCACTTTCGTTCAAAAAGTATGAACAAAACTGTTATTTATGTTCGGCTTAAACTTCATTGCGTTTCCAACTTTAACGTTCTCAAAAATGCTTTTTAGCCTTTATCTGTAAGATTTTGAAAAACATACATTCATTACACATTGCTTTAGAACTTTGCTCTCACACACATACATATAAACGATATTTACAAAATGAATCAAGGATTTTGAAATAATTCAAAATTTACTATTAAAAAAAAAAAAAAAAAAGTAAAAATTTATTCTAACAGATGTTTCAGTCCGTAATGACAAAATTTATTACGAAAGGATTGGAGGAGCGGAGTAAATCAGACATTATTACCTAAATTCAGTGTAGTGCTGCCATCTTTCGGATTTGATGAAAACAATATAACGAAAACATCTCTGAATATTTGCTTTTCGTTTTTAACACTTTTCAGCAAAGTTAAAAAAGGTTTATGACTTCGGATTCACAGTCTGCCTGTCCGCGTTCTAAGGTCCATAAATATTTTTAAAATTTCTTCAAACTAATACATGTAATTCGAGTTTACTATAGCATGTTCCTTATTGGAATGGTATTTAATAATACGACTTCGACTTGTTTGTGTACAGAAACACCCAAAAGAATACAAACGCATTGCATAAAATCATATTTAAAATAATTTTTATAAATCCTGTTTAAATACCTTTGTACTGCACAAATCACAATGAAACTGACATTTATTATTCACATGCACAACAAAATGTTTTCTATAGAATATGGTATGATTAACATTAAGGTTTACACAGCCACAACAAAAAAATTCAAATATGTTGAGAACCATAAGATCAAATTTCTGAAATTGCATTTAAGTTCGTGTTACACGTTTAAAGACTTTTCATTATTGTTTAAGAGTAATTATAATCTCAAAGCCCATCTATTTGCCCGAGCTCTAATTTTCATTAAAAATTATAGAATGTCTTTAAATTATTTTACGATATTAAAAGGAATTTTCTCTATTAGAAATGATATAAAGATCGCTACTGGCTTGATTAAAGTGATTCCCAAAAGAATTGTGGTGCATTACGGTTTATGAGAGGTTTATTTTTTAAGTACAATATAACATCTTTATACTACATACTACATAATTAAATTAATATATATATATATATATTTAAGATAAATAAAATCATTTTCCTTGCAAAATAAGATATGATTGGAGTAATTGATTGGTTTAGAAGGTTCCATAATTTTGTTCTGATTCATTATGTGATACAAAAAAGAATTTGCTTAATGTATATTTTTAGTGTTGGGGGAATTTTTTCAGTACTTTATATGATGCACAGGAAAACTTTATAGAATATACAGGGCTACATAAAAGCAACCTTTTTAATACTCTTTATTTAGAAATAAAGCTATAGAGACGATTTTGTGAGACTCTTTACTGCATATTAAAACAAAGTATGCTTTTGTAGATAATATACTACAAATGTATTACAAAAGCAATCTTTACGTGAGGGCTACGCGAAAGCGTCAATTGCAAGGTTTTTCTTGAAAATAAAGAAAGACACTCAAAAATCATTTTTTAGAGTTTTCTTTCTTTTTAATTATTTCTTTTATTTTTTTGGTGAAGGTAAATACATTAAAGGATAAACGATGCAACAGGTACATACATACATACATTTGGAAAGTGTTTATAATTTATGTAAATCTATAATTTTTCGTTCTTGTTAAATAATTCTGTTTTACATGTATTGTGATCAAATGTCCAAAAAGTATCTACTCGAGAAAAATAAAAGAAAAAATCATATTATGGATTTTATGAATCACAAAGGTTTAAGGTATAGTGTAGTACACATTTTAGAATAAGTTAAATAAAAGCGTACAGTCTGTTTAGAAGCGCCATTGAAAATTAAAGTTTTGTGCTATTTAAATTTTTTGAAATGTCATATCTAATGCATCTGAAATTATTTGATAAAGTGTAAATGAACAATTTGAAACGTACATATTTTTTCGAAAATTTAAGCTATTTGCTTTTCTCGAAAAAAGAAAAAAAAAAAAAAAACTTTTTAAAGGAAAATGCAGTTCTACCAATAGCCGAAAAGTTTTGTTTTCCAAGCTGACATACGGGAAGTGCTGGTTTCGAACCCAGGTCGCTCTCTTAGGTTTAGCTCTGTGGAGTTTTACGTTGTTTTCTGCAAAACATGCTGGATACTTGCTAGGGCCGCCAGAAAGATTCCAACTTAGAGCACTCTACTCAGGTCTAGGTTCTATGTGTAGAAAATTGGCTTTAACTCTTTCATATCAACTTAAGAATAACGTGCCAAAACAAGTTAGATAACAGGACCTAATTGTAGTACTGGCTGAGGAAGGCTTTTATAAGAAAGTTAAAAATGTCTTTAAATAACATTTTGTATAAATGATATTATTTAATTTCAGCAACAAATATAAGTATGAATTTTAACTTTAAGTAATTGTTAACAAAAGAATTTAATCTAGAACACAATAAAATGTTTTAACCAATATCCTATAAGAATGAAAAAAAAAAAAGTTTTTTTTTTAACACACGTGGTGCTTAAGACATTACTTAAACGTACATGATTAAGATATGGAGGTGTGGTTAAAGCTCTCTATCAGTGAAAGTTAATATCATCCAAGTTCCTTGTTAAACTATGGGGCGAAAAATCCCCATTGTGATTCATTATATGATACATACATATTTTTACATTTAGAAAATTTAAGACAGTTTAATTATGTAACATTTTCTGAAGAAAGATTTTTAATTTTTTAATTAAAATTTATTTTTAAGTTGTTATATGCAAAATTTCGCATAGTGAGATTTCGCATTTTACAGCTTCAAAATAAAATATTAAAAGTTTAAAAATTTATTATTTTTTGTATCTTTTTTAAAATATGAAACATTTAACGATGAAACGCAGTAAAACATTTTAGCATAATTTTCATTATATTATAACATAATTTCTATTTATAAAAGTATTTTATTATTTTAAAATTAAATTCTTTAGTGTCAAATATTGAAGTTGTTTGGTTGAAAAAGTTTTTGAAAATGTATTATTTAGAAGTAATTAAGGTAAGCTTTAAATTTATTTATAATACTTCCTTTCCATTTGAATATGAGTTCACAAAATTTAAATATAATTTACTTCATTCAAAATAAGTTTACATTTCAAAACTTTGTGAGTTTTTATGAAATACTCAGATATTTATCTATAACTGAAAACTATATTAGCTCACTGTTTGAACAATATATAGCCTGTGGGCATCAAAAACGTTTTTTCCATACTGTTCTGTATGGAAATACCAAACTGTTCTGTACGGTTCTGCATGGAACAGTAATTTCCATACTGTTTTGAATGTTCCGTCCATCTACGGTTAACACTCACGGAAATTTAATCAACATAACTTCGCACGATAAATATTTCACAAATACAGTTCTGAGCAATTTTGTTGCTAAATAAAGCTATAGCTTCACTAGAAAATTTTAACTAAATACTAGAATGCTTTATCATATTCGGTTTGTTACCATTTATCACAAAAGTTGCACATGAAATATCAACGTTTCCATCTGGAATCATCTTTAGTGGTTTTCTTTCTTTATTTATTTTTACAGTATATGTAATTTGATTATATGTAAGCAACTAATACAATGGAAGATCTTGATTAAAAACATTTTTAAATGTTAATTACAAATAAAAGTTTTTTATACGCTGCTGAATGAAATAACAGCAAAACCAGAAATTTTTATTAGGTATTAGAATGCATTCTTTACCATTTTCGGTTTGATTTATAAATTTTAAATTACAAATGCTGCACATTAAATATTAACGTTCTCATATGGAAATACGTTTAACTTTAACGGAGTTTTTTTCAGTATGGTAGTTTTTTTTTGTTTTTAATTATAAGTAATGACTGTATAGCATGGAAGATCTTGAACGAAAAATATTTTAATTTAGTAAAAACAAACAAAATAGTTTTGTCCGTTGCTAAAAATAATAAGAAAACATTTCAATATATATATATATATATATATATATATATATATATATATATATATCAATTGAATATCAGAATGCATGTAATCTTTATCATATTTGATTTAATGTTATTTTTGAAAACAAAAAGTTGTACATTAAATATCAACGTTTTCGTCTAGAAATGCACTTACTTTTAATAGTGTTTTTACTGTATGTTTAGTTTTATTACATGTAAGCCACTATACAGTATGGAAGGTTTCAAAGAAAAACACTTTAAAATAGTGATAACAAACAAAATGCTTTTATTCATTGTTTAATAAAATAAGAACAAAACAACAAAAATTTATTAATTATTAAAATACATGTAATCCTTATTATATTCGGTTTGATATCACTTTTGATAAGAAAAAAGATATACATTAAATATTACTGGTTTTTATCTAGAAATGCCCTTACCTTTAATGCTATTTTTAGAGTATGTGTAATTTGATTATATGTAAACGAATGTAAAGTATGGTAGGTGTTGACCAAACATGTTTTAAAACGGTAATAACAAACATAAGAAATTTTATTTATTGGTAAATAAAATAACACCATAAATAAAAACTTTTTATTTCCTACAATGCACGTACATTTCATTATATTCAGTTTGATATCATTTTTGAGGACACAAAAGTTGCACATAAAATATCTGTGTTTCCATCTTTAAATAAACTTGTCATTAACAATTTTTTTTTCTTTTTGAAGTATGTAGAATTTGATTATATATAAGAGACTAAAAAAATAGGTCTTGGAAATATATAAATTTTACTCTTTGCTAAATAAAATAACAAAATCGCTTAAAAATGTTAATTAATTATTAAGATACGTAGAATCATTATTATATTCAGTTTCATACCATTTAACACAAAAATTGTACATTAAATATCAGTGTTTATGAAATATCAGTGTACATTAAATATCAGGTTTTGGAAAAATAAATAAATAAAACATTATTAACTGGTATTAACAGACAAAATGATTTTACTCGTTGTTAAATAAAATAACAAAATAACTTAAAAAATTCAATTAATTATTAGAATGCATAGAATAGCTATTATATTCAGTTTCGTATCATTTCACAAAAAGTGCATTAAATATCAGTGCTTATACTTGGGAATACATTTAACCTTAACAGTTTTTTTTTTTCTTACTGTATGTATAGTTTGGTTACATTTAATCGGCTGTATTGCATGGAAGGTCTTATTCAAAGACATTTTAAAATCGTACTTACAAACAAATGTTTATATCCGTTGCTAAATACAGGAACAGAATCACTAGAAAAATTTAACTAAATATTATGATGCATATAATCTTTTTCATATTCGGTTGGATATCTTTTAACTAAAAGTTGTACATTAAATACGAACGTTTTCATCTGGAAATATACTTAGCAGTTTTTTTTTTATTTTTTTATTTTTTTACAGTATGTTAGTATATTAGTTTGATTACATTTAGGCGAATATATAGTAAGGAACGTCTTAATCAAATATTTTTTTAAATGGTATACAAAGAAACAAATGACATTTAACGAATGGCATTTTAAAGTGGAAATAATACACAAAATGAGTTTGTCCGTTGTTAAAAATAATACCAAATTCACTGGAAAATTTAATTGAATATTAGAATACATGTAATCGTTATCATTTTCGATTAAATGTCATTTTTGATTTAAAAAAAAAAAAAAAGTTGTATGCACTGAATAAGAACAGACATCTAAATATGTCTAGAGGAAAACGTAAGTGTTTTCATCTAGAAATAAACTTACGTTTAATAGTGTTTTTCAGTATGTGTAGTTTTATTACATGTAAGATACTGTACAGTATGCAAAGTTTTGAAGAAAAGCATTTTAAAATAGTGGACAGAAAAATGTTTTTGTTCTTTTTGCTTAATAAAATAACACCAAAACTACAAAAAGTTTTACTTAATTACACTGCTGGGTATGAGAATTGGCCACAACACCATTTTGGCAAATTCTTATGTAAAATGAATACATAAGATTTATGGTATATTCCGTTTGATATCATTTTTAACAACACAAAAGATATACATTAAATATTACTGGTTTTTATCTAGAAATGCATTTACTTTAATGCTGTTTTTAGAGTATGTGTAATTTGATTATATGTAAGTGAATGTAAAGTGTAGTAGGAGTTCATCAAAAATGTTTTAAAATGATAACAACAAACATAAGAAATCTTATTTGCTGGTAAATAAAATAACACCATAACTAGAAATTCCTTTTCCTACAATGCACGTATACTTCATTATATTCAATTTGATATCATTTTTGATAACTCAAAACTTGCACGTAAAATATCTACGTTTTCAACTTTAAATACACTTGTCATTATTATTATTTTTTCTTTTTTTTAAGTATGTATATTTTAATGACATCTAAGAGACTGTAAAAAATGGAAAGTCTTCAGAAAAAAATATTAATTTGGTATTACAAGCAAAATTACTTTACTCATTTTGAAATAAAATAAATAAAATCCCTTGAAAATTTCAATTAATTACTAAAATGCATAGAATCATTATTATATTCAGTTTCATATCACTTCACGCAAAAATTGTACATTAAATATCAGTGTTTGCATTTGGAAATACATTTAATCTTAATAGTTCTTTTTTTTTTTTTTTTGTAATTTGGTTACATTTAATAGGCTCTACAGTATGGTAGATCTTATCCAAAGACATTTTAAAATGGTACTTAAAAACAAATATTTATATTCGTTGCTAAATATAGGAACATAATTACTGGAAAAAATTTAACGAAATATTATAATACATGTAATCTTTATTATTTTCGGTTGGATATCTTTTAACTAAAAAATGTACATTAAATATGAATGTTTTCATCTGGAAATATATTTAGTAATTTTTTTTACAGTATGTTAGTATATCAGTTTGATTACATTTAGGCTAATATATAGTATGGAAAGTCTTAATCAAATATTTTTTAAAAATGGTATAAACAAACGAATAACATTTAACTAATGGCAATTAAAAATGTTAATAACACAAAAAATGTCTTTGTCTGTTGCTAAAAATAACACCAAATCACTGGAAAAAATAAATTGTATATAAGAATGCATGTAATCGTTATCATATTCGGTTTGATGTCATTTTTGATAAAAAAATAAGTTGTACACTAAATATGAACGTTTTCGTCTAGAAATATACTTACGTTTAATAGTGTTTTTACAGTGTGTGTAGTTTTATTACATGGAAGCCACTGTACAGTATCGAAAGTCTTGAAGAAAAACATTTTAAAATATCGGTAACAAAAAAATGTTTTGATTCTTTTTGTTTAATAAAATAACAACGAAACTACAAAACTTTAATTAATTATTAGTTTTGACATCATTTTTAACAAGACAAAAGGTCTAGGTTATATATTACTAGCTTTTATCTAGAAATGCACTTACCTTTAATGCTGTTTTTAGAGTATGTGTAATTTGATTATAAGCGAAAATAAAGTATGGTAGGTGTTGACCAAACACGTTTTAAAACAATAACAACAAACATAAGAAATTTAATTTGTTGGTAAATAAAATAACACCATTACTAGACATTTCCCCCCCTACAATGCACGTATACTTCATTATATTCACTTTGATATAGTGTTTGATAAGACAAAAGTTGCACGTAAAATATCGGTGTTTTCAACTTTAAATACACTTATCATTAATTTTTTTTTAAGTATGTATAGTTAATGCCATCTAATTGACTGTAAAAAAATGGAAAGTCTTCGGGAAAAAAAATATTAATTTGCTATTAACAAGCAAAATGATTTTACTCATTGTGAAATAAAATAGTAAAATCACTTGAAAATTTCAATTAATTATTAGAATGCATAGAATCATTGTTTTATTCAGTTTCATATCACTTCAAACAAAAATTGTACATTAAATATCAGTGTTTGCATATGGAAATACATTTAATCTTAATAGTTTTTTTTTTATAGTATGTGTAGTTTGGTTACATTTAATTGGCTGTTAGTATGGCAGGTCTTATACAAAGACATTTTAAAGTGGTACTTACAAACAAATGTTTATATCCGTTGCTAAATGCAGGAACATAGTCACTGGAAAAATTTAACTAAATATTATAAGACATTTAATTTTTATCATATTCGGTTGGATATCTTTTAACCATATTAAATATGAACGTTTTCATCTGGAAACACATTTAGTAGTTTTTTTTTTTTACAATATGTTAGTATATTAGTTTGATTACAGTTTGGCGAATATATCATAGTTTATAAAGTCTTAATCGAATATTTTTTTTAAATGGTAT
The DNA here is from genome assembly GCA_963930645.1 of Salticus scenicus. Classification (NCBI taxonomy): domain Eukaryota; kingdom Metazoa; phylum Arthropoda; class Arachnida; order Araneae; family Salticidae; genus Salticus; species Salticus scenicus. Next base: position 200,180,294 of record OZ005652.1, read on the forward strand.
AAACAAACAAATCACATATAACGAATGGCATTTATAAATGGTAATAACACAAAATGGTTTTGTCCATTGCTAAAAATAATAACAAAATTACTGGAAAAAATGAATTGTGTATCATAATGCATGTAATCTTTATCATAGTTATGTTTATGTTTATCTTTGTCACAATGCATGTAATCGTTATCATAATATTTATGTAATATTTGATTACAAAAAGTTGTTGTACATTAAATATCGACATTTTCAGCTAGAAATACACTTACGTTTAATATTGTTTTTGCAGTATCTGTAGTTTTATTACATGTAAGCCACTGTACATTATGGAAAGTCTTTAAGAAAAACATTTTAAAATAGTGATAACAAACAAAATGCTTTTATTAGTTGTTTAATATAACAGGGATGGAACACGGGCACAGAATTCATACCGGAAACTGCTTAAGAAATTTCTCTGTCTATAATATCGTTGATTTAAGAAGAATAAATTTTTCTTACATTGATAGTGGTATTGATTCTGCGCCCGTGTTCCATCCCTGATATGATAACCGCAATACTAGAAAATATTTATTAGTTTTTAGAATACATGTAAACCTTATTGTATTAGGTTTGGTAACAATTTTAATAGCATAAAAGTTCACTGAATATTAATTTTCCTCTGGTCGTACCTTTAGCAGTTATTTTACTGTATGTGTTGTTCGATTACCTATAAACGGCAGTATAGTATGGAAGGTCTTGACCAAAGAAATTTTAAAACGATATTAACAAATAAATGCTTTTATTCTCTGCTAAATAAAGGGACAGAATCACTAGAAAATTTTAACTAAATATTAGAATGCATGTAACCTTTATCATATTCGTTTGGATATCATATAACATGTTTCACGTCGTCATATAACGTTTTATGTTTAACTGCCCATGTAGGTTGTGGCAAAACATTCACTCAAGCAGCAATCATTCACAAGTTAAATTCACTTAATCTTCGCTGTACTGCAACAGCGTTCAGTAGCATAGCTTCAATTCTATTACTTGGAGACAGAACTGTATACCATGTGTTAAAATTGTCTATACCCCTTTTGGAAAATTCTATAGATAACATTACCGCAAATAATAGTTGTGGACGTTATCTAAATTCATCATCATTGGTAATCATTGACGAAGTTTCTATATACTCTTTGCAAGTGTTAAAAATCATAGATAGATTATTGAAGGATCTGTGAGATAAAAATGATAAAACGGTAGTTCTGTGCGATGATTTTCGGCAAATTTTACCAGTAAATTCATATGGATCACGTTCAACTTCAATTAAAAATTGTGTCACGAGTTGGTATAAAGTTGCTTATTTTCATAAAGTTACGTTTACTCAAAATATGAGATCCTAACCAAGGGAAATAGAATTTGTCGACTTAAAAAAAAAAAATAAAATAAAAAAATATATATATATATGGTAATGACGACGCCACACAATTTCCTCAGTTTGGTGAATATAATGGTCAAGGGCATTTACCAAACGATGAAGAGTTTTTACAAAAATCATCGAGTACACAGAATTTTTGAATCATTAAATTGATTTTCAAACAATTTTAAGTTCAATTAACAACGTTTACTTTTAATAGCCCTGTTTTTTTTCTTTTTTTTTCTTTTGGTTCAATAATATATATATATATATATATATATATATAATATGAATCACGTATTAGGTGGATTTCTTTAGAAATCGACCTATTGCAATCACTTCGTTTATCTATATATACACTTCCGTCCAAAAGTTTAGCAAGATTTGCAAACGATCAGTTTTTTTTTTTTATTTAAAAACTTATCTCTCGATAAAATGTTTTCAAACGTTGGGTATTTAAAGAACATGTCTTCTTCAGATTTTTTCGTGCAGATTGGTTTAAGACACCATTTAGAGGGACGTAACAAATTGAGCAAAATCAATAATGTTTGTGATCACCCTGTATCGTTAAGTGAATGAAATGAACTGTAACTTTAGGCTATGTTAATACAGACCCAATTAAATTTGTGGATGAATACTCTAAAAAAATCAACATATTTTTTATTTATAATACACAGAGTTTTTTAAGAAAATGGTTCCCATTTTCAGATAAGTTGGGAAAACACTTTTAAAACAATATACTGCAATCGGAATACAAATATCTCAAATATCTCATGGAATCTGAATATTTTTATGAAAAACGTTTTCACTGCGCATGTGCGAAATATAAAAGGTTTTTTATTACATAGGTTGGAAGCTAGATATATTACGCAACTTTTATCAAAAGTATAGAGAATTGAGTAAAAATTAAGCAACTTATACGAAAAAGAATGAGCTAGATTTGACGTATTTTCCAAGAGTTGAAATTTCTTAAGGGGTTTTTCACATGACGCGTAATTAATTTAACGATACAATTATTTTAAACACTTCGCAATTTTTTTTTTTTTTCTTTGTGAAAAACTCCTTATAAGCTTGTAATTCTAACATATTTTTGTTTATTTACTAAGATTTGTGAGATGATAAGGGTTTTTTCACAAAAAAGAACTTTTGCTAAGTGGTTAAAATAATTGGATATTTAAATTAATTACGCGGCATGCGAAAAAATCCTTAAGAAATTTCAACTCTTGGAAAATATCTAAAATCTAGCTCGTTCTTTTTCGTATAATTTGCTTAATTTTTACTCTATCCAAATGCACTTTTGAAAGAAGTTGTCCAATATATCTAGCTTTTAACCTATGAAATAAAAAACTTTTTGCAATTAAAACGTTTTCCATAAAAATGTTCAGATTTCATGAGATACTTGAGATATTTGTATTCCGATTACAGTATACTGTTTTAAAAGTGTCTTTCTAAGTTATCTGAAAGTGGAAACAATTTTCGTTAAAAATACTGTATATTATATATAGATATATAAAACAAAACAAAACAAAAACAAAAACATGCTAATTTGTTTCGGAATTTTAAAATAAATGCTTATATCTCCGTTATTTAAAATTCTATCGTCACACAAATTAAACCACAAATTAAACTGGGTCTGTATTATATATTCTAAAGTTACAGTTCATATCGCAAACATTATTGATTTTGCTCAATTTGCTTCCGGTCTCCTTAAATGTTGTCTTGAACCAATCTTCATAGGAAACATGAGGTAGAACCAGTTCTTTAAATAACCAATGTTTGAAAACATTTCATCAAGAGATTAGATTTTAAATTGAAAAAAATTTATCGTTTGCAAATCTTGCTAAACTTTTAAGCAGGAGTGTATATATATATATATATACATATATATATATATAATGAAAATTTTGTCATCGCAATAACTCCCGGAATCCAGAGCGAACCAAATTTGGACAGCGAACTTATCTTATAAATATCTTGGATGAGTTCTTTAACCAAGTTGCTCCGACATTTTGTTTTCAAGTGGCGGCCACTTGAACATTTCAAATCCACGTTGTAAAAAGCCTATTTAAGGCCAGATTTGTTTGAATTTTCATGTATACATAGACCACATAAGTGTCACTATCAAATTTATTAATGAACTTTGTCTGCCATTTTTAACAAAGTGGCACATATCTTAAGTTAAAAGGAGCCACTTGAAATCCGGCTACCACTTGAAAATTTAAAATCCCGATAACTTCCGAAATAATACTCTTAATCGCGCCAAATTTTGACAGCGAGTTTATCTTATAAATATCTTGGAGGAGTTTGTTGATCAAGTTGCTCTGCATTTTTGTTTTCAAGTGAAGACCACTTGAAAATTTCAAATTCAAATTGTAAAAAGCGTATTCCGAATTTGTTTGGATTTTGATGCATACATAGACCATATAAGTGTCTCAATCAAGTTTATTAATGGAATTTATTCGCCATTTTTAACAAAGTGGTGGATGTGTTAAGTTAAGCGAAACCACTTGAAATCAGGCTACCGCTTGAAAATTTAAAATCCCGATAACTTCCGAAATAATACTCCAAATTGAACCAAATTTGGACAGTGAACTTATCTTATAAATATCTTGGATGAGTTTGTTAGCCAAATTGCTTCGCCATTTGGTTTTCAAGTGGAGGCTACTTGAACGAAAAAACGTATTTAAGACCGGATTGGCTTGAATTTTAATGTATATATAGACTATATAAGGGTCACAACCAAGTTTATTAATGAAATTTATCCACCCTTTTTAACAAAGTGCGGATGTTATAAAATAAGCAAGACAGCTTGAAATTAGGCTGCCACTTGAAAATTTATAAACATGATAACTTTTTAAATTCTGCTTGAATTCGAACCGAAGTTGGACGATGGATCATTTAATTATTTTGAATGAGTTCACTGGGCAATTTGTTCCGACATCTTGTTTCCAAGTTGCTACCACTTGAAATCACGCTGTCACTTGAAAATGTGCCCTCACGATAACTTTTAAAATACTAAACTGATTCAAACAAAAGTTGGATAGTGAACTTATGGTTCAAATATCTTGGATAAGTTCGCTTGGTTATATGATATGATTTTATTTCGAAGTGGCGGCCGCTTGAAAATTTGCCATTATGATAACTTTTGTAATACTGAATCAATTCCCATCAAACCTGGGTAGTGGATTTACCATTCAAATATCTCAGATAAGATCGCTGGGCATCTCATTCCGCTTTTTATTTCCAAGTTGTGGTCACTTGGCGGTGAAATTACGGTTCCACTTGAAAATTTCTTATCACGATAATTTTTCAAGTACTGATTTAGTTTGAACTAAAGTTGGACAATGAACCTATCACACAAACATCTTGGAGGATTTCGCTGGGCAAGTTGCTTCGCCATTTTGTTTCCAAGTTGCAGCCACTGAGACTGCATCTTGAAAATTTGTCATAACAATAACTTTTGAAACACTGCACTTATTCGAACCAAAGTTGGACAGTGAACTTATGCTTCAAATATCTTGTATAAGTTTGTTGGGCAACGTGCTCCATTATATTGTTTCCAAGCGGCCACTTGAAAATTTGTTATCAAGGTAATTTTGAAATACTTAATCAATTCAAACCAAAGTTGAAAAATGTATTTATAATTCTGATAGCTATATGATTTCGGTGGGCAAGTTTCTCTGCAATTTTGTTTCCAAGTTGCGTCTACTTGAACGCTGCCACTTGAGACTTTGTTTACACGATAACTTTTGAAATGCTGAACTTATTCGAACCAAAGTTAGACAGTGGACTTATCTTGTAAATATCTTGGACTAGTTTGCTGAGCAACTTGCTCCGCCACTTTGATCCAAGTGGCAGCCACTTAATTTTTTAACACGATGGCTTTTAAGATTCTGAATCAATTCGAACTACATTTGTAGAATATAGATTTATCTCACAAATGCATTTGATATATTTGTTTCTAATTTAGCCCGCCATCTTTTTTCCAAGTGCCGGCCATTTGAAAATTTTAAATTCACAGAAAAGGGTATTTATGAACCGATTTGTTTAAAACTCCATATGTACATAGCCTACATCAATATTTCTACCAAGTCCATTAATAATTCAAAATTGTGGCTACTTGATAAGGAAAAAGAAATCAACCTACCTTTCCGAATGATCCGGAAGGTATTGTTTTTTATTTCATTTTTCATTTTTTGTATAAATTTTGTATTTAAATTTTATTTAATTCGATAAAGATAAGCAAAGACTATGTAGCATTGTAGAAACCTGACCAATATAGCAATAATAATAAAAAAAAAATGAAAAAGAAATGTCAAAAAACGCGTTATTGTGTTTTAAATATGGCTTAGGCAAATTATACCTCATTTTTTCTTGTCGTTAATATTTTTCAAATAACTCGAAAATTAATATATAATGATACATTTGTACACTCTCCCATCTGACGTAATAGAACAATATACAGTCGAACCTCGGTAACGTGAGCTCGCTTAACGTGAATTACTTTTAACATGAACTGTTTCCCCAATCCCCGTAAAAATGAAGATTAGTTTAATTAGATGAAGATTATTTATTGATAGCATGAACTACTGATAATATGAAGACATTTTTTGTTCCCTTTGAGATTCACGTTAACGACGTTCGACGGTATATATATATATATATATATATATATATATATATATATATATGAATGTTTGACAGTCGCAATCTTTTTTGAATTTTTCTGTTTCATCTTTTTCAATGTTTCTTGTTTTCATCTATTCAGTGTTTGACAATATTCAACCATCTATTCAATGTTATCTATTCAATGTTTTGTGACTATTCTTGGAATATCCCCAAAACAAATACTAGTAGGAAATCAAGATTCGATACTCTAAATTGTATTATATATGGGGATGTTATTTAATACTTTTTATTAAAATCGAACATATAGTTTATGTACAGGAACATTAAAAAATAATCAAATACATTAAGTCGAGGGCGAAATTTGTCATTGATACTCATTAATATTTTTAGACAGCGTTAAACAAAAGAAAATAAACATATATTTCTTATAAGCATAAAAGCATGTTTCATATAGAATATGTATGGTATGAAAAGCTTTCACCATTTTTTTGAAGGGCAACACAAAAGTATTTGGATTTATTAGGGTCTATATCTGAAAATTCATCGAAATATATTTAAAGTTGTGAGTGATATTATGTCTTTCTCTTATTACGTTAAAATTAAGTACACCACTTGATGCCTATACAATTTGCAGATAATATACCAGTCTAATCTAAATTAAATGAAAACAACTTTCTCTACTGGATAGAACCAGATGTCATACTCCCTGCCCTTTTTTCATCACACTTTCAGGAATAACGAATTCCTACATATTTTGCTACTACTATTTTCATATATAAACTTTTATGGTATTTTAATAATAATGTGTCATGAATAAATAGGAGAAATATTGTTGTACAAAAATAGTGGTAGTAAAAAAAAAGACTGAAATTTTTTCTCCTTGGAAGGGAAGTGTCCTGAAAAAAGGGCGGGGAGTACGAGCCCTGGATATTTTTGATGAATGTGCGTTAGCAATTACATCATCTCCAAGGAAATTGCTTGTATGGTAGACAAAATATTGTTTTGGGTTCTATTTCCGACGTTGAGGTTTTTTTACAATTTCGTATTTTGAGCTGCACTGATTACGGAAATGAAGTTTTTAGAGGTTTTAGCCTGTCTGTCAGTATAATTCAAAAAGAAAATTCAAACTTGGCGTTTTGAAATTAATATGGGGGATATCACATGGAAATGTTGACTTAGACTATAGATATAGTAATAAGACATATATTGATCAGCGAGAGGGAAAAAGTGATGCCTTTTTTTTTCGGGAAAAGCATAAAAGTCACTCTAATGTCTGCCTTTTCCCGAGTAAATCACACTCAGGAATACACACGGATAATTTAGTAAATAAAATTTATGAATAACTTATTTACCAAAGGTGAATGAAAAACTCCAAGTACAATTTCAAATTCATTTTTCTTTTTATTCTTTTTTTCAATACTCTCTAATGGCTGATTTTAGAACTTTATTTCGGCATCAAAATTTTTTACTCGATAACATGGGGATGATAGATTTGTATATATTACTATATCTATGACTTAGACCGATAAGTTTCCGAAAAGGATGCAGCTAAAATTTGTCTGTTTTTTTTTTTTTTAACTGCTCATAGGAAAAGAGTAATAAAAATCCCTGATGATGCTTTACTATTTAAAGCGAAAAGCTTCGGATAGAATTTTTAACATTTTTTAAATAAAATTTAATGTGTTTTTAAAGTGTTTTTAATATAATTTAATAACCTTAAATGCTTTACAAATGTAAATACAATCAATTTAAACGTGGAAGATTAAATTGAAAGGGTATAGCCCTACCCTTCACAGAGAAATATAATATATACAGGAATGTATTTTAAAACTAGCAGGATAAGAGAAAGTAGTTCGAGAATCATACCATATTATATATATATATATATATATATATATATATATATATATATTGAGTAAATGAAAATATAACTTTAATTAGAATTCAATATCTATCCGAGTAAAACAATTTAAACTTGAGGTACAAATTTGGTATATAATAATTTTAAGTTGAAATTTGCTCTCTGATAATAGAAATACAGAAAGGTTTTGCGTACAGAAGTTGCATATAATTTTGAACTTAAATTTTTTACACGTTAGAAGAGCTTGAATTCTATTTAAAAATTTTAAAGAGTTCAAAATTTTTAATTTATATCATAAAAAAGTATCAGAATTAAGATTCTGATTTCTACGCGAACAATTTCATTTTTGCACAAATTATAAATATTATAACAAAATACAACGTCTTGAAATTCTTTAAAAATATTGACATGTATTAAAACTGTTTTTGTAACCTATTAAATTTTTGGAAGCATTTTAAGGATTGTTTAAAAATATTTTACTCGTTATGTTTATCGTCTTCAACAGATGGCGTTACTGCAATGTTTCTCCAGTTCGCTTCGGGATTTCGGAATTGTAAAAATCTACAGTATCGATTTCTCTTTCTCCAAGCTTTTTAAATGTAAAATTTCGGGAGCAGGATTCTCTATGAGGAGGAGGAAAATAAAACGCTTTCCTTCTTGAGGAAAAAAAAGAAAAATCTTTTGAAACTAGAAACCAGGTCGCGTCATTTATTTTTCACAAAATGGCGAAAATATATAACCTGCCTCCTGGCCCACCTTTTATGTCTTTTTTTTTTTTTTTAAACTTTATTTCACATCTTTTTAGTCTCCTACGAGCGAGACGTGAGCTTGATAAAGTGTTTTACGGCAGTGCGTTTACGTCTATTATGTCTGGAGCCATGAAATTTCACAGCTTCATAAATATTATAGTACTCTAGGACTAGCTCTCGCTTTATTTTAGGCAATGAAACTGTGATTCTTCCGATTTCATGATAGGAGCTTGCTGGTTAATGGGCAATTTATGTTCAATGAGTAAGTGATTGAATGGACGAATTACTGTTGATGTTGTGCAGATTTAATTTTAGTATTTCAATTAATTGAATTAACTGGTTTTGAAAGAAAAGAAAAATGTTTATGCAAGTATGAGTAACCAAAATAAAATAAAAATGCTTGAAACTTAATTATTGAGGTTTGTTTGCGTGAACCATATCTAATAGAAATAATATTTAATGTGATAGGATTAATTTTGAACATAAAAAACAATTCTTTTTTTTTTTTCCTTCCAGAAGATATAAAAATAGAGAAGTTGGTTCCTGGCATTTAACTAGCATGAGCAAGGTGCGGATTTTCATGTAAATAAGCTTAGAAGCTAAATAAGTAGAATAATAAAAAGTTTTTCTCCTTATTAAAGCAGTGGTCAAGAGATTCTGTTCTCGAAGCTGATAGACAGGAAGTACCGGGTTCTATCCCACGTTGCGCATATCGACCAAGCCGTTCGGAGTTTTCCATAATTTTCGCCGAAAGTCGCGTAAATACGATCTAGGACCCTTCTAAAGGATACATACGGAAAGCATTCTACCCAGACCTAGGATCCACAAGCTGTAACTTGGCCTTAATCTCTACATAAATTTACACTCTTATCAAATAAATAAATAAATACATAAATAAAAGGAATTGATAAATAAGAAGCAACAACTACCATCAATTAAGAACACAATTTTCAGCTTCGTGATCTTTTTCTCATGGATATGGAGTCTTTGTTATCCAGTACCTAATCTGGTCATTTTTCTTGTACATTTAAAAAGTATTATATAACAACTCAATATTATGTAAATAGACTATTAGCTATATACAGTATATTTCTAAGATTAAAAACACACTGAAAAAAAAAAAAAAATCTGTGACTGACATCGAAAGTAAATTGTGTCTCTAGTAAATATAGTTCCGTGTCATCCTTGTAAATTCTAGTTCCCTTTGATAGATAGCTCTATAAACCCCTATTAGAATTCTAGATCAAATTCCTATATTATCGGGGTCAAAATTATTTAAAAATCTCTGCAAATAAATGCGAACTCAAGAGGCGAGTTTTAGTAACAATATAATCTTGGTTCATGAACCAGTTCTAGAAAATCAAGCAAGAATTTCTCACAATACAAAGGATTCGCAATATCCATAATACAGTTTCACCATCGAGAAAAGTATATACTAGAAATTCTCAATCATTTTGTCTATCCAGGTTAGTTGTTTACCTTATACGCATAGCTTGTGAATCTATATTTCTAGTTTAGGGTTTCAGAAAATGACTACTTATTCGTTCTAGAAGTAGTCGGTATATTTGTTTTCTCAGTGCCTCGCAGGTAACTACTTTTTTTTTTTTTTTTTTTTTTTTTTTAAACCAATAAGATATATGCGATTTAACCTCTAGGTTAGATATAGGATTATTTATTTATTTATTATGTTTTAAATTTCTCATGACGTCTAATGAAAAACATGAACATTACAGCTTGTTTTGCAGCAGTGAATTTTATCTATATTATACTCTGCCTGACATCGAAAATGCAATAGCATTAAGTAGAGTATGATGAAAATTTATACACAGACAGCTGATGCATATCTAAATCTGTGCTTCTATTTACAAAAAGATATTTTTAGATACAACAGCGTAATACGGGGTGATCAGTACAAAATGGGACCCAGTTGTCGCAGCAATACAAGCAGCGATCCTATGAGATGCAGATTCATTTAGCATACAGACAGTGTACTCAGAATCAGAAGTCCATATGTTTTAAACCATTCTTCATAGTTAATCCTCCTATTGAGGCTACGGTAGAGCAGAGAAATGATGGCCAATCACTTACCACAGTTTCTCAAATGGTAAGACATTAGGAGATTTTGAAGGTATTAAGAGCATTAAGAATGAAGATAAAAACTTAGTTTAAGAATAATAGTGTTTCTAACTGAACTAAAATAATTATTAAAGAACTCAACGGGTTTAACACTAGATTGTCAAAGTAATCAAAATGACTGCTTTTGGATAATGTAGGTATCAGAACAGAAACAAAGAGGAGAGGGCTATAAATACAACTATTGATAAAAGCACTTATATCATGTATACAAAGTCGCAAAAAATCTAAACAATCGTATTATATATGCAGTAGTTTTAAACGAAATTAAAAGTTGCAAAAGTGACTTCATTGCGCGACCTAATGTTAAGTTCCTATTTATTTTGAGTTTAAAAAAATACTTAGATTACATCAATTGTATCAAATCGAAGTAAATAAGTAGAGTTTAGCAGCTGCGTTGAGAATAACTACAGAACGGACAACAATGGTTCAGACAACAATTACTATATGACAATATAAAGGGAAATACAGTTGTATACAAGAATTTAAACCAAATAGAATATTTTATTGAAAAAAAAAAAAAAATTTCACTGCGTTACAAGTGTACCTTTATAAAACGCGCAAAAAACTTCCTTATATATGTCTGATTATGCTGAAATTAAGAAATTTGTAAATTTGTATATGACTACCATCTGATTAAAAATAAATAATTCTTTTCTGTTGTCTTCTCCCTAAATTATAAATAATTCCAAATGTAAAAATATGTGGAAGCCGGTAGCGTTTATTCATATTAGATGGCAACAGTACTGCTTAAGAACATTACCAATAAGAATCAAAATCTTACTTAAAGAGTAATAGAGTTTGTAACTGAACGAAAGCAATTATAGCAGAAATCAAAATTGTTACGTTAAAAAAAAAATTCAATTGATCTAAGTTCCCATTTAATTTGAGTTGCAAAAAACTTTTTAGAATTGTATCAATTCGAAATGAATGAGTCAAGTTTAGGAGTTCTTTTGTGGATAAATGCTTGTAGAGGCAGAATGGATCTGACAATACTATATAGAAATATAAAGGGAAAGTGAATTTGAAAATCATTTTGAATCTTCCCACTCATTCCCCAATTTCAAACAAAATCTAGGGATTGTCAGGTGCCTTTCTCTCAAGTACTTTTTGTTACTCTTGGGGGTAGATTTAGAGCCGTCAGTGAGGCATGATTAAATGAAAGCCCAGATATATAGGTGGGGGAGGGGAGACTCAATCTTTCAAGAAGAGGGGTGTGTTTTTTCAGTTACGAAAAATTCTTGAGTAATCGGATTTTCCGCTTAGGGATTTAGTTCTTAAATTATTACATTGAGATGTAGGGATCTCCCTCCGCATAAGCTTATCTGCGGGAATTCTGAAACTGCACTTCATTTAACTTTTGTCTTGCGTTTGATGAAGATTTCCTTGGGCAATGTTTTTGTTTTGAAATCTGGTTGTTAACAACTTTGAGGATCATCGAGTTATAAAGAATATTGAATTTTTAAAACTATTTCTAGGTATTTGTAGGCAGAAAATAATTAAATTTAACACAGAATTGCTATTGTTTATTAGTAAGCTCAGTAACCTAATGGTATACATACAATTTTGTGCACAAGTCCTTACATGATTCAGTTCTATACAAATAAGAAATGTGGTTTTTAATTGAATATAGTAAAAATGAAATTTTAAGGTGAAGTTAGTCATTTATTCATTATAAATATAATTTTTATAAAGAATAATATATATATTATTCACAACAATGATATAAATGTTGTACATAAAAACAATAATAAAAATTCTTATAACGAATAAAAATTCTCGGAATTCTTCCAGGTTATTGGAAAAACATTGTATTTTGCAAACCATTGAAGGTGCAAATATTAAAATTTCACAGAAGCGACTAAAACGCAGCTTCATACTATATTCTCAAGCGGAAAAATACTGCGAAAGTAATTAATTACCATGCTTTTATTAACTTCGATTCTTGTTTGTTTGTTTGTATGTTTGTATGTATGTTTGTTTGTTTGTTTGTATATTTGTTTGTTTGTATGTATGTATGTTTGTTTGTTTGTCCGGTACAAATCTTGCAATCGAATTTTAACCAACTTCCCCTTTCACAATAGCTCACAACCCGATGACAACACAATACTTCGAAGTCCGATTTTCGAATCTTCGAATAGTTTTCTTATGATTAATTAAAATATGAAAATAATAACCCTCCTAATACCTTATAAATATCCATTAAAATATTAGCTATAATTTAATTGTTGCAAAAAAAAAAAAAAAAAAAAAAAAAATTACGAGTTCATTTTCTTTCGACATAAAAATAAATAAACGTGATTAAATAAATAGTTTAATTAAACGTGAGCGTTAAAAAATTGTAAAAAGTTAAATTATGCATCTCACAAAAATTGACGTCACTATCGGTTTAAAGATTTCATACGCATTGATAAAGTGCTAATGTAGTTAGTTCTACAGCTATGATTCAACAGAAAATTTAAAAACATGGTTTATAAAAAGTTTTTTATCTTATAATTATTTTTTGATTAAGAGATGGTGTTTTGGTGTTTTAAATATTTAATAGTACAAAACAAAACTATCATAATCACTATGAACAACAACAACAATAAAAACAAAATAATAAAAAAAGACTTTGGTTAAATAAACAAACATTATTTATTTATTTATATTTAAGTAAAATTTTATGCGAGAGATGCTTTTTTCTATACGGACAGAGTTCTAAAAGCTAATACCATCTCTTGCTGTATTTCAACAGAATGTTTATATTCTCTTTGTGCAAACAGTATTTTTTTATCGTCGAATTTCATGGTTTAGTTAATAATCATTCTTTTTTTTTTTTTTTTTTTAATTTTTTAAGTCATTCTATATATTTTTATTTTTCTGGTAAAACAAATACAATTTTTAAATATTAGAGTAAATATTAATGAAAGTTAAGAAAATCAGGTGCTTACACTGAGTTACAAATTTAATTCGGAAGAGTTTTTCTTTCTTTCTTTCCCTTTTTTTTTTTCATTTTCTTTTCTTCTTCTTCTTCTTCTTCTTCTTTTTTTTTTTTTTTTTTTTTTTTTTTCGAAAAACTGCATTTGAATTAGTCTTATTCTTAAATAAAAATTTTTAAATCACTGCTTTTTGAAAATGATTATAATGCATATAATATTGTAAAAAATTATTTCTTTCTATATTCAATAGAATCCAACAGAATATTGAACTTTTACATTCAACAGAAGAAAGTATTGGATTTGAAAAAAATTTCGACTTCTGGGTATCTATTCTCCGATCCGACTGCCATAGCGACTGTCCTTAAACAACGACAGTCGTCAAATCAAAAGTCGGAATGTGACGTCACGTGATCAAAACAACGACTACTACAGTCGGAATTGAGATATAGTCTGGTCGGAGAATAGATGCCCTGGTTTTCGATAGATTTACACATTTTGAGGGATTCAGAACAGGAATTGACAATTTTTAGAAAATGTCTGTCTATCTGACTGTGTATATGTGACAAAGATTTTGTGGATACTCTATCTGAGAAACTACTGCACATAATTTCATATAAATTTCTGTGTAGTTGCATCTTGGCATAAACTAGTGTCTATCAACTTTTGAGTGCAAAGTGCTGCTATACTGGGATTTCTCCCATTTAAAAGAAAACTATATCTCTGGATCTATTGTGTATAATCGAGCAAAATTTGATATGTGAGATGGCCATTATGAAGCATTATACTAAATCATTTTGGAAGCATATTGACCAATAGGTGTTGCTGCAATGCTGCAATATTTCTCGATGGTTATATCTGACATTCTATTGCATATAATTTTACAAAACTTGGTATCCAAGAGAACCATTCTGAAGTTTTTTGCCAATTTAATTTGGGTGCATATCACCCGACAGGTAGCGCTGAAATTTAACTTACGAACAGAAAGGTTAAACTCAAATTCTATGGCTTATAAATGCATCAAACTTGATATGTGAAATAATGGTTGTCTGACATATCGAGTAGGATGTATAAATGGTTTATGATTTCATAATGGTTATGAAAACGAATACAGATTTAATTTGGGTGTATATCGGACGACAGATGGCGATGTTATTATTCACATTCCCTGATTTTCCAACTGGCATACAGAATGATATAGAAGAAATATTTGTGATGATTGCAACATACTAGTTTTTTTGTATGGCAATGTAGTATCTGTCGTATTCATTCCAAACCATTAGAATTTCCTTTATGCATGTCTTAAATATATAGTAATCGTTTATAATAGAAACTAACAGAGTTTGCACGGACTGAAATTTTGAGGCTCGGGACCGGCTCGACTGGTTGATATTTTTATGATGTTTGGCCTGGAGCAGCCCAGGAAAAAAAATCGAGAAAATTAAGCCCGACTTAGTACGTCCCGATTAAAAAAAAAAAATAAATAAATAAAAAAATAAATAAAAATCGCAAAAAATTACATTTATTTCTATGTAAAATGTTTTGTTTTTCTTTTTTAGAGATTTTATATAGACTATCAATAGAAAAATCCATTTACAAAACTACTCGTTATTTAGAAGACAATTATGAATAAACATAAATTCATTATTGCGGACGGACAGGAGACACACAGACAGACAGAAAGTCAAACCTAAAATATTAGTATTCATGACACAATGTAAAAGATATATTATTGAAAAGCTACTTTTATCAGTTCTCATTTACATCCTATAATGTATACCAAAACATTTTGTGTTAACCTGTAAACAAAACATTAATACTAATCCAATCAGTTTCAATGGAAAAGGTACTTTTGTTCATCTAAAAAATGATGGTAATTTCATTACATTTAGTTCCTTGGAAAGGAGTGGAAAAGTGTTTAAAAAATATCCTTAATAGCCCCTAGAATCTACAGGCCATAGGCTATGGATCCTCACTGACAGTAACATTTCTGATTTCTTTGCTTGTGCATGTGCTTGAACTATTAGCGACACGCGTACCATTTCAAATAGAAAACCGGCTACTGTGACCTTAAATAAAATGTATCAATTTCGAGACATGCTAATATTATTTACGGAAATCAGAACGCGAACAGGTAGTTTTCAAGTTGAAGTTGTTAACACTTTTTAACAGAACAAAATTTTATGTGACAAACTAATTATAGAATTATGTAAAATAAATTACTAATGAAATGTTTCATCATTTTCCTTCTTTGTTAAATAACGAGCAAAGTGTAAAAAAATTCTGGACCGAAGCGGCCCTAAAAATGTTTAACCTAGGCCCGGCCCGGCACGAGAGCAAGTTGTGAATTTTGGTCCGAACCGCAGACCTCTAGAAACTATGACAATATTTATAATGTAAAAGATTTCTGTAACAACAGAGGATTTTCTTAACGTAAATAAAACACAAGTTCCTGTAAATTTTTACTGGTAGTTCTGTAAAAGCAATTAAATTTGGTTTACTTCACAGTATTCTGTAAATCAGATGTGACATTTTCCAAGAACCTTTCCGGCGTATATCTTGCGGTTTATTATCTCTCAGTAAGGCAGATAACTGGCTTTTAAAACAAAAGCTTCTGGGCATGTATGTTTGCTCAAATCTTTATACTTTTATAAAAATATGCATTGTTATGGACTGAATTCATAGAATATAGACCATTTGAGAAAATAGTAACTGTCATTGCAACAATAGTAAATATGTATTACAATTATGCTGTAAAAATACAACACAATGAGTGGGAATTACTTTCACAAGCATACTGTGCTGTAACCATTAAAACATACCCCATCAGGCTGGTGTTGAAAAGTAATAAATAAAAAACTTTGCATAAACACCACAAATTACAAAATATTTATTATTGTATTATCTTTTGTATAATTTTTTTACGATATATATTAATGTCGGCTCTAATTATTCATGTGCTCTCTTCAGAAAAGCATTGTTCGAACTTTTTTAGAAGTTCATTTCCAGCAATTTATAATTTAATGAATTGAAGATTTACCTTTTGAGAAAACAGTTAATACAGTTTTATTAATAATATTTTAAAACTTGAAATTCAAAGTTAATGTGACGAAAATTAACAATGTCGGTGAAGTTAATTAACAATGTCAAATTATCAAGTGGTCTTGAGAAATTTCATCACATACCGCTGATTTATTTGGCAAGTTTATTTTGAACTTACCCCCCGTTGAACAATAAAATATTGAAGAAAAAGTTTTTCGTAATATTATGGTCGACATAGTTGCTTATAAAAATATATGACCTTCCGTATTACGGACTTTGAGGACCACTGCAAGCAATAATAATGTTTTAAAAATAATATAAGATGATGCATTAAAAATGCATAAAAGTTCATAAAAATGTACTTTTAAAGAATTTTTTTAACGTATTTTTTAATGCATTATCTTCTGTTTTTATATATATACATGTATGTATGTATTATTATTAAAAAAGTAAATAAAAACATAAGAAAGACAAGCAATTGTTTTATATTGTTAGCAATATTTTATAAATTATACACAATAGCATTACAAATGTTTTATAATTTTGAAAATGTGATTGATTGTAACGATGATATACTCAGTTTCTGAATACAAAAAAAAAAAAAAAAAAAAAAAAAAAAGTTTTCTTAGAATAATTTTAAATTTGATATACATTTAGAAGTTTAATTTAGTTATCATCTAATAAATATATCTATATATTTTTTCAAATAATTTTAAATGAAGCTCTTTTTTGAAGACTTTTATAATATATATAGCTGGTTATTATTATTTTATTACAACACAACGCAACAAAAATATATCGAAATTTTCTTTTTTTAAAATACTAATGTCATTCTTAAAAAATAATATTAATGCGCATATTCTTTTAATAAATAATTTTTTTAAAAAAATTACTTAAATTTTTTTCAAAAAATACATTGTAAATAAATAAATATCGCAGGACCCAACATATAACAAATTTTACTGGCATGCAATATGTCATCCAAGTAGATTTATATTAAATGCGTTTAATTTCGTATACAAACCATTTCCACTTAAAATAAAAACATTTATTGTTATATTTAGCATCAACTTTCATACAAGCCTTCTCAAATCTTAAATAACATATAATTAGCTGTATATTTAAGTTAAAATAAGGTAGAATACTTTAAACCTACGTACAACTTAAGAAATAAAAACGCAAGTTATAAGAAAGAGCCTGTATTGATTTTGGTCTTTTCTCAGAGAAGACAATATTTTAAATCCTAACAGGAAAAATTTTAGCTGTATTTCACAGAAGATTTAAAATAATCCTTTATAAATCTAAAATAAAACATATTTAACACTATATTTAAATTAAAATAATGCCAAATGCTTAAAACCAATACACAAGAAATATGAAATTATTGTCTATAAAACCAGTATTTAATTTTGTTCTTTCTACAGAACAAGCCATGAGTTTCAAATCCATTTTGAATATTTCTGATTATATTTTAATTGAGGATTTGATTTAGTATTACTTAAACCCTAAATAAAATATGTTGAATGTATTAAAATTAAAAGTAAAGGCGAATATATTTCACCAGCACTACACTCAAGCTAGTGAAAGGGCAAGGAATATCTCATAAAATATTTATTGTAAAGGGAATCCCAATCTTCGCAGTATCTAAAATATTATAGTTTCAGGGAAGACATAAAAGAAATCGCCTTATTGCGATAGCGTTTCAGATTGTCGTATTTTACAGTAGTCATCTGATACAGATAATGGATCTGTCCTAGGATATGGATTCATTGTTGAATATATGTGTACAACTTGCTATCAAAGGGTTCTCATTTTATGATGGACATCTTATGGAATGTCACATAAAATTTTTTTGGCTTTATCATAAAATACCAGGACAGGAATATGTAACTAGTGCAACAGAAAGGCATTTCTATTTTAGATAATCGAAATATTACAAACGAAAAAATAAAATAAAATAAAATAAAAAATAAAATAAAATAAAATAAATAAATAAAAATAAATAAATAAAAATAATCGAAAAGGTAAATGAATATAGCAATATTAGTAACACAAAGAGTATGATTCTAAAATCCCGGATAAACTACTACGCCAGAAACGCCAAAGAAAAACATTTGAGATGCATAATAACAGGAGACTTGGCGTTGGAATATTAAAAACCCGGATAAACTACTACGTCAGAAACGCCAAAGAAAAACATTTGAGATGGCATCAGAAACGCCAAAGAAAAACATTTGAGATGGCATCTCAAATGTTTTTCTTTGGCGTTTCTGGCGTAGTAGTTTATCCGGGTTTTTAATATTCCAACGCCAAGTCTCCTGTTATTATTAGTATGATTTTAAATTCCGCAAAGACAAAAATTTATTTTATTATAAAGCAGGAAAAACTTTTGTGGACAAAAACATTTTAAAAATTAATTAGATGATACGGATAACATATCTTAAGATATGTATACGGTGAATGGGCACAATTTGATGCTAAACGGTCCTGACTTTATGCTGGCATATTAGGACATCCCATAGACACTTTTATCAAGCTTTTATCATCAGAGGGACAAACTAAGAATCTGCAATTAGTATTATGGCATGTAATTTCTTCTTTCAGATAAAAAGAACTTTAAAAAAAGTTTGAAATTAGTATAACAGAGCAATATGATTATTATAACTAATTATAGTTTTTTAAAAATAAAAAATTTTTATTATTTGGTACTTAAATCTTTTAGACAATAATTATTTTTAGAATTAATCAGGTTGTTTAAAAATTTTTAATGCAGATGTACTGCATAAAAAGATACTCAAGCATATTCATAACAATAGTCATTGTCCAAGTTGGTTTCATTATTTTTAAATTAGAAGGTTTTAAAAGAAAAGTAGAATCATATTATATATTTTTTAGTACTTAAAACTGCTTAATTATCTCCTTATATATTTTAGATCAGTGATCGTCAACCGGTGGTCCGTGGATCATTAGTGGTTCCACGATAAACTTTTGGTTATGCGCAGAAAAAAAAAAAAAAAAAGTCACATAAACTACTTTAAATTACTTTAAAATTCACATTTAGTAAGTATTCTTATTCAAAGTGGCCATCTCACATATCAAGTATGTGCAGAATGTATACGCTGTAGAAGCTGAGATACAGTCTTCCAGCCCCTGAAAAATATTGCAACATATCAGAGCTACCTGTCTGCTGATATGTAACTAAATTCAATCAGCATGATTTATATTTTTAATAACCCTCTTACATATCAGGGTTTGTTCAATTATACACAAGAGAAGCTGAGATACAGTCTTCCGTAAATGAGAGAAATCGGAACTTAGCAGTGTCACTTGTTGAGCTATTTGCACCAAAAGTTGACAGACACCAATTTACCTCAAGCTACAACTAAATATAGTTTAAAAAAAATCTATGCATTAGTTCTTGAGATACAGCTGCCAGAAAATTTTTGTTGTGCAGAGACAGACAGACATTTTCCAAAAATAATTAAATCGTGTTCAGAACATTCCAAATATGTAAATCCATCGAAAAACAGAATCGAAAAACTTATACAAATCCCATACTTTCTTCTATGAATATAGGAGGATATAATAAAAAATTTTAGTTACATTTGTCTAGATGATTTGATGAAATATTTCTTCAATGGAAGTAAAATACATCCAGCAATATATTTAAAATAAACTTGAATACATTCCACCGACACTAAAGCTATAGAGAAAGAGCAAGAAATATCACATAAAATATTTAGTGCGTAGGAAATCCTAATCTTTGCAGTATCTAAAATTTTATAGTTTCATGAAAGACATCAAATGAATTCTCTCTCTCATTGCAAGGGTACTTGCGATTCTTGTATTTTACCGTACTCACGTGATACAAGTAAGAGATCTATCTTCGGATAAAGATTTATTGTTGAATGTATGGGCGCAGTTTGACACTAAGGTCCTGACTTTATGCTGGACATATTATGTGACGTCACATAAAATCTTTCAGCTTTATTATAAAGTATACCAGAGTAAAAACATATAACAAGTGTTATGATAGAGCATTTTCCCCTTTCAGATTAAAAAAAAAATATAGAGAAGATAATAATTGTGGGTGATTGTGTTATTAAAACGGTTATAATTATAGATTGTGCCTGCAATGACTGTAGTTTATCATATTATGAGGTATGTAAAAGTTTTGTGGGCAGAAATTTATTTATAAAATTAATTAGGTAATGCAGATAAAAGATCTCGCTCGAGGTATTTAATGCTGAATGTATGGGCATAACTGGATACTGTACTGCACTGAGAAAAAATTCTGTAACTGATACCTAAAGTCTGAATTGTGGGTCTAAAAAAAAAAAAAAAATGTTCCATGTCATCCTTATAAATTCTAGTCCCCTTTGAAAGCGTGTTCTAGAAACCCATATTAGAATTCTAGAGAGTTTGTCTGTATTATCGTGGTCAAACCTATTTGAAAATATCTCAAAATAAATGCGAACACAAGAGGCGGGTTTCAGCAACTATAATCTCGGTTTATGACCCAATTCTAGATAATCAAGTGAGAATTTCTCGCCATACAAATGATTCAGAATATTCAGAATATTGTTTCTCCATCTAGAAACGTATAGACTAGAAATTCTCGATCATTTCATCTATTCAGTTTATTGACGTGCCTTATGTGCATAGCTCGGAAATCTATATTTCTAGTTAAGGGATTTAATAAATGGCCACTTATTCATTCTAGATGAAGGTGGTATATTTTTTTTCTCAGTGTAACTTTGTAATGGTCAAATCATGTAATGTCACATAAAAATTTTCAAATTTATTGTAGCAAAGCTAAAATATATCACTAGTGTTAAATTTAAGCTGTCTCTCTTAAAGATATACGAAATATTATGGGCGGAAAAAAAAAAAAAAAAAAAAAAGAAGAAGGAGAAGAATGAGGATAAAAGTAGTATAAATTCTGTAATGAATATTGCTTTTTTTACTAACAGATTTGTAAAACATTTGCAAATATTAATTATTTAAAATATTAATTAAGTCAGTTTAAAAAAGTAATAGACATATGGTACATGGAAAGGTATTCTAGCAAACTTAAAATAGGAAGAAATGTTCAAGTTTTTTTTTTGGTTAAAATGCTTAGAAAGTCAAGTGGTGTAATATTAGTTTCTTTTTCTTTTTCTTTTTCTTTTTTTTTTTTTTAATGTTTAAAAATACTAAAATATTCTCTTGTATATTTGAGATGATTCAGAATTCAAGAATCGAATCCTAGAACCAAATTCTAGGAAATTTCTCTCAATACAAAGGAGTCATAGTATTCATAATTAGTCCAGTCAAAATAGGATAAATAGAAAAAAAAATCGTGTAGTTTTGAAATTATGCATACTCATAGCCAAAAGGGTCCTGAACAACATACTAAAAGTCCCCGCCCGTGGTGGGTGAGCGGGGGGCAGGGGGGGCATTTAAGGGGGGCACTTTTCAGTTTTTATTAAATATGTTAAAAACTATCGCATATTGTGAAAAAATGTCAAAACTAATCAACAAAATTAATCTACGTAAAATTTCCTACAAAAATGTATATTACATTTTGCTTGTATGATCAATGGTTTAGAAGATATAGGGGAACGAAATAACACATTTTCTAGAAAAATTCTTTTTTGCAATAGTAAAATCAACTAAAGTGTGTAATTAAATGGGTTCTGGTCAAATATTTTCTAATGTACAAAACAAATATATGCATAGGGAATATGTAAGGATAATACAGCATGTTTTGTACATTTTAAATAATTTTAAGGTTAGTAGGTGCAAGTGGTGGTTTAGGTAAAAATCTAGATAACGAAGACCCAAAACCGAACAACATAAAAAAAAATCGTATAGCTTTGAAACTGAGCACAGTTATAAGGTTAAGTGTCCTGTCCTGAACAACATACTAAAAGTCCCCAACCGTGGGGGGAGAGCGGAGGGGGGCAGAGGGCATTTAAAGGAAACACTTTTCAGTTTTTATTTATATGTTGAAAACTATCGCATTTAGATAAAAAATGTGAATTACAAAATGAAACTTCGTAAAATTTCCCATGAAAATGCCTATTACAATTGTTAGTGTGATCAGTAGTTAAGAAAATATAAAGGTTGCTATGTATCTTACAGATATTTTACAGAAAAGTGGAGTTTTTAGATTTGTATATTTTAACTTCCACTCTTTAAACTTGGCGCATTGCGCGCGCACATGCACATATAGATATTTATTTGTATGAGTAGAAAATATTTAACCCGAATCCTTTTAATTACGAACTATAGTTTATGTTACTATTGCAAATAACATAAAAAATTAAATAATAATAAAAAAAAAAAAAAAAAAAAAAAAAAAAAAAAACAGAATAGATTTGCCAATAAAACGAGTAGTTATGATTTCAAAGACTGATTTTAATGAAAAAATTTTTATGACAATTTTTTATTTTTATATATTGACATAGTTTTAGAATATTTCCTTTGCAGTATTTTAAATTTCTGAAAAATAATTATTTTTAATAATAAAAAAGTTTTTTTTTTATGAATCAAAAGCATTTCTCTTGCACTGCCTGAAATGACTCCCCAGGAAAAAAAAAAAAAAAAGTTAAAATGAAATGACTACAAGTATAAAGACAAATAAAGGCTTCAAATTTATAACATCCCTCTTTTAAGTCAGGGATTAAAAAGCAATTTTACCTAAACCACAACTTGTGCCTACTAACCTTAAAATTATTTAAAATGTACAAAACATGCTGTATTATCCTTACATATACCCTATGCATATATTTGTTTTGTGCATTAGAAAATATTTAACCAGAACCCTTTTAATTACACATTTTAGTTGATTTTACTATTGCAAAAAAGAATTTTTGAAGAAAATGTGTTATTTCGTTCCCCTATATCTTCTAAACTATTGATCATACAAACAAAATGTAATGTGAATTTTTGTAGGAAATATCACGTAGATTAATTTTGTAATTGACATTTTTTCTCTAAATGCGATAGTTTTCAAGATACGTAATAAACACTGAAATGTGCCCACCTTTAAATCCCCCCCTGCCCCCCGCTCACCTCCATGGTTGGGGACACTTAACTTTATAACTGTGCTCAATTTCAAAGCTACACGATTTTTTTTTTATTTTATTTTTTTTTTTCTTTTATGTTGATCGGTTTTGGGTCTTCGTTATCTGGATTTTTACCTAAACCACCACTTGCGCCTACTAACCTTAAAATTATTTAAAATGTACAAAACATGCTGTATTATCCTTACATATTCCCTATGCATATATTTGTTTTGTTTATTAGAAAATATTTGACCAGAACCCATTTAATTACACACTTTAATTGATTTTACTATTGCAAAAAAGAATTTTTCAAGAAAATGTGTTATTTCGTTTTCCTATATCTTCTAAACTATTGATCATACAAAAAAAAATGTAATATACATTTTTGTAGAAAATGTTACGTAGATTAATTTTGTAATTGACATTTTTTCTCTAAATGCGATAGTTTTTGAGATATTTAATAAAAACTGAAAATTGCCCCCCTTAAATGCCCCCCTGCCCCCCGCTCACCCACCACGGTCGGGGACTTTTAGTATGTTGTTCAGGACCCTCTTGGCTATTAGTATGCAAAATTTCAAAACTACACGATTTTTTTTTAATGTTGATCGGTTTTGGGTCTTCATTATCTGGATTTTTACTCAAACTGCCACTTGCGCCTACTAGCCTTAAAATTACTTAAAACTTACAAAATATGTTGTATTATCCTTACATATTCCCTATGTATATATTTGTTTTGTACATTAGAAAATATTTGACAAAACCCTTTTAATTGCACACTTTAGTTGATTTTACTATTGCAAAAAAGAATTTTTCAAGAAAATGTGTTATTTCGTTCCCCTATATCTTCTAAACTATTGATCATACAAACAAAATGTAATATACATTTTTGTAGGAAATTTTACGTAAATTAATTTTGTAATTGACATTTTTTCTCTAACTGTGATAGTTTTTAAGAAATTTAATAAAAACTGAAAAGTGCCCCCCTTAAATGCCTCCCCCCTGCCCCCCGCTCACCCATCACGGGCGGGGACTTTTAGTATGTTGTTCAGAACCCTCTCGGCTATGAGTATGCAAAATTTCAAAACTACAAGATTTTTTTTTTTTCTATTCGTGAAATTTTGGCCTTCGTTGCCTAGACTAAATATTGTTTCACCATCTCCAAAACTAGAAATTCCCTATTCATTTCGCCTATTCAGTTTATTTGTTTACCTTATACGCATAACTCGGAAATATATATTTCTAGTTTAGGGAATCAGAAAGTGACTAATTATTTGTTCTAGACATGGAAGGAGGTATATACGTGTGTATTTTTTCTCAGTGTTTGGGTTAAGCATTTTGAACACTTTCCAGCAATTTTTAAGAGTGATTTTGAATTCAATTAAACTATTTGTCTATTTTTCTGTCATTCTGTCTGTCCATTGTGTGATCACGTAGGCAAAATATATTGAATGTTAAACGAGGAAGGTTAAACGAGGAACGTACATTTATAAAGTGTTAATAATCTATGCGAACCGAATGGTTTTTCGTTCCTGTTTATTGTAAACTTTTATCATTTTTGAAAAAAAAAAAAAGAAAAAAAGAAAGAAAGAAAACAAAAACAAAAACATAAAACGTGATGAGCGGAAATGGAGGGCAATTTTGGATTCAGCCTCCTCAAAACTGCAAGTTTTGAAAAACAAAAAACATTCATGCAGTTAATATATATATATTGGGTTGTTCGATAATTCATGTTTTATTCTCATAGATGGGGTGAACTGCATATTTCATGTAGTAGTGATTGCGTGGCTATTTTAAAGGTTATACTATTTTAAAGGTTAGACTTTAGACTACCTTCAGTCAAAAACTCAGCGTCATTAGTAAACCACAAGTTGGTTAAAAATAAACTTGAAAATGGACAATCAAAGAGAGCATTATCAGCATATTTTATTGTTTTACTTCCGAAAGGGCAAAAATGCGGTGCAAGCTCGAAAGAAATTGTATGATGTTCATGGTGAGGACTGCCTTACTGAACGCTAGTGTCAGCGTTGGTTTGCTCGCTTTCGTTCTGGAAATTTTAATGTGCAAGTTGCACCACATACTGGTCGTCCAACCACTACTGATGACGACAAAGTAAAGGCGTTAATCGAAACTAACCAGCGTATGACAACTCGAGAGATAGCAGAGAAGCTCGACATATCGAATTCAACAGTTTACTTGCATTTACAACAGCCTGATTACGTAAACAAACTGGATGTTTGGGTTCCTCACGAATTACAGGAAATCCACTTCACCAAACGCATTAACATATGCGACTCTTTGCTGAATAGTAACCAAATCGACCCATTTCTGAAAAGAATCATAACGGGTGATGAAAAATGGATTGTTTACGATAACGTAGTCCGAAAACGATCATGGTCCAAGAAAGATGAGCCCTCACAATCGACATCCAAAGCCAATATTCATCAAAAGAAGATTATGCTTTCTGTGTGGTGGGATTACAAATTACAAGGGTGTAGTCTACTTTGAGCTGCTTCCAAGAAATCAAACTATTGATTTGAATGTCTACTGTCGTCAACTATCGAAATTAAACGAAGAAAAAAATAAAAAAAATAAAAAAAAAAACGCTCTGAACTGGCCAATCGCAAAGGCGTGGTATTCCATCATGATAAGACCCCACACCTCTTTGATAACCCGTCAAAAATTAATAGAGCTCAATGGGAAACTGATGTCACATCCACCCTATAGCCCTGACTTAGCACCATCAGAATATCATTTGTTTCGCTCCCTTCAAAACCATTTGAATGGTAAAACTTTCAATTCTGATCAGGCTGTTAAAAATGAGGTGGACCAGTTCTTCGCTTCTAAAAACCAAGGCTTCTTCGAACGTGGAATTTTTCAACTTACCGAAAGATTACAAAAGGTCATCCAACAAAATGGTCAATATATCATTGATTAATGTTTGTTGTTAATATAAATAAATTCACTTTGAAACACATGAAAAAAAAAAAAAAAAAAAAAAAAAAAGACATTAATTATCGAACAACCCAATATATACAGTGGAGCACCGATTATCCGCGCAATTGGGTGATAAGGGCATCGCATTATAAATAAATTAATAAATGTCGGTAATTTTTTACCTTCGCACTGTAGAACCTATTGCATTTTCCCTGTTGTTGTCTTGGGTTAAAATTGGGTGTTTTGGAGGTTAGTACTTAAATTTTATTTTCGCAGCTCTCGCATTCGCGGATAATCCGCTCGCGGATAATCGGTGCTCTATTGTATATATATATATATATATATATATATATATATATATATATACATACCGGATGTCCGATAAGTCTGTAGACATTTCAAACATTCATAAAAATTGAAGGAATTGGTTAAATTCAACGAGTTTGCGGAAATATTACTCTTGTGAAGAAAGATTTTATTTATTTATTTATTTATTTTTTAAATGAAAGAAAATATAATTAAAGTTTTCGTCAACTGAGGGCACTACACAGACACATAACGAGAAATATTCAAAATAAAGTATTATAAATGGCACGGTTTTATAAAAAATAACCCATTTCTCATTTTTTTCTCCTACTTGTGCATACATGAAGTTTTAATTGCGATGCTGACTTGGAGGATAAAGCATTATTGGTGATGATGTTTCATCTCAGCTAAAAATCGCCGACTGAAGCTGCACTTAGCGGTATTGTAACTCGTTTTCAAACTGTGATTTATAGTGATAGAGGGCATATAGAATAGGAGTTATATGTTTGTAAACATTTCCATGCAAATCTATATAATATTTCTCTAACGGGGACTAGTTACGATTATATTTTGCAGAAACGATACGATAGTGACAATAAAATACGCGAGGATTAAATATATGTATAAGCAATATTTAAGCACGCGGACTCAGTTCAGTGATCTAAAAAAAATAATAATAATAATAATAAAAAATATGAGGACATTTGTTTGATGAGATAATTTTATAGAAAAATTTATTTTTAAAAGTTGCATCTTTACACACTTTACAAGCGTCGTTTTAAACCTAGCAATTGTTTAAATATCTAAACAAATTATGAACATTTGTGTCATAAATTGACTAGAAAACGCAGCAATAAGAAGTATAATCGAAATAGCTACAATTTTTTTTTAAACAAAAAATTATACCAAAATGAATAAATTAAGAAATAAATTAAAACTCATCGCAAACATGGCTGCGAAAATTTAAGTCGCCATAGGGGTCCTACACTAAAGCTGTCCTGCCTAGAGAAATATGATAACTGGATCGTCAAACATGAATTTTGTTTTGAAAATTTTCTTTGAAAGATTTCGCGTTAACTATCATTAGCGTTTCACCCCCCCTCCCCCCCCCTAAAAAAGATGCTAATAGTAACTTGTCTTCTGTTCATATTGGGTGGTGAAATTGATATAAGACTTGTACGTTTCAAAGGTAAATAAACAAAAAAAAAAAAAAAAAAAGAAATAAACTGCGAAATTTTCGCAAGGGTTTACTAGTAGAAATATTTTTTCAGGGCCATCTTTCGCGTACAGCGCCCTCTTTCAAAGAAAATTTTATCAAAAAAAAAAAAAAAAAAATCAGAAAAGGAAAGAAAATCTCCTTACACGAGATTATTTATTCGCAAATCACGTTCAATTCCATAAATTCCTCCAAATTTTATGAATTTTTAAAATGTATACGGACTTATGGGACACCTGGTATATATATATTGCACACCTGTGTTATTTGTGAACAAATATTAAGCACGATTCTCCCATGATAGCGAAAAAGAAAAAAAAAAAAAAAAATCTTGTTACTCATATTATTGCGCATATAATCTGTCTTCATCTCTTATAAAATCAAATACATTATTTGCAAAATTATTATGATTTTTTAAAGATACCTTAACACATATAAAAGTTGGTAGTACATCACAATTTTTAATATTACGGATTTTATAGACTCTGCAATTATTTTAAAATATAATTGCGTTATTTTACTAAACAAAAGTAGTTATAAAATCTTGCTAAATTCCTATTACTTAAGAAGAAACAACAACATTTATTTGATTATTAAGTGCATTTTAGCTTCCTGTCTATTAAAATATATGAAAAACAGTTTCTTTCATCCTCAACAGATGGCAGTAGCTTACAAATGTATGTTTTTGAAATGTTTTTCACTTTCTTGTGTTACTTTTCCGTTAAGAGTAAATGCGAATTTCATGTTCTCTCTAAGAAAAAGCACAAAACACTAGAGCTCTACAACTTGAACAAAAATATTTTATCTTTACAACATGAAATGTAAAATGAAAAAAAAAAACAAACAAACTTTCTTTTATGTTAACTATTATTACTATTCCAGGCCTTGGTAATATTATGTTTATCTTTCCCTAAAGATTAATTACTTTTTGCAGCTCAAATTCAGCTGTTCCTCTTCATGTTGTTAATGTTGTTTTTATGTCACATGGAAAATAATTAATTGAGGTCCTTTGTTATTTCAAGGATTTTTTTTTTTTCTTTTTTTGTTAACGTAAAAGAATATTTTGGTATGTATATATAAAAATAAAAGATCTGCTTTGTTTACGTTGATAAAGAACAATTCTGCCTATTCCACTAAAAATAAAAGAAAATCAAAGGTTCAAAGTATAAATAAAATAAGAAATCTGTATTGGTTGGTTTCATCTACATTTTTTTAAGTAATTAAGTTTAATAAAATAACTTTTAATTTTTATTTAAAACTTATTTTACACTTTGATACATAAATTTAGTTCGTAAATAAGGCAGATTTTTAATACGTTTTAACCAATGACGATTAGGATTTATAAATAAACATCCTGTGAGAGTTCATCGCAAAGCTTTAAATATTACTAAAAATAATCGACACATAGACTTATTTTTTATTTATTATTCTTACGACATGTCTACATATGCACACCATTCACAACCATACATTTCGTCTAGTGTTTCTTGAACATTAGTAAGTCGTTTTAATAGAACTTAAGATGTTATGTCGAAAACGGGGTTATTTCAATCTACGGCTTCCTAAAACCACGCAAATGAAAATTAATAGCTGTTATTTACAATGTTACCCATATAAGGATCAATGAATACGCATAATAATTTTTAACTTTAATATCTTCGTTATTTCTTAGTAGCACTTTACCATACCATTTTTACGAAAGAGTTAAAGAGATTATGTGAGTTACTTTACTTGACGGATTTCTGAAACCAAATAAATAACCATGAAGGACTATAACCTACAACATCATAAAAATAAGAATACATTAATATGCATAATAAATTTTATCCAGTTATCTCTGTTATATATTAGTAATAATAAAAATCTTACAATTATGTGGGTGTGGTGAAAGTAGATTTCTTCAATCTACACCTTCCTAAAACTAAGTAAATGAACATTAATACTTGTAATTTACAATAGTAAGTACATTATAACCAATTAATATACAAAATAAATTTAATTGAGATATCTCGGTTATTTATAAATAACAATTAAAACTTCTCGAAAACCTTTCATTAGATATATACATGTGGCAGATAAGGATTTCTCCAATCTAGGAGGTTTCCTAAAACAAAACAAAATAACATCAATAATTCTATTTTACGACATGATGTACTCAAGAATAAACTAATATGCAGAAAAACATTATCAAGATATTTCGATTATTTCATAGCAATAAATAAAACTTTACGATACTTCGACTTAGTGCCACTCTAATAATACAGACCGACGCATCAGTCGCCACCTTTTTGCTTCGAAAAACGCCCAGCTTTCCTGCTTGGCGCATTTATCGCAGCACTTTGTGCTTTCCTGTGGTGATTTAATCAAATTATTGCTGAACAACCTCTTAATCACATTTTGTTAAGCTAAAATTACAAAAGAAATAAAGAAATAAATACGTTAAAAAAAAAAAAAAAAAAAAAAAAAAATGAATCAATAAATAAAAATGTAACACATAATGACTGAAATAATAGCTACCGCTTGATAATCCGCGGATTCACTGGGTACATGTGATAGTCCTAAGACAAAAGAAAAAGAAATGCCTGATGCGCTAATTCGGATATATAGGGAACCTTATCCCTACGCAAATTACAACAAGAACAAAAAATCATGTGATATGCAATAATTATTAACACTTTCCAACTGTACGTACTTGTCGTATCGTATAACTTTGAATGTTCTTTGCCTACGTTAACATACGACGGACAGACAGACGGACTGAAAGGTATACAGATAGACAAATTGAATTCATAATTATACTTAAGAATTGTTCAAAAGTGTTAAAAATGTTTAACACAAAAGAAAACGTAGTCTTACATTCTAATTACAGCCTTTAATATATCTGAATAGTTTAGTGTAGTCCTGTAAATGTGCAGGTTAACCACATCATATTGTATGCAAAATATTATTTCAGCATTTAAAAATTAAATCTCAATTTTGTTTATGATTTTTGCAGTAGAAAGTTGTTTAAATGTGATTTCTAAAAATGCCTGTCCTGAAACGCAATGGATTGGCATTTTTTTGGGGTGTCTCTGTACACAAACGTGTTGTATAGGACCTATTAATGTCATTTTGAATAGGGAACATTCTATGGTGAACTTGAATAGTATGCTTCATTAGTAAAATTTCTAAAAATATTTATGGACGCTGGGGGCGGGGAGACGGATAGACAGGCAGATGGACAGCCTGACAGATAGATACACAAACTGAAATCATATTCACTTTTAAAAACTGTTAAGAAAATGCTAATAATGGTTAATGTAAACGAAAATGCAATTCCAGCAAATTTCCATAAATAGCCCTTAATATAATTGAATATTTTTGTGTAGCCCTGTATATTCAATGCTAATCATACTATATTCTATAGAAAGCATTTTTTTTGTACATATGAATAACATATATCAATTTCATTAAGATTTGTGCAAAGTACAGTTATTGAAATTTGGTTTAGAGAAATACCTCTTATAGAACGGAATACTTTGGAATAATTTCGGGTGTCCCTGTACACAAACTAATGGTGGTATTTACTCTATTTTCTATAGAAAACATCCGATAGGGAACTTGAAAAACACATTTCAATTTCATTAAGAATTGTGTAAAATAAAGGTATTAAAATATGGTTTATAAAAATACCTTTCATAGAACACAATGTTTTGGAATACGTTTGGGCGTCCATGTCACAAACCAGTAGAGGTATTCACAACATTTTCAATAGAGAACATCCGTTAGTGAACTTTAACATGTATTAGTTAAAAAAAAAAAAAAAAAAAAGAAAAATCCATGAGTATTTACAAGAGTTAGAGCACGGACAGACAGACGAACGGACGGAGAGAAAGACAGACAGACAAACCGAAGTCATTAATACTTTTTAACTTTGTTGGAAAGTGTTAATAAAAACAGAAATGTTTTCTTTTGGATCGAAAATATTAAATACGAGACACCACCAGAGGACAAAATCGCCTAAGAGATATGAAAAGACAAAAAACCAGACTAAAACCAATTACCATTGCATCAAATAAGGTCTCCGATAAAAAATACACAAAGTGACACATAGTGTTTAAGGGGTTATTCACAAACTACCAATAAAAACAATGATGTCGTAAATTAAATAAACATATTTACATTTCAATTTGTGACTCATCTTTCAACGAATTTGTTTCCACATATCTATAATTAAAACTTTTTAATGATATATTGCTGAAATTTTGTACATTACCTTATTAGGGCATGCAGAAATATATCTCACTATTAATTGGATTATACACTCCTGCTCAAAAGTTTAGCAAAATTTTCAAACGATCAGTTTTTTTCAATTTAAAAACTTTCCTCTGGATGAAATGTTTTCAAACATTGGGTATTTAAAGAACTGGGTCTTCCTCATGTTTTTCAGTGAAGATTGGATCAAGACAACATTTAAGGGGCGATAATAAATTGAGAAAACTCATTAATGTTTGTGATCCCCCATTATCATTAAATGAACGAAATGATCAGTAACTTTAGGATGTGTTAGTGTAGACCCAGTGTAATTTGTGGATGAATTTGTGTGACGATAGCATGTTTAAATAACGGAAATATAAGCATTTATTTTAAAACTCAAGTAAAAATAATCGTGTTTTTTATTTATAATACACAGAGTTTTAAATACAAACTACTCCTACTTTCAGATAATTTGAAAAAACATTTTTGAAATGATATACTGCAATCTGATTACAATTACCTTACATATCTAGATATAGCCTTATAATCTTAAATAATTTATATATATTGGCAAATTTTGTCAAAAGTTCATTTGAGTAGAATAAAAATTAAGGAAATTGTCGGCAAAAAAAGAAAAAAAAAACCAGCTATATTTTAGGCATTTTCCAAGAGTTGAAACTTCATGTGAGGTTTTTCACATACCGCGTAATTTATTTGAAGATCCAATTATTTCTACCGCCCTCTTATTGTACTTTTTTGTAAAAAAACAAAAACAAAAAAACCCTTGTAAGCTTCTAATTCTAACATATTTTTGATTGTCTATCTGCGCAGCACTAGTGCGACGTAAAACTCAACCAACCAACCAACATATTTTTGTTAATTTACTAATATTTGTGAAATTATAAGGGGTTTTTCGCAAAAAAGATCTTTTGCAAAGGGATTGAAATTATCGAATCTTCAAATTAATTATGCGGCATGTGAAAAACCCCTTATGAAATTTCATCTCTTGGAAAATACCTAAAATCTAGCTCGTATTTTTACCGGCAATTTGCTTAATTTTTACTCTATTCAAACGAATTTTTGACAAAACTTGACCAATATACACTACTCTGCATGAAAATTGGCCCAACACCATTTTTTCAAATTCTTATGTAAAATGACCTCTTAACGGCCCTCTTCACTTACCGTCGCCGGAAGCCCGAGCCAATGTTATTCTATGGGGAATATTTTTTTTTTGAAATTGCAAAAGGAAAAAAAATTCACGTATTGAAAATTCGTATTTTACAGCTTCAAAATAAAATAGAAAAATTTAAAAATAATATTTTAAAAAAGGTCCGTCCATTTAACAGCTGGGAATTTTCAGAATGTGAAAACAGAATTTAAAAATATGTATTAGTTAATAAGTTATTTGTAAAGAAAAATTTCCCATAGAATAACATTAGCTTCGGCTTCCGGCGGCGGTGAGTGAAGCGGGCCCTTAAATTCGAATAGACGCCCAATTTGCTCTCATCCATCTATTTTTAGGGACGCCCCCTACATTTATCACTTTCCGGTAATTTTATGGCTATAAATTTTATTTGTAGGGAGGGGGATTATTTTAACGGTTAAATATCTTCTGAGAGGCTACAAAGTATGAAAATTCTTAAACATGAACATTTGCAGCAAGGAGAAAATTTAGGGGTGATTTGCAATTGAAATTACCTATTACATTTATTATATTTAATTAATTAATTAATTATTTTATTGTTTATCATACATTGCCTTTTTTTGTTTTTAAGTATTAAAATAATTCTTTTCCATTTGCCAAATCAAATTCATGGCCATAAAATTACCGAAGCGTGATAAAAATTGGGGGAGGGCTTGGCGTCCCGAGAAAACGGTGGGTGATTGGAAAAAAAGAGGGCCATATTCAGATTCAGGAGGTCATTTTACATAAGAATAAACAAGAATGGTATCAGGGGTCGATTTCTTTTTTTTTTTCAGCGCAATGTATATCTAGATTTCAACCTATGTAATAAAATTTTTTCTATCTTTCGCACACGCGTAGTGTTAACGCTTTTCAGAAAAATGTTCATATTTCATGAAAAATTTAAGATATTTGTATTCTGATTGCTGTAAATTGTTTCAAAAATGTTTTTTCAATTTATCTGAAAGTGGGAATAACTTTCGCTTAAAACTCTGTATATTATAAATAGACCTTCTGATTTTCTTTGGTGTTTTAAAATAAATGCTTGTATATCCGTTATTTAATATGCTATCGTCACACAAATTTATGCACAGATTGTACTGGGTCTATATTGACATATCCTAAAGTTACAAGTCATTTCGTTCACTTAACGATACAGGGTGGTCACAAACATAACTGATTTTGCTCAATTTGTTACCGATCCCCTAAATTTTGTCTTAAACCAATATTCACTGAAAAACACGAGGAAGACCCAGTTCTTTAAATACCCAATGTTTGAAAACTTTTCATCGTTTGTAAAGTTTTTAAATTGAAAAAAAAAAAAAAAAAAAAAAAAAAGAACTGATCGTTTGTAAATCTTGCTAAACTTTTGAGTAGGTGTGTATATACTGGGTGGTTATAATTAAAGTTTAAAGTTAACTTGTTTAGACCTATGTCGATATTATTCTAATAGACGTATTTCGTTGAAACGGTATATGCACATTATAGACTAAGGAGTCTAAAAGAAATCGGCAATAAAACAAATAGTTCAAATTTCATCCAATAGATGGCGTTTTTCATGCAATGTAGAGAAGACGTTATGCAAATTTGGAGTGTTTTAAAATTGTGGATCTGTAGCATCAGGAGCATCAACTTCTTATTTGCATCACACATTACTCAACAGATCATTTTTATTTTTCCTTTTAATATAATATATACCGCGTGCGTCAAAAGTTCGTGAAAACTTTAAAAATTCATTAAAAAGAACAAATGATGATAAAAAAGTGTGGTTTGCATGAATGGCATCTGAAAGAGGGCGGATTATTTTAAGAACCAAAAAAATTTAGTTCAAAAAATGACCGTTAGGTGGCGTTGATGTTGAATACGTTAAGCAAATTAATACAGATGAGTTATACATTAAAATATAATGTGCAGAAACACAATACCAATACAATTCTACATTTTCAAAGATTTATTTAAGCTGAAGTTGTTCAATATGACCTCCATGCACATTGTATGGAGCAAATAAGGCGAGCTACAACACATGTGACAGCTGAGTACAGCATGTCTGGATGAATCCTAGAAAAGTCCGTGTGCATTCAGGTGTTTTATCGACAAACTAATTTGCATAAATCAGCTTCGTGTATGCACCGCAGCGCACCTATCGGCCATTTTTTTTAACTCATTTTTTTTTTTAAATCCGCCATCTTTTTTATGCTATTTTTACAAACCGCACTTTTTTATTACCATTTGTTCATTTTCAATGAATTTTTAAAGTTTTCACGAACTTTTGGCGCACCCAGT